>WOXC01000159.1:0-600000 GCA_011680675.1 Gymnobelideus leadbeateri | reverse complement strand
CAAGTCATAAAGAGAGGACCCCTCAAAACAGGAGGATTTTTTTGTTATGCAATATCCTGTCTTCTCAAGTAAATTATAAGTTCCTGAGGGCAGGCACCATATTGTATGCTTTTTCATGTTGCACATATTAGGTATAATAAATTCTTACTGATAGATTGGTTGATTACTTACTCTTGGCCTCAGGGTTGACTTTCCTTACAGGTGAAATAGATTTAGATAGGACAAGTTAAAATGGCATCAGTGGTAGACTAAAACCAGAAATACGGAATTATAGAACTGGATATGAACCTCCTCATTTTACAGATGAGGAAACTGAGGCCAAGAAAGGTTGAGTCACTTACCTAAGGCAACATAGCTGGGTAGGATGGCTAGGCTAGTCCTGACAAACTAGAAGTATAACTCCGATCTCTTGCTTCTTAGTCTAGTAGTTCTTTCCTCTATGCTCACTCTCTTGTCTATTGCCTGAAATTTTCACCATCACAGCTTCAGTTCTTTGAGTTAAAGCATTCTTTCTCTATGTTGTTCTTTTACTCAATGAAATGATTTCTAATGAAATCTTATTTTTATTTTTTAAAATTTGATAGCATTCTCCCAATTACATGTAAAGATAGTTTCAGCATTCATTTTTGTAAAATTTCGAGCTCCAAATTTTTCTCCTTCCCCTCCTCCCTCATCAAGATAGCAAACAATCTGATATAGGCTATACGTGTACAATCATATCAAGCATATTTTCACATTAGTCATGCTGTGAAAGAATCAGAACAAAAGGGAAAAACCACAACAAAGAAAAAAACGAAACAAAAAAGTAAAAATAGTATGCTGTGATCTGCATTCAGACTCCATAGTTCTTTCTGTGAATGGGGTTAGCATTTTCCATCACGATTCTTTTGGAATTGTCTTGAATCATTGTATTGCTGAGAAGAACTAAGTCCATTATAGTTAATCACCTCACAGTGTTACTGTTGCTGTGTACAATGTTCTCCTGTTTTTGCTTAATTTACTCAGCATCAGTTCATGTAAGTCTTTCTAGGTTTTTTCTGAAATTAGCCTGCTCATCATTTCTTATAGCACAATAGTATTACATTATATTCATGTATCACAACTTGTTCGGTGGAGTCTTCTTTTTAGAGGCAAATAGGAGAGAATCTTACTTACATTATCATTTAATATGTGGATTGGCTTATTAAGAATTAGTTTATCAAATAAGTAAGTTACTTTTGTATGTATTGAGGAAAGAAAAAACACAGGACATATGAATTTTGATTGGGAGGGCAAGAAAGTCATAGGACCATATGTAGATTTAGAGCTGGAAGGGACTTTAAAGGCCATGGAGTCAAACACCCTCATTTCATAGAGGAAGAATCAGAATTTCTAGATCATGTTGTGTGTTGGGGCACCTGGCACACTTGGGAGACAGTGAAAGGGCTAAGTGTGAGAAAAGAGGAGGTGATATAGAGAAGGGTAAAAAGGAATTCAGAAAGGAGAAATGACAAGTTTAGATTGACTTTAGCAATTTTGCCTGGGCAGAGAATATCCCAGAAACACCATCATCATCACCTATTCTCCCATTTTATCTCTTCCTGGGTTGAATTAGCACATCATTATTCACTCTAAGTAGGGCTTATTTAGATATTTCTTCTTTGCTAGTGACATTATCTCTGACTCTCTGGTTTCTTGTTCAGTTATCCCTTCGACATCATGGGGGTTAGGGATGTGGTGCAATCTGGAAAATCCCCATAATATTTTTGGCCCTCCCTTCATACCAGAGAAGTCTGAATTTTTTCTTTTTCAGGGTGTTTACAGTACCTTATTGTAAAATTTGGTTTAAGAATTTGGTCATAGGCTATATGTAGATCATTGTTAAGTAAAAATACTTTTTTTTGCATTGTTTGCTGTCCTTCACATGTCATCTGTGACTTCCACAAAACTCCCCCCAAAATTACCATTTCATTTCTTATGCTGACCCATTATATAATAAAACCTAGATGGGAAAAGTCTCAGTGTGAAAGGGATAACTGTATTCTAAATCCCATTTTTTTCTGTCCTAACTTATTCCTCTGAAATATGACATCATATACATATGTATGTGTATATATGTATGTACATATGCACACATATATATTAATTATAATTTCTTGATCTTTGTGATTTGATATAATCTTCCTATCAAATCAACCTAATCTTCCTTCCAAATCAACAGCTAGCCTTTGTAACCTATAATATCTGTCAACATACCTCCCACCCCACCCCCCCAAATCTTCACTTGACTCCCAGTTCTGGTCTCATCCTATGGCTGTCTCCAACCCTAAGTCGTCATGGCGCTGCTTTTAAAGAATGAATCAGTGGATACAAAAGCATTTTTTAAACACTGTGTGCCAGGCACTAATCATTTGGATCATCCCTTTAGAGTAGTATCTTTCATCTCTGAAGATCTGTTGAAAGCAGACAAATTTTGGATCATAAAAAATCAGATGGTGACATTGGGATTCTGTGTGTTTCACTCTTTTGGAATTCACCCTTTTGATCCTCCTCCCCATCAAATAAAATAATGTTGCAAAGCATTTTGTAAACCCTAAAGGACTATGCAAATACCAGCTGTTGTTACTGCTTGTCGATGGTTATCCTTCAAGCACAGTTTCACTTATAGGAAAATTCATATTCAAGTTCAGTACAAAGGTTTAAAATTATTCCCTTCAAAGAAAACCTTTGAGCAAGATAATATATCATCCCCATTTTACAGATGGGAAAACTGAAGCTCAGTTCCTAAGGAGAGTTCCTGGGGAAATCAGAGACTTAATCACTTTTTAATACAGGGTGAGAGGCTGAGGCAATATCTGAGAGTCTAATTCCTAAGCTATCCTTTCCCAGGTCCCACAGCCCCTGTTTTTAAAAGTATAGCTCATATGAATTTCATATGTCCTCTAGCAGTGTGCTAGAGATATCAGTCTCTCACAGAGAGCAGACAAGAATTTAATCTCTTAATAATTCCACCCAGGGCTTCGACAGAGCATAGTGTTTCTATGTGGTCGTCTGCCTGATAAAGGTCAAGATGAGCTGAGACCACCAAGCCCATTTCAGGGAAGATATTAGATCTCACTGGGATCGGTCTCTCAAAAGTGAGTTATTAGTGTTTTGTTTACTATGCCCTCTGGCTTCCTCCTTAATTAGGTGGAACTGATAAGCTTGATAAATTCTGAACTATTGCTTTCTCTTTGCCAATAACAAAAGATTACCAGGCTTGGGATGTTAGTTATTTTTACGGGAACCATTAAACTTCTTCCTTCCAATAGACTATTTGTATGTCAGGAAAAGAAAGACCTTTTGTTTTTTAAACCTGGGTCCTAATCCTACCTTTATCCCTGACTTTCTCTGTGACCTTGAGGTCTCCCTGGACCTCACTTCATTCACTTGTAAAGTGAATCTGTTCCAACCCCAAATTTCTTATGATCCTATTTAATTCATTAAAGTGACATGGTGGCTAATTTACAAAAATCCAGATTTCACCTCTGAATCTCCCTTCTTTCTATCCCTACTTTTTCTCTAGGTTTCCAAGATCCCCCTTTCTATTCGACTGAACACAGTATTATAAAGGAACTAATATACTTTATTTCTCCTCAGGTTTGATTAGCATATCTTTTGTTTCATGATGTAAAAGTGAGTGAGGAGTAAGGTTCAGATGTCAGTCAATAATCTACAATCTAACCTATAATAATAATAGTTAGCATTTACATAGTGCTTTAAAAACTTGCAAAGCAATTTATCTATCTATCTATCATCTATCTGTCTTCTTATTTGATCTTCATAATAACTCTGTAGCCCAGTGAGGTAAGTGCTATTGTTATACCCATTTTACAGGGGAGAAAACTGAGGATTTCAGAATGACTTTCCCATGGACACACACTTACTAAGTGCATAAGGCAGGATTAAAACTGAAGTCTTGGTGACTCCAAGTCATTATTCATTGTGCCACCTATTTATTTCATTATCTGTTGGCCTTCTTAACCAGCACCTTCCCAAGCAAGTATTGAAAGGTACAAGATCATTGTGAAAACATGCAAATGTGCATTTATAAAGCAATATTTCTATAGGACACATTAGGACTGAACTTTCATCTCTGTATCACATCTTCATATCTAGACATGTGACATGTCACATGCTCCCTTGAAGTAGGATTTGATGACTATCACCCTGCCTGCCATACAACAGGGTTTGGAAGAGAGGCATACTGGTACCAAGTGATGATGGTATTCAGGACCTTACACTTGTGCTAGCTATAATTCCACATTTTAAAAAAAGTCATATTGATATTTTTTGGGGGAACAACATTGCCATTTACTTTTATATTGCTCATATTAAACCCTCCCTTGTAACATACAAAAACAATTTAGCAAAACTGAATGATGAAGCAACTTCATCTAACAGAACATGCAACATTCTGTACAGGTATTCTCCCATTTCAAAATGAGAAGGGGGGGGGATCTGTTTTATTATCTGTTCTTTGGGACACGTGTTAGTCATTGCAGTTAATCTGAGTTTAACTGCTTTGAATGTTTTTATTTGCATAATTATAGTCTTTTTGAATAGTTCTTACTTTTTTCTGCATCAGTTCTTATCTTCTCATATTTCTCTGAATTATTCACACCCAAAATTTCTTTCAGTTTGAAAATATTCCATTACCTTCCAAGGCCTCAATTTGTTCAGTCAAATGGATAGGCACTTTTTTTTTCCATATAGAAGAGCTAACTCAGAAAGTGATGCTTATGAATATTTTGATGTTCATCGTGCCCTTTTTTTTTACTTTAACCTTCTTGGAGTACGTGCCTAATAGTGGACTCTATGCTCTTATGATCCTTTCATATTTGGGTCATGCCATGCAATCAACCTTTTTTTCCCCTTCCTTTCTGAAAAATAGCTTCAGGGCTCTGTCTAGAGACATGGAAGGCCAGATTAACTCCTTCTTCTGCTCCCTTTCCAGTAGTTCCAGAAAGGTTGCTGCCTCTGGCCTAGTCATCAAGTAAGTCCAGCTGGTCAAGACTGGGGCTTCTGATACTAATTTGATGGCACAATTGCATGGCCTATATCTGAGACAACATCTGCTTTGAATATGCTAAATATACATTGGTCTTTCAGGTATTGGGGAGGAAATGTCAGCTTAGGAATTGGCTAGAAGCTACAGCTGGAAGTGATAGCTGCTCAATGTGTTCAATATATGTGAAGGCACAAGAACGCCTGTCTGGGTTGTTGTATAGGTGATTCTGTCCAAGGATAATTTGGGCTTAATGAAATCCTTTCTAATGCAAATATTCTGTGATTCTCAGTCAAGTCTGCAGGGGGTCACATGGATTCTCTTTTTGATCAGAGTACTACAGATTTAGATCTGGAAGGGTCCTTGGAGGCTATTGAATTTATCCCCTCCCCCTTTCATTTTACATAAAAGGAAACTGAGGTCCAAAAAACAACTGTGGTCACACAGTAATTTAAAATCAGGTCTTCTAACTCTAAATCCAGTCTACTTTTCATTTGGTTTTTCAAGAAAAGGTGTATTACCCAAGGACTCCCATTATTTCTGAGCCAAGTTTCTAAAATCTTAAAACTAGGGGCTTATTCTTCAGGAAACCCCAAAACAATCTTCTTTCCCTGACTTCATGGCTATATCGTAGGTCTAAGAGATTTCTATTCCCTGTCCAGAAGGTGATTCTAGGACTGCAGAACCAGGAGTTGCTCTTGAGGAAACTCCTAATGCTGCCATTTTCCAGGCAATCTCCTTTCTCAATCTAGATTACATTCCAGGATCATACTGAATAAGAAGTAAAAATTTTCTTTTCTAAATACAGGACAATGGGGTTCAAGAATATCATCTTTGAACTCCTCTCTTTGGCAGGGAAAGTAACTACATGCTGCTTCTGTCATGAAGTTCTACAGGAACTTATCATTGCCCTGGCTACTACCATGTCTTAGGGTTGAGTTTTCAGGGAGTCCGATGGTTTTAAAATTATCTCTGCTTGACTTATGTTCTAGGTTTGGCTTTTATATCAGACACCTTACATATTCTTCTGCTTTTTCTAATATTTTTATTTTGTTCTAATATTTCTTGCTGTCTCATGGAATTATTGGTTTTTTTATGGTCTAGTTTTCTAGTTTTTTTACTTGGATAATATGTAGTCTGGTATTTTCTTTTTTTACTCTCTTTATTCTCCTTATAATTCTTTCTTCCAGAGTCCTTAATTTTTATCTTTCACTTAGTTTGTTCTAGGTATTAATGCAATATTTGTGGAAAATCCATTTTCTCTTTTGAGTTAACCCGTGCAGTCACTAGGGATCTTCTAATCTAAAATTTAAAAAGAAAAATGACTGGTTGATATTTTCTTTGATTTGCTCTTCTCTTTAGCTTTAGTTTCTGATTTGGGACTGGATTTGTGAAGGGCCTAACTCTGTCCCTTGATGCACTTTTAATGAGGTAATTGGCCCTACTTAGTCTTACTCTAGGACCCTCCCTGACCTCTACCTTCTAGAATTAGGTGCTTTGTATCTTTGAAAGATAAAGAAAGAAGGAAGGAAAGAAAAGAAGGAAGGAAGGAAGGGAGGAAGGAAGGCATGTTGCCCAACTGGAAGTTTGGTCCTTAATGGGCAGCTCCTTCTTTACTCACAGAGGTTCCTGATTGTCCTTCATTCTCAAAAAGGATGGTGACATTAGGATGGTGATGCCATGCCATGCAAATGAATTGGATTTAAGTGAGGGAGGGCTGTGCAAAGTCACCAGCTTCACTTTCTCCTCCGGAGTCATATGGGTCTAGTGGGCAGATATGGATCGGACCAACTGGAGATGGCCCAGGATGGCCCAGGACCTTGGCCTTTTCAAGCTAAGGTTTTAACAGGTCTCAGTTTGTCTGAGACAGTGCCCATTCAGTGACTAAGGCTTAGTAAAAAATGAGGCAAAGAATGGCCTCTTTAAAAAATAGATCTGGGAAGGGAAGAGGGAGGAAGGAAGGAAGGAAGGAAGGAAGGAAGGAAGGAAGGAAGGAAGGAAGGAAGGAAGGAAGTCCTTTTCAAGAATGAAGGACAAATAGCAACCTCTGTGAGTAGAGAAGGAGCTGCCCACTAGGGACTATCCAGTTAAGCAACACAGCTTCCTTCCTTCCTTTCTCTTTTCTTTCTTTTCTCTCCACATAGAGTATCACACCCTTACCTGTCCTTCTCTGCCCATAGGGAATGTAAACTTTAATCTCTAAACTTTTTTTTGTTTGTTTTGTTTTTTTCTCTCAAAGACCAACCTTAATCCCAAATTGGCCAGAAACCCTGAGGGTCTTCCCCCCACAGATCTATTTTTTTAAATGGCCTTTCTTTGCTTCATTTTTAGATTAAACCTTAATCACTAAATGGGCACTGCCTCAGTCAAACTGAGACCCGTTAAAGACCTTAGCTTGAAAAGGCCAAGGTCCCCCACTGCATCCTGGGCCATCTCCAGTCATCCTGATCCATATCTGGCCACTGGAGCCAAATGACTCCAGAGGAGAAAGTAAGACTAGTGATGTTGCAGAGTCCTCCCTCCCTCACTTAAATCCAATTCATTTACATCTCATGGCATCACCTCCTTGATGGCATGGTCCTCTTCGAGAATGAAGGACAAATAGCAGCAACTTTGTATCTTTAAGGTTCAGAGCAATGAATCTTCAGGGTACTTTATGGCATTTCAGAATGCAGTCCTGGGGATCCTCTGGGCCATTACTCCCCAGGACTTCCCTTGTCTCCACCCGGACACTTTCTGAAAATTCTGAAGCTTTCTGCCTTCCCCGAGGCTTTCTCAGGTCGCCTTTCACTCTTGTTACCTCAGTACACAGAGCTTTACAAGCTATCTGCATCTCTGGCCCATCACTGGTCATACTGGTTGGCCTCTTTGCCTATGCTGGTGCTGGCTTTGCTGATAGCCCCTTTCCCCTTTCCAGTGCGTTTCTGGTTGACTTTTTGTACAGTTCTGGGGTAGAAGGTTACCATCTGTCTACACTGGTTAGATCATATCTGGAGTGTGACTCATTTTGAGAAAAAGTTTGCAAAGCCTGAGAGTGTCTAATGGAGGGCAATCAGGATGGTAAGAAGCAGTGGGTGGAAGTTGCAGAGAGACAAATTTCAGCTTATATAAAGGAAAAACTTCTTAATAGTCAGAGCTGTCCAAAAGTAGAAGTGTCTGCTTGGGTTGGTGCCGAGTTTCCCATCACAGAGTACATAAGGGGTGGGTGGAGGATGATTTGCCAGGGATGATATGGAAGGGAATCTTGCTTGAGTATGGGTTGGATTAAAAAGTTTTCCAGATACTGTCCAACTTCATGATTCTATGGTGTTACTAAAAGTAGGGAAAAGTATTACTAAAAAAGGCTTTAGCCTCCTATCTTTATACATAGAAAGTCCTGCAACCAAAAAGATATATTCTAGGAGCTAGCTTGAGAAAATAATGTCAAAGATCATCCCTGTTAATGTTTATATCATATGTCTGTGTCCACCAGGGTCAGAATATTCCACTGGTTCCAGGCCATTTGGCAGACAAAGGCATGGAGGAGAGGCACATGGAAGGAATGATGGAAGAAAAGAGTGAAGAGGATGTGTGGGAAGGATCATGATAGAAACATTTATAAATGAGCCTTTCTATGCCCAGTTTCCTTTCTCTTACTGTCTCTTAAAAATTGCTGCATAGGACTAACACTTACTCTAGAGTCAACTCATGATTTGTAGAAAGTGGCATAGCTGACCAATAACACTTAGCAATCTTTTAAGTAATTGATGACCGTGGAACAAATAAAATCCCAATATTTGTCTTCTGCAGAGATTACTTGGAACACATCCCCAGCATTCTTTATGTGACACTGAGATACTTTGACCATTCTGTGTTTTGCAAATAGATTTTAGTGAAGTCAGGATATTTTTAGTACCAGAGGAAACTATGTCTGGTGGCTCATTCTTGGTCCACTTGGATTCAGAGCATGTCAGAGATAAGAAATTGCTGTGTGGGTAGTGACTTTAATCTAGTCATTCTGTGATACTTTGGAAACCATTCTTGGTTAGGCTAGAAAAAAATATGTTGTAAGAAGCAAATGTAGCTGGCCTTCTTCTAAGACTGCAAAACCAGCATAATATAAATATGAAAGCACATGATCAAGTTCAAATTGACATCATTTTCAAGTAATGCAAGGATACAAACTGAGCCAAGGAGATGATTTCTTTTACATTTTATGAAAGTGCAACCAAATCAAAAGTACTAAACTCTGGGGAAATGAGTATTTATTTATTCATTTATCATCACTCACCATGTCATCCAGTATTATGATAGTCTAGGAACATTTACTTAAGTTAAACTCAAACAACATATATTGTGTCATTGTACAAGGCTTCACAATAGTAGTGGCCAGTTTATTACTATCAGCAGGAACTTCTACACTTACCCTTCTTTAAGAAAAAGACAGGAATTTAAGAATAACTTGAAGGACCAAGCAAATTTTTGCATCAACTGATGGGGGTGCCTGGTCCATCTAATCCCTCCTACATGCTGCACACATACACTGATCAGAAAAATTCAAAGTAGCTCATCTGTGAATGTTTCAACCCTGTCCCATGCCATAGGGCTGACCTGGTTTGTCAGTAATATGGCGAGATTATTGACAGAAATACCTTGACCTTTCTGAGCCTGGGTTTCCTCACTGTAAAAAAAAATCAAATTAAATGATTGTTAATGTCTATTCTGCTTTGACATTCTATGATTCCAATGTTACCCAGAAGATAAAGGTTAACATAAAAAGCAGAGAGGACACTTTCCATGAAATCTATAGAACTGACCCAGGATTATAGTAGCAACATATGGTGGACTATCAGACCATTTGGGAAGAGGTCAGCCGAAAGGTATTCTAGTAACATTTGGCTTTTGTGCCCATGTGAGCTGGGGGTAAGAATCAGGGTGCCTGCCTCTTTATGAGAATGACAGATCCAGACTTGAAAGGGACCTCAAAGGTCATCTAATCCAACCCTCACATTTTATCAATGATCTTTTGATTGAAATCCTCTGATACCTCATCTCATGTAGAGACTCCATGTTGAATTGTGAGTCAATCATCCAAGAAAGTACATAGCTAACTGTAGTGTGACATAATGTGAAATTTGCCCTCTCAGCACTACCTACATATACACAAGTATGTGTATGTATACATATACAAATATGGACACACACAAGTGTGTAAGACTCATGGAAATCATTGGTTATATTCTGTTTTGTAGAAGGAGTACCCAGTCTGCTCAGGGAACTTTTGAAATATTGAAATTATCTCTGTTGTAAATACTGGATCACAATTTCCTTTTTGCTGGTTGTTAGTTCTTTATTGAACTGGGTTTTCCAGTGATGGTTAAAGAAATCTCCTTTCTCTGTTGTTGAGGAATACACCAGCCACTATAGGTTATGTAACAAGTGATTTGGTAATTTAGCTTGCATATTAGCCTGCGTGTGTCCAGAATACAAATAATTTTCAATCCCATTTGTCAGCCTTCTTGAATCATGCTCCTTTAATCTTTGATTCCAGAAGGTATTATTAAATGAGCAGGCTGATTTCAGGAAAAAACCTGGAAAGACACAAACTGATGCAGAGTGAAGTAAGAACTAGGAGAACAGTGTACACAGTAACAGCAATATTGTATGATGATCAACTATGAATGACAGCTGTTCTCCCCAGTACAATAATCCAAGACAAGTCCAAAGGACTCCTGATGAGAAAATGCTATCCACCTTCAAAGAAAATACTGGTGGAGTCTGAATGCATATTGAAGCATACTATTTTTCACTTCATTTTTTATGATTTTTTCTGTGTCTTTTACAACATAACTAGGTATGGGAATATGTTTTGCATGATTGTGCATGTATAATCTTTATCAAATTGCTTACTGTCTCAGAGGGAAAGAAAGGGAAGGAGGAAGAGAAATTGGGATTCAATTTTTTAAAAATTAATGTTAATGTTAAAAATTGCCTTTACGTATAATTAGGAAAAAAATAAAACGTTTCTTTTTACAAAAGAGGTGTGTTGTCAAAGATACAGCTTTAACTGACCTTTTGAGGGGGTTATAAATACTTAACGCTTTTGTTGCCTCTGTGCCCAGGATCTCAGGCAACTTATTGTATTAGCATGTTACACAAGTCTTCTCCATGGGACAAGTGCAACACAGAGGAACATAGCAAAATACAGAGACAATCATACAATCACCTAACAACAAAAGAGTCACACTGTTCTGACCTTGTCATTGGGCTTTCTTATTTTCCATCTTTGCAAGAAAACCAGCCACTCAGCTTCAATAAAATGAGCCAGCCTATACCAAACCCAAATTGGAAGGTCCTGCTTTTATTTATTTGTCCTTAGTCAATTCTACCTCTAGCATCTACTCACCTAGAAGTAAAAAAAAAAAGCAAACACAAAAAGGTCATGAAATAGGTACCCTGTGTTCATAGGCCATGTGATGACCTGGGTGAGAAGATAAAGTCCTGAGGTTCAGAGAAAGGCTTAAAGCTTGTCTTTCCTTAGCTATCACCAGGAAAGATGGATGTTTCTTCCTTGGAGCCTTCACCACTAAACTGATAAAGTTCTAAAAAAAATTCTTGTACCAAGAAGACAAGAAAAATACATTGAGAGGATAAGCTCTATGCCTAAGAGGAAACAAATGATGGCATGATGGTCTTCTTAAGACCATCATAGTCAACTAATAAATTAATTGAAATAATTAAAAACTTTGTGTACAGAAGTAGGAGGTAAAATAAAGCCATGTAAATCATCATTTCCACATATTTGACAGGAGGGTGGCCTAGTGCTGGACTTAGCATTAGAAAGATTTGAGTTTGAATACTGCCTCAGATATTTCTTCATAGTGTGACCCAAGAGAAGTCCTTTAACTTCTTTCATCCTCAGTTTCATTATCCATAAAGTGGAATTTATAATAGCACCTAGAATTAATTTCTCTTAGCATTGTTGTAAGAATCAAATGAGACAATAGGCAAAGCACTTTGTAAACCCTAATGTTCTATATAAATGCTAGAATATTCTGATTATGATTATATTATCAACAAATTCTAGCATGAAGAGATAAAACTAGATATATATTGATCTAATGCTCATTTGCAAAAAGAAGATACCTAAACCCATGGAGTTTCCATTGACTATAGAATATATTTGAGAGCCTACCTACAAAGGCACACAAGAATTACATGAATACAACTATAAGATATTATTTACAGAAAAAAGACAATTTTGAATAATTGGAAAAATATTAATTGCTTATGATTGGGTTGTGCCAACATAATAAAAATTAAAATACCACTTAATTTACTTATTCAGTACTATACAAACTAAATTACCAAAGGTATATTTTATAGAACTAGAAGAAAGTATAAAATTTATCTTGAGGAACATGATGAGGTCAAAAATCTCTCAAGGGAAATCATTTTAAAAGTAGGAAGGAGGGGGCAGCTAGGTGGCGCAGTGAGTAGAGTGTTGGCCCTGGAGTCAGAAGGACCTGAGTTCGGATCCGGCCTCAGACACTTGATGCACACACAAATAAACAAACAAACAAAAAAACCTAGCCGTGTGACCTTGGGCAAGTTACTTAACCCCAATTGCCCTCCAAAAAGCAAAAAAAAAAAAAAAAAAAAATAGGAAGGAATGGTGTTGGCACTGCCTGATCTCAAACTAAACTACAAAGCAATAATAATTAAATCTCTTGGATACTCGTTAAAAAAAAAGTTCAGCAAATGAGGTACATGAGATCCAGAAGCAAACAAATATAGTAGCACAGTGTTTAAAAAAAGGACTCCAATTACTGGGGAAATAAAAATAAAATAAAATAAAAACTTCCAGGGAAGGGGAAATCAGACTGGAAGAATTAGGATGAGATCAACATCTCATAATACTTATCACAAGAAGATTCAAATGCATAGGTGACCTAGATATAAAAAGATCACATCATAAACAATTAAGGAAGGTAGAGAATGATACTTTTTACAATTGTGAATGAGGAAAGAGTCTTTTTGGACAGAGGAGAGAGAAATTATTGTTGTTCAGATGTTTAGTAATGTCCAACTCTTCGAGACCCCATAATCCAAATTGTCCATGGGGTTTTCTTGGCAAAGATACTGGAGTGGTTTGTCATTTCCTCCAGTGGATTAAGTCAAACAGAGGCTAAATGACTTGTCCAGGTCACACAACCAGTAAGTGTCTAAAGTCATATTTAAACTCAGGTCTTCCTGACTCCAGGACCAGTGTTCTATTCACTGAAATTAGGTAAAAATGGACAAGTGTGATTAAACAAAATTAGAAAGTTTTTATGCAAACAAAATTAATTTAGTTAAAGTGAGAAGAGAAATAATTAAGTTGGGGGAAAGTGTTTGCAAAAACTTCTCATATAAAGTTCTGATATCTAATATACAAGGGGAAGGGAACAAGCATTGATTAAGCACCTACTGCATACCAGGCACTGTGCTAAATGCTTTTATATACACCCATGTATATAATAGAATTTATAAAACCCTTTAGGGTTTGTAAAACCCTTTACAAATATAATTTCATTTTTTCCTCACAACAATCTTGTGAAGCAGCATCTAGTATTGTCCCCATTTTACAGTTGAAGAAACTGAGGCAAATAAAGGTTTAACCCAGGGTCATAGCAATTAAGTGTGTCTGAGGCTGGACTTTGAGTGTACCTGACTTCAGGTCCAGTGCCCTATCCATGGTGCCACCTCTTTGCTTCTGTATATGAGAGGAAGCAAAAAGCTACTTTTGCTGCAGCAGTGATTGATAATACAGTGTGGAGCTGTCAGACACACTCCCTCCCACCCCTCATGCAACACACCACACTCTCAGAGGGGCAGAACCATATTAAAATATAATTGGGAAGCATTTAAAAAATAAAAATACAACAGAACATAAATGATGTAGATATGTGGTTTTCGAAGTCGCTATGCAGTACACAGAGATCCGCATGTACAGTTTAATTAAACAGTACCTGATTTCTATTTGAGTTTGACATCACTGGTATTGGAGGGATAGTAGTGGTAACCCTCCTCAAAGCCAGGAAGACCTGCATTCTAGTCTTACCTCTTGCATATACTAGCTGTGTGAGCAAGTAAGTCACTTAATCTCTAGGCAACTAAGATTCTCAATTGTATTAAAGATGATAATCAACATTAAGAGAGTTATCTTCACCTGAGAGTTTCTTATATCAATGAAATCATAGAACCAGCTCAGTGGTTTCTGATAGACCAAATAGAAACTGATCCCTACAGGTGGCATACTGACTTAAGATAACCACAAATTAACATTATCTGTGCTCTTTGTTTTTTATTTATTTTGTGGAACACTTTGCAATTACATGTTGAGCTGATTCAGTTCCATCTAGAATTAATTTAACAACCTGCTGACTGAGGGTTTGTCCAGTCCACAACCTATTTAAGATATAAGGGGTATTAATATAATATAGAAGAAAAAGAAACATTCTCAAACAGATCAATGGATATGACAAAGTAGTACTCAATAGAAGAAATACAAGCTATCAACAATGATAAAAATATTTTCCAAGTCACTAATAATAAGAGCAAAGAGAATTAAAACAGCTCTGAGGTACTACCTCACACCCATCAGATTGGCAAAGATAAGAAGAAAGGAAAATGACAATTGTTGGAGAGACTGTGAGAAACCAGACACAACAATGCACTATTGTTGGAGATGTGAGCTGGTCAAAACCCTTCTGGAAAGCAATTTGGAATTCTACCCAAATATTCTTTCAACCCAGAATCAGTCAGGTAACAAACATTTAGTAACTGCTTACTATGTACCAATCATTGCAAATTATATTATTTATATGTTATGTCATGTC
Organism: Gymnobelideus leadbeateri; assembly: GCA_011680675.1. NCBI lineage: Eukaryota > Metazoa > Chordata > Mammalia > Diprotodontia > Petauridae > Gymnobelideus > Gymnobelideus leadbeateri. The sequence goes on along the minus strand of WOXC01000159.1, from coordinate 585,114 downwards.
ATGTTATGTTATATTATATTATTGTATTATATTATATTGTATTCATTATGTTATTTTATATCATATATTAACATACATAGATACACATATGTATGTATATCTATGTATATATGTGTCTGAACGGCATGTGTGTGTATGTGTATATACACATACATATATAAGATAAGCAGTCTCAGAGGGAAGTCAGTAGCATTAAGACAAATCAGGAAAAGCCTCTTGCAGAAGTCAGGATTTTAGCTGAGTTTTTTTAGGCTTCCAAGGAAGCTGGGAGACAGTTGAAGGGGGAGAACAGTTCAGGTATGGAAGACCTCTAGCGAAAATGTACAGCCAGAAGATGGATCTTCTTGTTAAAGGGATAGCTGGAAGACTGGTATCACTGGAATGTAGAATACATGGACAGTATCAAAGTGGGAGAAGACTGGAATAGAACTGGACTAGGTTATGAAGGGCTTTAAATACCAAAAAGAGGATTTTGCATTTGATCTTGGAGGTAACCAGGAGTTTATGGGATCAAAGTAAACGACATGGTCAAACCTAAGTTTAGGGAGATCACTTTGGTAGCTGAATGATGGACTGGATTGAGAAGAGACTTCTGATAAGGAAATCAACTATTGCAGTAGCCCAAGTATGAAGTTATGGGGGCATGGACCAGGGTGGTGGCAGTGTCAGTGGAGAGAGTGCAATCCAGACTCCTTTAATATGTCCCAGAAAACTCTTCATCATGGAAGATTATTTCAGCCCTGAAACTGACACATTGGAAGGACCTTTAGCCCTGTGGTCACTCTGTTTGATTAAATGACTTTTCCCAATACTTCTATTTAGGGAGAATGCCCAGGCCAGTCCTGCCTTCATTTCTCACCAGGATGCAAACAAGACCCCTTCCATCATGCCCCTACACCAAGTTCCTCCCTCCCCTTTCAACTTCCTTTTTTGTGTCATCTTCCCCCATTAGAATATAAGCTTCTTGAGGCCAGGGACTATTTTTCTTTTTGCTTGTATTTGTATTCCCAGCACATAGTAAGCGATTAATAAGTGCTTGTTGACCAACTGGCTGTGAATGTAGAATTGATAGGAGTTGGATATAGGGTGTTAGAATGAAGAGTCAAAGAAGACTTATAGGTTGTGAGTGTGGATGACTAAGAGAATGGTGGTGCCTTTGAAAGTAATAGGGAAGTTTGGAAGAGGGGAAAGTTTTCAGGTAAAAGATAATGAGTTATCACTACAAGGCAAATACCCCAAAGAAATCAAAGGAAGAGGGAAAGGACCCACATGTATGAAAGATTTATAACAGCATCTTTTGTTGGAGCAAAGAACTAGACACTAGGTAGGTGACCATCAACTGGGAAATAAACAACTGATTTGATAATGGTTTGTAAAGAGAAGAATGGAATGCCATTACATGGTAAGAAATGAAGGATCCAATTCAGAGAAAGCTGCAAAGACTTGAATAAACCGATTTAGAGTGAAATAAGTAGAATCAGAGAACAATTTGTGCAATGATTACAATATCATAATGGAAAATTGTGAAAGATTTAGGAACACTGATCAACGCATTGGCCACCCAGGAAAGAAGATGGATGATGAATCATAATTTCCATCTTGTGACAGAGAAGGGAGGGACTAGAGGTGCTGAAGAAAGCATATATATCCAGGCCCAGTCATTGTGTGGATTTGTTTTTTGACTAACCTTATTAGTTACAAGAGAGGGATTTTATGTGTGTGTGGGAGGGGGAAGTTTGGAGTGAGAAAGGGGCATTAATAATAATTATGCCCAGAAAAAGAAGAAAAGATAGAGAAGGGCGTCAATGTAATTTTAAAATTCACAGAAGTTAGGAGAAAGATACAGACATGCAGGGCAGTTTTGTAGCTACAGTTAAATTTGTTATATATTTTAAGACACAAGTTGCATGTAGCAGAAGTTCATTGTTTCATTATCAATCCTCTTTTTCTCTTCTTAATTGCATATAAAGCGATCATATTTGTTGATATTTGCAAAGTTCACGATAATAAAAAAGCAGGTTGTACAATAAATTATAGCTAAATTACTCTCATACTCAGAGACTGAGGGTTAGACTTATTATGAAGAGTTCAGTTTCCCTTTCACCACACATTTACTTCTGAACCTACTAAGCCTCCCTCTGTCTCTCTGCCTAGATCTTCTTCCTTTTATCTTTTTCTCTCTCCCTCTTTCCTTTCTTCCCTTCTTCCCTCCTCCTCCTCCTCCTCCTCCTCCTCCTCTCCTCCTCCTCCTCCTCCTTCCTCCTTCTCCTTCTTCTTCTTCTTCTTCTTCTTCTTCTTCTTCTTCTTCTTCTTCTTCTTCTTCTTCTTCTTCTTCTTCTTCTTCTTCTCCTCCTCCTCTCCTTCTTTTTCTTCTCCTCCTTCTTCTCCTCCTGCTCTTCTTCCTCCTCCTCCTCTTTCTTCTTCTCCTCCTCCTCCTCTTCCTCCTCTTCCTTCTCTCTCCCCTTCATCTCTTTCTCTCTTTTCTCTCTCTTCAAGCCCTCTCCTCTTCATCTCCCTCCCTCCCTGCCCCCTTCCCTCTGCTCTCTCCATAGAAAGATAGTGCATATGTATATAAACAACATATACACATGTTATATATATTATAATTTACTGTATTTATTAAATTGTTTTATCTTCTTTTTAATTATAACAATAGACAAGCTATTTTATATTTCTCTCTCCCCCAAATGAAGTTGTTTTAAAATTGTGCCTGACCTTTAACAGGGTTTCTTTAGTGTAACCTAGAATTACTAGGTTAAAAATCAACAATAAAACCTTCACTTGAGTGGGATCATATACTGAGATGATCCAGTAAAGGGGTTGATTAAAGGAATAAAATAAAAATAAATGTATTTTGTAAGGGGACTAGAGAGGTGAGCGTGGGAAGAGGCTTCAGAGAAATGGGGACCAAGAAAGGAAACATCCTTGTGATTCCCTCCTGAGGCACTACACTATTCCCACCCCACCCCCAATTTTTGCAGGATCCTCAGGCCAGAAAGAATATTTAAAAAATAAACTAGGCTTCTTCCAAAGGGTTATATGGAGCCAGATTCCCAATTAGAGCCTGGATTTGCTCTCACCAGGAGCCTGCTTTTTCAGAAGCTATGTGACTTGAAAGTGCAGGCCATGGTGCCTGAGAACCTTCCCCATATATTGCTTCCACTCTCTCTTGTCAGTGTAAATGAACCAGAAAATACTCCAAAGTGACAGGAGTGAACATGGTAAACGCTTGATTTCTTCTGTGTGCATGTGGGTGTTATGCATAAAAAATCACGTTTTTCCTAAGACTACGTACACTTTCTTTCCTCTTTTATGAGAAAGCTCTAAATTTAATTATTTGGCTATTGCTACTTTAATTAAAAAGTCTTTTTCAGCTTTAGAGGCTTCTCTTTAAAATCCCAGAAATTAGGATTACACATAGCATGTCATTTCTTTCTTTTTTTTAATATCAGTGCTCTATAGGGTTTCTATAATGATAGAAAAATGAATTACCTCAATAGTGGGAGCTAATCATATTCCGTATTTCTCCCCCAATATTGCCAGATTACATTAATCATAAATGTCAGCAGTGTCTCCAGATGACTTCTTGACTTTTGACAAAAAGCCTTCATCTCGGCCCTTTAAATTCCAAGGTCAAGGAGAATGTAACAGCCAGAATAATTATTAGCATTATTTTACCTTGACATTTCAGCCCTGCTTTCCAGTTTAACATTCCACCCAGGCAATGAAGACGAATGTCATCTATCGATTCACTGGAGGGAATTGCCCCAATTAAACCTGACTTTAAGAATATTTGAAATGCTGTATTAATTTGCTGTCCTCTTTTAAAGTCAAAAATACTTCATGGAGGAGAAGAATTTTCATTAAAAGCATTAAGGATTTACCGTGACAAGAACAAGCCATTTTTGAATTAAATTGCGTTTTTTTCTCCCCAGGCTAGAATAATCATCAGGGCGCTTCTATCAGCCCAGGGCCCCCTTGTCAGTGGATGGCGCATCCTCAGGAGCCTCTGAGTTTCCTGGGAGCACAGTTAGGATTTGTCATATCAGGAACTATCAGTTATCTTTTGGAAATTATACCCTGCTAAGCCCGTGGACCAGACCTCATCCCAATAATAATCATATGCAACAAAATTTCCTTGAATTATTTTTTTTCGATACCAGGCCAAGTATGTTGGGATATCCTTAACAACCTAGAATACTTCACATGAGTGAATGAGTATTTAAAAAAAATGTATTAAGCTTTTACTCAAAACCAGGCACTGTGCTAAGGACTGTGTGTACAAATAAAAGCAAGCATGATAGCCCCTGCCTTCAAGGAGCTTGCATTCTTTTTTTTTAAATTAAATTAACTTGGCAAGATATCCCTTCCACATCGAGACTTTCCCCATCACAGTTTCATTGTCTTGCAGGTGAGCATAAGAAATTAAATGGGAAAGCCAACAGACAACCCAGAAAAAATTATTTTTACTTAACATTGACCTACATATTACCTGTGACCAAATACTTAACCCAAATTTTACAATAAGATACCATAAACACCCCATAAAAGAAAAAGAAAAAAATTCAGACTTCTTCTCAGGTACAAAGGGAGGGCCAAAAACTTTCCCACAGATTTTCCAGATCACAGCCTGCGATGTGGAAGGGATAAGGAAGTATGCTGTGTTTTTGTTGTTGTTGTTGTTGTTGTTGTTGTTACATTTTAAGCTCTAAATTGTCTCCCTCCCTCCCCACCTCACTAGAGAAGGCCACCATTTGACACAGATTTATAATATATGTAAAATAGCTTGCATTCTAATAGACAAATATAACACATAATGGTGGAGATACAATTGGAAAGGGAGGGGGTAAAAGATCATGTATCAGATCCCAGCATCGCAGGGGCAGAGTCCACATTTCAGTGGGAGAACAAGGAGGTATATAATAATAATAATACTCGAGGTATTGTAGCAGCACCTTGCTAAAGAGAGTACTAGTTATTCTATTCACCTACCCTGGCAAACCCAATGCTCTGAGGCTCTTCAGTAAAAATGCAAGATATAAAAATAATAACTCATATTTATATCTCATCTGAGCCTCCCAACAACCTTGTGAGAGATTATCATCTTCATTTTATATAGGAGGAAATGGATATATGGCCAGAGAGATTATGTCATTTGCCTATAGTCATGTAGCTGGTAAATGTGGGAGAGGTCTGGGGCATTGGGATAGCACTGGGGTAACAGTCTGGGGGAGCCAGTGGTAAATGGCTGGGGGTCAAGGTGAGAATGAAGAACAGGTTAAGAGGGAGTGAGATTCAGGAAGGGCAGGAAGTTATGATTAGAAAAAGGAATTTCCAAGTTCTTGAAAGTGAAGTGGAACATGAATGGGTGATGATGAGATGGAGGGTGTGTGTGACTCTTCCTGTATGCTGCCTAGATATAGTGAAAGTCACAGGAGATGAGGAGGAAAAGGAGGAAAAAGAGAAGGAAGACTTCCAATACATGTTGTTGGTAGCCTATGTGCACGTGCAACTCGTCTTTCCATTCTTTTGGCAGTACCTACAATGTCTTACTTTTCTGAAATCATAGTGTTATAAAATCAAATAGTCACAACTTTTAAAATTATGTGGCCCCAGCTACCTGTCTCAGATCCTATTCTCAGTCTACATTCTGCTTGTTTTCTGACTATTCCATCATTCCTTATTTGAATTGGAGGACCTGGGTTTGAATCCTAAATCTGCTCTTCACTCATTATCTGGCCTTGGGTCAGTGATTTCACCTCTGTGGGCCTCAGCTCCTTCAGCAGTTGGACTAAAAGGTCCCTTTCCCTCCATCCCAGGATTCAGTGATCCTATAAAATTCCTGCTGCCTGCACATTTGGACTTTGCTTCTTCTTGTGACCTTCTGCTGAGCCCAGGTCTCCAGATCCTGAACTCTTGTCAGTATACTTAGAATACAAAACTACTTTTCACCCTATTTGGATCTCTGGACATTAACATGATTTATCCATCCAATCTAATCCAACAAATACTTTTTAAATGCTTCTCTATAAGCAAAGTACTGTGCTAGATACTAGGGACACAGAGTTAAATTTAAAAATTACCCTTGCCCTCAGAGAACTTAGATTCCTGTCACTTACTTAATCCTTGCACCTAGTCTATTCCCTATTGTTTAGTCTTATTACTTGGCTTCTTCCCTCTGGATTTATGCATAGTTCAGACAAGTCTCCTCTGTTTTAGCAGCTCACTTGCTCCTTGTGGCTTTCCCTGTATGCTATAGAGGCATGTCTTGTTTTATTGAAGTTTGCTTTATTGCACATCACAGATATGTGAGTTTTTACAAATTGAAGTTTTGTGGCAACCATGGGTTAAGTCAGAGCCATTTTTCTGACAGCATGTTGTTGCCTCATTTCTCTGTGTCACATTTTGATAATCGTCACAATATCTCAAACCTTTTCATTATTATTTTATCTGTTATAGTGATCTGGGATCAGTGATCTTTAATGTTACTATCGTAATTGTTTTGGGGTGCCACAAAGCGTGCCCACATAAGATGGCAAACTTAATCAATAAAATTGTTTTCTGACTGCTCCACCAACCAGCCAGTCCCCCCTGTCTCTCCTTCTCCTCTACTACTCCCTGAGACACAACAATATTGAAATTAATCCAAATAATAACCCTTCAGCGGCCTCTAAGTGTACAAGTAAAAGGAAGAGGCAATCCATGCCACAAACTTCATTGTTCTCTTGTTTTAAGAAATTGCCACAGCCGCCCCAATCTCCAGCAACGACCTCTCTGATTAGTCAGCAGTCATCAACATTGAGGTCAGACCCTCCACCACCAAAAGGATTATGATTCACTGAAGGCTCAGATGACTTTTTAGCAATAAAGTATTTTTCAAATTAAGGTATGTATATTGCACTCTTTTTAAAGAAATAATACTATTGCACACTTAATATACTAGAGTATAGCATATATATAGCATATATATAAATTATATATATATATAAACTATATATATATAAAACTTTTATATGCACTAGGAAACCCACCCAAAAGAATCGTATGACTCACTTTATTGTGGTATTCGCTTTATTGTAGTGGTCTGGAGCCAAGCCTGCAATATCTCCAAGGTATTCCTGTACTATCTACCATGCCCACTTGGCCTAGCCTGGCTCTTGGGTTCTCATCTGGCATGTATTATTGCCACTTACAACTCAACAATCACAGTTTCACTGGATTCTTTAAGGCTGTTAGCCTGTGTACTGATATTTTGTTATGGCTTTGTCCTGTATTTTGACAAGACCAGTGAGTATTCTACTGTACCACACTATTCTTGGCTTGTCACACCTTGATATCAAAACCCAGTTTTTCTCATTTCTCTTGGTTTGAGTCATAGGGCTATACCTTAATCCTTAGGGCTCTAAGCCCTTTCAAGAAAATCCACAGTTATAGATTGAAGTGGAAAATCCTGCAGTTCCCCGACCAGAAGCAAGTTACTTGTTTCTCTGCATTCCATGACCATTAACTTCTGAGTCCTTTTCACCCCCATGTTACCACTTGTCTCCTGCAACCTTGCTAAAGAATTACTCTTCCATCTCTGTCCTTTCCAATCAACTTTCCTCGAGTCTTATTATCTGCCATACTCTGGGCTCTTCACTATAAATCTTTCTGATAATTTTACCCATCCCAAATCAGTGTTTCATTTTCTTTCTTTTTCTAACCGTCACCTCCTCTCCTGAAATCCATTTCCCTTCTGAATTCGTGGTACCTGCTTTCCCATTGTCCCATTTTGATCACAACTAAAATCTGTAAAACCTGTATTAATATCAACTGGCATATGGAGTTTCTATCTATAGATAGAGGTCATTATAATGTGTGTTTAATAGAGAAAGTGAAGGTAGTGGTAGTAAGGATAGGAGAGGTAGGAAAGGTAGGACAGGGTCTATAGGTGACTAAAGGCCCATATAGCACCTCACACATCTGGATGATTCTTCTAGGATATTTCTAACGCCCTAGGGCTGAAGGGAGTAGTTGAATGGAATGAAAGATGATTGTACCAAGTACTTCTGCTAAGGTACTTTGGGGAAGGCAGATAGTGGAAAGGGAACTGGTACTCAATGGATCAGGCCAATCCATTCATGAAAGTGAGTAGAGCATGTAACAAAAGTGAGTAATATGAGTGCAGGGGGTGAGGCAGAGGAGTACATAGCCATAGTATCCAAAGTGTTTGGGTCTGAGGTTTCAGTGGAGTGTCCCATGGATAGTTTTGTAAACTCTAGAGTTGTGCTTTGTGTCATTCTTGAGCAGATGTGTAGAGTTCACCAGATTTGGAGGAGAAAATAATGATGGGTCTAAAGAAAGCCTAGAGCCATCTTTCTGAATTATTCAAACAAACACTGATGTAAGGATGTGTGTGTATATGTTACCCATGGAGGTTATAAGTATCCACTTGAGTCTCTCTAGATGTGGCTCAAAGGGATGCATAAGCAGCTGTTTCTTGAGTCTATGTCTCTGGTTGCCCTTCTCCAAGTGAGACATTGCTGCCAAGTGGAGGCAGGGAGAAGGGAGGGGGTAGAAGACTGAGGTGACAAGGCTAGCCACTTTGTTCTCCTTAGAAAAGGCTAGGGGAGGCTAAGTGGCACGGTGAATAGAGTACCGTTCCTGGAGTCAGGAGGACCTGAGTTCAAATCTGGCCTCAGACACTTAACACACACACACACACACACACACACACACACACACACAAACTAGCCATGTGACCTTAGGCAGGTCACTTAACCCCAACTGCCCTCCAAAAAGCAAAAACCAAAAAAAAAAGAAAAGGCTAGAATTTATACCTCTCTAAATAGTGTTAGTCTAGGAGAAAAAATCCAGAAATGAGAAATAACTAAGAAATGAACCAAATTTTAGGTTTAAGCTAAGTTCCTGATTGCTGTTCTTTAAAAAGGAAGGAGTACCTCAAGTTATACATCCAAGGCTTGACTCCCCACCAAATGCCAGTTATACCAAGATCACACATAGAGAATAGCAAATAAGCTAATTTATCCAAGCTGATAGCAAGCAGAAACACAGATAACGCACAGAGAGAATGAGTTCACAAGGAGTAAGCTATCTCATCTCAACAGATAAAGAGAAGCTCAAATTTCATCCAAGGGAAAATCCCCAAAGTCTCTAGTGTTGAAAGCTGTAGACATGGACATGATTGAGGTGCTGGTTCCTTTACATGTCCAAGTTTCTTCCCAGAGGTTTACTGTCTCTTCTGGGGCCTCTCCCTGAAGAGAATCTGGAACCATGTGTCTTGCCCCTCAGAGCAAAACCATAATTTCTCTTCCTTTAAGCTCTCATAAACTCCCCTACTTCTCATGGCAGACCTAGACCATTGAACAATCAAATTTCACCAATGGGGAAAGTCTTATGCAAATGAATTTGGAGCCCCTGGATACACTTATCTAGTCGCTATCCCCAGAAAAGGCTTCTTTGCCACAAACATTGGGATCCTGACATTTCTTGCTCTTTGATTCTATGATTAACCAATTACACACAATCCTTTACTATAGTAAACTACCTGCTATAAATATTCAGGGAGAAAAAACGGAGAAGATTTGGGAGCAACTTATCCTCTATCTCTATTTCCTCCTAAGGAATGGAATGTGTGAAAAAAGGGTCAAAACCTGTAAAAAGAATACTGGATTTGGAGACAGAGGATTTGGACTGAAACTCTGTGTCTGAAGTTTCCTCATCTCTAAAATAAGGGATTTGGACCAGATGTTCCTCTCAGCTCTAGATCTAGAATTTTATAAGTCATTTCACCTCCCTTCACCACCATCTTTAAAAAAGGAATAATAAATAATACTTGAGCTTTCTACCTCATGGGATTTGTGAGGATCAAATGAAACACTGTATGTAAAGTGCTTTGTAACCATAAAGTGTTATACCAATATCAAGTGCTGTGTAATGTAACTATATAATGAGCTGGTAAGTGAAAGGAGAACTCTTTGGGCTTTTAAACATCTCCTTACTATCATTAGTTTAAAAAACATAAAAAATGAGCACTTCCCTATTCAAAGAAGAAAATAAAAAAGATTATATGTGAAACCATAACATTTGTTATAGACATGATACAGCTTTATAAAAAGTATATGTTAAATTTATCTGTCCTATTTATCCACGTCTCATTCTGAACTTCTTTCTGCTCTCTTCTGTATATTTCTCAAATATTTCATTTATTCCCTTATTTCTTTATTTTTCTTTCCTTTCTTCCTTCCCTCCCTCCCTCCCTCCTTCCTTCCTTCCCTCTCCTTTCCCTTCCTTTCCTTCCTTCTCCCTTTCCTTTCCTTTCCTTTCCTTTCCTTTCCTTTCCTTTCCTTTCCTTTCCTTTCCTTTCCTTTCCTTTCCTTTCCTTTCCTTTCCTTTCCTTCCTTTCCCTTCCCTTCCCTTCCCTTCCCTTTCCTTCCTTTCCCTTCCCTTCCCTTCCCTTCTCTTCCCTTCCCTTCCCATCCCTTTTTTGTATTACTATCACTACCTGTCCTCCCGTACAATTCTTCTTACCTTACATATCCCACATAGAAGTCCTCATTTGTAACAAAAATAGTACGATCAAGCAAAATAAATTTATACCTTGGGTATGTCTGAAAATAAATATACATTTTATTCTGCACCTCTTGTCCATCATCTCTCTGCTAGGAGGTTGGGATCATGATTAATCATCATTTTTTCTAGAGTCATAACTGATTACTCCATTGATCAGAGATCTCAAATCTTTCATAGTTGCTTTCCTTTAAAATACTGTAAAAATTTTTCTAGTTCTCCTCACTGTACTCTGCATCAGTTCATACAAGTTTTCCCAGGTTTCCCTGAAAAATTAATTTCTCATACTACAAAAATGTTCTATAATATGCTAGGGAAGGTGTACTAGCTATACCAGATTTTAATCTGTATTATAAAGCAGCAGTCATCAAAACTACTTGGTACTAGCTGAGGAATAGAGTAATGGATCAATGGAATAGATTGGGCACACAAAACTCAGCAGTCAATGACTATAGTAATCTATTTGATAAACCCAAAGACCCCAGTTTTGGGGATAAGAATGCACTATTTGACAAAAATTGCTGGGAAAACTGGAATATTAGTATGGCAAAAAGTGGGCAGAGACAATTATCTAACACCATATACCAAAATCAAGTCTAAATGATCTAGGTATAAAGGTTGATACTGTAAGCAATCTTAGAAAGCAAGGAATAGTTTACCTGTCAGATTTTGGAGAGGGAAAGACTTTATGACCAAACAAGAATTAGAGAGCAATATAAAAATGCAAAAATGGATAATTTTGATTACATTAAATTGAAAAGCTTCTACACAAACAAAGCCAATGTAACCAAGATTAAGAGGGAGATGGGAAATTGGGAATTTTTACAACCTATGTCTCTGATAAAGGACTCATTTCTAAAATATACAGAGAATTGAGTCAAATCTATAAGAATACAAGTCATCCCCCAATTGATAAATGGTCAAAGGATATGAACAGGCAGTTTTCAGTGGAAGAAATTAAAGATATCTATAAGCATATGAAGAAATGCTCTAAATCACTATTGATTAGAGAAATGCAAATAAAACAACTCTGAAGTACCATATCTCACCAGTCAGATTGGCTAAGATGACAAAACAGGAAAATGACAAATGCTGGAGAGCATGTGGGCAAATTGGAACACTAATGCATTGCTGGTGGAGTTGTGAACTTATCCAACCATTCTGGAGAGCAATCTGGAATTATGCCCAAAGGGGTATAAATAATTTCATACCTTTTGACCCAGCAATACCACTTCTAGGGTTATATCCCAAAGAGATCATAGAAGTGGGAGGAAGACCCACATGTACAAAAATATTTATAGCAGCTCTTTTTGTGATAGCAAAGATTTGGAAATTAAGGGGGTGCCCATCAATTGGGGAATGGCTGAACAAGTTGTGGTATATGAATGTAATGGAATACTATTGTGCTATAAGAAACGAGGAGCAGATGGACTTCATGTTTACCTGGAGAGGCTTATATGAACTGATGCTGAGTGAGAAGAGCAGAACCAGGAGAAATTTGCACCCAACGTATGTGTGATGACCAACTTTGATAGACTGGACTCTTCTCAGCAATGCAGTGATATGTCAATTCCAAAACACTCACGATGGAGAAAGATGTCTACATCCAGAGAAAGAACTAGAAAGAACTGAGTTTGAATCCAGATTGAAGCAAACTACCTGATCTTTTTCTTTTTCTTGTTTGGTTTTATTGCCTTTTTCCCATTTTTCATTCCATCTGATACAATCTGTCTTTATAACATGACTAATGTCTAATGTGAAAGTATTTGCAGATCCTATACTAGATTGTATGCCGTCATGGGGCGGGGGGAGAGAAAATTTGAAACTCAAGGAATTGTGGGATTGAATCTTGTAAACTAAAAGTAAACAACAAATTAATAAAGACAAAAATATTCTATTATATTCATAATTTTTCGGGATTCCCCACTTGATTCCATTTGCTTTCTTTTTTTTTTTTTGCTATAAGAAGTATTGCTATAAGTATTTTTTGTAAATATGGCTCCCTTGCATATGTCCATGATCTCTTTGGGTTTTGCTGGGACAAAGAATATGCCCTGTACTGTAATTCACTTATGACTTTTTTTAGGTTTAGTTATAAATTGCTTTTCAGAATGGTTGGAACAATTTGTAGCTCCATCAAGTAGGTTAGGTTTTTGTTCTTCCATAGCTTCTCCAATAATTACTATTTTTCTTTTTGTCACCTTTATTAATATGATGGTCCTGGGATAGAAACTCAGAGATACATTTTTTTCATTATTAGTTCTTTGGAGCATTAAAAATAATTCTTGATAGTTTGCATGCCTTCTTTTGAAAACTACATGGTCATCATATCCTTTGATCATTTATCATTTATCTATTGGGGAGCACTCTTATTCTCTTATATCAATTTCCTTCTATGTCAGACCTTTATCAGTGAAATTTGCTGTGTAGAGATTTACCTCCCCCATGACCATTTCCCCTTTGTTTCTAACTACATTGAATTTGTTTGTATAAAACTTTTCAATTTTATATAAAGGATATTGTCCAATTTTTATCTTTTGTGATCAGATATTATTTAAGCTAAACCATTTATTAGTGCCTTTTGTTTTCATAGCAGTCATTTCCTACTGATACTCCCCACCCATCCTGAGCCATTGAACCCTTCCTTGTAACAAAGGAAAACATTTAAGCACTGACAAGCAACATAGTAACCATTTCTGGCAGCATATACTGTATTCCACATCCCTAGTCACCACCTCTCTATTGAGAGAAAGAAGGACGTTCTCCAGGATGGAGACTATGCGTCCATATCTGTTCAGAGTTCAGCTGCTTTCTGGTGTTATCAATTATGTAATTAGTCATGTTTATGTTGTCAATCCATTCAGAGTTTAATCACTTTTTAGTGTTGCCAATTATGTAATTAGTCACGTTTATGTTGCCCACTTAGTTCTCCTAGGTATATTATTAAAGCTGATCTGAGAGGTGACAATTGCAAAGAAGAAGAAGGAGGAGGAGAAGAAGAAGGAGAAGGAGGAGGAGGAGGAGGAGAAGAAGAAGAAGAAGACACATGATATAACTCAACATTTTTGGACACCCCATATCTGGATTATTTTCCTCATTATGTTGCACCAGCTAATTGCAATGGAGACAATGTTAAATATAGCTCAAGGGCTAAAGCCTAAAATATCTTGGAAATGGTTTAACCACTTGCTATTCTTTTTCTGAAATCATTCAGGAATTCTATAGCTCTTTACCGAAGGTAAGAAATGAAAGCAATAACAAAAATAAAACCCACTAGAAATTAAGCAATATTTGGATCATATTCTGAAGTATCTATTTTGTTTTGCAACTAAGGTCAAAATATATGTGGTAAAGACTATTGCTGAAGTTTTGATGACCTACCTCATTGGAGAGAGAAAAGGGAAAGCAGGTGCCTCAGGGTGGGAAGAAGAAAGTAAGAACTTAAATCTTTTCCCTCAAAGGCAGCAAGGCATGCCTGCACTTAGAGGCCTGACCTTGGTGTCAGGAAGCCCTGTGTTCAAATGATGTTTCTGACACACCAACCAATAAGCATTTATTAAGTGTCCCATGTGTTCCAGGCACTGTGCTAGGGACTGAGGATGCACATATAGCATTACATACAGCATGTTCATGGCTGAGTAACTGGAGCATATAGCTCTAAGGACTGAATCTGTGATTTCATATAGAAAATTCCCTTTAGCAATATAGGCAAGTACCTCTGCAACTTATAGAGAGTTTCCTGAGAAGTCAAGTGACTTCCTTACCCAGGGGGTCACCACCAGTAAGTATCAGAAGTAGGACTTGAATGGAGGTCTTCCTGACTTCAGGGTCAATGCTTTATCCCTGGTATTACTCTACTTCTCTAAAGATAGGTTATAAATAAAATAAAAAATGAACAATGATGGTGGAGAGGGGGACTAATAACTTGGGTCTCTTGAAGGAGGCAGAAGTTTTAGCTAAGTTTTAGAGAGAGTCAGGAGAGCCCAAGATTGTGAAGGAGGGAGACCATTCTAGGAATGGGAGAGGACCTAAATGACTGACTGGCCTAGAAGGTTAAGGATGTTTCCCACAGAGCACTGAGAAAGGAAAATGGGGGAACCTATAAGCAGCTTTTCCTCAAGGGTTTCTATTTTAGAGAAAAACCTTTAAAGATTTTTCTTGATATCTTATGTCCCAAATCAGAGTTGATCAAATTTCATGGGGGACCCTTGGTGGAGTGTGGAATTGCTGCATGACAGATTTACGTGGGCATATTCTACATGGGTAAGTAGAAACACCACCACAGACACAAGTTGAGATTTGGGCACAGACTTGGAAAAGCTCATAGGCTCATAGAGATTTCCCCTAGTTCTTCCACACTTGTCATTTTAATGGGATCTTACATCTGATGGCAGTAAACATGCACACTACGGTAAAACAGTTCTCATCATGGGAATTTCACTTTGGATTTTGAGGCTGTCTTACCACTCCCGACAGCCTGGGTTCTTTTAGGCCTCGCTTAATCACTTCAGGCTTTGGCATTGATGCTCATTTGCATGGTTCACTTTGAAAAGCTGAAGCTCCTATGAGGCCTTGAATAATCACAGCTGAACCCTGAAATTGATTTGCTCTGAGTCATCGGTTTTGAGTAGTGATTATATGCAGCCAAGAGATAAAGACACTCAGAGAGAGGGGTCTGTGAGCCGGCTTGAGACTGCCTTCATCAATTCTCAGGATGTTAGGCAAGGTTTCCAGGGACAGCAGACTAGGGCTGTTTCTAACCCCTGGTTTCCAGATGGCCTAGCTTATTTCCCCCTGGATAGGAGTGGCAGTCAGCAATCTGCCCGAATTTATCAGCATGGCAGTATTCTATGAGTCAATTCCATTTAACAAGCGTTAATTGTGCCAGGCTTACAAAGACAAGATGAAAAACAGTCCCTTCCCTCAAAGGTCTTACAATCTTCTGTGAGATACAACATTTATGCAGATAAGTACCTGATAATTTCAAGAGGGAAGGAACAGTAAGGGGAATCAGGAAAAGTATCCAGTAGGAGATAACACCTGAGTTGAAATTTGAAGGAAGCTAAGGATTTTAGGAGATGAAAGTGAGATGAAAATCCACTCTAGGAAATTATACTACTATCAAATTAGGAATATTTAAAGCCAGAAAGTATAATTTGCATTGGCAAATAAACACTAAGCTGAAAGAAGACAGAACCTAACTCTGAGGAATGAAATATGAGCAAACCAAGAAGGATAAACTTGTCTAAGAGAAAAACCCACAGTAGTGATTGGGGATCTTAGTAAATAAGCTGATCAATGCCTTCATTTTGAAGAGGAGGAAATTCAAAAGGAAGGCCCAGGGAGGGGAAATGACTAGTTGAAAGTCATACAACTAGCTAATGGCAAAGTTAGAACTAGAACCCAGGTGTCCTGAGAAACTAATCTGTGGGATGGGAACAGGGATCATGTAGGGACCTGATGAGCGGACCCTGGGAAATCAGAACTATCTAGAGAGCCCTACAGAGAGACTACTTCTTAAATTGAGAACTCATCAAAAGTGTGCACAATTTATGCAGTTTTCAAATCCTAGATGAGGACTTCATTCTGTTACTCAATTTGCTAGGAGAAACCTTGGCCACTATCATTGAATCTCAATAAAGCTTGCCTAGTCTCACTCAGCATGGGCTTGGTCTGATAAAATCCAATCAAATTCTTGTAAATGCAAGTGGGAATGTGTCTTCTGAGTCATCATCTATCTCTACCAATGTTCTAGATAGTTGTCAGAGGAAGGAGGAGGTACTAATAGCTTGTGTTATTGTAATGCTTTATGGTTTACAAAGCACTTTCCCTCCCTCATCATCTCTATGAGCCTATGAGCTTTTTTCTGAGTCTGTACCCAAATCTCAACTTGTGTCTGTGGTCAGAACTACAAGTAGAACAGAAACTCGTTGAAGGCAGGGAAGTTTTAGTTTTGCCTTTGTAGGCCTGACAGATAGTACAGCGCCTTGCAGATAGTAAGTACTTACTGAATTGAATTTCTGTCTCCATTCTATAGATGAAGAAACCAAGACTCAGAATTGAGATGACTTACTCAAGGGTCAGCTCCTAGGTCTCATTGTCTCCTATTGCTCTATAATATTTTGTCAGCATGTTGGGACTTTTTACTGTGTGCTATTTCAACCCTAGGTATTTTCTAGCTTCAGTATTCTTTTAGAGAATCATTACTGTTTCTTTATTATGTCAAGGGGAAATGGGCTATTCCAGGGTAGAGATCCTTCATATGAAAAAATGAATGGCCTTTTAGGAAAACCCTAGGCATCTTAAAAGACAGATGAAACTTTGTCACACCAAACATACCTTTGAAAATATTTTTTTAAAAATATGAGATGGTCAATGAGCTATTTAGTTGGGTGAATCATTCCAGAACATTTCATTTCATTTAAAAAAATATATATAAGTGGGGATGGCTAGGTGGAGCAGTGAATAGAGCACTGGCCCTGGAGTCAGGAGGACCTGAGTTCAAATTTGAACTCAAACACTTAACACAAAACTAACTAGCTATATGACCTTGGGCAAGTCACTTAACCCCAACTGCCCTACCTTCCCCCCTCCAAAAAGGAAAAAAAAAACCAAAAACATAAATGCATTTTTTTTAAGTATTAAATGGTTATGGTATCCTTAGGGGCCAACTATTCAAAGGTAGCCAAGAAAAAATAGAAAAGTCACTATCTATAGCTATCTATATAAAAGTATATATACATATAATGTATGTGTATATATACATGTATATATATGTATGTGTGTGTGTGTGTATCTAAAATGAAACTGTATTATAGTTCCTTCCTTTTTTTTTTCTGATTGAGCCTTGATGTAGTAATGGGGCACAATTCTAGTTAAAAGGCCTGTCAGTCACTCTTCTTTGTCTTATAGACTTAGCCCCTTTCAGCAATGCAAGGACCTAAAACAATTCCAAAGGACTCATGATGGAAATGCCACCCACATCCAGAGAAAGATATATGGAGTTTAAATGCAGAGCAAAGTATATTATTTTCCTTTTTTGTTTTTGTTTTGTTTTTCTTTCTCATAGTTTCTCCCATTCATTAAAATTCTTTTACACAACATGACTAATGTGAAAATAAGAAAGTTTAATAAGAATGCATATGTAGAGCCTATATTGGATTGCATGCTGTCTTGAGAGGGAGGAGGGAAGGGAGGTGGAGAAAATTTAAAACTTATGGAAGTGAACATTGAAAGCACCAAGCCAGGTGCTTGCAAAACAGTGATAGGAAACCAAAGACCCTGACTCCCAGAATTCTACTTAGACTCCTACCTTTCTGTTTACAAAACGCCCCCCTCAATGTTTCCTGGCAGCTCTTCCTTAATAAACAGGTTTTACAACATTAGGATACTCTAGTCTATATCTTTCTGGCAGCCTGTCTGTAAAAAAATCCTGTCTCTGTATGAAAAAGTGGAAAGTTGCTTGACGAAAGTAGGGACAGTTGCTTCTATATGCAGAGAAATGCAGAGAGAGCACCCCATGTCCTAGCTCCATTAGCCACCCACCATTGAGTTCTGGAGCTTCTCTGTCTGAGCGATTTTTCAAGTTGCAAAGAAAAAAGCTAGCAATAGCTAGAAAGGCTCCAGGTCATACTCCACTGTCCACCTGGGGAATCAGGGGATTGGAAATGATTATTGTTTTTCTTCTAGCCTTGTCTACCACCCTGGTAGCAATGTGGCACTCTTCTTTGTCCCCATACTTGTATGGGCAGAGCTCTTTCTCCCCTTAGGGTTGGTTCCTCTCCTCTGGGAGGGACTTTCTTCTCAAACGAAGCCAAAACAGTAGCTTAGGGCCAGTCCAACTTGCCAAGCTATCCTAGAAAATGCTTCTCATTCATTGCCTAGAAATATTCTGGCAAAAGTAACCTCTCTGCCTTGGGAAGTTATAAAAATGCCCTTTTTATAATACAAATTGTCAAAACTATTATATGAAATATAATATTTTCTCTACAAACTTTAAAGCATTATATCAATGTTAGCTCTTATTATTTTATTTTCATCATCATTATTATCATTATTTGGAATACTATATTTGGTACAAGTAGAGTGATAGAGTAAAAACACTTTGTTTTGAGAGCTTATAATTTAGGGGACCTTTGAACGTAATGTAATCTCCCTGATTATTTTTTAAAACTCTATTTTTACTGTTGCCTTGTCTGACATGAAGATTGCTATAACTGCTTTTTAAAATCTTCCTGAAGCTTAATAAATTCTGCTCCATTCACTCACTTTAACTCTGTATTAATCTTTGTTTACCTAAGACACAACAGGAAGAGAAATAACTGTACCATCATGAATTGCTGAAGCATCAGGGGCATGAAAAAGCATAGTTCGATGTCAACCTGGGTGGGGAGAACAGGCTGCTAGAATTCTCTGTCTCTGTCTACCTTACCCTCTCTGTCTCTGTTTCTCTCTGTCTCTGCCTCTCTCTATGTTTCTGTCTCTCTGTCTCTATCTCTCTGTCTTTCTTCCTTTCTCTGTCTCTGTTTCTTTCTCCACACCAGAGGCTTACAGCCATCCTTGCTTCCTCACTTGAATGCAACCAGGCGGCTTAGAGAGTAGTAGAGTGTACTTTGCCTATATATTGCCTTTTGAATGCATACCAATTTCCAGCTCAGCAACCAATCAAAAGTCTGTTTCTTCATAGAATAGTGTTTTCTAAATTGGAGCATGGACCCCTACATTCAATATCAATAGGAACTTCTAGAATCAGACCTAAGCCTGAATGCTCCCAACCCTGAGCCCTCATTGGCCAGTTACTTGTAACTTATTTATGTGAATGTTGTCTCCCCTGTTAGAATGTCATCTCCCTTAGTGAAGGCGCTATTACACTTATGCCATTGTATTCCTAACACTTAGCACAGTGCCTGGCATAGAATATAAGCCTTTTAAAAATGCTTGTTGAGGAGGCAGAGTAAAAGCAGGAACTTACTTGAGTTCATCCCCTAATTACCTCAAATACCTGTAAAAAATGACTCTAAACAAATGTTAGAGCTACAGAACCCACAAAATGACAGAGTTGAAATAGAACCTCTGCTGAAGGCAGCCTGGCAGGCCAACAAGAAAGGCCTATCACACTGGGCTTGGAGTAGAGTGCAAACCTGTGTGGGCCATGCCAGCATAGACCCACAGCACAGGACTGCCAGAGCAGACCTCAGGGCACTGAATAACTGGCAACTGTGGTGGTTTCCAGACTTCTCAACCCATAAACATCAGAGAGAAGATAAAAGGTCAGTGAGGAACTTTGTTGGACCTGGGTGAGAGAAGAGTGTGGTCTGGCCCCTGCCACCAGGGCAGCAGAGGTGGCCATGGCTGCTTCTGGAGTTCTAGGCCCACAGATGGTGAGGGGACCAAGCAGCTGGTCAGAGGACAATCACAGGAATCTCTTTGCCAGCACTGAGGCAGGATTATATGGGTTGCAGTCTTGGGTGGCAGTCCTGGGGTAAGGAGCACTGGAGTGGCAGAGCTTGTTGAGGCTGTAAAGAGGAAGTCATTCTCATAATTCTGAGGCAAGTGCCTAGAAGAAGCTCTGACAATAGCTGTGTAAAACCCCAGAAATTTTGGGACATAGCACTCTCCACTCTGGAAGCAGAGTTCTACTGTGGCAAAGAGCTCAAAAGCCAAGTAATTGGCTGGCAACATGAGCAAACAGAGGAAGAGAAATCAGACTACAGAAACATTCTTTGATGACAAAGAAGATCAAAACATAGAAAAAGAAGAAGACAACAGAGTCAAAACTCCTGCATCAAAAGCCTCCAAGAAAAATATGAATTGTTTGCATACCATAGAGGACCTCAAGAAGGATTTTGAAAATCAAGTAAGAGAAATAGGGGGAAAATTGGGAAGAAAAATGAGAGTGATGCAAGAAAATAATGAAAAAGAGTCAACAGCTTACTAAAGGGGACCCAAAAAATACTAAAGAAAATAACACCTTAAAAATTAGAGTAACTCAAATGGCAAAAGAGGTCCAAAAAGCCAATGAGGAGAAGAATGCCTTACAAAGCAGAATTTGCCAGATGGAAAAGGAAGTTCAAAAGCCCACTGAAGAAAATAATTCCTCCAAAATTAGTTTGGAACAAATGGAAGCTAATGACTTTATGAGAAATCAAGATATAAAACAGATCCAAAAGAACAAAAAAAAAATAGAAGGCAATGTGAAATATCTCATTGGGAAAACCACTGACCTGGAAAATAGATCCAGGAGAGATAATTTAAGAATTATTGGACTACCTGAAAGCCACGATCAAAAAAGAGCCTAGATATCAACTTTCACAAATTATCAAGGAAAACTGCCTTTGACATTCTAGAGCCAGAGGGTAAAATAAAAATGGAAAGAATTCACCAATTGACTCTTGAAAAAGATCCCAAAAAGAAAACTAGAAATATTATAGTCAAATTCCGGAGTTCCCAGGTCAAGGAGAGAATATTACAAGCAGTCAGGAAGAAACAATTTGAGTATTGTGGAAACACAATCAGGATAACACAAGATCTAGCAGTTTCTACATTGAGGGATCAAAGGGCTTGGAATAAGATATTCCAGAGGTCAAAGGAGCTAGGATTAAAACCAAGAATCACTTACCCAGCAAAACAGTATAATATTTCAGGGGAAAATATAGATATTCAATGGAAGAGAGGACTTTCAAGCATTTTTGATGAGAAGACCAGAGCTGAACAGAAAATTTGACTTTCAAATACAAGAAGCAAGAAAAGCATGAAAAGGTAAACAGGAAAGAGAAATCATAAGGAATTTATTAAAGTTGAACTGTTTACATTCTTACACAGAAAGAGGATATTTGTAACTCATGTGACTTTTCTCATTATTAAGATAGTTGAAGGGAATATATATATATATAAATATACACATACATATATATATAAATATACACACATATATGTATATATAGGTGTGTGTGCATAAGTATGTATATATATACATAGAGGGCACAGGGTAAGTTGAATATGAACGGATGATATCTAAAAATAAAATTAAGAGGTGAGAGAAGAATATATTGGGAGAAAGAGAAAAGGAGAGATAGAATAGGGTAAATTTCTCACATAAAAAAGGCAAGAGAAAGCTGTTACAATGGAGGGGAAGAGCAGGGAGGTGAAAGGGAAAGAGTCAACCTTACTCTCATTTGACTTGTCTTAAAGAGGGAATAACATACAGACTCAATTGGGTATCTTACCCTACAGGAAAGTAGGGGGGAAGGGGATAAGACAGAGGGATGACAGAAGGGAGGGCAGATTGGATGAGAGGGTAGTCAGAAGCAAATAACTTTTGAAAAGGGACAGGGTGAAGAGAGAAAATAGAGTAAGTGGGGGATGGGATAGGATGGAGGGAAATATAGTTAATCTTTCACAATATGACTATTGTGGAAATCTTTTGCATAACTACACATATATAACCTATATTGAATTGTTTGTCTTTCCAGTGGGGGTGCATGAGGAGGGAAGAAAGGAGAGAATCTGGAACACAAAATTTTAAAAACAAATGTTAAAAAATTGTTTTTACATGCAACCAAGAAATGATATACAAGTAATAGGGTATAGAAATTCATCTTGCCCTACAAGAAAGTAAGGGGGAAGAGAGTAAGAGGGGGATATCAGAGAGGGCATATTGGGGCAAGGGGTAATTAGTATGCTTGCCATCTTGGGGTGGGGGTAGAAGAGAGATGGGGAGAAAATTTATAACTCAAAATCTTGTGGAAATGAATGTTGAAAACTAAAAATAAATAAATAAATTCTGGAAAACATAAAATAAATTTTTAAAAATGTTTGTTGATTCACTTCTGGATGGAGCAGGTCTTGCCTTGCACAAAAAGGCTTATCTGCTTTAGTCTAGTTGGAACATCAAGGGAAGTTGGGATATTGGTGCCATATGTGGGCCTGACTCCTGGCCAGAGTTTTCAACCTTTCCCATCCCTCAAAGCCTGCCTTGTTTCCTGAACTTACTCAATGTGCAACAATGATTGCAGCTTGTCATCGCTGCTATTACCCCTAAGTGCACAGAGAGTCCTTTGTCTACATTCAGCAAGTGCTCCTGCTCTTTTCAGATCCTGGCCCATTAACCTGGTTCCCTTCACACCATCCAAGCCAGGGAATCACTTCCCCCACAAAGATTATATTTATAATTTCCATATGACATAAAACCTCGTGTCTAGCCATGATGTAAAGTACTGAGTGTTAGTAAACCTTGGGTAAGCAACTCAGCTTGTTTCCTTGCTTGTTCACTCATAAAATGAGAATCCTGATAGAGCTTAATCTGTGACTTCACTGATACAAGAACTCTGGTGAAGAAACTGCCTCTAACAATGTAGGTTAGCACTTTCTGGGTAACATATGGTCTTAGAGAGTTGCCTAGAGCACTGAAAAGTGAAGTGACTTACCCAGGTCATACTGTCAGTATGTGTCAGGGGCAGAATTTGAACTCACAAGGTATCCTGGCTTTGTTCTCTATATCATGAATATTACCTGCCCTATTTGCCTTATAGGACTATTGTGAGGATAAAAGAATGTTGAGTGAGAGGGCATTTTGAAAAGAGTGGGACAGTAGAAAAAACCTCTGGATTTGGAGTCAGAGGATACTAATTCTGACTGTTCTTTGTTACTTGTGTGGCTTTTGATAAAACATGTCTCCTCTCTGGCCCTCAGTTTCCTCATCTGTAAAATGCAGGGCTTGGACTAGGTCCTTTTTAATTCTAAATCCTTATGTGCTCCACATGAAGTGCTTTACAAATGTGAGGGATTAATGATGTCGGAGGAAGAACCCAAATACAAGCCCAGGACTTCAATTTTCTCCTTTTGTGTCCTCTAATATTGTAGGTCCAGGTTACTTCCGATGACATTGTTACCTCACCTAACCAAGTTCAAGAGACTGGGTTACACCTTCAACAGCCAGGAGAATGAGGAACAGGATGGGATGAATTCAGCACTAAAGGAATTCCTGGCAAAGATTTCTGATTTCTAGAACTTTCCAGTGCTGGCAGGTGTGAGAATATGCAGTTACTGAGAGCTTTGCCAAGAAGATTCAGTGCTAACGGCTGAACATGCAAAGGAAAGTCCCTTGGTGGGCTGTGTGTGCTGTGCTGGGCAAGTACAGAAGAGGGTACAATAAACATCGGTTCCAGAAACACTTTGCAGGCAATGAAGGCTGGCCAATTTTGGAGTGAGTGTCTTAGCTAACTCTGAAGTGTGGAAAAAATTGAAAAGGCAAAACTAGTATCCTAGCACCCTTTTTATGTTACACTGTGTGTACCAAGTATCTCACAAGTCAGATTTAAAATGGGTAGAGAGAAACACAGAGACAGATGGAAAGAGACAGAAAGATAGAGACAGAGGGACAGAGACAGAGACAGAGACACAGAAAGACAGAGAGAAAGGAAGAGACAGAGACAGAGAAAGAGAATCACACAGATGGAGAAACAGAGACAAAAGTAGAGACAGAGGGAAAGAGATAGAGGCAGAGAAGGATAGAGAGACAGAGAGAAAGAGAGAGACAGAGACTGAGAGAAACAGGAAAAGAGAGAGAAAGAGAGACAGAGACAAAGAGACAGAAAGAGAGAGAATCACACAGAGAGACAGAGATGGGTCTCAAATGGTTCTCAGGCCATCTGGGGGTGTGTTTCCTAGCCCCTTCCCCCAGCATCCACCAAAAATGTGGCAAGGTGAATCAATTTGAGATCTTTTTAAATCCTACCATATTTAAGCTTAAAGTTTTTATTTAGTGAGAAGTTAACAAAGAGGGAGAAGGAGTTGAAAATCTGCTTCTAAACTCTCCCCAGTCCCTGGCTTTTCTTTGCAGCAAAGCAATAGAGCATCTTACACTAGGCTGTCTTGTACATTTGTCATTAGTTTCATATGGTGATATGATGTCATTCCACCCAAGTGGCAGAGAGTGAATCAGAAAGTGTTAATGTTATGATGAATAGTCATGTCAAGATAAGGTCACCCAGCACATGCCAGAAATAAGCACTTTGGTGTTCTAAGTTTTCAGGTAAAAACTTTTCCTAACTGCCCAGATTATCTTCCTCTCCCAGACTTCTTCATCTGATCTTCGCTCAATGGTCCAGTCAAATTATTTCATTTTCTATGCCTTATGTACAACATTCCATTTCTCACCTCAGTACCTTGGTGAGGGCTATCCCCCATAACCTAGAATACTATCCTTTCTCACCTCTGCTTCAGAGAAGCCTCAGATACCTTTAAAGGACACCTTCATATGTTACCTCCTTTAGTAGTCCTCTCCTGAGCCTTTCAGTGACTCTTCCCCCAAATTGCCTTGTTTTTATGAGGTGTATATATAGCATTCAATGATCAATTACATACTGATTTTCCCCTTGTTAAAGGCATGTTCCTTTTTTGTTGTTGTGCAGTCCTTTTTCAGTCATGCCCAACTCTTTGTGACACCATTTGAGGTTTTCTTCACAGCAATACTGGAGTGGTTTGCCATTTCCTTCTCCAGATCATTTTACAGATGAGGAAACCGAGGCAAACAGAGGTAAGTGACTTGCCCAAGATCATGTAACTAGTAAGTATCTGAGGCCAGATTTGAACTCATGAAGTCTTCCTGACTCTAGGCCTAGCATTCTATTTATGGGTGCCACCTAGAGGCCCAAAGGATATAAGAGGTTCAAATCTTGCCTCTGCCATGTGCTACCTGTGAGACTGGATTTGAGTCATTGAATGGATGTTGCCTCAAACTGAGGTCCAGGAAAAACCTTAATTTAGAAAGGCCAAGGTCACTCACAGCATTCTGGGCCATCACCAGTTGTTTTGACTTCTGTCTTGTCACTGGACTTAGATGACTCTGGGGGAGAGAGTGAGACTGTTGACTTTGCACAGCTCTGCTTTACTTCAATTCATGAGCAAGTCAAGACATCACCTCTGTGATGTCACCAGTCATCTTTGAGATGGAAGGACTAACAACAACCTGTGAGACTTTAGGAAAAGAAAGAAATAAACATTTCTAAAACTCCTAGAATGTGCTAGACACTGTGCAAATATTATTTGATTAGATCCTCACAACAGCCCTGAGAAAGAGATGCTATTATTATTCCAATTTTACACTTGAGAAAACTGAAGCTGGCAAAGGTTAAGTGATTTGCCCAGGGTCACACAACTAATAAGTGCCTGAGACCAGATTTGGTCTTCCTGGATTACAGGTCCAGCTCTATGCCCAGTCTGTCATCTAACTGCATCTAAATAAACCAATTCACCTGTCTAGGCCTTGGTGTAAAAAAATTATTTTTAGTTTCCAATATTCACCTCCATAAGATTTTGAGTTTTAAATTTTCTCCCTTTCCCAAGATGGCATGCAATCTGATATAGACTCTACTTATACATTAATATTAAATCTATTTTCACATTAGTCATAATGTAAAGAAGAATTAGAACTAATGGGGGCTATCACAAGAAAGAAGAAACAAAACAACAAAAAAAGGGGTGCCAGTAGTATCCTTCTATCTGCATCCAGACTCTAAAGTTCTTTCTCTAAATGTGAATAGCATTTTCCGTCATCAGCCTTTTGGAGTTGCTTTAGTGTTACGGTTTTCCCTCATCTTCTCTAATATTTATCATTTTCCTGTTTTGTCATGTTAGCCAATCTGATAGGTGAGATGTGGTACCTCAGCGTTGTTTTGATTTTCATTTCTCTAATCAATAGTGTTTTAGAGCATTTTTTCATATGATTATAAACAGCTTTAATTTCTTCCTCTGAAAACTGCCTGTTCATATCCTTTGACCATTTATCAATTGGGGAATGACTTGTGTTCTAATAAATTCAATTCAGTTCTCTACATATTTTCGAAATGAAGCCTTTATCAGATACACTGGTTATAAAAATTGTTTCCCAGCTTTCTGCTTCCTTTCTAATCTTAGTTGTGTTGGTTTTGTTTGCGCAAAAACTTTTCAATTTAATGTTATGAAAACCATCCATTTTCCATTTCATTATATGCTCTACCTCTTGTTTGGCCATAAATTCTTCCCTTCTCCATAGACCTGACAGGTAAACTATTCCTTGCTCTCCTAGTTTGCTTACAGTTTCAGTCTTTATATCTAAATTATGTACCCATTTTGACTTTATCTTGATATAGGGTGTAAGTGTTGGTTTATGCCTAGTTTCTGCCAATTTTCCCAGAAATTTTTGTTAAATAGTGAGTTCGTATCCCAGAAGCTGAAGTCTTTGGATTTATCAAATAATAAATCATTGTAGTCATTGATTATTGAGTCTTGTGTACCTAACCTATTCCACTGATCTACCCCTCTATTTCTTGGCCAATACCAAGTAGTTTTGATGATTGCTACTTTAAGATCTAGTACAGCTAAGGTCTCAGTTTTTTTAATCTTCAGAATAAGGAAATTAGATGAGGTGACCAATAAAGTCCTTTCCAAATCTAATATCTATGATCCTATGACCAAATTATTTCTAAAGTTCTTTTTATATCAAAAATATCATTGATTGCAAGAATCTTTTCAGCTTAGTAGAAAAAGTAAAGATATTTTAAACTGCAGAGCTTCCATCCTTTCCCCCAGGGAGTAGGATGGAAGCCAAGAGGAGGCTGTGGAGGTGAGACTCCTCTACTGTATATTGGTTCACAGGGCTTAAGAGTGGAGCAATTCTCCATAGTGGGTGAAGTGCATTAGCTTCAGGAAATGCCAAACTAATCTCTTCAGCCTTATTTGGAGAGAAAAAGCTTAATATTGTGTTGGTTTTGGCCCCATTTCCAGTGAGCAAAGGTTTTTCTAAAGCTTCTCACACTTTCCCCTAGAGAATTAAATCTTCCTGGGCAGAGCACTGAGCTAGGAGGAGGAGACCTGGCTTCTGCTCCTACATCTGCCACTCCCTGGCTGTGTAATCATGGACATGTCACCTAGTTAGTGGCCCCTCTGGAGTATTTGAAAGGTCAGTGCCAAGGTCTCTTTGGGCTTGAGGACCATTAGAATGTATCAAGTCTTGGGCCAACTTCCTTTCTGCTTCACCACTTGGATTTGGAGGCAGGAAGACATAAGTTCAATCTTGCCTTATGTACTTAGCTAGCTCTGTGACCCTGGGAAAATCACAAAGCCTCTCTGTTTCCTCATCTGCAAAACAAGAGGGTTGAAATCAATAACGTCCAAGGTCTCTTTCAATGAGCCGATGATTCTATAAGCCTGTGATCTTTTCAAGAGGAAGTATCCTGTAGAGACACAGTTTCCCAAAGAACTCCTTAATAACAAATAACAACAACAACAACAATAATACTAGTTAGCACCTAAATAAAGCTTTAAGGTTTGCAAAGCACTTCATATATTAACTAATTTGAAACTCACAACAACCCTGTGAGAGATCATGCCCATTTTACAGATGAGGAAATTGAGGCTGAGAGAAATTATCTGCTCAGGATGACACAGTATTTAAATTCAGGTTTTTGTGAGTCCAGGTTCAGCACCCTTTGCCATTTAGCTGAAAGGTATGCAGAGAATGGAAAATTATGAAATCTTGCTTTGAGATGTTGTCCATTAGAAGTCAGAAAGCAGGGTTGTTGTGAGGATCTTATTATCTCAAATAAGATAATATTTGTAAAGCACTTAGCACAGTGCCTGGCACATAGAAAGCCCTATATAAATGCTTATTCCCTTCCCTAAATTCTAGTCTTGGCTTTCCCTCCCTCCCTCCCTTCCTTCCTTCCTTCCTTCCTTCCTTCCTTCCTTCTTTCTTTCTCTTCCTTCTTTTTCCTTCTTTCTTTCTCTCTTTCTTGCTTCCTTTTTCCTCCCATTTTCTTCCTTCCTTCCTTCCTTCCTTCCTTCCTTCCTTCCTTCCTTCCTTCCTTCCTTCCTTCCTTCCTTCCTTCCTTCCTGTGTTGTACGCCTGTGAAACCCAGACAGTATGTGAAACCTAGAGCCATGCCAGGAAGCAGAACCACTTCAATTTGTATTGTCATAGGAAGATTCTGAAGATTACCTGGCAGAATTTTGAAAATCACCAGACACTAAAGTCCTTTTTTGAATTAACCTGCCAAGTATTCAAACTCTTCTGCAGAGTGCAACTCCATTGGGCTGGCCATATTGTTTGAATGCTGAACATATGCTGGCCAAAAAGACTATTTTATGGAGAACTCACACAAGGCAAGTGCTCGTGTGGGGGTCAGAAAACACAATACAAGGACACTCTCAAGGTCTTTCTTAATAACTTTGGAATTGATTGCATGACATGGGAAACCCAGGACCCAGGCACAAGAATGCCCATCATGGCATGCCCTCATCAGAGAAGGTGCTGTGCTCTATGAGAAAAACAGAACTGAAGTAGCTCAAAAGAAATGCAAGATGTGCAAATTTATAGAATCCACCCCAAATGTTCACATAGACTAGGTGTGCCCAACCTGGGGTAAAACATTCTGAACTCATATTGGTCTGATCAGCCATAGTCAGACACACCATAACTTGACTCTGGCATAGGGATGTCATTTTGGTCCTCTTTGAGAACAAAGAACAGACAACAACCAATCAACCTTCCTTCTCAGTTTGGAAGTATAGGAGCAATTCTCTTTCAGGGGCTCACCATATTGGTGCCAAATTTAGTGTGGTACACACCCAATCAGCTTTAGCTCACTGAATCTCTCAGGCATGTACCAATACTCTGGAGACAACTATATCTCAGTATAATTGGTTTCTTTTGTAATCCTATGAATTTTATTTTATTTATTTAAAAAACCTTTTTCTAAGAAGAAGTCATAGGCTTCACCAGTCTGCCAAAGGGGACCATGACTCAATTGGCCAAATTCTCTTCTCTAGGCATCCATAGCCATAGCCGGATTGCCAGGAACACATTCTATTTGTGGGACGTATCAGAGGAAACAAAAGGTACCTATGCTGCTCTGAAAAAATGCACATCTCTTTAAGGGCCCTGAATGCGAAAGAACAATGCTTTACTGACAAGACTACATCAATAAAAAGTGTTTCCTGATTGCATTAGAAAGTTTATGCTACCAGTGGACTGGTCTGTATAGCACATTCAATTGGATCTCTTAAGCATGTACAAAACTAAACTCTTCCCCTTCCCCTATATTGCTGTTATAAATAGTGATGCTAATTATAATTCTTTTAATAGGTCACTCATGGGAGCAAGTGAAAAAAATCCAAAATCTCTATTTGGCAAATAGCTTTTTAAACAATCTTCCTTCCCAAGCCTGTATCTCCAAGGCTCCCTACACAACCAGACCATTTCATCTCTTCCTACTGTTGACAAACAGGCATTTACATAATCGAGATAATTAAGGGCAGTGCCAGGTAGTGTTATCTTCCAGGCTCCTGGAATTCAGGGGCTGCCAATTTCCTCTCCCCTCTTATGCCTGGAGGTGTGGAGATTAACACCTACAAAATGTGGTGGCTTGAATGTAGATGAGAGGCGAGAGACAGGCTGCTTTCTTTGATTAAAACATTAGAAGAATAATTATTACAATGGAGAAGTGGCTTCAGCCTTCTGCTAAGACATACCCCAATTTACTAAATGTCTCCCAAACTTTTTTCACTCCTCCATATGGCAAATTACTGTCATTGAAAACCTTGTGCTTGAAGTTGAGAACATTTGGGGATGGATTGAATTAGTGGCCCCAAAGCCTGGGTAATTATCCTTGTTGCTGAGGAGAGAGAATATTATTTCTGGAGACCCAGCAGGCATTTTATTAAACAATTGTACCAGCTGGAAACAAATGATTGCCTTTATATGAAACATTTAGAATGGGAATGCTTTCACTGCACTGGGAAACAAGTGTTGGGAAAGATTAGGGTTCCCCTGTCAGCATGGGTCTTAGCGGGGCACCCAGCCTTAAAGAGTTGTCCAAGTCTGTATTACTGGCCTCTGTTTTAAGGCCCAAACTGTGATTATATAGAAGTGAAAAAACTTGTCCTAATCTCAATCCTTCCTCTGAATATGGCTCTGGAATATAAATGGAGGCAAGGAGCACATATTTAAACTACAGTAGGCTGATAACCAGATCTGCCCATGTCCACCATAACATCAAGATTGAATGAATGGATGAATGAATGAATGAATGAATGAATGAATGAAAACACTTTTATCCGATGCTTCCCATGTGCATAATAAAGCACTTGCTTTGCTATATAAAATTTTATTCTTCCTGTTGGGGAGAAGAAAGTGGCAGGTGCCAACACTTTCCCAATGGCCAAGAAATTAATTCTAGATAGCTGAATGTCACTAGTTATTTTTGTAGTAGTAAAGCCACTAGGTGGTGTAGTGGATAGAGTGCTGATCCTGAAGTCAGAAAGACTCAAAGTCAAATCTGGCCTCAGGCACTTACTAGCTGTGTGACCCTGGGCAAGTCCCTTAACACAGTTTGCCTCAGTTTCCTCATCTGTAAGATGAACTGGAGAAGGAAATAGCAAACTAAGTCCAGTATCTTGGCCAAGAAAACCCCAAAATGGAGTCACAAAGAGTCAGACACCCCTGAAGATTGAATCAATTGAACAGTAACAAAAGAAACATAAGCGAAGAAGGTACCCATCAATTTAAGAATGGCTAAAGAAATTATAGTACGTGATTGTGATATCCTTGTCTGGCATTTAGTAGGAATTCAAGTGTTGAAGTGTATGAAGGATGGTATCTAGAACAGTGCTTGTCCCATATATGATGCTTAATAAATGTTTGTCAATTGACTCATTGAATAGACAGAATAAGTGAATAGAGAGGGAGACACACAGTTTTCAGAAAAATACAGGCAAAATAACTCTCTTTGATACAGTTTTGGTGCAATTAATCTGTCCTGGCAGCAACTTTCACTGTCTCACTTTTTTTTCCTTTCTGATCCCCTAGTGTATTCTTTTTATAATGGAAAAATACAGTGTTAGACCCTGAAAGTTGAGAAGTGACCTCTGGGAACATTTCAGTAGGAACTCAGCCTATTCTTTTCCTGTCATAGACTTTTGTCTTTTGGGCATTTCCAGTGGGATACCTGTTCGTTAGAAAAAAAACAAATGCCTTCCTGTCTGATGTCTAATTGAAATAAGGCTTTTCTGAGTCCTGAGGGGGTGGGGCAGGGGAATGGGAGGTATTTGTGGGGAAAGACGTATTTCCTGACCCTGCTCACTTCATTGCTAAGAACCTGCCACCCTGACACTCCCTGTCTGACTTGATTAGGTCCCTCCCTATGGTGTGCCTCCCACCCCCATAAATGAAGGTCCTCCCTGAAATAAAGTGAGTCAGGAGCCTAGAAAACTTTCCCCACTAACTCAACCAAAAGGTCCTTTGGATACAATTCTTATCTGGAAATCAGAGGACAGACATCAACTTTGGATAAATCCTTTCTCCTCCCAAAAAAAGGAAATGGAAAGGAAAATTAAAGCACTTTAATGGGTAAAATTTAGATGAAATTCATAATTTAAAAGTTTTTTTCTCTTTAAATGCTGCATTCAGAGGAGGACCCTCAGGAAACTAAAGCCTGCTTCATCAGTTCTGAGGCTAGTATTATGATTGCTGTTAGTCATAGTTAATATTATTCCCTTCATTGCTTTCAGCAGGGTAGAGGGGTGGATAGGGAGGAGGTTGTAGCAATTCCTGGGGTAAGTCAAAATGGAAATGTATTGTGAACACAACATGTCCCTTCTCCCTTTTAGTTTGCTTAGTTCAAATTCAATAAACATATATGGAGCCCTAACTGGTTGGCACATTCCTAAGTATGCCTTGATACATTTGACCCCACTATGACCAAGTGAAAGGATCCTTATTGCCTCTGGCTGGAGAACATGAGGGTAGAAAAGGAAAGAAGACTCTGGTTTCTTTTCTCTTGAGCCCAGATAGTCTATCCTCATTGTGAATTTGGGATGCAGGGGCAAGCATACTGGAAAAAGCCCAGCAGCCCTCAGAGGAGATGGTTAGATGACATGGCAGTAGCAGTCAGAGGGCAAAGAACAGCATTCTAAGGAGATTTAGTATGGAGGCCCCTGTGTGAGTTATTCATGCTGGGGACCATGATGGACCAGAGGGAACCTTGTGTTCCAGACTGTGACTCTGGGAGTTTGGGGCAATTGGATGTGAAATCAGAGAGACCTGACTAATCTTGTCAGCCTTCCTAGCTGTGTGATCCTGGGCAAGTCCCTTCAACCTCTCTTGAGCTCAGTTTCCACATCTGTAAAATCAAAAGCAGTAATATATAAAGTGCTGTGCAAACCTTACTGTGCTATATAAATATTAACAATTCTCATTATCATCTCCTTTTTTACTACAGATTGCTCCAAAGTTTTTTATTATTTTTCTCCTTTTAATAAATTTTCCTTTGTAATATGAAATGAGGGCTTGCAAATAAAAAGATAGTCTCAGAATATTGGGGAGGGGGTATACCACATATTTATTTCCCCAGTTTTCCTAAATAGCACTTGCTCATGTCATGGTAGAAGCTGATATAAGGGCTTGTCAATGTATATGATTGGTACTGTGAATTTGGTGGGTGGATGGGTGGGTGGGCACATTCACTAGTTCCTGTGAACTCTGAAAATGTACTACTTGTTACCCCTCCTCCCAGAGTGCCAAGGCCTGGGATAGGATAGTCACATCTTGATTGCGTTTGCTATTATCCACACATATTTCAAAGAGGTCCCTTCTCAGCAATTCAAGCTTTTGTTGTTATTCAGTCATTTTTTCAGTCATGTCTGACTCTCTATGACTCCATTTGGGGTTTTCTTGGCAAAGATATTGAAGTGGTTTGCCATTTCCTTCTCCAGTTTATTTTACAGTTGAAGAAACAGGCAGACAGGGTTAAGTGACTTGCCCAGAGTCACACAGTTAGTAAGTGTGTGAAGCTGGATTTGAACTCAGGAAAAGGAGTCTTTCTGACTCCAGGTCCAGCACCATCCTTTGCCCCCTCTAGCCTGACTCATTCACTAGTTTGATATTTATATGTTACATCTTGTGTACAGAACACTATCTTATACAGGTAGTTTGTGTACAAAGATATATAAAATAAGGTTTTTGACCTCAAGATACATAATGCATTCTAGTAGGAGTGATAGCAACTATACAGAGATAAATTCGATGCAAATACTAGGATAGAAGTGCCTAAGAGGCTAACAACTTCCTATGAGATCAGACACAAGGTTCTGTAAGCCCAGTAATTAACCACCTACTTGAAGTTGTAGACATTGATTTACAAATGCTTGTTGACAAAGGTCTTATAAGTGCAGGTCTTATCATGTCACTCCTCTATTTAATAAATTCTAATGATTCCTTCTAGAGTCAAACACAAAGGTACTTAGGTATATAAAGCCATCCCTGGCCCCCAGCTACCTTTCCAGCCTTATTGTACAGCCTCTTCCTCCCACATGCTGTGGTCCAGTTAAACTGACCTTTTTGTCCCTCACACATAACACTCAATCTCCTGTCTCTGTACATCGGTACGCCCTGTCTCCTCTGCTTTATGGAATCTCTGGCTTCCTTCAAACTTGAGCTCAAGCACCACCTTCTGTTGGAGGCATTGCCGTCAATAATCAGAGAACATTTATTAAGTGCCTACTATGTGCCAAGCACTATGCTAAGTGCTGGGGATACAAAAAGAGGCAAAAGTCATTTCCAGCCCTCATTTCTCCAGCTGCTAATGCTCTCTCCTGCCACAAACCAAATTATCTTGTCTTTATGCGCTTAGTTTTTAGATACCCATATATGCACACATGTATACATACGCACATGTTTATATATGTAATGAAAGGAAATTGTCCCTTCCTGTATGTATCACACACACACATATATATACTCCTCAGATGGAATTTAAGCTATATATATTTGCACCCCTCTGATAAAATTTGGCAGCTAGATGGTACAGCAGATAGTGCTAGCCCAGGAGTCAGGAGGACCTGAGTTCAAATCTGATCTCAGACATTTACTAGCTTTGTGACACCAGGCAAGTTATTTAACCCTGATACACATACATGTGTATGTGTATATATGTATATGTATGTATATATTTAAACCACATGTATAATTTAAGCTTAAGTTCTAAAAGAGGAGCAAACAAACATGCAGCTTGATTTTTATCAGAGGAAATTATATATATATGTATATATTATGTATATATATATTTTATGTTAGATTTCTTTGATAGAATTTATGGGGTGTGTGTGTGTGTGTGTGTGTGTGTGTGTGTCCACACACCCATGGGTACATGCACTAGCGTGGTTCTTTGATAGAATTTAAGCTACTTGAGGGAAAAGTCAGTTTTATTTTTGTCTTTATATTCCCAGTTCCCTGGCATACAATAGGGGATTAATGAATACTCCATTGGTTGAATTATTTAATCAACCTAGAAAAGAGGCCCAATAGTTGGAAGCTATCCATGGAGGCCTTAGGAACAGGGGCAGGTATTGGTTCTTCCTCAGGGTGTCCAGAGATTATGATATCTATCAAGAATCAACCTTCAGAATATAAATCACTTGGGCAGGTAGGTGGCACAGTGAATAGAGCACTGGCCCTAGAGTTAGGAGGACCTGAGTTCAAATCTAGACTCAGACACTTAACATAAAAACTAGCCATGTGACCTTGGGCAAGTCACTTAACCCCAATTGCCCTACCTTCTCCCCTCCAAAAAAGCAAAAAAAAAAATAATAACAGAATATAATCACTTATGCTATCAACAGCCTATAGGTAAGTTTTGTATCAGAGGTTGCCATAACATGAAGGACCCAACAATCTTCAAGGATCCTCATCTAGGCTCCAGTAAAACTGATTTACATGTTGTTCTGTGAATCTGACATTCCACCTCCTGATGAAATCCCAGCTCTGATAAATCACAATAAAGATAAAGACATAGAGTCATATATTGGTAGCTATACACGTATCTATACATGTATGTCTATGTATGTATTTATTATATAGGCATACATAAACCTATATATGTAGATATATATCTATAAATGATTTATCTAGATATAATATATCATATAAATATACATGTACACATCTCTAAATATGTGCATGTATGAATAGATATACATATATGTAGGCATACTTATATGATAGATAAGCCTATATTTTCTTATATGTGAACACTTTGTATACCCCAATGCAAGTTTCACGAATGCAGGGAAAATCTTGATTATCTTGATTTATGTATTTGTATCATGGCTTATGTTGAATTGAATTGAAATGTCTATTGGTTTACCAGGAACCACTTGTTTTATGTACTCGGAGTTCTGTCATGTCAGGGCCTAGAGGTGTCTTCTTGGGCTTTTTTAGGCTTAAGTCTCCATCACATTTCCACTCCCAGGCCAACAGAAGGACTTGAAACCTTGAGCTCTGACTTCTGTGCCCCCTAGGATTAAGAACACTCTGTACCTCGTACTTTAAGCAGGAATGCCAATAAGGAGGGGCAGATCTAATGGCCAGTTCCTGGAAGGAGGAATGTTTTCTGCCTAAGAGATGGGCAAGTGGTGCGATAAGAGACTCAATGTCGATTATGATAGGACATTAGGAAGTCTATTTCTGGTTGGCTCGGTTAGGAGACACTATCAGCATCTGGCATTCGAAGCCTTTCTATGAAGAATGTTGGTCTGGGAGGCTATTTGTGGAGCCTTTCTGTTCGTGCACACTTAAGGCATCTCATACATTTCAAACCTTCTTCCTGACGAAGTGTCTGGGTGATATCTGTGATGATGGGTATGACTAGAAAGAGTAGAACATTTGGGAGAGACATGGATTGGCCATAAATACTCTGTGAGTCTTTTTCAGAATTGTTTTAGTAAGCAAATGCTCTTCTGTTATCATTTGGGATTTTAGAAAATGAGAAAGAGAAAGGCAGAGTCCTAAACTTGGCACGTAATAGCTGAGTATCAATTTGTCTGCACACTGGCACACTTACACCAGTGACTCAGAGACCAATTCACTCTTCTGCTTGGCTTTCAAACCCCTCCATAATCTTCCCCCTTCTTCCTGTCCCCCCCCAACCCCCAGATCAGACCTGTGGTTTCAATAATACAAGTAATTACTTTGTATCAATGCAGGTGAACATTGGTCTCTAGAAGTTAAAATCTTGGAGAATTGCCTGGGGCAGCAGGGTCACATATACAGTGTCAGAGGCAGGACTTGTAAGCAGTCCTTTCTCTATTCCAGGCTAGGTCACTATCCCTCTCCTGCTCAACTCTATTTCCCATCATTCCTCCAGCACAGACCCTCCTGCTCAAATCAGGATGGTCTCCTCACTGTTCCACAAGTGGAATATTCTTCATTTTTTTCATTCCAACATGGAATATTCTTCTCTGCCGCCTCTTTCCTCAAGTCTGTCTTCATTGGTGAAGGCTTCTTAGACTCCTTCAAATCCTCCATGATCTCTCCTGGTGATTCCTATCAGACTTATTTCCTTTCCCACAACTTAGCCCTTCATTATATTTATATACCACCAGCTTGCCTTCGATGGGAATAGCAGTCCTGGTGTGTGCAGTATCTCCTTTTTGGACCTCTATACAAATATCCTTTGATACCTTTGCTTCTGAGGGTTTCCAAGACCTTCTACTGACCCCATGCCTCTACTGAGGCCACTACTGAGGCAATCCACAAATGGGGATTCCTTTCCCTCTTCTCCTCCCAAGTACCACTGCTGCAGGTGTCTGGCCCCGCTGCCTGTTACTGCTTTCTGCTTTGGTTTCCATTTGTTTGTTCAACTGGTTAGTTGGCTATTAGAGCTCACCTCTACCTCCAGCACTAATATTCCTACCATCTCCATTCAGTAATGGAAAAAACAAAACAAAACAAACACTGGGTTTCAAGTTAGCCAATGTGAATGTGAATCTTAGCTTGTCACTTTCTAGCTGTGTGATGATCATCTCTCTGGGCCTCAACTTCCCTATCCATAAAGGAGGTTGGACTAAATGTCCTTTTAAACCCCTTTTCCAGCTCTAAATCTTATGATCCTTTAATTAGAAGGGAAGCACTTTAACCGTCCTGGAAGCATCAAAGTAGAGACTAGGATTCCCCTCTGGATTGAAGTTGCTTATTCACCTTGCCTTGCTTAAAATGTTCTCACTCATACTTTGGGGTCAGGTCATTTTCATCTCCTTCGCCTTTCCAACTTCCAGTGGTTTGTCTTGGGAATCATAATGGCTGAGACCCAGCTTAAGTTCCCAGTTCACCACATGCATCAGACTTGCTTTAGGCCAGATAATTTATCACAAGGGCATTATGGACTGTGTCTCTGTTTTAAAGTCCTTTGAATTATTCAAATGTATTTTATGATGTTTGGAGGAAAAAGATTACTTCACAAAATTATTTTCTACTTTTTTCATTGCAAATGTGGGTTTCTATTGATTGGCTAAGGAACCTAACCATTATTTTTAATACCATTTCTGGGGGAAAATGCATTTGGGGTTCTAAATAATGGGTGAACGGACAGATTTTGTATTGTCTTCATGCTCTATGTTCTAACCAGAGAATGGCATATAGATGTTCTCCAGTCTTCTGCCTTCTCCCACCTCCACTCATTTGCTCAAGTATTTTCCCATGCTTGTAAACTACTC
This sequence comes from Gymnobelideus leadbeateri, assembly GCA_011680675.1. Lineage (NCBI taxonomy): Eukaryota > Metazoa > Chordata > Mammalia > Diprotodontia > Petauridae > Gymnobelideus > Gymnobelideus leadbeateri. The sequence goes on along the minus strand of WOXC01000159.1, from coordinate 547,020 downwards.
CTCCTTCAGATTTGTCTGTTGATATCCTTCTCTTAGAGCAGCTGGATGGTGCTATGGAGAAAGTGCTGGGCTTGGAGTCAAGAAGACTCATCTTCCTCAGTTCAAATCTGGCCTCAGATACTTAACTGCACTTGTAACAAATTATTTAACTTGAAAAGGCTATAAGCTAAGACTAAAGTGGAGGGGAGACTTGGTAGGTGATTTTTTATTTACAAATGATTGTGCACTCAGTGAAGCCTCTGAGGCCAAGTCATTGACTGCTCCTTGTATTAATATTGGCCTAACAATTAGCACCAAGAAAACACAGGTTCTCCACCAGCCAGCACCACACCATCCATACATGGAAACTTCAGTTATAGAAAATAGGAAAATGTTGAATGCTGTGGATAAGTTCACTTACCTTGGCAATACACTTTCCAGGCATGTATGTACACATGGATGCTACATTGACACGTGCATTGCCAGAGTTAGCTCAGTGTTTGGGAGGATCCAAAAGAAAGTGTGGGGGAGAAGTGGTACTAGACTGCCAACCAAACTGCTGACCTCATTGTTATACGCCTGTGAAACCTGAGCAGTCTACCAGTGCCAGGCCAGGAAACCAAATCGCTTCCATTTGGCTTGTTTTAGGAAGATTCTTAACATAAGGTAAGATAAGGTACCCAGACACTGAGGCCCTTTCTCTGGCTAAACTACCAAGCATTTAAATTCTGCTGCAAAGAATGCAACTCAGATGGGCGGGCCATGTTGTTTGAACGTTAAATGTATGTTTGTCTGAAAGACTATTTTCCAGAGAGCTCACACAGGACAAGTGCTCACATGGAGGTCAGAAGAAGCAACATAGGGGCGACTAGGTAGTGTAGAGAATAAAGCACTGGCCCTGGAGTCAGGAGGACCTGGGTTTGGATCCAGCCTCAGACACTTAACACAAAAGCTAGTCATGTGACCTTGGGCAAGTCACTTAATCCCAATTGCCCTTCAAAAAGCAAAAAAAAAAAAAAAAATACAATACAAGGACACTCTCAAGGTCTCTCTGAAGAGCTTGCAATGAATTGCTTGATATAGGAGACACTGGCAAAGGACCATCCAGCATTGTATGCCCTCATCAAAGATGGTGCTGTACTTTATGAGTGAAGCACAATTTCAGATGCTAAAAAAAAAGCACTGAGATGTGCAAACTTAGAGACACCTCTACTCCAGTTCCAACTGTTTATGAGAACTATTTTGCCTAACCTGTGGTAGAGAATCCCTAGCTTGTATTGGTTTAATCAACCACAATCAGTCACACTGTATCTTGATGCCAACATGGCGATACCATTTTAGTCTTCTTTGAGAATGAAAGACAACTACCATTAGCTGTATAACCTTGGACAAGTCACTTAAACCTGTTTGCCTCGGTTTTTTCATCTGTAAAAGGAGCTGGAGGGGCAGCTAAGTGGTGAAGTGAATAGAGCACCAACCCTGGAGTCAGGAGGACCTGAGTTCAAATGCAGCCTCAGACACTTAATACACACAAAAAACCCTAGCTGTGTGACCTTGGGCAAGTCACTTAACTCCAATTGCCCCCAAAAAAGAAAAAAAAAGGAGCTGGGGAAGGAAATAGCAAACCACTCTGTAAACTTGTCAAGAAAACCCCAAATGGGGTCAAGAATCAGATACAAGTGAAAAAACAATTAAACAAACAAATAAAAAAAAAGACTGACTTCCTAACTCTTCCTACCTTTCTAACTCAAGTACCCTATCCACTCTGCCACCTAGATATATCACCCACTTGACTGTTAATTCCTTTGTGGGCATGATCTCTGTCATTTCTCATCTCTGTAGACCCAACTCCTAACTCAGAGCAGCAATACATAGCAAACAATTCGGACAGAGCTGAGATTCCCATCCAGATGACCTATGGACCTTTCCAGCTCCATATCAAGGATCCTGTGAGCCTCTCCTGTCCTCTCCACTCCTACAATGGAGGGATTCTGGTGGGATCCTGATGGAATGGATACAGACCCAGAGAATCAGGGGACCTGTATTTTATTTCTGCCCTGATTCTGTGTGACTATGAGCAAGCCACTTCACTTTGGGGAGGCAGAAGTCATCCTGCTGGGAATAAGTACCATGTGCTAGACTTGGAATGGTTATGATGAAGATAAATGAGATACTATTTGTGAAGTGCTTTATTAATTATTATTGCCCTCAATCACCTGTATCCACTGGATTTGCTGCAGGGGCCACTGAACTTTCTATCTCTAGTGTCTGCCATCTCATGACTTATCAGTTCCTCACCTGAGGAAGACTGAGTTTTTGCAAAGACCATGGATATAAGGAAGACAGGAAAGTGATTTTAAAATCCCTTGTTCCTATTATTCTGTGTTTTAAAAGATTTTTAGTGAAATCTTTTGTTTTTACATTGCCTAGATTTTTCCCATGCCTATGTGTGTTCTTTAATGTGATTTTATGGGGCTGAATATATTTGTATTTCTAAATTGACTTAGTTGAGGACCAGCCCAGAACAGTGGGGAGAAAACAGGAGTGTAGGAGTCAGAGAGGCTTAGATTGAAGCTCTGCATTTTAAACGTGATGGCTACAGGGGTCAGAGACCCTGGAAAAGTGATTTAACCTCTCTGTGCCCCACAATAACTGTCTAAGACTGGCAGTTGTAAGGGGGATCAGGAAGTTTCCTCAGTGAGGGCTCTCTGTGCCAATGAAATCAGGGGTCTGGTCCAAAAAAACTCCACTTAATGATCACATTTCCTTATCTCCTAAAGATGTTCCCTGTGACAACAAACCCCTTTTCATGAACTATGACACAGTAAAAACCACACATGACAGGAAGGATGTTATGAAGCTGTGTAAAGGACCAGACCTGAAAAGGTCTGGGTCAACACAAATGGCTGGCATAATAGCTTTGTTGATATTCTGTCATTTCAGTTGTGTCCAATTCTTTGGGACCCCATTTGGGTTTTTTTTTTGACAGATACTGGAGTGCTTTGCCATTTCCTTCTCCAGCTCATTTTAGAAATGAGGAAACTGAGGCAAGTAGGGGTAAGTGACTTGCCCAGGGTCACACAGCTAGTAAGTATCTAAGGCCAGATTTGAATTCAGGAATATGACTCTTCCTGGCTTCAGTCCAGACACTCTCTCTAGCTACCATCTAGCTGTCTAAATCATGTAGAAAAATACAAAGGAGAACATATACCAAACAATGCAGAATGAAGGATTTCTCCCATTAGGAACGAGATAACTCAGCTCAACCATGAGAGAGAGTCTTAGATTTCACTCATGGGGAAATTCTCCCGTATCTCTAGGGCAGCAAGCTGGGGATAGGGACAGGATGGGGGCTGCCAACTTCTCCTAGATCTTTGTAAAGACCCTTCAGCAGCATGAACTAGGGTAGGCCTGTTCCATCTTTTCTTTTGAAGCTAGAAGCCAGAAATATCCTAAGTGCCCTGATGCTTAGGGAGTGTCCCAGAGGACTCAAAATTTGATGGACCCTGAACGAAGACTCCAAAGGACCTGGGAAAGGTTGGAGCTTTCTCAGCTCTCCCCAGCTCTACCCCAGAGAAGAGGGCGTTCATGTCCTCCAAATGGAGACAGGCCCATGCCAATGACCTTGGGATAGGAGTTGCATTACTATTATTCTTATCATCATTTTTGTTGTTGCTATCTGAGTCAGTCAATAAACATTTAAACACCTAATATGTGGCAGGCACTATGGGTTACCTAGCAGCTGTGATGGAGCTCAGTGTGAGGGTTCTTGGTAATTTACAGTTCCTAATATTGCAATTTCTTTTCTTTTCTTTTGAGGGGCAATTGGGGTTAAGTGACTCACCCAAGGTCACACAGATAGTTTTTTGTGTTAAGTGTCTGAGGCTAGATTTGAACTCAGGTCCTCCTGACTCTAGGGCTGGTGCTCTATTCACTGCACCACCTAGCCACCCTGCAATTTTTTATTAAAGGATAATAAGGCTCCAAAACAAGAGTGAGCAATTGTCTCAGTTTCAGGTCTCTGAGAATGGGAGGCTTCTCTCAGAACTGATATAAGAGGGGCAGCTAGGTGGCACAGTGAATATAGCACTGACCCTGGAGTCAAATGCAGCCTCAGACACTTGACATACTTACTAGCTGTGTGACCTTGGCCAAGTCACTTAACCCCAATTACCTTGCCTTCCCCCATCCAAGAAAAAAAATTGATAGAAGACTTAAATGATTAAAGACTGTTGTGATTTTTTTTGGTCCCCTTTCCATTAGGCTTTCTACAATGGTTAAAGGGTACTTATGACATAAAAGCATCACACCACTTTCCCATTTCATTTTTAAACTTTATTTATTTAATTTTAGTTTGCAGCATTCAGTTCCACAATCTTTTTTTTTTTGAAGGGGGGAAAGCAAGGCAATTAGGGTTAAGTGACTTGGCCAAGGTCACACAGCTAGTAAGTATGTCAAGCCTCTGAGGCTGAATTTGAACTCAGGTCCTCCTGACTCCAGGGCCAGTGCTCCACTTAGCTGCCCCTATTTCATTTTTATTTTTTCAAAAGATAAAGCTTGAATCCAAAATATTACCTTTAAAAATTCTACTTTTTAAAAAAAAATCTTGGGGTCTTACAATGCTAATTGAAACACAACTATAATATAATCCCTATGTCATGAAGCAGAAAAATCATATTGTAGAAAGAATAGCTGATATTGAGCCAGGAAAAATTAGGTTCAAATCCCACCTCTGATCATACTCTCTATGTGACCTTGGGCAAATTAGTTAACCTATCTGTATAACAGGCAACTTTCTTTCTTCCTCTTTCTTTTCTTTCTTCCTTTCTTTTCTTCCTTTCTTTTCTTTCTTTCTTTCTTTCTTTCTTTCTTTCTTTCTTTCTTTCTTTCTTTCTTTCTTTCTTTCTTTCTTTCTTTCTTTCTTTCTTCTTTCTGGAGGGCAATTGGGGTTAAGTAACTCACCCAAGGTCACAGGCTAGTTTTTTTTGTGTTAAGTGTCTGAGGCTGGATCTGAACCCAGGTCCTTCTGACTCCAGGGCCGGTGCTTCCCAGCTGAGAGAGACAGACAGACAGACACAGAGACAGACAGACAGACAGACAATTGGGTTCCCAATTGAGGGGCCACTTCTTTGTTTCCAATTCGTCATTAAAATATAGAGTGTTGCTATGAATACTTTAACAATATGGGCCCATTTTCTCTGTCTTTGGCTTCTTTGCTGTATATATAACCATCCTGGTAGACACTAGGCACTTAATAAATGCTTTTTTACTAATTTGTTCATCATAATATTGTTGTGTCAAAAAACTGCTTATAGTTGAATGACTTTGGGAAATAGTTCCAAACTGTTTTCCAGAATGATCAAACTAGTTTAAAAATCTACATTAGAGTGCCTGTCCTCCACAGCCCCTCCAACAATTGCCATTTTCATCTTTTGTCATCTTTATCAATCTGATGCTTCGCTACAATTTCTACTCTTTGATCATAATTGGGTCTGCTGGAGCCATGCAGAATAAATTTGCTGATTCTCGATGGCTGACAGCTACAGAATAATAATGCCAGTGATAGCTTTCCTGTGTTAATATACCCACAGATTACTGCTACTGCATAGTCAGATATCAGTGGGAATAACAGCTGAAGTGCAGTCACTTTGGAACAAAGTCTTTTAGAAATAAGTAGAACATACAAACACAATGAAAGCACCATGACTTGTGAGAGGGCCTTCCCTATTTTCAAACAGGGCTCTCTTTCCAAACACCATGGCTGAGCATAACAATCTGTGTCTGGCAGTGGGGGAGGGGGAGGGAGACAGAGAGACAGAGACAGAGAGAGAGAAGAGAGAGAGAGAGAGGAGAGATACAGAGAGACAAGGAGACAGAGAGAGGGAGAGAGAGAAGAGAGAGATGGGAGAGAGAAAGGGGGGGGAGGGAGAGAGAAGAGAGATACAGAGAGACAAGGAGACAGAGAGAGGGAGAGAGGGAGGGAGAGAGAAGAGAGATACAGAGAGACAAGGAGACAGAGAGGGAGGGAGGGAGAGAGAGAGAGAGAGAGAGAGAGAGAGAGAGAGAGAGAGAGAGAGAGAGAATGATGACACTAATTAGGATAGTTCTAAAATCACTTTATTGGTTAAGTATACAGTGCAAAGCTTTCCTGCCTTTCCTGTAAATCATGTATTTGCTGTGGCTGCTATAGCATTAAAATGGCTTGGTTAAAGTTTCATATCCTTTCATGCCAAATTCAATCAACAGGAAATACCCAGGTATATCTAAGTAGCTGATCAGCGAAGTAGATAGAGCACTCGGTCTGGAGTAAGGAATACCTGAATTCAAATTTGACTTCAGCCACTTACTAACGGTGACCTTGGCAAGCCATTTAACCTCTGTTTGCCTCAGATTTATCATCTATAAAATGGGGATAATAACAGTACCTACTTCTCAGGGTTGTTGTGAGAATCAAATGAAACAATATTTATAAATTGCTTTAAAGCAGGATCTGGCGCAAGGTAGGAGCTATATAAATGGTGACTATCATTAGAGGTACCAATCGATGTGGAATACAACAAACTTCTGTGCTGTGGAATCTGAGAAGTTAACAGCGTTGAGACTGCTACCCTCAAGTTGCATATAATCAATTTACTCATTCATTCATTTATTCAAATAAATGCATACTTGAATGGCGGAAATAAAAATAAACACTGGTATGGACTTAAGCACCAGAACCTGGGACCACAGAGCCGGTGTCATGGGACCTGTGGCTAACAATGCCTCTTGTAGAGTTTCCTGAGAAACCACTCCCAGTATGGGAAGATTGCCTTTGCTAGAGACTGGGGTACTTTTAACCAAGCTGTAAAATAGGAAATTTCAGCCAGAAATTGAGAGCATGCTTTGTGAGACTGGACGTTGGTTCACTACCAACTGTAATGAAAGTGCTGACTTCTTGCCAGTAGACAAATCAGCAGGCATGGATTTATGATGATCTTTGGTGAAGAATGACCTAGAAGGGAAGCAGATGCTAAAACTTCCATATTTCCCTGGAACTTCCCTGTGAACACTGTTCAGATATTTGATTTCTTCTCTTTAGTGTGGAGCACAGTGGAGGTCCCCACCTGCAAAGTCACTGGATTTGTGTGGAGGACACCATGAGAACTTTTGAGCTAATGACTTTTGCTTCATAGGCTGCTGGCCTGACACCAGAGAATGACTGAATCCCAGAATCTCAGAGCTCATCTAATCTAAGCCCAAACATGAATGAGTCCCTCCATAATGTCCCCTGACAATTGATCATCCAGCAAATGCTGTAAAGCTTTCAGTGACAAAGGGACTCATTATCCCCCAGAGAAAATACATATTCTACTTTTGACTGGTTCTAGATATTTGGAGATTTTTCTATATTGTGATAAATACTGCATCTTTACCAATTCTAGCCATTAATTCTAGTCTGTCATTCGAACCCGAGCAGAATAAAGCTAATTTCTGGGAGCCCAAACTTCGTAAACACACACTGTGGTAGTTGTGGCCTTTTCCTTCCCCAGAATCCCCACCATTCTCCTGGTCCAATGAACTTGGGGCCCTCTAGAGGTAGCTGGAAACAGTGTATACTCCACTACACTCAGTTTAAAGCTAGAAATCTGAAATCTCCTTGAGTTCAAGGTCCTATCCACACTGCCACAGATACCTGAGCAAGAAGGGTGATACTAATCTCTACACATACTTTTTCCTCCAATGAGGACCTGGAGAATGTAAATGGGAGCTTTGCATCCCCAAGGCCTTTGAAATGCCTGGGGTTTAATATTTGAAGTCCAATTTTCCATCTTCTCCCTGTTACCATTTTAGCAAAATAAAACAAATAACTTAAAACCAAAGTACTTTGCAAAAGGGTACAGTTTTAAAAGCAATTGCTATGTTTCACAGATCTTGAAAGAGCTGCTATTTACTTGTGGGGGTCCTAAGGCACAGACTTTCTTGTATGGGGAACAGGAAAAGTTTCTCCAGAATCTCACACATTTATTATCTAGGCTCTAGACCCCTGAGTGTGAGTGTCTTACAAATATTTCTAAGGTGCTTAATAAATGTGTATTCAAAAGAATTGTGAAAAAACCAAATTATTCTGGTTGAGAACCATGGCTCTGTTAGAATTTTCTTCTGACTTTAAAAAACAATCTTCTTCTGAAGAGAAAGTTACCGGTCCCACCCAGAGTCACTACACTCAGTGAGAGAGGTTTTCTTCATGGTTGGACAGCTAAGTGGGTACATTATGGAGTTATTTTTCATCTTCTCCTTATCCAGAACAGCAACTAGAGTGGAGCCACTGGTGCTTTTCCCTATGTCCTGATATGGATGGGTGCTTCTTCTCTAGATGGAAGAGGTGGGTGGTTCCTTTCTACATTGTCTCAGAAACTGCAACGCTGTGTATCCATATCTTTTGCCAGCCCACATCCCAGTTGAAGTTGGGAGAGAAGGTGGGCCCCAAGAGACAGAGAAGAAGTAGGGTCATGGGCCAACAGAGATAAGGGCAGGAATGAGAAGGCATGGACCAGCCCTCTTTCAACACAAAGATGGGCTGCCTAAGCCAACTTCTGTCTGGGTCACCTAAACCAACGTCTGTCCCTCCTATTCAACTGAATTTGCTCAGATACCAGGATTTCTAGTCACATCTCTGCCTTCGTCCTCTGAGTTGCATGATGTATTCTTCAGAATAATTCTCTGGCCCGGTGCTGTACCTTCAGTGCTCCCCCCACCCCCATGTGTTATCCTGAATTATTGATTTGAGTGAAAGAATTCTCTCTTTGAGCACTATATTTGTGGAGGAAATTAGGCCCGTGAATAGAATCCTCTTCTAGAGTTACTCTGCTTCCCCTGTCATATTGTGCCTAAACAGTTTTATTAATTAAATAGGTTTATTTCAGTAAAATCAGAGATGCGTGGCCTTTCTCAGCACATTTGTCCTCTTGCTTTTCTGCACTTTGGCATTACAGAGAGCAGGGTTAATTTTTCAAGTGTGTCAGAGTGGGATTTAAATAAAATATGGGTTCAAGCTGCCATGTGAAATTCAATGAAATCAATAGTAAGCCCTTCTATTTGCATTCCTAGCATGGAAGCGAAAGTGTCAATGCACATATATTACTGTCTAATGAAACGTCAAGATTCCCCTTCCTAATGGAAGAGAATCAACTGCAATGCAAATTTAATGAACTCTGATTGTGAAATGCAAACCAGACCCAATATCCAGCAGAAAATTAACTTAATCAATAATCTCATTTGAAGCTTGAAGCTAAGTACAATCTCTCCACTCAGGGCTAAGTCTGCTTTGTGAGGTGCTGATTTTGAGCACCATTTTGAAGTGGCCAGTGCGTTAAGCTCTATGCGTGCTCCAACACATTTGATTCCCATCTGACTGCTCCCATTGTTGGTGCTGCTGATGGTGCCATTGAGAGTGGCCTTAAAGTACCCATCAAGTTTTAGGTTACATAATAAGCTCAGGAGAAAAATGGGTGCCCATGAACTGAACGGAAAAAATAGTTATAACATTATATTTTTTTGAAGGCCAGGTTGGATGTTTGAGAGAGTTTTCCTTGCTTAGTCCAGAAATTAGGATGGAAAAAGGATTAGATTTTGGAGTTAAAAGGGCTGAATTTCACTCTGGGCCCCACTACTTCCTAACTATCTGACACTGAGCAAATTGCTTACTTTCCCTGAGCCTCAGTTTCCTGGTCTGTAAAATGAGAGCAGTAATACCTGAACTGCCTCTCTAGGGTCATTGATTTTAGAGCTGAGGGACCTCAGAGGTTATCTAGTCCATCTCATTTAACAGATGAGAAAACTGAGGCCTGGGAAGTTTTAAGTGACTTCCTTCAAGAGGGCTATTATAAGGAAAGTGCTTTATCAACTCTAAAGTACAATATAAATGTGAATTATTGAGAAATGACTTCAAGAAGAGTTTTTAATGAATGAAGAAGGTAATCAAACTGGATAGGAATTGGTAGATAATTCCAAAAACAAGAGAGAAAGTAGAAATAGCAACAAGAGAAAAGAATCCAGGTATTTCAGGTCTCTGTGGAAAACAAAACATGGGACTAGTAGCCGGGATCTTGATTTCTATGTCTTACTTTGCTACTTGTTTGCTGTGTGGCCTTTGACAAGTTGCTTGATCCAGTGAAATAATCAGGTCAAAGTGGATAATTTCTAAGGTAATTTTCAATAGTGGCCCTCCTATTCTGCATTAGGGGAGGCTTACCTATACTATTCCAGAGCACCAATGAGGTGAAAGGAAATGGAGGCAAAGGAAAACTGGATGACCTTGATGAGGCTGACCAAGAGTGGGTGGCTTGTGATGGATTTTCATGAGCAAAATGGAAAGAACAGCATGGAAGCAAGAAGAGCAATTCCTGGGGTCAGGTTTGTAGCTGGATGGGACCTCAGAACCTCTCTAGTTCAAATCTCTCACTTTACAGGTGAGGAAAAGGATGTGACTTGTCCAAAGTCACGCAGGTATTAAGAGACAGAACTGAGATTTGAATCCTGAACCCTCTCATTTAATTACTTAAGTGAGAGGAAAGATGGAAATAGAGAAGGCCAGTGGCAGGTATCCCAGTGTGTATTAGCCAATGTGGGGGCCAAGGATATATCATCCCAATCTGTGCCATACAGATTTAGGTAATTTACAATAATAATAACTAATACTTACATAGTGCTTACTACGTGCTGAGCACTTTACAATTATTATCTCAGTTGATCCTCACAACAACCTTGGGAGATAGTCCCATTTTACAGATGAGGAACCTGAGACAAATAGAGGTTAAGTGACTTGCCCAGGGTCATACAGCTACTAAGTGTCTAAGGTCACATTGGAACTTAGATATTCCTAACTGACTAACTGATTAACCAAATACCTTTATTTAATGTCTACCACATGCAAAGCATTTTTAGGTGCTAAGAGGAAAACACAAGGAGAATGAGCCATGGTTTTTGCCTTTGAGAAACCTATGATCTATTAGGCAGATAAGGCATATGCACATGGAAATGCCAGAAAACTGGCACAAAAATCTGTTTTAGGAATTCAGAGGTGAGCAAGATTAGGAACAAATTAAGGATATAGGGACGATGTATTTAAGTTGATTCAGGTATAGTCATTGGATAAGAGGCAATGGAATGAGATGATGGCCCTGGGAATGGGAAGTAGGAGTTAGGTAGATTTGCATGCCGTTTCAAAGGAAGAAGCCATAGAACCTGACAAGTGGTTGGTTATGGATAAAAAAGAAGAAGCTAGGGTTTTGAATCTAGGAAACTTAGGAGAATGAGGATGCCATTCATAAGTCCAGAGAAGTCCAGAGGAGGAGCTGCTTTTGAAGGGGAAGGTGATAAAGTGCTAAGAAGATATCTTGCTGAAGAGTTTTCTAGGAGGTTTGGGTGTTCAGTCACATCAAGTAGTTTGAAATGTGGGATCTCAGGAACATAGATCCAGGGACCTCAGAGTCATGTATTCTAACCTCCTTATTTCTCAGGTGAGAAACTGAGGCCCAGAGAGGTCACCCAGCTAGTAGGTGTCAAAAGGCAGGTTCTCTGGATCCAAATCCAGCATTCTTTTCATTCTACTGTAGGGGAGCTCTGGAAGATGGATTGGGCTGGAGATACAGATTTAGGGTTTATTAACACAGAGGTGAGAGTCAAAGCCATGGGAGTGGATGACACTGGGGACAGTTTATCCCCCTACTAATTATAAACTCTATTAAAGGAAGGACTATATTTTAAACAAACTTCATAGCTCTCCAAACACAGAAAGCAGTGTTGCTTTGCACACATTGGGTGCTTAATAAATGTGTAATGAATGTAAGGGATTGAATGAGACAGAAGGATAGAACCTTTGGGGAATGCTTAGGGGGTGTATGGAGTGTTTAGGGGGGGTCTATATCCTCTGGTGGGAGAGTTTGTAGAGTCCTTTTCAGGACTGCTCATCCACCTTTAGTGTCTATCTGTCACCCAACTCTCATCTGTGACTCCAAGAATCTATAGCACAAAGAGTGGCCACACCCCAGTAAGACCTTGTTGACAGACTGGCCAAACCAAGGTGAGGGTAACTAAGAGATCTCAAACCCATTGGTGAATTAGAGAGATGTCTCCCCCAAGCATGTGAAGACTTGCCAAGGTGGAATGGGTGGATGAGCATGGTTGAAGCAGGCACAATGGAGCACTTAGAACTTGGTCAGACATGGAAGACACCAAAGACATAATGCATCCCTTGCCATCTCTAGTCATCCTGACTTTTTCCAGTCACTAGATTGATGACCCTAGAAGAGAGAATGGGGCTGATGACTTTATGCCATTCTGACTCACTAAAATTCAATTCACACACACATTGATATCATCTCATCATGACATTGGTCCTCTTCCAAAATGAAAGATGACAACAGATGATATACCAGTAATATTTAACAATGCACTCTTCTGAAAACAAAACAAGACAAAATAAAAAATAAGCAGGATACCCTTTAAAGTTGGATTTGCATTGTTAACCCTTTCTTCAGTCGAGGCAATGAACAACACAATAAATCAAGCCCTGATTTCTAGCTTTTGCCAATTCTCAAAGTATAGATGCTCACACTGAAGCCTTAATAATGTTTGAGCTGATTCTAGCACTCCCTGGGAATGTCTTGATTTAGGGAGTGATTTTATAGTTATTATCATTCCCATGTTTCAGATGTGGAAAGTAACATTCAGAGACAGAGTCAGCAACTAGCCTGTAGTAATGCACCTACTAAGTGTTAGATCTAACAGAAATCAACAGTGTTTGATACCCCCAAATCCAAGGCTTATTCCATTACATACACCATGCTGACTCTGAAATTTGCAAACAGGAAAATTTAGGCTTAATGTTAAGAAAAACTTCTTAACTATGATGGCTACCCCAAAGCAGAATGGGTTGCTTTGGTAGGTAGTGGGATTCGCCTCTGTGGTGATCATCATTCAAGATTGGAAAATTACTTCATTGAGTTGTTAAAGAGGAGAGTCTTTTTCAAGTATGAATTGGATTCTAAAACCTCTGAGGCCCCCTCCTACTCTTGAGATTCTAGAATCCACATAAAGAGATAAAATATAGTTAGTCTAGGGCATGGGGCCAAGAGAAGATCGTTTGATGAGAGGGCAACAAGTTGATAGCGTGAGGAGATTGGAAAGATTAGATGGATCCTTCATTTAGAACTTTCTCTATATTTTTCCTCATCTCTTTTCAGTTTCTTCTCACATACTCCACATCAAATGAAGAAAAGTATTATGTAACAAGAGGCATTCTAATGGGAGTAGATAGTATTAACTAATAGGGGACCTAACCTAACCCAAGGTCATGGATTCAGGGATATCCCAGTAAACAGCCACTTTTCAAAGTGGTTGGAAACCTTGAGGGTTACTGTGGTTTGAGTGCCCTCTGGGATGCTGGCTGTAGGGGCCTCTCTGACCATATCTTACATCATAGGTAATACAACTATTGTCAGTGGAGGGTAAAGTGGAAGAGGGGAGAGACAGTTCACTTCTGCCTGAAGGGGAAGAGGGCAGGGTGGCAGGAAGTGGGATAAGTAGAGAAGGGATTGCTCAAGAAAAATCAGGGAAACTTGGGTGGAATGGACTGTTTTGACTCAACCTTTAAAACTAGGACCAGCTCTAGGGCCAGCCTGGACTGAAATCAGATGCTACTTTATTGTTAGGAAAAGGCAGACCTGGCATTTGGTCCTAATTCAAGAAGTTCTGTTTTGGTTTATTTTGGTTTTTTTTAACTACCCACTATTTCCAAAGCAACTTCTAAATCTTATAAGCTGCAGGCAAAATGTGGCATGAATTCATAAAAGGAGTTTCCTTCTCTGGGAGTTCCTTATACCAATGAAATCATAGGTTCAATTCCTATCCCCAACCATATCCCACATGTAAGGATTAAAGGCTGCCAGATCTGGAAGATTTCTTGTGATACTTAGAAGCTGTTTGACCCCATGCGAATTATTTATCCTCTGTTTTCATTAGACAATTCTCTAAGACTCACCTCCTAAGTCAAAGAATGTAGCCCAGGTTTTCCTGACTCCAAACACAGTACCCTATCCACATGGCCATGGCAATTCATGAGACAAACAAAAAAAAAAATGGCCCTCTGTGGTCATGTGGCTTGTCAGCATCTACAAAGATATTGGCAGAGGAGAAAAAAGTGAATAGAGTTTTTAAACCATCTATAAATATTAATTTGCTTTTCCAACAACCAAAAAATCTCTGTCTTACAATTAAAAAGCTAACATAATCCTAGAGGAACTAAACCAGATATAATTAACATTCTTACTATAAATGAAAGCAGAAGACATAAGGAAGTCATGTTAAATAGAAGGACATTAGCAGGATCTCAGAGAAGCAAACAAAGGAATTAGATTCACTGTTTACTCAAAGATAAGAGGAACCAATTTAAGAGACTTTTGGTCATCTCTCCTTGTAGGTACAAGGGTAGAAAATGCCATCATGAAGATAATTGTAGTTTCTGTATAAGTATCTACTTGGAGAATGATGTGGTCATGAAACTACAAAACTTAACAAGGTTCTCCAAACCAAGACAACATATATTTATATTGGTGATTTCCATGTGAGGTAGTCACAGGTGAGGATGGTAAAAAAAAAAAAAAGTTGGAAAATATGACGAGATTAAGAAATGAAAGAATACAAAGGCTTGTATCCTATCTAAAAGTTCCATACCAGGATGTTATCAATACTACCTCCAAGAATACAGTCAGAAGGTGATAAATATTGCAAGTACTGAACAACATCCCCCCCAAATAAAAGTGACTATATTTTACTTTGAAAATGTTAAATAAATTTATTTTGTTTTCATCATGTCTCCATTTCAAATAAGCCCTTCTCCAAAAAACCATTATTCTAACAAAGAATAAAATAGCCTTCGGTTCGGTCCTGGCTTCTTCTTCGGCCGCCGCTTCCGCGTGCGCGCGCGTGAGTGTGCGCCACCGGCTTCGAGCGTCACTCTTCCCTTTTTGATGAACTCCAGAATGAAGCAGACAAAAGAAGAAGGGCCCCAAAAAACTATAAAGAATTACTTCTTGGACAACACAAATGGCAGCCTCATACCAAGACGAACACTCAAGATGATTCAGCCATCTGCAGCTGGTTCTTTAGTTGGCAGAGTAAATGAGTCAACTTCTATCAAGACCTTATCTAAAAGGAACCTTTGTAATGACCAACTAACATCCAAGTCTTCTAATGCTGAGGTTTCTATAGACACAGAACACAGTGAAAATGAAAACCTTGAAGGAGTCTCTCAAGAAGCTTTTGATCTCATGATTAAAGAAAACCCTTCTTCTCAATACTGGAAAGAAGTGGCAGAAAAACGGAGGAAGGCCCTTTATGAAGTACTACAAGAAAATGAGAAGCTACATAAAGAAATTGAACAGAAGGACAATGAAATTGCCCACCTAAAAGAAGAAAATAAAGAACTGGCAGAACTAGCAGGACATGTGCAATATATGGCAGACATGATAGAAAGGTTAACTGGCGAGTCTCTAGAAAACTTTGAACCACAAAACAATCCAGCATATGAGGAATCTGATTCTGGAGGTGAAGAAGCAGGCAGAGATTTCGAAGAAAATCCTCAGATTGACACATGTGAGGAAAGAAATGCTTCTTTACCTACAAGTGGATGACCACACACACGTGCAAGCGCACGCACACACACACACACGCATGCACACACACACTATGTTTGACTGTTGGGAAATAATACTGCCAGAGTTTGCATCCACTTCAGTTACATCTTTGGGCTACTTTTCTAAATTAGTGAAAACCTTAAACATTTTGCTCTTTTTTTTTTTTAACTTGATGCTTAGTGGTAGAGAATTAATTGTATTCTGCAAACTATTATAGTTTGGTTTTGGACACTTGTATTAAAGTACAAATACTGTGTATTTTTAATCTTGTGATATTTATGTAAATAGCATCTTTTCAGTTGAGTCTGGCATGACTTAAATATACTTGGTAAATAAACTTCAGTCTCCCATCAACAACAACAACAAAAAGAATAAAATAGAAAGAAAAAAAGCAGTATTAAAAATCTTAATGGACACACCATCACAATCTGGCTATGTATGACATAGTTTCCCACCTGTCTAAAGAAGGGACAGAAGAACAGCTTTACTTTCTTTTTCAAGACCAAACCGGATCATTATAATTTCTCAGGTCTGGTTTAAACATGATGTGGCTGAACAACAACAATCAAATGAGAAGATTACATAGATTTAAACATGCTGTAGTAGGAAGTGCTAAGTTAGGAGTAGAAGGACTTGGGTTCACATACCAGACTGTCTGATACTGATATTGGTTAAGTCACTTCAACTCATTGGGGACTCAGTTTTCCTCATCTTTAAAATGGGAGGATTGAACTAGATGGTTTCTAAGGCCCCTTTCAACTCCAAATCTATGATCCTATAGTCCTTGACAAGAAGAAAAACATGGAAGTTTAGAAAATTAATTCCTTGCAAATGTTATGGTGGACACTAGCAGGAGATTATGAACAGTATTGCCTCACAAAACAGTAAAGATTGTTGGAGGGGAAAATAAGTCTGCTGAAAGTTTCATGTGAGACTCAGCTAAGCCAGACCATCCCTAGAGCATTTATAGATGAACTGGAAAGAGGACAACAAATAGTTGGAAAATAGAATGGATTTGCCAGAATTCCTATAACAATTTATTTTCATTATTAATGGCGCTGGGCTATTTGGACTTTAATGTCTCAGTCCCCAATGTGCTATGTAAAGAAATGGAAATAACATTCAAGACGATGAAGTCAAGAGTAAGTTGATCAGACCAAATACATGCAAATAGATCCATGCTAAACACAATTGGAGTTTAAAGGCCCTTCGGGATTAGCATATCTCAGAGAGGAAGGTAGCACCTGTGGCAGATGGGGTTGGGGGAACATGGAGAGTGAAGAAGTCAATTGGGATGACCCTATGAATGAATAATTCCTATGTATACTCTTTCATCACTATAAAATCATCAAAATAATTACCTGTATGCTTAATAATAACATATCTGATAATAATACAAGAAAGGAACAGGTAAGTTTTTAGAAACTAAATTCTATACATTAGACGATATCTTTATGGTCTCACAATCAACTGAAAAACACAGCGAATGCAAGCTCCTACTACGCTTATTGCCTACTAATTATTCTTAGAAGCATTTGACTTAGCAGAGGAAAATGTCTCTTTAAAAGCTCCAACAAAGTATCTCCCATGCATGTGTTAAGATTGCACAAGATTCCTTGAAAGGTACACACACAAAAATAACTTCATTAAATAATCCTTTAATTACCTCTCCCAAGGAATGCATCAAACAGTGAATCATGCTTCTCCAAGTTGTCTGACACTTTTATGGAACGTGTCCTGTGCGGGGTCCAATGGAAGATGGATTATTTATTAATAGAGAGGTACTCCAGATTCTCCTGGTTGTAGATGACTTGGTATGGTTTCTCAGTGAGATCCACTACCATTCAAAGGAGATTAGTCTAAAAATCCACATGGGGAAAGTCAAGAGAAAGAAAAATGCCTCATCTAGATGAAGCTTAATTGCTAAAAAGTAAATACAATCTGGCCTCTGTCTTCATCCCTCTGAAATTTTTCTCCCAAAGGTTACCTATTGCATTCTAAACACCGATTGCACTTTCTCAGACTTGTCTCTCCTTGATCTCTGCAACATTTGACACTGCTGATCACCCCCTTCCCTCTGGCTAATCTCTCTCCCCTTGACATCAGAGATACCACATTTGCCTTATTCATTCTTCTCCTGCTTCTTTATCACTCTCCTGTCTTCTTTCCTAGCTCCTTGTTTTACTGTCAACCCCTTAAGGTTAGCATTCCCAAAGGTTCTATCTCTGCCATTTTCTTTTTTCTTTCTCGATCAATCAATAAGCACTTTTAAGTGTCTACTTTTGACTAAGTACTATTAAGTGCTAGGATATGAAGACACCCCCCCCCCCAAAAAAAAAACCCAGTCCCTCACCTCAAGGAGTTTACATGCTATTGAGGAAGATAATATGGACACATTTAAGTATACATAGCATACAGATATGCTGACAATTGAATATAAATGCAAGGTAATAAAGTAGTTATAGAGAGAGGGCAGGAACAATTGGGGAAGAGGAGGGCTGAGAAAAGGCTTTGTGGAAAAGGTGGTATTTGAGCTGCATCTTAAAAACTCTTTTAAGTTTACCTCTTTTAATATTCTATGAGGTGGAGGTGGAGGTGCAGAGTGACTGCATTCTAGGCATGGGAGGCAGCACAGACGTGAAGGAGGGACTGCTATGTATGAGGAACACAGCGAAGGCCAGTTTGGCTATACCATAGAGTGCAAAAAGGGGAATAATATACAATGACACTGGGAAGACAGGGTGGAGCCAAGCTGTGGAAGGATTTAAAAGCCAAAAAGAAGAGTTTCTATTTCCTTTTAGAGGCAATAGGGAACCATTGGAATGTATTGAGTAAGGGAGTGAATATCTGCCATTAAGGAAAATCACTTTGGAAATTCTTTGGAGGATAGACTGGAGTGAGGAGGGGCTTGAGGCAGAGTCCAATTTAGAGGCTATTGTAATAGTCTAGATGAGAGGTAATGAGGGCCTAAGCTAGGTTGGGGCTATATGAAGAGACAGAATGGGAGACAGAGAGGCAGATAGACGGAAGAGATATTATAGAGTGACAATCAGCAATATTGTAACTTTAGACTCTGTCTTCCAACTCTCACGGCTTCAACTTTCTTCTTTCTTTAGTAGATTACCAAAATCTATACCTCTAGTTCTGACCTGTCTTCTGAGCTCCAAAATTGCATCTCCATTTGCTTATAGATTATTTCCACATAGATGTCTAATTGATGTTTCAAATACATGTCCAAAATCAAGTTTGTTGTCTTTTCCCTTAAACCTATTCCTCTTTCTGACTTAACCCTCTGCCTAGTTACAGTAGTTCAAATTTGAAACATTTGTAATATTCTAGGTTTGAATCCTTTCTGTGCTACTTATTGGCTCTGTGATCTTGGACAAGTCACTTGACCTCTGGAAGTCTTGGTTTCCTCATCTGTAAAATTAGGGGATTAAATTTAGATGAAGGAAGTTCCAGGATGCTGGAAGTCCCTTTTAACTCTGAGATCTATGATCCTATGACCACCAAGACCCTTAAATTTAACAAACAACTGCATACCTACTATGTACAAGGCACTGTGCTAGAACTTGGGGGTTCTTGTAAAGGTTGGAATGGGATCAAGGACACAAGAGAAACAGACCTTGGAAAGGAGAAGGGATACCTTCAGTTTGTGAAGCTAGAGCAGTAGAGGAAAGGATGGGTGAAGATAGAGGCTTTTAAAAAGTGGAATATGGTAGATAAGGGGTCTTAAGATGGGCAGACAATCTTCCTCAGTAAAGTAGGAAGCAAGGTTATCTTCTAAGAGATGAGAGTGCAGGTATTTGGGGGCTTGAGGAGAGAGAGCTGGTTTGAAGCAACTGCCATAGGAAGTTAGATGTTAAGCAAGATTGCTGTGGGGTGGTTGCTATTATTATTCTCATGTTATATTTTATTATCCCAGTACTAGTGCTGAATGTCCTCTATTCTTGATAGCAGAATGTATATTTATTGATTTTTTTCTCTTTGGTCCTTGCCTTGCCTAGCGATCATTAGCTCTGAAGTCAGAGAGCTTTAGTTAAAAGCCTGCCTCTGTCACTACCTGTGTGACCCTAGGTAAATCACTGCCCTTCTCTGGTCCCAATGTCTTTGTTTGTTAAACATTTTATTAAATGAGGGGGTTGGCTCAAGGTCCCTTCTAACTCTACACCTATGATTCTATGCAATCATTTCATCATCATAATAAAAATAGCTAACCATTTTATAACACTTTATGGGTTACAAAGTGATTTACTTACATTACCTTGCTGGATGCTTACAACAGCCCTGAGATATAGGTAGTGCAAATATTTTTGCTCTTTTTGCAGGTGATGAAACCAACATTCAGAGATGGCAAGGAACTCCCCTAGAGAGCTTAACACCCTCACCCAAGGTCCCACCCAAGGTAAGTGGTAGGGCTGGGGTCCTTTTCCTCCAAGCTAGAGATCTTTCAATTATAAAATATCATGCCTTCTTTTTCCTAGAGGTCATTTTCCATTTCTCTACCTGGGTGTAGTTTCTGAAACAGTCTGGGGTGGCTTAGATATGGGCAGGATGAGGGAAGCTGCAGAAACCACTCCCAGCTAGTTAAAAAATTATTTCCATGTGAGCTAATACCATTCCTAAAGCTCTTCATGGAAACAGCTCAGCATTATAGCATTATCTAGACATCTGGAATGACTCTCTTTTTCCCTCAAAAGCACGAACAGCAGAGGAGATTTTTACTTTACCCAAATGTATACACTATTTGAGTGTCTACATCAGTTTGTGTGTGTGTGTGTGTGTGTGTGTGTGTGTGTGTGTTTGTGT
Organism: Gymnobelideus leadbeateri; assembly: GCA_011680675.1. Classification (NCBI taxonomy): domain Eukaryota; kingdom Metazoa; phylum Chordata; class Mammalia; order Diprotodontia; family Petauridae; genus Gymnobelideus; species Gymnobelideus leadbeateri. The sequence continues at coordinate 526,558 of WOXC01000159.1, read as the reverse complement.
GTGTTGATTCTTATACACATACATGAGCAAGTTTGCACAATTCAGAGCACTGTGACAGGAGCCCAGCCAGGGTGAGCTCCTTCAGATGCACAGAATATAGCTCCATTTCATGCCCTGCTCCCAAATAGCTATTTTTGCAGCAAAGAAAGCCTGAACTCTTGGGAATAAGCCAAATGTTTTGGGTGTGGCTGGCATAGACTCTGGGAAGGTCTTTTTTTTTTTTGCTTCTAGTTATCATTACTGTTTATTTTTGAGGTTTTGGGGGGTGTGGTATGGTGTATTTGTGTGTGTGGGGTGTGTGTGTGTGTGTATGTGTGTAGAGGAAGAAAGAACAAGAGAGATAGAGACAGAGACACAGAGACAAGGACAGAGATAGACAGAGACAGAGAGAAAGAGACAGAGACAGAAGTGGATTGTGATTTGGGGAGGAGGCCAGTGAAGGAGGAACTGCATTCATTTTTAATGCTTCATCTATTGTCACTACAGTCTATACTTTCCATCTTTGTGACATTCTCTTTACTGAATTTACCCACCCAAGTGATCTGTCAGGCCTCTGTTTCAGTGGGTGAACTCTGGACTTCCACTGAAGTCTCATGGCTGGAAAAAGCCAACAGCAGCCAGGCCTGGCAGGCCCCCACCAAGGGAAGGAGGAGGTGGGATTTTCATTGGAATGGGCCACTCCCGAATAATTGTGTGAACAAATGGGAAGCTTCTGAAGCCAGATTTAGTGAAGGAAACCTCTCAGCATTTAAAAAAAATTGCCCCTGGCATTGTTGTTCTGAAACATGAAGATCAAAGAAGTGTTGGGAATTTGTTATTTTTTTTTAAAAATAAGTTTAATTTTCTTTACATTGTGAAGATGCCTCCAGATAATAAAAATTCACTTGAATGATTTGCAACCATTAATATGCATGTAAAGATCCTTCAAGATCCTTTTCTTCTTGCCCTGCCCCCAATGCCTAAGCTTAATTTTTAGTCACTAAAAACACCATGTAAATTTTTAACCATACTCATACCCCCCATCTCCAGGAAATAAAGAAGTAATTTACATATTATTGATTGAAGTGGATATGATTCAAAGCAACAAGGAAAAGGCATTTTTAGAAGGAATTAGACCGTAGTAATGAGTATTGAACTCACTGACCAAAGCTTTATTTGATTTCTAAACATGACCTTGTATATTTTTATCTAAGGTCAAAGTGCCTGCTCTATTGGTGGTCAGACCAAATCTACTGATTGTAAGGTTAAGGTTCTTGTTATATTTTTATTTCTGCCCCTCACTATCTTTACCTTACTTGAAGGCTAAACTAAGGTGCCCTCTCTTCTGCAAAGCCTACCCTGATTCACTCCAGTGGTTAATGTTCTTTTCCTACTCAAATGAAAAGGATACCCTGTGCCCTAGAATCCCTCAGCAGAAAGATTCTTTGAGGGCAGGGACTATTTTGTCTTTGTCTTCATATCTCTAGGGCCTACTATCAGCTACTCACTTAATCAATCAAATATTTATTAATCGTTTATTAAATGCCTACTATGTGCCAGATGCTATGTGCAAGGGTTAAAAAAAGAGACAAAGGACAATCCTTTCTTTCAAGGAACTTACAGTCGGGGGTGGCTGGGTGGCAAAGTGAATAGAGCACTGGCCCTAGAGTCAGTAGGACCTGAGTTCAAATCTGGCCTCAGATGCTTGATACACTTACTAGCCATGTGACTTTGGGCAAGTCACTTAACCCCAATTGCCCTCCAAAAAAAAAGGAGCTTACAGTCTAATGAAGGAGTTTAAAAGCTATTTGTAGGCACTTGAGAAGCATTTGTTGTCATTGAATTTAATCAAACAATTGAGTGAAGTACAGTTTGGGGTGAGCAGACTATTCTTAGATCACCCTAGCCTCTAAGCTTTGGTGGCCCCAGCATCAGAAAGAAGAGGAAGCAGCATTGCATCTGTGTCTATAGTACAATTAGAGTTCTGTAAAATGAAATTAAAATTTCATCAACACCATTTCCTAAGACTCTTGTAGGGTACTCTTTGTCTATTTATGAAACCATTTCCTTGTGATAATTCTTCCTTAATGATTTCAATTTCTTAGGTATCCCACTATGTATAAGACTGTGTTAGGCAGTAAGGGGAAGAAATATAAGATACAGTTCAGAAGAGGAGAGAACACTCATAAATGTTTAAAAAAAACACATGCAAAAAGAACTTTTGCTACTTCATATAGTTGCTAAGTGCCAAATGAGTGGTATAGACCAGTTATCTCAAAAGTGGTAGTCATAGCATGACTCTAAGAGATGTGTGACAAGCCAACTGGAGAGTAGGAAGATTAGTCAAATTCTGTTCATATCCCACTTTCCTGATATAATCCGTTAACTTTACCTCATTACACAACTGTGCAAGCTCCTAACCTCCCCCCTTTTCCTGAATGTTAGCCTCTCAGGGTAGATTATAACCTTGCCAGACACCATTAGTAGCAATTGCACTGGTGCCATTGGAAAAGCTCCTCCTCCAAAACCCACTCCCTGACCCTTAAATCACCCTGGGACACAGCAGGTACCTGTCAGAAGGTGGCCTCAATCTGAGGCAGGGATCAGTCAGTTAGAGCTCCTCCTCCCTTTTCATTTTTGTGGGAGAGAACAAATTACAAAGAATGAGCAAGCATGGATAGGCTGTGGATCTCATTAGATTATGTTACTTAGGCAGCTAGATGGTATAGTGGATACAGTACTGGACTTGGAACCACTAAATGCTTGAATTCTAATTCTGTCTCACATATTTACTGGCTGCAGATATTGAGCAAATCACTTAATTAATGTTTGTCTGTCTCAATTTCCTCATCTATAAAATTGAAATAATAGCACCTACTTCCCAGAGTTGGCACAAAACTCAAATAAAATAACATATAGAACCTGTTTTGAAAAATCTCAATGTGCCAAGTAAAGAATAGCTATTATTATTGTTTTTCCACCCCCAAACCCACCCTTTTTCTGAACTAGCCTTTTTCTATCAGGTCACTACTACCCTTCTAGTCATCCAGGTTAGCATCCTCATTTTCACTCATCTCATACGTCCCCCCTTTCCAATATCTCCCTTTGCTTCTTCACACATATTCCCCTCTTCTTTTTCTCTGTCTCTTTTTGTGTGTTCTTCCATTCTGCAATTTAGTCTCAGAAAAGAAAATAATGATAATAATAACGTGTATTCGCTAATAGGTGGAGTGTTATGAGGTTTAAGGCATGGTGTTTCAGGTCTATTTCTCCATTATTACTTCCTCCTTCACCCTTGTCTCTTTGTGTGCTTTTAGAAAGAAATCTCCCAACAGTACCTCTGTTGTTATTTTGCTATTGTTGTTGTCACTTTATCTTTACAGTTCTCTTTTTAGGATAATTTATTTTGTGACCTTCCTAGGTTGCTGGTGTATTTGTTTACCTTTCTTGTGCTTCTATTGTACAGAATGTTTGCAAAGCAAACAACTTGTTCACATCTTGTTTTCTTTAAATGCCTTTTTTTTTCAATTGAAGGTCTATCTTCTTTCATTGATGATTAGCACTTTGGTTCATAAGGTATGTCACTTTGATTGTATCTTGAGCACCTATGTTCTATAGGATGCATAATTCCATTCCCTTCTGTAGTTTCTGGCAGTGGTAGAATAAGCTTGAGTTATTTGAATTTCCTTTCCTTTCATTTGAAAAATTTTCTCCTGTTTACTTGCAGTATTTGTTGTTTGTCATTGGGATGATTAAATTTAACAGCTACATAACATGGAGTTTGAGTATAGGTTTTTAAAAATTTTCTTGAGGTGATCTATGGGTTACTTCAATTGGCATTTCCTTACATCATGGCATTCAAGTTTTGTTTTCTTTTTTTAACTTCTAGGACAATTATAATTCTTAAGTTATCTCTAAACATCCTGTCTTTGAGATCAATATGTTCTGCTCATATAGAAGTCATGTTTTCTTTTAATGTAATTGCTTTTTGCTTCTCATTTTTCCATCTTTTCTTCACTTCTTTTGTATTTGTATTCCTAATCAATTGTTCTCTTTTGTTTTCCTTGGTGATATTTGCTGTTTTGGATTCAAGTTTTTCTGTTCTATCAATTCTTACTTCTGTTTGGCCATAATTCTATTTTCACAATTCATATTTCTCTCTTGAACCATTCAGGAACATCCTGCTATGTTCCATGCTTTCTTGCGAAATTCACAGAGTCCCTAGTGTCATCAAGTTTTTAATTTATTTTCCTTCGTTTTGCAGTATTTTTCAAAGATGTTTGAATTCTTTTAGTTGATCTGGAGTCCATATTTCCTTCTGTTATCAATATCTTCTCTATTTGTTTATCTGCTTATGTTTAAGATTGTTTATTGAGTTTTCTTCTTTGTAAGATCTTTGGTAATGTCACTCTTTTCCCCTCCTTTTAATCTCCTATCGTTTACTTTCTGACTCAGTTTTCCCAGGGTCTGAAAAAAAGCTGTCTTAGTCTCCTCACAATCTGGTGAATGCAATTTTTTTACTGTCCTCTCTGCCCCAAGTGACTTTTGTGGGGACAGAACCATCCTTACCTAGATAACTGCCCCCTTTCCTTCAGACCTGATGGAATTGCACACATTTGCTGGTGCCCTGCCCCAGCTGCCTCTGTTCTTCAGTTCTTTGGCTAAGGACTGGTACAGCACAACGGGGTTCTACACAGTGTTCAAGGCAGAACAAACTTCCTAATTCCCCATATCTCCACCTTCGTGGTGCAATGTATGTGTTGGGGTGGAAGGGAGTATTACAGAGTTGATTTTTGTTGCAAACTTGTGGGTCAGATTGGACCGTCCTGTCAGTGTGGTGTCTTATTTATGGGAGAGAGGATGCTGAGTGAGTGCTAGGGATTACGGTTTAGCATTCTCTGCTGTTAATTCATTAGGTTGTTGCCTCATTAGGGTTCTTGGTGTCTTAAATCAGAGAAACAGCTGAAATTGCTTTATCTCTTGCACATAATTCCGATTTTGTTAGAGAAAATTGAGATAATGTCTAGTTCTTCATTTTGTTGACCATATGACCTGGAAGTTATTTACTCAATGTACCTGAGAAGTTGCTGGTTCTATCCCTACAATATCTCTCATATTCCTTCCCTTTTCTCTACTCACACAGCTATCAACATCGTTCAGGTCATCATCACTTGTTGTTTGGACTATTGCAATGGCCTTTTATTATTTGGTCTCCCTGCTTCAAGTCCCTCTTTACTCCAAATCCATCCTCCAAACAGCTGCCAAAGTGATTTTCCTAAAGCAGAGGCATGACCATGTCTCATTCTTCATCTATCCACATCAATGGCTCCCTATTGATTCTAGGATAAAATGTAAATATCCCTATTGGGCATTTAAAACTCTTCACAACCTGACCCCTTCCTGTCTTTCCAGCCTTATACATAACACTCCTTCCTATACTCTATGACCAGGACAAACTGGCCTTGTTGATGCTCCTTACAATGACATAAATACATAACTAAAATACCCAGACATGAAGAATAAATCAAGGTATAATACTATTCATTAAGCATAACCATATAAAGAAAAAGGAATACTTTTGTTTTAATTCCTCTTGAACTGAAATTGGAAACAATTTCCTTTTGCTCATCTTATTTTGGGTATGGTGAACATATACATATAATAAACCATAACTCCTGCTGAAAAGTGGTTTTGTTCACTGATTATGACTTCTTATTAAATTGTTTTATTGTGTAATTTTCAATAAAAAAGTTTCTTAAAAAATAGAAACCCAGTGCCTTATCTAGCTACCTTGAATAAATTAACTGAATAATTAATTAATAATAATCATTATTTACAAGTCTACCCCATCCCCTAGGACATACATAAGGACTTTTCAAAAGTAATGAGGCAGATTTAATCATATTGCTCTCATAAATATATTATTAGAAATGTTTTAGTACTAGCTACAAAGGTTTAGATCATTGATGAATTAAATAAAATATTTTAAAATATAATTTCATCTTTATTACATCCTTTTATATTTGTTTTATTATTTCCATAGTATATTAGGACAGTAGTATATATTTTTAATTGCTAAGTAAATCAATATGTATATATATATATTGGGAGTGCATACTCAAAACTTTTTTACTGATGGCGTATATAATAAAAAAAAGATTTGAGATGTCTGCTATAGACAACAAGAATTATATTAATTAAGACTTAGAGAGGTGATAGAAACACTAGTGTATTTATATGACATTTTAAAAGTTGAAAAGCCCTTTACAAATATTACTTTATCCTCACAACTATCCACTTAATTTCCATTTTTGCTGTTCAGTCATGTCTGACAATTCATGACCCTATTTGGGGCTTTCTTGGCAAAGGTACTGGTGAGGTTTGCCATTTCCTTCTCCAGCTCACTTTACAGATGAGGAAACTGAGGCAAACAGAGTAAAGTGACTTGCCCAGAGTCACACAGCTAGTCAGTGTGTGAGACCAGATTTAACTCAGTAAGATGAGGCTTCCTGACTCCAGGTCTGGCACTCTATCCACTGTAACACCTAACTGCTTACCGACTTAATAGATGTGCTATTATTATCCCTATGCCACAGACAGAGGACTGATGAAGCAGGTAGAGAAGTTCAATGGCTTTCTGACAATCACACAGATAGAAAGTGTCTGAGTCTATATTTGAACTCAGGTCTTCTCGACTCAAACTCCAGTGCTCTATCCACTGTGCCACCTAACTGCCAATCATTGACAGTCCTGCTGTACTAAGACCTTGTTATATCTGGAGTTTTGTGTTCAGCTCTGGGTGCCATATGTTAAGAAAGGCATTGATAAACCGAACAATGTCTGGAGAAGGTACTCAAATTAATGCCATATGAAAATGGGTTGAGAGAAATTAGAATTTTTCATCGAAAAGAGAAGACTTGGGGGAGGGAAGACCAGTGGTGATAATTAACTATGAAATAGTATAGTGTAATGGAAAGATAGACATGGTCTCAGCTTCAGTATTTACTACTTTTATGACCTTAGAAAAGTCACTGATCCTCTCTGGGTCTCAGTTATTAAAATAAGGGAGTTGGCCTAGAATTAGGAAATTTTTCCCTTTTTTGTCCTGAATCTCTTTAGAAGATTGGTGATACCTATGGACTGCTTCTCAGGATAATGTTTTTAAATGCATAAAATAAAATAAACAGGATTACAAAAGAAACCAATTGCATTGAACCAATAACATTAAAAATCAAGTCCATGAGCCCTAAGCTAAGAACTATTCTAGATGATGTCTAAAGGCCCTTCCAGCTTTAAATCTCAGAATTTCAAGTTGACAGGCTCTTGTGTGGAAGAAGGATTAGATATGTTCTGCTTAGCCCCAAAGGGCAGAACTTGAAATAATGTTTTGAAGTTTTAAAGGAGCAAATTTGGGTTTGATGTCAAGAAAAAATGTCCTAATAATTACAGCAATCCCTAAGTGTAATGGGATGCTACAGGAGGCAGGAGTTTCTTCCTTAATGGAGGTCCTCAAGCTAAGACTGAATAAACACTCGGAGGAGAGAGTCATGTTCAGGTACAGTTTGGTTTAGGGGTTGAACTAGATGACTTTGGAGGGCCCCTCCAGCTCCAGGGCTCTGAGCCTAGAAGAGAGAGAGCCTCAGAAGCCAACCCTAACTGAGATTCTATGAGTTCAGAGCAAGGGGACCCCAGTTCCTCTTACTCTGGTTCCTGGAGACTACACTCTAAATTCAGTCAATTAAGTGCATCTTGATGTTCATTTTAACCAGATTTCACCTACCAAAAAATAGGCAGGAAAGGTAAGAAAAGAACCCCAATGGATATTTTCTGTTCTAGTCTCTAAACACCCTAGATATTGCTTTGAGGAAATAGGGTTGTCGTATTGGTTTAAGATGGAAATGAACAAGTTTTATTAGCTTGAATAAGGGTCAAGAATATGAATGCCACTCTTGAGATTGTTATATGAGATTTTCTGGAACATTTAAGTGGCATGTCTCTAAATTCTCAAACTCTTTGAAGGCAAAGCTAGTTTCAGATAATCCTTGAAATCTCTTAGGAAGACATTATGTAGCTAAAATTTTTCTTGCATGTTGTATGTAGAAAAAGAAAAGGTGAATGGAATTCACTGTCTTAATGTGGTTCTTTAATTTTTCCCTAAAATCCAATGTAAAATTATTAAAATAGGAGGGAGGGAAAAGAGGCTACAAAGAACACAGAATCAAAGTTGGCTGAGACCTTAGAGCTAATCTAATTCAATACCTTCCTTGCATTGGCTTCTTCCTGTTCTCCAAACAAGACATTCTATTTCTTGACTCTGGGCACTTAAACTGGCTAACCCCCGTGTCTGAAATTCTCTCTCTCCTTATGTCCCTCTCCTGGCTTCCTTCAAATCTCAGCTAAAATTCCACATTTTACAAGAAGCCTTTCCCAGTCCCCCTTAATTTTAGTGCTCTCTCTCTCTGAGACTACCCCAATTTATGCTCTATATAACTTGTTTGTATATAATTGTTTATATATTGTCTACCCCATTAGACCGTGATCTCCTTGAGAGCAGGAACTGTCTTTTGCTTTTCTTTGAATGCTTTAGAAAGAATACTGTCAGTGCAAAGAATGTGAGCATCTCATAGACCAGTGGAAAAGATGTTGAATTTGGAGTCAGAAGGCCTGAGTTCAAATTTTAACTGCTACTCATCCCATGATTTTGGATAAGCCATTCTCTCTTTGAGCCTCAGTTTCTTGTCAGTCATCAAGAATTTATTAAGTGCCTATTATGTACTGAGTTTAGCGTAAATGGGGGGGCAGAAAGTTTGGGGAGGAAATGCACAGTAATCATAACTATAGAAAATTAATAGCAAGTTTCTTTGACAAAGGTCTCATTTATTAAATGTATAGAGAATTGAGTCAAATTTATAAAAATAAGAGCCATTCCCTAATTGATAAATGGTTAAAGGTTATGAGCATGCAGTTTTCAGAAGAAATCAAAGCTATCTATAGTCATATAAAAATGTTCTAAATCACTATTGATGAAAGAAATGCAAATTAAAACAACTCTGAGGTAACACCTCACATACATTACATTGGCTAATATCACAGAAAAGAAAAACATCAAATATTGGAGGAGATGAGGGAAAATAGAGACAGTAATGCACTGTTGGTAGAGTTATGAACTGATGCAACCATTCTGGAAAGCAATTAGGAACTATGGCCAAATAGCTATAAGACTATGTATGCCCTTTGGCCTCACAGTACCACTACTACTAGATCTATGTCCCAAAGACATAAAAAGCACAAAGGAAAAGAACCTGTATGTACAAAAATAGTTATAGCAACTCTTTTAGTGGTGACAAAGAATTGGAAATTCAGGGAATGCACTTCAATTGGGGAATGACTAGACATGTGAAATATGATTGTGATGCAATACTATTGTACTATAAGAAATGATGACCAGGATGGTTTCAGAAAAACCAGAAAAGACTTACATGAACTGATGCAAAGTGAAATGAGCAGAACCAGGAGACTATTGCAGAGCAATATTGTATGATGAACAACTGTGAATGACTTAGCTATGCTCAGCAATACAGTGATCCAAGACAACTCTGAAGGGTTTATGATGAAAAATGCTATCCAACTCCAGAGAAAGAACTGATGGAGTCTAAATGCAGATATTATCTTTTTTACTTTATTTTTCTTAAAGTTTTTTTTTGTGGTCTGTGTTTTCTTTTACATGACTAATATGGAAATATGTTTTGCACGACTGCACATTGTGTAACCTATATCAAATTGTTTGCCTTCTTAATGGGGGGGAGATAATTTGGAACTCAAAATTTTTAAAAATGAATGTTAAAATTGTTTTTACATGTAACTTAGGAAAATAAAATATTAAATTAAAAAAAAATTAGGGGGAAAAAAAGAAGGTTCTGAGATGACCCACTGACTCCTGAAGGCAAGTCCATAGCAAAGGAAGACAAGACTCAACTCTGGTTTGACTTGCTTCACAATTTGGTGTCCGAGTAGCCCTACAAGTGTCTATTATGTTTTTTACCTTTCTAAAAGAAAAGCCAAGGGCAAAGAAGAGGTGGAGAGGGCTAAAGCATCTATCTTGAAAGACTGTGGAAAGGATTACAAAATGGGGATCCTCTTCATTGGATTGTAGGCTTTCCTAGCTAATCATCTAAATCTAGGCTGCTTTTTTCCTTTTGCCAGAAAATCTCAAATTTGCTCTTGCTCATGGAACAATTAACAAAGCAGTAGAATTTTTGGGATGGAAGGGACCTTTATGATCATCTAACTCGCTCCCTTTATTTTATAACTAAAAAAAATGAGAATAAGTGCCCAAAGTCAGAAGCTAATTAGGGTAGAGTTGGTTTCCCAATCTAAATGTCTGGAAGGACAATTGAAATGTTCCAAAAATCTGGAGGAAGATAGTTAAGACATTTTTAAGATCAATCAAGCAATCAACAAGTATTTATTAAGCATTTTAGTATGTAGCTCAGTATAGTAGGAAAAGATCTGGAGGTAGAAGTAGGGGATCCGGACTCCAAATGACTCTGGAGTGGGGAGTGGGGTTGATGGCTTTGCACAGTCCTGCCTCAATTAAATTCAATTCACATGCAAGTGCCCACAATGTGAAAGGACTATGCTCAATACTAGAGGAACAAAGACAAAAATCAAACTAGTATTGTCTCAAGGATCTTCCATTCTACATGATATTTATATAGTATTTTAAGATTTTCAAAATACTTTTCCCACAGTAATTTTATGAAGTATGTAAGGGAAGTATTCTAACTTGTTAGCAATAGGGTCTGTGACACTTCTGAAGGAAAGGTTTGGGCTAGTGCTCTTTCTGCTTTTGGGGGTTTTATGTGGTATTATTTCAGGATTTCAGGGACAGGTCAAGGATCTGAAAGCTTTCAGTGTTCTCAGAATAGTCTGATCTGGGGCAAAATCTGAGAGTTGTCCCCCTCATCTGAGTTCTACAATTCCTGATCTGGGTTTAGGTCTGAGCAAGAACAAAGTGCAGCTAGCTACCACCCCTGTCAGTCAGCTGGGAAGCTTTGTTGGTTCTCAGACACAGAACTGTAGGCTTCCCTTTAGTCTGAGATTCTTGTTCTGGTTATTCCTCTGTAATCTGGGCTAGATGCTGGCAGTGAGACCCTACTCTGTGCCTGGAGTATGAACCGCATCACCACTGCTCCTGTTACTGCTTACTTCTAAGGTAAACATCATTGTTTCTTGCTATACCACTCAGACCATCCCTACCTCATATGCAGGTTAGATCTATGACCTAGAATTGAGTAGTGAGTAACGGATGTCAGTATGCGCCTTTCCCTATAACAGTGCCCCACTATGGGTCTGGGACCTCCTCTTGCCTTGGTGAAAAGGCTTTCCCTAGGTGCTAGAATACTTCATGGGCACCATGGTGTAATGGTAATGGAAATTTGAAGATCTTCCCTGCCCCTTAATAAGCCTAATGGAATTTGAAGACCTTCCCTGATTTGAAGATCTTCCCTACCTCTAATAGGCTGAATTTAATTGCATGGAGCCTGTGGTGGGAGGAGTTTTTTGAAGGGTGAAGCAGAGTCCACAGGAAACTGAGAGTCAGAGCAGTTAGAGACTAGAGGGAAGAGAGGACACACCCAGGCAGACAGTTAGATTTGTGAGTAAATGTTTGTGGGAAGGCTAAAGGATGGTGTGATTCTGTGGTGTTATGGTTATGGCTCATTAACTTCTACATTGCTATGATGGATTCAGTTTCCTAGTGTTGGGATTTGGTTTTCTGGTGTCTGAATAAATGTTTTGCTTCTGTCTTATATATGGAGAGTCTGTTTTGTAATTGAGCGCTATGCCAGCATATTTACAGTCACCATCAATATTGTGAATATTGTGTTGGTACTACACATGATCTTGGCCTGACCCCAATACCCAGTGTCAAAGACTACTGTGTCTGCTTCCCTATGCCAAGTTGGGCTAAATAAATGACTCACTGTGACTTTTTCTGGATTTCCCATTAGGATTCAATCTGGTGCATTTTCTAGATCTGCTTAAAGTCTATTTTGGGGGGGGTGGGAATTTGGTCTTATCAGTTCTTACAACTCCACCATTTTGGCTTTGTCCTCCTGCCCCTAGCATCTTTAAAGGTGTGTCATGCTAACTAAACATCAGCTAAGACTTTGGAGAATGTGACAGAAATGAGCATATTCCAACAAAAGTGAAATGCACAGAAGTTTGATTTCTTATTAGTTTCATGCAGAGCAGACTGAAGATGGTGAGACTTAGACATCTCTTTATTTCACCAGCAAGCCAATATGGTAGAATGGAAAGATAATTGCCTCTGAAGTGAGTGAGAAGACTTTGAATTCTGCCTCTGATCTTTCAATCAATTGATAAGTATTTATTAAGCACTGGAATACAAACATAAAGATCAAAATGATTCTTCCTCTCAAGGAATTTGTTGTTCATCATTTGTTATAGAAAAGGACCAGTGACATCAGGAGAGTGGTGTCTTGACTTGCAAGAATGGTAATTCTTGACTTGAATTGGATTTAACTGAGGCAGGACTGTGCAGTCACCAGCCTCATTCTCTCTTCCAGAGTCATTTGGAGTCCAGTGCAAGACATAAATTAGGATGCCTAGAGATGGTCCTGGATGTTGTCCTCAAGGAGCTTACATTCTAACAGGAGAGATAATCAATATGTGTAGAATAAAAACTGTATGACATTGGACAAACCACTTAGTCTTTGGGTCTCAGTTTCCTCACTTGTGAAATGAAGTTAGACAAGACAATCTATGAAGTCATTGTGAATTCTAGGTAAATTATTCCATGATCTTGTGACCACCAAGAGACATTTACTGAGACCCTCAGTGTGCCCCCACACTGTATTAGCATTTACACTCTCCCAGGGTTGGAGTTATAGGTGGTTCCTAGTTCCAACACAGAAATGGCCATGAATGAGCAAGGAAAATCAAATCTCAGAAGGAATGGAGAAGATAAGCTTCCTACACTATGAATGCTGCTCTGATGGTGGTGAGCTTGGTGTCTTATATGAACGAAATAGATGGTCTACCCATGACAAGCTATTCTCAGTCATGCCCCTGAAATTACCTTAACAATCAGAGTTGATCTTGTATCAGATCCTCATAGACATCTTTCACTTGCCTGTTGTGAGGGTCTGATTGCTGAAAGCACTGCCCTGATTAATTGATTGATTGATAGAGTGCCCTAAATTATAAAGCCCTCATGTCAACTCAAAATGGGAAATGCCATTCATTTTTCCTGTTGCCTGAATCCCAACACTGTTTTTAGCCCTTTTTAGTGGAAAGCTGTCACTGCCTCACGATATAAAATACAAAAACCCTTTGGTTGATATTGCCTGGTGCTATCCATGACTTTCATCTTCTACTTATGATGATTCCTGGGGCCAACAGGTCTCCAGAATTTCCTTGACATTTTCTTTTGGGAGCCTTGAAGGAAGAAGTAAAATCATTGAGAAATAACAGGAGACAATGTAAATATCGGGATTTGAAGGCAAGGTACATGGTTGGTGCTGGGTGGGATGGTCAAAAGCTGATACATTTGATAACAAATATTTTTGAGTTGCTGATCCACATCTGTAAAATAAGGAAGTTAGATCTGATGGCCTCCAAGGTGCCTTCTATGATCTCGTGTAAATAAACAACCTGATGTGTTATTTTGGCAAAACTGAACACAGATATATCTCTTCTTTCAGTATGCTTTATCTTCCTGTTGATGTCAGCATTTTCCAGCATGTGACAGTTCTCTTAAATCACATTAGTTTAGGGGGTGAGTGAGAGGAGGGGTAAACCAGACAGGGAGCTTTTCTATAATCAGTCTAACTAAGGCAATGGAAATAGACACCTCACACTGCGAAGTACTAGAATATATTTCAACTCTGGCAATAATAATCACAGGTACAAAAGAAACCTATTTACACTTGGGGGACTCTTTCTCTCTCCCCTGACTCCTGCTGCTCCCCAGGAGATGATCTTGTCAATAATCAAGATATCAAAACACTCCAATGTGTTTAATGAAAAATTGTTGTTGCCATGGCAAAGGAACAGTTTTGATTTTATAGCCCAAGTAATTATTATTCATTATTCTTCATTTATAGCTGCTTTGCTCCCTGAGTGCTTATGGCATTCATTAAGACTGGGTCCTAAAATGCTGCATTATTAAGGAGAAATGTGAATGGTTTTTCTAAGGCATGGTTTTGAAGTGGTGCAAAACAGTTCCATGCAACACTCTTATCTACAGAAGATCACAGTTCTATAGGAAATAGGTCAACGTGCCATCAATAACAAGTTAGACAAGATGTAACCAGGAGCAAAGAAGGGAAAAATAATAGGGCATTTTGCTTTTCATCACAAACAATGAGATTTTCTACTTATTGTTGTGGGCATCTCATGCATCATTGAAAATCATGAAGATGCTCAGAAAACCTGTGAAATGATTTCAAGTTATTTAAAGTCTAAGCTGACAATTGAACTATTCATAGGTTGAATGCACAATTTAAAAAATCCTAAAGGGACAATCCCATCTCTCCTTTCTGCCCCCCACCCCCCATTCCCAATTTATTCAGGAGCTGAGTATCCAGTTTGTGAATTAACTATGCTTTTTATTTCTCCTCTTTCCCCTCCTACTGCCTTTTGGTACTTTCATAGTTCATTAGAACCTCCATTAGAGCTTAGGTAGGAACAGGAAAGGAGATGAAATTTGAATCAGTTTGAATTATTCCTTGTAACAACAGCAGCAGCAGCAGCAATAGCTAGCATTTATATAGCATGCACTATATGCCAGATATAAAAATATTATCTCTTTTGATCCTTATAACAACGCTGGGAGGTGGGTGCTATTACAATTTCCATTTTACAGGTGAGAAAAATGAGGCAAATAATATGTAATGGGAAGGTAAATTTAAGATCTTCCCCGCCCCTAGGCCCTTTGATAGGCTTAAGTGCACCTGGAGCCTGTGGCCAGAAGCTTGTTTTTCAGGAGATACTTGGTGATTGGGCAGTGAGTCAAGCAGGTGAGCCAGGAGAAGGCTATATAAACCCTGATGTGAGACTTTGCTTTGGGGCTCACTTTGAGAAGTGTTGTGTGACTTGACCAGATGAGACTCTGGGCAGCCATTGAGAGTCCCCCAGCTTTGAAAAACCCAGATGTTGATGCTTCCCTCTCTGGTAACTGACTAGGTATGGATGTAATAGTTGGCAGTTGTAGGCCTGTCTGCTTGATCTGTTTGTTTCTCTGTCTTGTAACTTCTGCTTGTAACCTCTATAAACTCTGAAGTTCTGGGTGTTGACTTATCCCCTTAACTAGGTAAATGATATGTCTGATTGATTAAAGCAAGATTGTTAACCCATTTTGAGTTGCTTTCCTTTAGAAAAGCAGATCTAAGAACTTGTGTCAGCAGCTACTTTGGGGATGCTGGGGTGCTTGCTGCTGTTGTACCCTATCTCAAATTGCTTACCATCTTAGGGAGGGAGGTTGTGAGGGAGAGTGGGAAAAATTGGAATTCAAAATTTGTAAAAAAAAATGAACATTAAAATTGTCTTTACATGTAGTTGGGAAATTACTAATTAAAATATCATTTTTAAAAATAGAAAGAAAAACTAGGCAAATAGAGGTTAAATGATTTGCCTGGGAACACACAGTTAATAAATGTCTTACCAGTAAGTGGCTAGATTTGAATTCAGGTATCTCTGACTTCAGGCAGAGTAAAGTCTTTTCTACTGAGCAGTTTAACTGCCTTTCCTTCCTTCCTTCTTTAGACAGTGGAAAGAATGCAACACGTAGAGTGCTGAACTTTCAGTCATGAACCTGCCATTATAATCTGTGTAACCTTGAGCAAATAATTTGTTGTCTCTGGGCCATACTTCCTTCATCTGTGAAATGATGGGGTTGGATTAGAGGACTTTTTAAGGTTCTGTTCAGCTTGTGGTCTGTGATGCTATGAGTCTATGTTATATGCTGTTTTTGCTAGGTACACAAAATCACAGACTCCCCTTTGGTCTGAGACATGCAGTAGTTGGGGGTGGGGGTAGAGAGTTGTCCAGCATGACTTTTACTTAGATTTTACTGTTTAACATCACCACAGATAACTGAAAGTTAGCTCATCTGTCCTAAGCCTGGAAGAAATCAGACTCCAAAAAAATAAGAATTTTAATTAAGCTTAAAATTGTGGTCCTGAAAAATCAACTTTTATTTCTCCCAATAGTGCTTGGTGCCAATTTGCAGAGTAAGCTGAAAGAATGGTCTATACTTCCTCCTTCCACTTCCTCATCACCCACATAATTCTTCAACCCTGTAATCTCTCTCCCATTCCCAGTACATTGATGAAACTGCTCTGTTTAAGGCCATTAGTGGTCTTCTTATCATAGGATCTCACTAGATTGTTCCGACTCTATTGACTGATCAAAAGGTGGTAGGTTTATTTAGTAAATTCTTTTTTTAAAACTATTTTTCTAGGTTGCAATCAGTAGGACATTAATGTCCTAGAATCTACCCAAGATGGCGGAGAGAATAGCACTACCACTGGGGGTGCCCTCCCCCTTGTCTGGACTGCTTAACTGCTCACTGGGTTGGAATGAGCTGGAAGTCAACATCATTCCTTCTGATGAGATGGAGGTCTAAAAGATTTTACCATTGGCCCTACCCCTGCTTCCTGCCATCCTCTCTGACTTACCATCTGCCCTACTTCTGCCTTATGGCCCCCAGCTCCTACATATGATGACAGGTACTACAATCTTAATAAGTGGGTTTTTTCATTCATTCATTTGTTCGTTCATTCTCTACTTTCTTATCACATTCTTTGATGGAGATTATCAGTAACATTAGTGATTGAAATAGTTACTCTGAAATCCTTATGAGGAGATTACGCAGAGCAGATTTTTAGCAAACACACAGAAATATGAGTCTGTATTGACTCATTTTAATGTGCTTAGGAGATGTTCGAAAGATGCAATTTGATTTTGCCATATTATACAGCTTTTTTGAGAGCTGTGGTTTCGGATTACGGGATAAATGTCCCACACTTGATTACAACATCATGGATGTTGACATTCTGCCATCCTGGCCGAAACTCTAAAAAGAAAATAAAACAAAACACTTGCCATACTAACCAATACCTGCGTCTTTTCTGGGAAACACTACAGAATATGTATTTGTTTTTTAACTTTGTTTTCTTTGCTTTGGTAGACAATCCTGGAACTTGAATCAGTGAGATTTTTCCGATGGGTGAGTGGTTCTCCAATCTGGGTAGGAGTTGAGGTCTCTTTTCCTACTTAGGAACAAATCAAATGGCCAGGGCACAGTTTGTACAAGGCAGGTTGTGCAATTTTCAACTCATAAATATGAAAATAAAAAGCATAAGTTCAGCTAAAACAGAATGCTACTTTGGACCACAGAAAACAAGAAAGCAGTAAGAAAGAAAATGTTATCAATCAGGGTTAGCCTTTGGTAAAATTGTGTAGTAGTGAAAGTTTTCTTTAAGCAGTCAATCAATGAGCACTTATTAGGTATATTCTATATGCCAAGCATTTAGCTAGGTCTTAAGATAAAAATACAACATTAAAACTGTCCCTCCCTTCAAAGAGCTTACATCCTAATGGAGAAAACACACATACATATAAAAATGAAGTAGATACCCAGAAACCTTGGGTGGTATGGCACCATCAGCTAAGAGGACCAGGAAAGACCTTGTGAATTTTCCAGGGCCATCCCTCCTCGATTGTCCTCTGGAGAGTCAGTTTTAACACCTCCTTTTTGATCAGGTACCCAGTATTTACAAGGTTTTCCCTTCACCCTGCTCCCCACCCCGATCAAAAGGAAACCGTCTACTCAGCTAATTTGTACTGAGCTGTCACTCTGCTGAGATCTTGGGCTTCATTGGTATAAGGAAGACTCGTGGAAAATGTTCCTAGACACAGAGCTCAGCAACTTCTCTGAAATTTATAGTCTTAGGGAGTTGACTAGGGTACTCGGAGGTTAATGATTTGCTCAAGGTGATGCAGCCTGTATTGAACACAGGTCCTCCTAACCTTCGTAGGCTGACCCTCTATCAAATATAGCATATTGCCTTTCTTGTGCTGAACTGCTAATGACTTAATATTTTTTATTTAACCAGAAGGAAAAGGGACTTTTAAGAAGAGGGTATTGCAAAGAAACGAATTTTTAATGGCAGAATTCAGATACTGTGATGCCAAAGTAGCAGAACTGTTTTGGGATAGATTTTCCCCTAGACTGCTCCTTGAAAATAAGGGCGGGCTTATTTTCATGCATTTGGTAAGTGCTTAATAAATGCTTTATCATCTATCTACTTATCTATTATGATTCTGATATTGCTTCTGATATCTTACTGAAAGTAAGAAACATGAAAGCAGTATTGATAATAATAGTTCCCAATTATATCATTTTTAATGTTTGCAAAGACCTTTCCTCACAAAAATTATGAGATAAGCACTGTTAGTATTTTTATCTTCATTAAGCCTCAGTCAAGAAACTGAGGCTTAAATTGGTTCAGGTGACTTGTCCAGTGCCAGAGATAGGATCTGAACCCAGATATCTTGACTCAACATTCAGTCTTTTTTTCCTACCAGACCCTGTGATTGAGTCAATTCATGAATATTAAGATTGTAGGCAAAAGCTATACTCAACTCTGTTGTGATCCATATTTTCTTGAAGTACCTTGGGGAGCTTACAAGACTGAGCATTTCCTCTTCCCTTTAGTTTAGGGACCCAGGAGATATGTGGGAAACCTGGGCTTGGCTACAGGCTTTGTCTCCCAAGGAGTGATAGACTGAAAGCTTTCAGACTTGTAAGAATATCAGAAACTCACTTTTGCTCTAATTGAAAATCCAGGGGGACTTTTTGTTAGTTACCTGGGACTAGGAGGAAATAAACAGAAGAAAGTAAGAGGATTGCTCCCAGTGACACTTAGCCCTCAGTGATTCTTACTGCTGCTCATGGTCTCGGGACCTGTCTGTTACAAGTGGTGAAAAGGACATTAATGGAGTAAGCCTGGGGCTGGTGGAAACAGAGATGGGTAGGAATAGGGGTTACTGAAACAGGGTGCGGGATTAAGGTAAAGGTCAGAGGCTCCAGGGCCTTGAGACTTGATTTTGAGGCAGGAATCAAGATCAACTAATAAGAGTTTGAACTTCTGGGCATGCCCAGTTTTCACACAGAGTCAGCCTTGAGGGGCCTTTAAGTATGCCTGGCTTGCTTAATAGGAGCCTGCGGAGTCCCCTACAGAGTGGGTGGGAATATTCTTTGATTGACTTCCTGCATCTTTAAAACTGGGGAGATTTCCATCATCTTTTCAGCTGTGCTTTTTTCCCCTCTGTATCTCCTATCTGGTATGAAATTGATAGCAGCTAAAGACCTTAGATTTAAAAGGCTGAGGTCTTCCACTACTTCTGGGGTCATCTGCAGCTGTCCTGATGTGTATCTGGCCACTGGACCCAGATGGCTCCAGAGGAGAAAGTGAGGCTAGTAACTTTGCATAGCCCTGCCTCACTTATATCCAGCTGGCTGATTTACCTGTCATGGCACCACCTCCATGATGTCATGGTCCTCTCTGAGAACGAAGGACAAATGACAACAGCAGACTGATATGCTCAGGATGGACATCTTGAAATGAACTGGTGTGAGGGGAAGGATTTCCTTCCTCAGTCCCTCTCTTTAACCTTAGCTCTGAGAAATGAAGAGGTTGAGGTTTGTTTCTGGTCTGTTGCTGTTTGTTCCAGGTGTTGATGGCAGAGAAGTTAGAGCTATGACAACCTTGGAGTCAGGGCTGCAGGGGTGGTTCAGCTGCCCATTGGAAGCCATGAGAAATCAGTTTCTGGGGCTTGAGCCCAGGGTGGCTTAAAATAGAACTGGGACTATGCTCAATCCTGCTTAGCTGTCATAAAAGGAGTAAGTGTTTATGTACATGGAAATATACTTTTGAAAGCAAATATTCCTTTTGTAAAAGCTCCTGCGTTGTATTAAGAAAGGGGAGAGGTAATGTCAAAACCACTGTGATACAAAAATTCCTCCCTCGTGTTCTACAGAATCAGCGATTAATTTGAGCTCTAATTTAGCAAACATTTATTAGCTGTATACTGTGTATACTACACTGCACTAGGTGCTGGCTGTGAGATAAAATACAATCTCTGACTCTCAACAGCTGCCCAGAGTCTCATCTGGTCAAGTCACACAACACTTCTCAAAGTGAGCCCCAAAGCAAAGCCTCCCATCAGGGTTTATACAGCCTTCTCCTGGGTCAGAGAATGTAACCATCCTCTTGACCCACTGTCCAATCACACAGCATCAAGGTGTGGTCATTCCTGAAAAGCAGGCCTCCTACCATAGGCTCCATGTGACCACATTCAGCCTATTAGGGGGCAGAGTATATTTTCAAATTAAAGAAGGTTCTCAGAGTCACTTAAGCCAATCAAAGGGCCTAGGGGCAGGGAAGATCTTCAAATCTGCATTTCCATTACAGGCAGTAGGTTCAGGAAGGTGGAAAAAGGTAGTTTTGAAGCATGGGCCACTTTCTGAAAAGACAGCCAGTAGGTGGGATTGAGTATAGAAATAGAGGTAAGAAGGTACCAATATAATGTATATTCCTTGAGGCCAGGGACTACATTTTTGTTTGTTTTTATATATCTAGTATATGGCACACTGTAATGGTAATGGAATTTAAGATCTTCCCTACCCATTTATAGGTCTCATATGGAGCCCATTAAAGGAAGCTTGCTTAGGAGAGGCTGGTTTGTAGGAAGGCTTTCATACCTTTTGCTAATTTCTAATTAGGCACTGAGTCATGAAGATTGTGATGCCCTCTGGCTCTGAGAAGTGTGTGTGTGTGTGTGTGTGTGTGTGTGTGTGTGTGTGTGCACGCGTGTGCGCACACGCACATATATATACATATATATGTATATATACATACTCTGAGTTGATATTTTGCTTTGAGGGCTCACTTATAAAAAGGATCTTATGATTCCCTGGTAGATATTCAGATTGGCCATATGTTCAGAGCTCCCCGACTGCTCAGATGTAAAGGCTCTTTTGATCCAGGGATATATGCAAAGTATATAGTTGATTCAGGCAGAGTCCCATCTGTTGGTCTTTAT
Organism: Gymnobelideus leadbeateri; assembly: GCA_011680675.1. Taxonomy (NCBI): domain Eukaryota; kingdom Metazoa; phylum Chordata; class Mammalia; order Diprotodontia; family Petauridae; genus Gymnobelideus; species Gymnobelideus leadbeateri. The sequence goes on along the minus strand of WOXC01000159.1, from coordinate 505,444 downwards.
TTCTCTGTTTGTATTTTCTCTGAAGTTCAGGGTGCTAACTTTTCACCTGATCTAGTGAATGTAATTTAAAAAGATTATTGACCCCTTAAACAGCTATCTTTCCTAGTAAAGCAGATCTAAGAACCTATGCTAGCAGCCATCCTGGGTATGCCAGGGTCGTTGCTGCTACACACACATAATGTCTGCTCAATAATACTTGAATGACTTCTGAAGGTTTGCTATACCTTACTTTAATACGTTTAAAAATTTGTGATTTGATTAGTTGAGTATTACCTTGGTTGTTGTAGATTACAACTTCTCCATGCTCCCCTAGTTAGTAGTTTCCTGAATTACTTATCCAAACCCCCTCCCATCTGGTGGTCACTACTTTGGCGATGAGCCTCCCAAAGTCATTCTACCTGTCAGAATGTGAATTTCATTCATATAGTTTTTGAGACCCCAGATTGTCTCCATACCAAAATGAGGTATTGAGGTCACTTCACCAACTTTGCTATTTTGCCTTGATTTGATCAAGTTTCCAAATACCACCGAAAATCATTTTCAAAATGTATCTCATTTGCAAAAAAAAAAATTTCTAACAATACTTTTTGTAGTAGCAAAGAACCAGAAACAAGTCAGTACCCATGGATTAGGGCATGACTGAACAGCATATCAACATAAGGGAATATAGTTGTGCTATAAGAAAATAGGAATATGAAGAATTCAGAGAAACTTGAGAGGGCTTATATGAAAGGATATAAGAGCAAGTTAAATAGAGCCCTAAGAGTAAGTGATAAAATGAACACAACAATACTTAAAAGGAAACAATATTCAAAAGCAACAGAACCCTGTTCAGTATAATAACTAATTATGACTTCAGTGACCTCTTGATGAAGCATCTTCCTGGGGGGGGTAGATTCTAGGTACTGAATGAGATGCTGTCTCACATAGCAGTCAGCAATGTCAATGCATTGACTCATTTTGTTGAGCTATACTTTGTTGTTGTTGTTGGTTCTTTGGAGTAGGAGGAGGGTGGAAAAATGGGGAAATGCCTATGGATATTAACCCCTAATACAATATTTAATTTTAAAAAATCATCTTAGATATAGTTTTTGCCTTTTACTGTAGGTTATTAGTACCCACTACCAGCTCTTAGCACAAAAGTTTTTAGTGACTGACTATAAAACAGTGCCTCTAGTCCCACTCCAAAGTATTAAGTATAGATATTAGATATTACTGACTTAATAAGAGTATTTCCCAGAGTTGTTGGAGAGAGTGGATTAAAAAATATAGTCCTCCATCTCCCCAGACCATTGTACTTTGACAGCTGTCTGGTTGTGGTAGGTGAGTAGTTAAGCAACACTGTAGGCCAGTGATGACATTGTAGGGAACCTATACTTAACACAACCACAAGGTACTAATGCAGAAGCTATATTTAAGAATGAAATGAGATTAATTACTGTTTCACGAGAGATAAAATAAAAGGACAATCTGGTATAGAAGATGGAAATCTTATTTCTCTTTCAAGATGAACTCAAAGGACACTTCTTCCACTGAAACTTTGGTTCCCTTGGAGAAGAATCTTTTCTTCTTCTGACTTCTTTGTATTATGTTCCTTTGGGTCCTTCCTGTGCATTAGTCGTATTACATTTTGTATTGCAGTTATTCTGTATGTGTGCTGCCAGATTTTAATCTCTACTGTGATAGAGCACCCTTTTCTCATCTAAACTTTGTATTTCTCCCACTTCCAGTACAGTAGATACTTTAGTAAATGTGATTAATTAAACTGAAATGATATAGAAACTATCACTGGTTTGTTAGTGGAATGAAACTTGGGTCCATGTAGTGAGACCCTCAGGGAAGTCCTCCACAGTTCTAGAAAGCTTTAGCACCAGAAAACAAACAAACCTTGGCATACAATCTTGAATATTCTGCCCCAGAGGCATGCAATGTAAGGATGCCTCTGAGAGTCAGGAGTTTTAAAAAGAAGGAAGGAAAAAAAGTAAGGGAAGAAAACATCGCTGACATAGACATTCATTTCTCTCTGTGCTATGCTAGATTGTTTCCAGTGGGGTTTGAGATATTTAAGGCTAGTTTCCCTCTTAGAACACAGACTTTTGCTAATAGATGTCCGAGCACTATGCAACTAGGGGTAGCTAGGTAGTACAGTGGATAGAGTGCCAAAGAAGACTTAGCTTCCCAAGTTTCTGGCCTCAGACACTAGCTGTGTTACCCTGAGCAAGTCATTTAACTTTGCCTCAGTTTCCTCATCTGTAAAATGAGTTGTAGAAGGAAATGGCAAACCACTCCAGTAGCTTTGCCAAGAAAACCCCAAATGGGTCATGAAGAGTTGGCCATGACTGAAAATGACTGAACCAGACACAAGAATTGTCCTTTTGCTTATCTTGGGACTAGGCACAGTCACATTCTTTCAGACTGAACAGAATTTACCTCTTCTGCAACTCAGGAACATTCAACCTAACTATCCAAACCAAGTAGAAGAATGACTATTATCCAAGCTATGATAGACAATTGGATAGACAAGTCATAGAACTGATTTATCTTCCCACATATTGAACAGGCACTGGTGATGGATTGTAAACTGGGCTAAGAACAAAATAGGAAAAGGAGAGGTTTGAATTGCCTTCATTAAATCATGTAGTACTTTTGTGCATAGGATTATAGATTTAGATCTAGAAGAATGGAGCACAACTTCATTTCCCAACTTGGAGAAATTGATTGATAGCACCCACGGCCGCAGATAAAAAATGGCAAAGCTGGGATTTGAACTCAGATCTTCTCTCCCTAAATCCAACATTCTTTCCATTACACCAACATCCTCCAAGTTTTTCCTGAAATAAAGGCCCATCTTTTTTTTTTTTTTAAAGAAAAAGATCATTTAGTTTGCTTCCATCAGGATTCAGGCTCAGTTCTTTCTAGTTATATCACTGGATGGCGCATTTCTCTCTTTCTTGAGTCTTTCGGGATTGACTTATATCACTGCATTGCTGAAAGGAGTCCAGTCTGTCATAGTTGGTCATCACAGATATGGTATGTCTGTGATTGTATACAGATTTCTTCTGATTCTACGCTTCTTGCTCAGCATCAGTTTGTATAAATCTCTCCAGGTAATTATGAAATCCATCACCTCCTCGTTTCTAATAGCACAATAATATTCCATTACATTCATATACCACAACTTGTTTAGCCATTCCCCAATTGATGGGCACCCCTTTAGTTTCCAATTCTTTGCAACCACAAAAAGGGCTGCTATAAATATTTTTGTACATATGGGGCTTCCTCCCACTTCCAAGATCTCTTCGGGATATAACCCTAGAAGTGGTATTGTTGGGTCAAAGGGTATGAAATTATTTATAATCCTTTGGGCATAATTCCAGATTGCTCTCCAGAATGGTTGGATAAGTTCACAACTCCACCAGCAATGCATTAGTGTTCCAATTTGTCCACATCCTCTCCAGCGTTTGTCACTTTTTTGTTTTGTCATCTTAGCCCATCTGACTGGAAAGATGTGGTATCTCAGAGTTGTTTTGATTTGCATTTCTCTAATTAATAGTGATTTAGAGCATTTCTTCATATGCTTATAGATATCTTTAATTTCTTTCTCTGAAAACTGCCTGTTCATATCCTTTGACCATTTATCAATTGGGGAATGACTTGTATTTATATAGATTTGGCTCAATTCTCTATAAATTTTAGAAATGAGTCCTTTATCAGAGACACAAGTTGTAAAAATTCTTTCCCAATTTCCCACCTCCCTCTTGATCTTGGTTACATTGGCTTTGTTTGTACAGAAGCTTTTCAATTTAATGTAATCAAAATTATCCATTTTGCATTTTATAATGCTCTCTAATTCTTGTTTGGTCCTAAAATCTTCCCCTCTCCACAGATCTGTCAGGTAAACTATTCCTTGCTTTCCCAAATTGCTTACAGTATCATCCTTTACACCCAGATTATGCATCCATTTAGACTTGATTTTGGTATATGGTGTTAGATAGTGATCTATGCCCAGTTTATGCCATACTGTATTCCAGTTTTCCCAGTAGTTTTTGTCAAATAGTGCATTCTTATCCCAAAAACTGGGGTCTTTGGGTTTATCGAACAATAGATTACTATATTCATTAACTGCTGGGTCTCCTGCGTCTAATCTATTCCATTGATCCACTACTCTACACCTCTGCCAGTACCAAGCAGTTTTGATGATGGCTGCTGTATAATACAGATTAAGATCTGGCATAGCTAGTCCACCTTCCCTAGCATTTCTTTTCATTAATTCCCTTGATATTCTAGACCGTTTGTTTTTCCAAATAAATTTTGTTTTATTATTTTGTCTAACTCTAAAAAGTAGTTTTTTGGTAAATTGATTGGTATGGCACTAAATATATAGTTTAGTTTGGGTAAAATTGTCATTTTTATTATATTAGCTTGACCCAGCCATGAGCAAGTATTTCCCTTGTTTACCTTTTTATGTCTTTCTGGAGTCTTGTAATTGTAGATCAAGTTTTCCATTGAGCTCTGACTTTTTCATCAGGAAAGTCTGGAAGTCCCTTATTTCATTAAACATCCATCTCCTTGCCTGAAAGATTATGCTCAGTTTTGCCGGGTAGTTAATCCTTGGTTGTAGTCCTAGCTCTCTTGCCCTATGAAATATCAAATTCCAGTCCCTCCACTCTTTTAATGTAGAAGCTGCTAGGTCCTATGTGATCCTAACTGTAGTTCCTCAATATTTGAATTGTTTCTTTTTGGCTGCTTGTAGAATTTTTTCTTTAATTTTGTAATTCTGAAATTTGGCTACTATATTTCTTGTAGTTTTCAGTTTGGGATCTCTTTCAGGAGGAGTCCGGTGAATTCTATTGATAGCTATTTTATCTTCTGATTCCAGGACCTCAGGACAGTTTTCTTTGACAGTCTCTTGGAGGATGTTGTCTAGGCTGCTTTTTTCATCATGGCTTTCTGGTAGACCAATAATTCTTAAGTTGTCTCTTCTGGATCTGTTCTCTAGGTCAGTTATTTTTCCAGTGAGATATTTTACATTTTCTTCCAATTTTTCGATCATCTTGTTTTGCTTGATTGACTCTTGCTGCATCATAGCTCTGAGTTTCAGTCTGATTGTGTCTAATTTTTAGCAAATTATGGTCTTCAGTTAGTTTTTGAAGTTCCTTTTTTAGGGAGGTATTTTCTTTTTCCAAGTTGGTCACTGCCTCCCTGATTTGGTCTTTAAATTTTTTCTTAAGCTCTTCCAGAAATGCTATTTGGGCTTGAGACCAGATCATGTTTCCTTCTGTGGTCTCAGGTGTGGGTAGAGAGTCTATATTGTCCTGTTTGTTTGGTTGTTCTTGCCCTGCATAGTATGCTCGAATAGACTTTCTTGCCTTCCCCTTCTCCTTCTCAGCTTCCTTCTTTCCCATTATGACTTCCTGTTTCTTAGTTTCTCAGGCTGAGTTTAGGGCCTGATCATTGACTTCGAATACCTCTGGGTGGCTAGTTTATGGCTAAGTCAGGGAAGTCAGTGAGGAATGTAGATGCAAGTGGGGGTGAGTCTGATCACTTCAGATTTCTGCCTCTATACCCCTGGGCTATAAATAGGCTTTTGTTGGTGAGGTGAGATGGGGCTTGTTAGGACCCCTCCCTCTCTTCCCTTCAGACTCCTGGCTGTCTCAGTTACACCCCTTCTTGGAGACTCTCAAGCCTGGGGCTATTTCCATTAATTTGGGATTTCAATCTGGGTTGGGAGACTTATCTTTGGGTTTTCTGCTTCATGAAGGAGGGGTGAGGGAATCTGAGCAGTTAGAATTTGCTTTGCCATTCCAGCCCCTGTATTATACAGGCAGGCAGTTTCTAACCTTCCAGGCTGGGGGCCAAAAGCAGCTGGAGAAGCTGCTCTCTCTCCTGGGGGCCCAACTCTCCTACCTGGCTCCAATGACCGTTCTGGTCCCTTCGTGAGATGAAGGTGAGATGACTGTGATTCGTCCTCGGTAAGTCTGCAGGCTGGGGCTTTTTCTCTCTCTGGTGTAGTCTGCTTGTCTGCTCTTAGGTCTGAGCTGTGCAGACCCCACGTGCTCTGCGCTCAACCTGTCCGGACACACTGGCCAACCTCCTGGGCTGGACTCTGCCACGCTCTGTCTTCCAGTGGGTTCCGTCACTCCGGAATCCGCTCAGATTCACCCTTTGAGACTTAGTGACCTAGGAGCTCAGCAAGATTACTGCTTCCTTTCAGCCATCTTGGCTCCGCCCCAAAGGCCCATCTTTTTAAAACCAATATTTTTCTAGGAATGCTATGTGTCTGAATCATGCAATGCCACAGCCTCGAACAATTTGAAGTTGTGGCAATGGAAAGATGTATGGTTGGTTTAAATTAGCTGCATGTATTATAAAGGAAGAATTATGTAGGAGAAGCAGAATAGAAATCATCCTGGAGAGATATAGGACTGGAATTAGAAGTTAGGCCTAATTGATTTAGATAAGTGATTTGAAGTAAATCAGGTATCTTTTTAGAAACCCATTTAGATTACTTTGTAGGGTTCTGCATTCCCATTAGACCCTATTTGTATGTTGTGAATCTCTCATGCAATCTGATAAGTTACTTGGGCCTCAGAATACTTTTCCTTCAGTAAATGTTTAGCAGCCTAACCATTTAAATGAGATAGGGGAGGAAGAGAAGAAAGGAGAGGACTGGAAGCCTTGGGGCCCTGCCTAGGGAGAGTGCTAAATGTGGTTATCAGAAGATCAAAGGAACTAAGAGAAACTACTTTGATCCTCAGTTACTTGTCAGAGTTGCAATTAGATCTTTGGAAAAAAAAAAAAAACACCTCTCCCTTTGCCTACAATACTTCCCTTTTGGACACCTGGAAGTGAGGAACCCAAGGCAGAGGGTGTGTCCTAGAATGTAGCTTCTTATTCTTAGGGAACTTCTGCTTGGTTGTAGGAAATGATAATTCAGAGCATTTCCTGGGAGCCACTAGAGTTAAACTGCCTCATGGGTCTCAATGGCCTCAGTTTCCCATGAAAGGGGAAATGGTCTCAGAAGTCCCCTACAATAATATCATTCTATGACCCTGAGTTTTCTTTATTGCTTAGTGAAGATTTTAAAAACTTTTATACCTGTCGAGTTCTTCTTGGATATATTTATGAGCTCTGTGTTCACCAAATAAAATTAAGAAGTATGTATGTGCACATACATCTTTTGTATCATTACGTACACAAATATTATGTGTATTATATATACATAAAGGTATAAGAATCATATTGACATAGTTGGAATACATCTAATTTTTTATATATACATTTAAGTATATATGTGTATATATATTACACGTACTATATATAAGCATGAGAATCATTTATATAGTTGGAACCTATGGTTTAACAAGTATGGGAAAATCCCAATGTGTAAATTCTCTTTATCACTACAGATAGACAACTTGCTAATAATTCACAGTTTTAGAGAGTTTCCTAGGACATTGAAAAGTGAACTGATTTACTCAGGTTCATACGGTTACCATATGGCTGAGACAAGACTCAAATCCAGGTTTTACTCACTCCAAAGTTGGTCCTTTGTCCACTATGAACCTGCCTCTCAAGGGTAAATAATAAATTCAGTTTAATAGGCCTTTGTATTACAAGTGCTTAGTGACCAAAGCAGGCCTGGATATGCTGCAGGTTGACAAAGAACTTTACCTGTCATTTTTTTTTCCATCTCTTGAATAGAGACAGCATTCTTAAAGAGAACAATTGCTGCATTTAGAGAAAGATGATCTGAGTTCAAATCCCAGTCCTGAAGCATTCTATTTTTGTGACCTTGGGCAAATCACTGGACTTCTATGGGCCTCCATTTCCTCATCTGTAAAATGAAGAGGTTGAACTTCTATGTTTCTTTCCAGTTCTAAATCGATGATACCTATGAAACATAATAGGAAAATGTACTTAATACATGGTTGAGACTAATATTGGGGTTTCCCCAGATTTTCCAAATAATGAATTCCATAACACAAGTATTTGTTGACTATTACCTGACTTCCCATTGTTTTCATCCCTTGAATTAAACACCACACATTCAGTAACACACCCAGGCACAGGCATTTGATTTTTTTCTTCTCTTTATTCTCAAAAGCTACCTATCAGTCTAATTAAGATCCTCTTGGTGATAATTCTCTAAGTAGCTTCAGTCTCATTCTTGGGATGTTGTACACATTTTGTGCTAGTCAAAAGGAACAAGAATAATGGGTATATTTCTGCTGATGAGCCAGACACTTCATCCCTATCAGTCTTGTGTAAGATACAGAATGTCTTGTTATTTTAATGTTTGCTAGTTACCCTAAGAGGCAAGATTTGATAAGTGCATTTCCTAATCCTGAGCTATTGAAATATTGATGCTTATCCTTACTTGGCCTCCTGGGAGTTGCGCCAGGATAGCTGTATCTCCCCAGCCGAGCGTTTAGGCTAACTGTCTAGTTGTTAGCTTCAACTGTGCAACGCCAGGAGAAAGATTAGCTTTGTTTGGGGGGAAAATGTGAATCCCACTTAAATAGTTGTCTAGCCTCATTTTTCATTGACAGAACTGATCCATGGGCAGAATTCCTTGACATTTTTGAGCAGTGCTATAATGTGTTTACAGTAATGGTCTCTTCAATGTGTTGGCATCATCTGCTTTCAGGTACCAAGGCCCTCTGAGGTCCCACCAGAAAAGAAGTGAGAGCTAAGTAGTTGTTTTCTGAATGATATTGAGTCTTAGAAACTGTTAAATAGATTCATATAGTGTCCTGGGAAGATGAAAAATTTGTCACATTTGGAAAACTCTGTCTGATAGGTAAGGTTTTCTGACTTGTATATTGAAATATTACTTGAGACATATTGTCAGGATTTGATATGGAGTACCATACAGGACAAACCTCAAATATATGTGTCCTAGGGGATGGGGAAGTAGGAGAGGGAGAGACAGGCTCATAGAAGTATGCTCTGTTTGATCATGTTTCTTCACCAACAGAGATATAATGAGTATCTTTGTACTTGGGACAAGGGGTACAAAACCATGTATGGAGCAAACAGTTGGAAACACAACCTCAAATCAACTTTTTTTTCCTTTTGGTAGGATCAGCCTCCATGGATAGTGAACCATTTATGCTTTGAGGTCACTTTAGGGGAAGGCACCACTTCTGTGGGAGTAGGGCATGCTACAATAGGTGAAGGATGAGCTGAATCAGCTAGTCATCTGGTAGTTTCCTATTTTAAATATTATTCCTGTTGACTAAATGCTAAGGTCAGTATTTCTGCACTACAGAATAGCTGTAAATACTGTCAGCACCTTCTAAATTCCAGTACCCTAGGGAAAAGCTCTGGTTGCTCCACCCTAGTTACAATTCTAGTCATCAAGAAGAATTAAACCTTATTATACAGTTGCTATGCAGAGCACAGAGATGAGCAATAAAAAATTAATCCAAAAAAGGGTTATAATCCTCTCTGGTGGAGCAATAATTATAAGGCAAAGTCAAGAAGGACAGAGAAAAAAAGATAAGAAAAATTGTGTATTTTATTATTATTGAAGTGCTTTAATCTTTGATTCACTCAATAAACCATTAAGTACCTGCTATGAGCAATGTTCTGTAATTGATTGATTGTATGATTCTTCAGAGAAGATAACCATGAGCTTTTATAGAAGGAGGTCACTGAGAAACAGTAGAGCAGCCCTAGTCCTGTGCTATGTGTATTCAGGAAAAGTTGTTGAATTAAATTGAAACCACTGCAAAATAGGAGATTAATATTATTCTTGAGTCAGCTTATCAGAGTAGAGTTCTAAAGGGATTTTCTGGGCTATGTCTTGGGCTTCTATTCCATGGCACTTACACTGAAGACTAAAACGATAGTTGTCATTTTATATATCACAGGCACCATGGCATAGAGGAGAGACTGCTGGTCTTGGAGTCAGGAAGACAAGAGTTCAAGTTCATTTTCTGAATATTCACTGTGCAAATTACTTAAGTGACTTGCGCAGATCTTTAAGACTATAAATTTAAGAGGAGTGGCTTGTCTACATGGTGGAAAGAGTTTCTACATAAGAAGTTCCCTGCATGGATGAAATCACAGGTCTGGACCAAAACAACAACAGCAACAAATCAAAAAAACAGTGGGCTCTGCCACCTTCTTTGTGACCTCTGACTTAGATCTCTCCTCTTTCAGGTGATCACCCCATTCCATAATGCATCTCCATCATTGAATATTGTGCCCCTCTCTTCCCCTTGTTTACTATCATAATTATTTAGTCACATTTTGTTAGCATTTTAAGATCTGTAAAGCACTCATCTTACCACAACTCTGTTTATGAAGAGGTACAGGTATTATTATATCCACTTTACAGATGAGGAAGGTAAGACTGAGAGACTAACCCATGATCTATCACACAGCTAATTAGCACCTGAGGCAGAATTCCAACCTAGGTCTTCTGATTCTAAGATCAATGCTCTATGCACTGTGCCATGCTTCCTTCCTTGAGTCTGTTGGCCTACAAGCATTGGTTCCCCAATCTTGTCCTATTCTCTTGTGGTTCTGCACATCCATGCACATCTTCCTAATGTATTCCTTCAACATTTCTCTCAACTCTGACACCATATATAGTACCAATGCAATATTCACAGAGCCCACAGTCACTATAAATATACCTACATGGTGCTCGATCACAAAATATAACAGACTCTCCATATAGAAGACAGAAGCAAAACATTTATTCCGAATCCCAAAACCAGTAAGCCAACTAAATCATAGTAGCAAAGAAGTTAATAAGCCACAACAGCACAGAGAGCCACAGCATCCTTTAGCCTTCCTACAAACCAACACAGTACTAATATTTACTCATAGACCTGTCTCCCTCAGAAGCATCCTCTCTTCCCAACCATCTAGCTTGCTCTGACTCCCACCTTCCTGTTGTAATAGTAATGAAATTTGAAGATCCTTTTGTATTGCTAAGCTAACAGATACTTAATACCTAGTTTCAAATTAAGCCTCTGTAAAGAAACAGGAGGTATGAACTGCTGTTGCTGATGTAACAGGAAGGGGCTGAACAGGGAGGAGCTAATACCTATATAAGGAAGAGCACAAGCTGGACAGTCACAATTTCCTGGGGTAAGCATCATGGAGGCAGAGCAGCTGCTGCCAAGGAGAGAGAGAGAGAGAGAGAGGAGAGAGAGAGAGAGAGAGAGAGAGAGAGAGAGAGAGAGAGAGAGAGAGAGTGAGTTTCTCTCACTGAGCATCTGGAGACTGGGCTACTACTGCTGGACTGAAGACTGAACTGAGAATTGAGAAGAATTGAGAAGAGAAACGAGAACTGAGAACTGACACAGAACTTGAACTTGTGGTGGCAAAACTTGAACTTGTAGTGGCAAGACTTTCAAGGGCCAGCTGGAGCTGCCAAAGACTGAGGAAGTCTGAGGAAGCTGAAGACTGAGAAAGAATTGTGGTGCTGGTACTTTGTACAAATGTTGTTGTGACTTTATTAATGTGTATGAATGTTATTGTGGCTTCATTAAGCCTTGTCTTCCCAGGATCAGAGAATGTGAGGGATTTGAGATGGGCTGAACACTGTGAGCTTCAATACGGAGTGGGAACTACACAGAGAGCTGGACAAGGAGCTGGGAGCTGTCTGCCTTTGAACTCAGTGTCAGTTGGTTAGATTCAGGCTGGAGCTAGGACCATGGAAGAGGAATCATGGAAGCTGAAAGTCTGCCCTGAGTCAAAATGAAAAGACCTCTCCTTGGGTACTGAGTAATGACTGATGTAATTTACTTGTGACCTAGGGGTGGATGGCTTTTGTACTTTCTAATACCCCTTAAGAGTGTACTGAGTAGTGACTGTTGAAGTTGTAATTTAATTGCACCCTATGGGTAGAGAACTTTGACTTTTGTACGTTGTGCCCTTAAGGAGGCAAGGATGATTGAATGATTGAGTTACTAAGTCATTGTACTTTGTTTGAAACTACGTGACCACTTTGGTGAAAACTATGTGACCATTTTAATAATAAGTTGTTAAGTTGTGACGTGGTGAATGCTGTATTTTGATTTTCTATGATAAGTTGTAAAATTCTTTTTTTTTTTTTATAAGCAATTGGGGTTAAGTAACTTGCTCAAGGTTACATGGCTAGTCATTATTTATGTGTGGGTGCTCATTTTCTGAGGCCAGTTTCGATCCCGGGTCATCCCAACTCCGAGGCTGGCGCTCTTACTCACTGCACCACCCATCCGCCCCACAAGTTGTAAAATTCTTAATGCTGTACCTTGATTTTCTGTGAATGTTTTGTTCTGATTTGTTATTGAATAAATAGAGAGTTTGCTATACTATGTAATCAGAACCTTGAAAGCTGTTCACAGCAGCAGTCCTCTGGAAAGCTGCTTGTGCATGGCTTTATACCTGTGGACTCTGTTCCATCCTTCAGCAAACCCCTCCCACCACAGGCTCCATGTAATTACATTCAGCCCATTAGAGGCAGAGTTTGTTTTCAAAGGGAAGGTCTTCAAATTCCCCTTAGGCTTATTAAGGGGTAGGGAAGATCTTCAAATTCCCATTCCCATTACACTGTATTCAATCAAGTATGGCTGTTGCACATGGTTGGTGGCTGTGGAATTTTGTTGAATGAAGGAATCAATCATTTCAAGATTAGAGCATTTCAAAAATATTAAAAGCAATGATGACCTTTCTCTGCTTCTACCCTTGTGCCAAGGAAAGGAGTACTTTTGGATGAAGTCTGGATACTATACTGACTAATTCCAAGACCAATTAATACTCTGTAACTTCACATGGGTTTCATACAAAATAATACTTTTGTTGTTTAGTGATTGAGCCCACATAACACTTCCCATAACAACTATTCAAATTTCTCTTCTCTTTTCGAGCTCCCAAATCTTCTTCCAACCTCTCTCTCAACAGGCGACCTTACCTTACTTTAAGTGGGAGGTTCTGTTGTGAGGTTCTGTGTCTTCAGCAGTTATTCTGTATACCTCAAGATTATTCACCCTGGTCTCACCCTTCCCTCCAGTCCTACAGAATGAGGAAGTTTGCCTTCTTTTGAAAGTGTCACTCTAATTTGTGTCCTCAAGCCCATCTTCCCCATCTTCTCCTAGAACTTGCTCTCATTCTTTCATCTGGAATCTCTCCTTTTCTAGTGACTTCTTTTTCCTTTGCCTGCAACCATACTCAGAGATATTTTATGCTAAGCTTTCCCTTGGCTCTGCCCCTCTATCAGGTGATAAAGAGATTTTGTCCTATTTCTCTCTACCCTTTAAACTTCCGGAAAAAGTAGTTTATAATTCCTGCCTCTACTTCACTATCACTGCCTCACTTGCTAACCCCTTACAATCTGACTTTTGTCTCCACTATGCTTAAAAAGCAATCCTCTCCAAGGTCATTCATGGCCCCTTAGTTGCACAACTATAATCTTTTATCAACCCTCATTTTCAATCTTTCAAAAGCATATAACTGTTGACTTCAGATGGCTCTGGAGGAGAAAGTGAGGTTAGTGACTTTGTACATCCCTCCCTCACTAAAATCCAATTCACTTGCAAGTCATGGCATCACCTTCCTGATGTCAAGGTTCTCTTCAGAACTAAGGACAAATAACCTCTGTGAGTAGAAAAGGAGCTGCCCACTGGGGACAAAACTGGAGCTGGCCAGTTGAGCAATGTGGCTTCCTTTCTCTCTCCTTCTCCTCCTTTTCCTCCTCTTCCCCCCTCTCTTCCTTCCCCTCCTTCTCCTCTCTTCCTCCTCCCTCATCCTTCTCTCTTTTACTTCCCCTCTTTTTTTCCTTCCTCCCCCTTCTCCTTTCTACCTCTTCCCCCCTCTCTTCCTTCCCCTTCTCCTCTTCTCTTCCTCCTCCCTCATCCTTCTCTCTCTTTCTTCCCCTCTTTCTTTCCTTCCTCCCCATTCTCCTTTCTACCTCCTCCCCCCTCCTCTCTCTCCCCATCCTCCTCCTCCTCTCTCTCCTCTTCTCCTCCCCCCTTTCTTCTCTCTTTCTCCTCTCTCTTTCTCCCCCCTCTCTCTACAGAGGGTATTATACCCTTACCTGCTAATGCTCTGTCCAAAGAAAATTTAAATTTAAATCTCTAAAACCTTCTTTCTTAAAGACTAGCCTTAACTGCACATCACTCTGGCTTTCACTGATTGGCCAACAATAAATCCCTGGTCAAATCCTGCTTGGTCATTGTCTGGGCCCTGATTGGCTTAGAATGAATGTAAATGGCAATTATTTCTATTTTGACCTGAAACTCTGGGGATCTTCCCCTCCCTCAAAGATTTATCTTAGTTTTTTAAAAAAATATTACATTAATTTATTTTTAAATTTTTGACTAGGTAAAGAGGCTATTCTCTGCCTTAATTTTGTTGTTAAGCCTTAATCATGGAATGGGCATTGCCTCCATCAAAATGAGATCTGTTAAAGACCTTAGTTTGAAAAGGTCAAAGTTCCCCATTGCATCCTGGGCCATCTCCAGTCATCCTGATCTATATGTGACCACTGGATTCAGACGGCTCCAGAGGAGAAAGTGAGACTGGTGTCTTTGCACAACTCTCCCTCACTTAAATCCAATTCCCTTGAATGTCATGGAGTCACCTCTCTGATGTCATGGTCCTCTTCAAGATCAAGGACAAACAACAATAACAACTCTGTTGACCTTCTTGATGTTAACTCCTATTTTGTCTTCTATGATACAGCTTTCTTTTGGATCTCCTTCCTCTTGTCTGAATCTCCCTCACCCCTAGCAGAGGTATCCCTAACTCTCACCTCTTTCCTCTCTGTGTGGAAATTCTCTTCCCTTCAGGTGCCATCTTCTTCCTGGAACCTCCTCTGGTTCTCTCTCATCTGTCAGATCAAAGTGACTAATTTCCTTCATTAAATTTTCTTACAGCTCTTCATCTGTATGTTTCCTTCCTCCTCATATTCTATCTTACATCATTCTTCACTTCATCTTCATCATCATTTGCAGTGATGATACTAGCTATGATAAATATGATAATAATAGTTATGATAAAAAATTAAAGAGCCAAGGAAGCTCTGATGTCCACTACTGGAAAGAAAGTGAGAATGGCCTCTTGTAGAAGGTAAAATCTGAGCTGGGTCTTGAAGGGAGCTAGGGAAGTCAGGAAGTAGAGGTGAGGAGAGAGAATTGGTGAAAGGCATCATCAGGTGATGTATCATTTTCAAGAACAGTAAGAAGGCTGGTGTAGCTAGATTGTAGGGTTTGTGAAGGGGAGGAAAGTGTAGGAAGTCTGGAAAGGGAAGAATGGGTCAGATTGTGAAGGGCTTTAAAAGCCAAACAGGTGTTATACTTGATCCTAGAGGAGTATCTAGAGCAGGGGTGGGGAACTTGCAGCCTCCTCGAGGTGATAGATTCACAGCAACACTATACAGTTTACTAAATGGAGTAAGTGGAGTGTGTGTGTGAGAAAGAGAGACATGGTCAGACTTGGCCTTTAGGAAAATCATTTTAGTTGCTATATGGAGGATGGTCTGAGGTGGGGAGAGTGGCAAAGCAAGGAGACACACCAGAAGGCTATTGCTGTAAGTGAGGCATGAGATTATGAGAGACTGTGCCAGAGTAGTAGCAATGTCACAGGAGAAAAGGGAGTATATTCTACAGGTGTTGAAAACATAAGAGCATCAGGCCTTGGGCACAGATTGGATATGGAGGGGTAAGGAATATTGAGGAGTCCAGAATGACACTGAATTTGTGAGCCTGAGTGACTGGGAAGATGATAGATAGATAGTACCTTCAACAACAATAGGAAAGTTCAGAAAAGGGGAAAGTTTGTTGGGAAAAGATATTTGTTCTGTTTGGGACATGTGAGTTTAAGATCTGTGATAGCTAGTATAATAGCCAGTCCAATAAGTAATTGGTAATGTGAGAATGAAGGCAGAAGAGAGGTTAGGGTTAGATAAATATATTATCTCCACAGAGATTATAATTGAATCTATGGGAGCTTATGAGATCATCAAGCCAGATAGTATAGAGAGAAAAGAGGAGGTCACAGGACAGGTCCTTGGGGAATGCCCATGGTCAGTGATCATGTGACATGGAAGACCTGCAGCAGAGGAGACTGAGAATGAGCACTCAAACAGACAGATGGAGAACCAGGAGAGATCAGTATCATGTAAGAGAAGAGAGAATATCCAGAAGAGAGTGGTCAACAGGGTCAAAGGCTGCAGAGAGGTCAAGAAGAGGCCATGACATTTGGCAATCAAGAGATCCTTGGTTCCTTTTGAGAGAGCAATTTCAACTGAATAATGGAATTAGAAGTCAGACTGCTTAGGGTTTAGAAGATAAGAAATAGAGGCACTGATGGTAGATGGGTTTCTCAAGGGGTTTATTCATAAAATGGAGGAAAGATAGAGGATGATTGCTAGCAGGGATGGTAGGATCAAGTGAGGGTATTTTAAGGATGGAGGAAACAGGGATATTTGTAGGCAGCAAAGAAATAGCCAGTAGAGAAGGAGAGATTGAATATGAGTGAGAAATTGGGAATAATAGAAGGGATAAGATAGGATAGAATTAGATCAAGGGCACAAAGTAGAGGGAATTGCAAGGAGAAGGGTCACTTCTCTGAGTGAGACAGTCATAAAAGAGGAAACACTGGGAGGAAGCATCTGAATGAGCTGAGGTGAGAGGAAGGAACTCTTGCCAAACAACCTTAATGGTTTCAGTGAAGTGTGAGACAAGGACCTCAGTGGAGAAGATAGAGGGAGGAAGGAAGTATGGAAGAGTTCGGAATAGTCATTGGGGTTAGGGAGATAATGACTAGATTAAGGGGGGAGTTAAAGCATCCGGATGAGATCGTGTAACATAAATCTGTAGTTTTGGTATTTTCTCCAGTTTGGTGCAGCAGTATGGGAATAGGGGCAAAGGCAGCTGATGGTGGGAGTGATCCTATGATGTGACTGGGCAGGGCATGACAAGATAAGAGAGGAAGGGACTTGCAAAAGATAGTACATAGTTGAACTTGTTCACCAAGGGGTCAAGATGGGAAAGGGAGGAGAGTGTAACCAGTGCAGGAGTGATGACCTGGGAAAGAACCAAGGTAGTGAGTTGCACTTTATTTAGATATATAGTAGAGAGGCAGCTGGGTGCCACAATGAATAGACTGCTGGATCTGGAGTTAGGATGAGTTCACACAGTAGCTGTGTGACTCTGGGCAAGATACGTAACCTCTATCTGCTTCAGTTTCCTCATCTGTAAAATGGGGGTGATAATAGCACCTACCTCCCAAGGTTGTTGTGAAAATCCAGTGAGTTTATATTTGTAAAATGATTTGCAAACATTGCAATGCTCCATAAATGCTAGCAAGAAAAGATTCTCCCTCAGGAACCAGCTGGACTAGATCTGGGGTTTGTTCTGTGAAGTTTGGATTCAAAGGGCCGAACTCAAGGGCCACATTTGGTCTTGAGGCTGCCGGTTTCTAGCCCTGTGACCTAAGCAATGACAGACTGTGGTCTGAGAAGTGGCTGCTATCTTCCATTCAGTATACCTCCTGACTCCCAGACTGCTCCCTGGGGCTTTATTCTGGGGCAGAATTAGAATAGAGTCAGAAGAGGAATCTTGGGAGGGAACTGGACCTCGCTCAGACTTGACTTGGGAGAGCCCCTTTCAGACTTTTCAGATGTGAGCATTTACCCCTTAGAACTTCCACAGCTACAAATTAAGGTTTGATTTATTGTTTTGTTGATTGTCTATATTTAAGTGCTAACAATGCAGAAAAAACTTAAATGTGTTGTACATGTATCTCCTTTCCAGATTGGTTGTTAAACATTTACCAGCACGTCCCTGTATTATCCTATAAACATTGCTTGAGCTCAGCAGGAGTGCAGTAGAAGGCTCAGGGAATAAGTCATCACCCGACTGGAAACCTGGTAACTGAAAGCTAAGAATAATAATAATTATGATGAGAATAGGGATAGCTAGGCAGCATAGGGGATAAAGTGCCAGACCTGGAATCAGGAAGACTCATCTTTTTGAGTTCAAATATGGCCTCACAGACTAGCCTTTGTGACCCTGGGCAAGTCACTTAATCCTGTTTGCCTCAGTTTCCTCATCTAAAAAATGAGCTGGAGGAGGAAATGGGAAACCACTCCAATATCTTTGCCAAGAAAACCCTAAATGGGGTCAGGAAGAGTCAGACAAGACTGAAAAAACAGTTGAATAATTGACTGAAATCATAACTGACATTTTTATAACATTTTAAGGTTTGCAAAGTGCTTTACATCCCTTATCTCATTCAAGTCTCACAGTGCCCCAGAAGTCATCCTCCTCTGTTCCTCCGATATTACTGTGTGCCCTGTCACTACCTCACCTGGCTGCCAGTTAATGTCAGGGCAGCCACTTTGATATAAGAAGTACCTACCATGGTCACCTGGTTCTGATTGATGACTCAGTCAGCTACTTTCTTTGACAGAACAAGGAAGAGGGAATTAATTCCTCCATCTACAGTAAATTCCCTGTTTTTATGTAACAAGTGACTATTTCTGGGCCCCACATTGGAAGAAGATTTTCCTCTCATAGCTTCTATCATTTCATCTGTAAAATGTGATCTCCAAGATCTTACCCAGCTTCAGCAGCACAATTATTCTAAGAAGGGCCACTGATAAAAAGGGCTCAACGATGAAGGAAATCAGAAGAAATAACACTGGATATGCAGTGAAATATCACCTAGTTACTGAATTGCTTTCATCCCCATTTTTCAGATGGGGAAAATGAGTCACGGAGAGGTTAAGTGACTTGTCCAAGGTCAAACAACTAGAAAGTAGAATCCTGGGACTTGTTATTGGTCAATATTATATCAGGCAAATTCACCCCATAGGATGAAGACATATCCAGACTAAAGTGTATAACTGAGCACTCTCTGTGACATTATAGGTCAATGGTAACCACCATCTACTCAGCAATACACCCTCCACATGTGACTGCCACACATACTAAGGATTTCTAATTTGTCTCTTTCTCATATATAAGGGGCAGCTAGGTGGTGCAGTAGATAGAGTGCCCTACCTGGAGTCAGGAAGACTCTTCTTCCCATGTTCAAATTTGGCCTCAGATACTCACTAGCTGTGTGACCCTGGGGAAGTCACATTACCCTGTTTGACTCAGTTTCTTCATCTGTAGAATGAGCTGAAGAAGGAAATGGCAAACCACTCCAGTATCTTTGCCAAGGAAACCCCAAATGGGGTCATGGAGAGTTAGACAAGATTGAAACAACTGAACAACAACACATGTATGTAAAGCTAGGGTATGAGGTGAGTGCCAGGGAAACAGGGTGCCTAGAAAAACACATCAGGTAACAGAAATGAAGGCAGACCTTAGGAGCAAGAGGCAAGCTAAGAAGGAGCAGCAGCAGTCTGGAATGACAGTGGTTTCAAAAGGAAATGCAGGGCCACAGAGAATCATGGGAAAAGAAGACTGCTGATGCATGAAAAGGCAAAACAATGTAGAAAAACATCAACATTTCTTGCACAATCAACCACTGAAAATGTGTCATCAAGCACGAGACCAGTTTTACCTGGCAATAACACAACTGAAATAGGTCGTTTAATTAGGAAGAGAAGCATTATTCCTGAGCTCAATATGGCCATTACAGATAATTGTCTAAAGCAAGCAAAAAAAGCCACCCCTATCCCCCACCCCAACTCCCCCAAATCCCCAATAGACCTCAGGCAGGCCCAAAGTGCAAAGAAATTTTATTCTTTTCTTCAAATGAAAATGCTCTGGGCATGGAGCCAGGAAATAACCTTGGACTGGACTTTTCTGAATGCCCTAAAGTTAAGCAGCTGTAATTAAAAAAAAAAAGTATTCTCCCATCCTGGTCAACCTTTTGAAATAAGGGATTTGGGTTTTATTGGGAAATCTGCATTTCATCATAAAGATGAAACACTCTATCCTCCACTCTGTTAGTTTTTAAAGAAGTGTTTTTTTGGAAAAGGAGGATTTCTTCTTTCTTTTGGTGTTGTGTTAGGCATATAATAAAGACTAGGACTGTAGCAACTTAACTTCAGTCAGAACAGACTGATTCCAGAAGCAGGAAAAATCTAACTTCGGCTCCCGGGACCTTGAAGGCCATCTAATGAAAATGAACTCCCTGTTTCATAACCGGGAGCCTGTCTGGAGAAAATAAAGGAAAAGAAAAGGCACAGCCTTAGAACTAGTGATTGATATAATTAAAGTATTGGTTAAAGAAAGGCTCAGTGACCCTAGGGCAAAACAGGCTGTTGCAAGGTTTAGTCAAGTCCTCTTCCCCAGCCTCTACCCTCTAAAAAAAAAGCCCCCAAACCAAAACAACATCAGCCAAGTTACTCAGAGCAGCTAGATGGTTGAAGGGCTAGAAAGCTAATCAGGGGCTACACAATTGCTTGTGTTTACTAGGTTGACTGAGAAATTTGTTAGTGGATTGGCATAGTTCACAAAGTGAACATAACTGCAGCATATTGGAGAGAGTATTGGAGTTAGGAGTTTAAAAACTGGGTTCAGATCCCAGCCTTTATTTTCTTTTCTTTTTATTTTTTTTTTTGAAAGTGACATTTAGAATTTATTGTATGCTTTTTTTTTAAAGCAAGCTGTTACAAAAAAAAAAAAAAAGCAAGCCATGTGAAACACAGAGCCATGGTTTTGTTGTTTTCTGTGTGTGGAAATAGGGCAGCTAGGTGGTGTGGTGGACAGAGTGCCAGGGCCTGGAGTCAGGAAGACTCATCTTTCTGAGCTCAAATCCAGCCTCTGACACTTGCTAGCTATGTAACCCTGGGCAAGTCACTTCTCCCATTTGCCTAAGTTTCCTCATGTGCAAAATGAGCTGGAGAAGGAAGGGGCAAACCATTCCAGTATCTTTGCCAAGAAAACCCCAAATGGGGTCACAAAAAGTCTGAAAAGACTGAACAACAACAAAAGTTTGTGCAAATGTTCTTTCTCTGGGAGATTTGAGTTCTAAATGAAAAATAAAATAAAATTAAAAAGAGAAGGCCAACTCTCTGTTGAAATATTCATGCATATGGGAAAACATAATTTGATATATAGTACCAGGATAAGAGTTCTATGGATATGGTCTTTTAAATAAGATGCCCTAGTTCTGAGAGGCTCTTGAACATAATAGAAAATTCATATAAAATATATCAAATTTCAGAGTGCTGATCAATGTTGTGCTTATCAGGACATAGAGGTCCAATGGTGATACATGCCTCCCTCCTCTTGGAAAAAGAATTTCAATAAAACACCACCTTGAAAGTTCCCCTTTAAAAACACAAAAATGTACTAAACCCCTAAGGCCAAAGTCAAAGGGTCAGGATTCACATCTGGATTCAGCTACTTTCTACCTGTGTGACCTTAGGCAAATCAATTCCTTCTCAGGCTCAGTTTCTTTCTCTGTAATATAAGGGGGTTAGAGTAAATAATTTATTTGAGGCTCCCTCCAGATCTGAATCTACAATATAAAGATAGAGCACCTCTGAAGGAAAGTTTCCAGTGTTTATATACCCTGATGGATCTTTGATTTGCAGATAGAACAGGCCACATTACCAGATTAGCATGCAGATTCCCACAGTGTTTTTCCATAGCCTTCTATTTTCTAGTTGTGTAATTGTGGGCAAGCCATTTTTCCTCTCTATGGCTCAGTTTCCCTATATGGAAAATGGAAAGATCAGAGGGTGGAGCCAAGTTGGCAGAATAGCAGGAAGCAGTTCAGTGAGCTCTTTCCCAAATAGATCTAGAAAAAGCACTAGATTGAATCCTGATGGGGAAGTTTAAGAAAAAGTCACAGTGAGTCACTTTTAAAGTTTGGTCAGCATAAGGAGGTAGAGATGTCTGTGGATACTGGAAATTTGGTCTGGTCAGGGGTAGCTCCAGCACCCATGGAGAGGCTGTGTACCAGGGTAAGAAGAGGGCTCATAGAAGGGCATCACAGGGTATGGGAACAGGTACCAGTTGGCAGATTTGTCACCTAGTACCCAATTCCAGGTCACAGATGCAGGGTAGACTACAGATGGGGACCTGCACTCCTTTCACCCAACTGTAGAATTCTGGGGTAAGGTATGTGTGCAAGGGCATAGGCAGAACAAATTAAGAAGTGAATATTAGTAGCATAACTCAGTGGCATGGTTCCAACTTCTATCCCAGTCTGAAGCCTGCAGAGGAATAACCAGGGTCAGAATACCAGACCAAGGAGAACCTACTATTTCATGCCTCAGAACCACCAATGTTTCCCTGCTGGCTGATAGAGACTGAAGCCAGTCCACTTTTGTTCAAACCCAAAACCTGGTCAGGAATTTGCAGAGCTCACACTAGGGGAGCACCAATCAGACTTTGCCTTAGACCAGACTACTTTGGGAGCACTGAAAGCTTGCAGGCAACCAACCAGCCTGAGCTGTCCCTGAGATCCTGAAATAACACCATACTCAATACCCCCCAAAAGCAGCAAGAGGGCTAGCCCAGATCCTTCCCTCCACAAGTATACAGAGCCTGGCCCTAATATCAAGTCCAAATCAGGATGTAGGCTGAGAGAATGAGCAAACTGGGGAAAAAAAAATCCCACCACAAAAAGCTATTACGGTAGCAGGGAAGCTCAAGACACAAACCCAGAAAAAGAGACAGACTCCAAAACATCTACAAGCAACACCTAAGAGAAAAACAGAGTTTGGGTACAAACTCAACTAGAATTCCTGGAAGAGATAAAACAAAAGCTTCAAAAAGAGTTAAATATATTTTTATAAATAAGATGAGTACTTCAGGGGGAAAATACATTGGGTTTCACATAAGCAATACATACAAATAGACGTCTATACAAACAAGGAGGGAGCAAGAGGAGAGTCTGACACTTGAACCTCACTCTCTGTACTGGTCAAGGGAGTGAAGAGATGGGCACAGAAATATATTTACCTGACATGAAAAGAAGGAAAAGGGGAGAAGGTAAAAGGGAGAAGAGGAATTAGAGGGAGGAAAGATTAAGGCAGGCATTAGTCCTAAGGAAAACAAATTCTAACTCAGGATCCACAAAAAATATTTAGGTGGCAAAAAATGAGAATGAGAAGGGTGCCTGTAAATTGAGGGGGGAGGATAAACAAGTTAATATATAAAATACAATGGAATACTATTGTGCTGTAAGAAATGATAAAGGGGATATTTTTAGAGCAACCAGGGAAGACTTCAATTTGATAAGCATTTATTAAGCATCTCCTATGTGCCAGGCATGGTAGTAAGCACTAAAAATACAAAAAGAGACCAAAGATAGTCCCTGCCATTAAGGAGCTTACAATCTAATGGGGCATGGGGACAAAGGCAAACAAATATACACAAAACAAGCTATATACAGGGATAAATAGGAAATGGTTAATGGAAGGAAGGCACTAGAATTGTTGGGGTAGGGAAAGGCTTCTTGTAGGAGGTGGGATTTTAGCTGGGACTCAGAGAAAGCTAGGGGAAGGTCAATACAGTGAAGGAGGAAGCATATTCAAGATGGGGGAAATAGCTGCAGAGAATGCCTGGAGCCAAGAGATGGAGTGTCTTGTTCCTGGAACAAGCTAAAAGGCCAGTGTCATTGGGAAGAAGAGTATATGTTTGGGAGTAAGGTGAAAGGAAACTGGAGAGGTAGGAGGGGGCTAGGTTATGAAGGGTGTTGAATGCCAATTAGAGCATTTTAAAAATTTGCACCTGGAGGCAATTTTAGGGACACACTGGAGTTTATTGAGTAGGGGTGTGTATGACATGATCAGACCTATATTTTAGGAAAATCACTCTGATGGCTGAATGGAGGAGGGATTTGAGTGGGGAAAGACTTGAGCCATGTAAACCCTAATAGACTATTGTGATAATCAAGATGATAGGCAATGTGGGCCTGCACTAGAGTGGTGGCAGTGTCAGGAGAGAAGGAGAGTATTCAAGATAAGTTTCAAAGATAGAATTGACAAACCCTGGCAACAGCTTTGATGGGGGAAGGGGGGTCGGTGAGACACAGTGAGGAATCCAGGATAACTCCTGGGTTGTGAGCCTGAGGGACTGGGAAAATGGTGTTGCCTCTTACAGTAATATGGAAAGTGGAGGTACGGGGAAGGTTTGGGGGAAAGATAATTTTGTTTTGGCCATATTGAATTTAAGATGTTTATTGGATAGTCATTTCAAGATGGCTAAAAGGCAGTTGGAGTTCCAGACTGGAGGTCAGCAGAGAGGTTGAAACAGGAAAGAGAGATTTGAGAATTGTCAGCTTAGAGATAATTAAATACATGGGAGCTGATGAGATCACCAAATAATGTTGTATAGAGGGAGAAGAGAAGAGGACCTAGGACAGAATCCTGGTTAGAGAGCATGATCTGGAGAATGATCCAGCAAAGAAGGCAGAGAAGGAGTGATCAGATAGGTAGGAGAAAAACCAGGAAAGAGTTATGTCCCAAAAACCTAAAGAGAAGAGAGTAATCAACAGTGTCAAAGGCTATGGAGAGGTCAAGAAGATTGAGGATTGATAAGAGGCCATTGGATTGGGCACACGAGATCATTAGTAACTTGGGAGAGAGAGTAGTTTTGGTGGGATGATAAGGTCCGAAGCCAGATTGTAAGTGGTTAAGAAGAGAGTAAGAGTTTTGTAGTTTTTCAAAGAAGTTTAACTACAAAGGGTAGAAGAGAAATAGGACAATACTTAGTAGGAATGGAATGATCAAGTGAGGAGTTTTTTTCAGAATAGGGAAGACATGTGCATGTTTGTAGGCAGGAGGGAAGGAGCCAGTAGAGAGAAAGAAATTGAAAATAAATTAGAGTGGGGATAACAGAAGAATCAAGCTACTGGAGGTGATGGGATGGAATGGGATTGTTTGAATAAACAGAGAGATTAGCCTTGACAGAGTAAGACCACTTCCTCATATTGGACAGGGGTGAAGGAGGAGATAATGGAAGAAGGTGTCTGAGTGATAGGGGATGAAGAAGAGGGGAGAAGAAGGAAATCACAGGGAATAACCTCAATTTTTTCTGTAAAATATAAGGCAGGGTTCTTAGCTAAGACAGTGAGGAAGGGGAAGACATGGACGGCTTGAGGAGGGATGAAAAGGGTTGGAAGAGCTGTTGTGTTAGAGAGTTGATAAGGGCTGTATAGTAGGATTGCCTAGAAGCAGTGAGGGCCCAGTTGAATTTGTGTAACATAAATTTGTAGTGGATCCAGTTCTCTACCTTCATTCAGCATCAGGTGTGTAGGTACAAAGGCAGCAAATGGTGGGAGTGGTCCTAGGCTAATATAATAATGGGACTAGGAATTCAAGGATGGAGGACAGCATAGAGTTGAACTGGTTCACCAAAGAGTCAAGATGAGGAGAAGAAGAGGAGAGAGAGTGACTAGTGCAGGAGAAATGATCCAGAAGAGAACTGAAGAGTTAGGTGATTGGAGGTCATGGTATGGATGAAGAGAAAGAGAAGACAGAGGGAGAGGTGAAAGGCATAGTGATGAAGAGAAGTCTGTGGACCCTAGGCACTTGGTCTGGTCAGGAGTAGACCCGGGACCTGTGGAGAGACTGTGCACCAGGCAAGAGAGGTAATAATGGTCAGACATGGGGATTTCAGAATTCTTGAACATAGAAGTAGTACATTTGGGGATGATGGTGAGATCAAAGCGTGTATGAACTGAGGCAAAATAAAGCAATCAAAACAAGGAGAATAATTTATACCATGATAACAACATGGTGAAAGCAAACAACTTTGTGGTTTTTAAAAATAATGTTTTATTTTATTCCCAATTACATGTAAAGACAGTTTTTAACATTCATTTTAAAAATTTTGAATTCCAAATTCTCCCCCTCCATCCCTGAGACAGTAAGCAACTTGATATTAGGTTATACAAGTACAATCATTCAAAACATATTTCCATATTAGTCATATTGTGAAAGAAAACACAGATTAAAAACCACAAAAAATAAAGTAAAATAGTATGCTTCAATCTGCATTCAGACTCTAGAGTTCTTTCTCTAGAGGTGGATGGCATTTTCCATCATAAGTCTTTTGTTGCTGTTACTGTGTACAATGTTCTCCTGGTTCTTCTCACTTCTTTTAGGCAAACCACTTTGAAATAATTAAGAACTCTCATCAGTGTGATGATCAACTACCACTTCCAGATGACTAATGATGAGACATGCCACCCACCTCCTGATATGAAAGTGAAAGTGTCGGTGTGCAAAATGAGATTTTAAAATGAGCTGCCTTTATTATTATTAGTTCCAAGATGAACAAATGAGAAGCAGAGTTGCATAACAGATAGTGGCTGACCTTTGAGTCAGGAAGGCCTGAGTTCAGCTCCCACGTCTCACATATGCATGTCACTGGATAAGATGCTGAACCCAGTGCTTCTGGGAATAAATACTAAGACTCTTAAATTACAGATGAGTTTCTGATGATCTGAATTAGTAGAGGCAATTTCTACACTAGAGGTCTCTTACACTGATGAAATCACAGGTCCAGACACAAAGGAAAAAAGACAACATGTCATAGGCAAAGGGAAAGTTTTATAAAAGTAAGATTTAAGTTGACACTAGGTAAAAGTGCACTATTGGTGCTAGGATTATTTTTCAATTGAATCATGTTTCTTTTTTGTTGAGTTTTTTTTTTTTTGGAGGGGGAAGGTAGGGCAATTGGGGTTAAGTGACTTGCCCAAGGTCACACAGCTAGTATGTGTCAAGTGTCTGAGGCTGGATTTGAACTCAGGTCCTCCTGACTCTAGGGT
Organism: Gymnobelideus leadbeateri; assembly: GCA_011680675.1. Classification (NCBI taxonomy): domain Eukaryota; kingdom Metazoa; phylum Chordata; class Mammalia; order Diprotodontia; family Petauridae; genus Gymnobelideus; species Gymnobelideus leadbeateri. The sequence goes on along the minus strand of WOXC01000159.1, from coordinate 478,753 downwards.
CAGTGCTCTATTCACTGTACCACCTAGCTGCCCCTGAATCATATTTTTTTTAGAGGAAAAAGGATATTCAGGTCATGAGAGGGCAGTTCAATAGATTTGTGTCAAGACTCCTCTGGGCCAAGTTTATGTGTAGTCTGAGTCTTGTCTTTAAAATATCTTAATTGTTGATAGAAGGGAAATGTCAGAGAACTCTTCACTCCCCAAAATTGGAAATGAAAGATTATGGCAGTGTAGCATTTTAAAGAAAGTCTCAGAGAAAAAATAACAATTAAAAAGAAAGATAATAAAAAAGAAAGTCTCAGGGGGAAAATATTTACTTTGTGTAAACATTTCAAGGACTCAGACTGTCAACAGAGAAACCATATGATTTGAAGGGGGAGCTTTGGACAAAGTATCTTTCCAAGAGCACTTTAAACCTACTTTACAGAGTTTATTCATTATCTGTGACAATATAGTCTACTTGGAAAAGGGGAGGCTCTCAGAGGATTTGGGCTACAGTACCCAATAAAAGTTTAAAACACAACTCTGTTTTCAGTTGCTTCTGAGAATTTTTAGGTCAATCTCCCTATGCTACTTTCAAAGTACCAGAAAGCAAGCAGACACAGAGAAAGATCTTAGAGGTAAGTCTAAGGGACGGTAAGATAAATACAGTGTCAGGAGAAATTGAAGGAAAGTGAGATTACTCCTATAGAATCGTAGGATTATAGATACAGAGTTGAAAGGGACCTTAGAGGCCATTTAGTCCAATTCCCTCACTTCACAGATGAGGAAACTGAGGAACAGAGAAGTTGTCACATGTGTTCCATTGATGGTAAAAGGCAGATTTGGGTTTTAACCCAGTCATCTATACCCACACTCAGCACTATTTACACTGCACTCTATTGCTTGACTCAGGGAAGGATCCTGGAAGCTTCTATTGAGGCCATGAACAGATGAAGATGATGGGGTTGGAGTGGGGGAAGAGAATAATATATTTTAGGCACAGATGATGATGAAAACAGAGAAGATGTTTGGGAAATACTAAAATGAGAAGAGCAATGTTACTAGCAAACCTTATGAAACTAAGTGAAAAAGTGTGTCAATCAAGTTGTTTTCAATACCATTGCTTAAAGACCTCAAAGTCTTGCTGCCTGTACAAGTTGATCAAGATTTGTCCATCTTTAGTCACATGAGCTAGCTTTAAGACACTTTGGGAATTTTAGCAAGGTCTGACAGGAAAGGGAATAGAAATTCAGACCACAAAGATGAACTTAGACATCTATTGAAGTGAGACAGACTGAAACTGTCTCAGAGTAGTGTGAGACAGTAAAGGAGACTGAGTCAGAGGAAGAAGGAGAATAGCAGTGCTGTGAAGAACCACAAGAGAGAAGGGAAAAGGAATGTGTGAAACAATCCAGGGGAAGGTTGTTCCCAAAAGACTCCCTGTGATGAAATATTAATGTGGGGAACTTGGGGATGTTAAAATTCATAAGAGTAAACAACCTGGAACTTTCTCAGAACCATATAAGGGAATAAAGTCACCCATACTATAGGAGGCAAGTGGAACATGGAGTCTGATTGAAGGAGACTGATGATGAGGGAAGGGGAAAGAGTAAAATTTTAGCAAAACTGGAGAGAGAAGTAAGGAAGAGTGGTTTGTTTGTATGTATGTATGTATGTATGTGGCGGGGGGGCAGACAGACACACAAGAAGAGTAATTAATCCATGAGCTGAGGGAAGGGACTGAAGAAATATCCTACTGGAAAAGCCTTAAAAGTATAGACAGCAGATACAATTACAGGGTCATAGAATATGAGTTGGAAGTATCCTTGGTGGTCATTTTGTACATCAATATAATGGCTAATAATCTGAAAAGAATTCCCTCTATAACATACCCAACAAATAGTCATATAGCATTTATTTTAAAATGGCCATTGAAGGAGAATCCATGCCCTTCTGAATTAGTTGATTATATTTTTGAATAGTTCCAAGTTTTAGGAAAATTTCCCTTGACATTGCCTGTTTGAAATTTCAACATATTGTACTTTGTTTTCCCTTCTGGGACCAAGCCAAACAAGCCTCACATCTCTTCCATGGGATAGTCCTTCAGATCAGAACCATAACTAGGGCGGAGCAACTGAGGTTTTGAACCAGAACAGCAAAATTCAGAAGCTGCAAAATTGTAAATAATACTTTGAAAAGATAATGTAATTAAATTTTCCTTTATATTTACAACTGGCACTGTTTTCACTCCATTAGTGTAGAAGCTAATTAGCAAGGACAATTAAGTAAACTAGGATACTAACATATCATAAAATCATAGCTTTCCTTCTCAGGCAACAACTTTCCCAGCAGCATTTCTGTGTCCCCTTTGTGAAATGGTATTTTGTCATCTCCCTCAAAGAGCCAGTGTTAGGGAGCTGGTGTGTTGGGGTGGGGTCTCTCCCCATAGTAAGGGAACTCAGGATACGTTTAATGCTGCTTGTTCCAGAAAGTAAAGTTATCATTTACTGGCAATCCTTCAAATACTGGAAAACAACCCCGATGCCCAACAGACACATACACGCATACACGAGCACACAAACACACTCACAATCTTCTCTTCACCATGTTAAACAACCAATCTTCACATATCATAAACTCAAGGCCTTTTACCATCCTAGCTATTTTCCTAAATCAGTCTCTTCCTAAAATTTGACATTCAGAACAAAACCCAATATTCAAGAGGTGATGTAATGGGTACTGAGGACAATGGCACTCTTACCTCTGTAGCTCTTGGTGCTAAGTATCATTATAAGTGGCCATATCACACTGTTTCATATTAAACTTATAGTCCACTAAAATCCCCAGATCCTTTTTGGGAGAACTGTTACTTAATCACACCTCCGTAAAAATATAACATCTTCTATCACATAGAGTGGAAAGCCTAGGACCACTCTGCTTGAGTTGGTGTCTTATTTGATCTTCACAATAGCTCTATGAAGTAAGTGAAGAATATTATTTTACAACTTGAGGTCAGCCCTCTATCAACTAAGCCATGTTGCCTCCCAATGAATATTAATTAATAAAATTCCAAAAAAAGATTCAAACAGTGTTCTCTTTTGGATATTACCTCAACATGGTGAAGGCAAAAAAAAAAAAAAGGCTCTAGAAAACAATTCCTCTGTTAAGGCTCTGGACAAAAGCAATTGAGTGACATTATAAAAGCCCATACCAATTTTCTTGGAAAGTCCTTTGTATTGGAGAAAGTAAGAGAGATTTCCCCCAAGAGAAATATGACATGGTTTTTCAAATGGTTGAACCACTCATTGAAGAGATCTATATTCAACCAGTAAGAACACAGCAGGACCCAACCCATCATGAAGTGTTCTTGTTCTCTGGCCATTTGGACAAAATATCAACTACTATTAATTTTTGGTATCATACTATAAAAACTAGTGGGATTGTGGATATGCACTGTGGATATTTGATGAAGCTTCTATTTTATATGATAAGATGATCTTGGAATAAAGCTTTAAAAAGTCCCACAGTTCAAGACATTTTTATCTTAATGGTTCCTTTAAAAATACAATCTTTAACTCAGTATTTCTGTAAGCATGTGAACATGATTGGAGGACTTCTACTTTTAAAATGTGTAATATTCAGGACATATCTTGTAAGAAAATATATGTACCAACCAGTACATTGCCAGAGAAACCTTATTAATTGGCCAAATTCTGCCCAAATGATGTGTTGTTTTTCTGTTAGGTATTCAGTGTTTACCTATAAATGGTTAATTAGTTAACTCACACTAATGATCTAGAATTTTTATTAAGACAAACTTCTACTGAATATTTACATGCATTTTTCAAGACTCTCTAATTTAATGACTTGCTTTCCTTTCTGTTCCATTCCATTCCCTTCCTTTCCCTTTCCTTCTCTTTTTTCTTTCCTTTGCATAAGATAGAGTGAAAATCTTTGTAGGTCTGGTAGTATGCATTCCAGGTCTTATCTCATAAGATTGATTAAATTTGGAAGATAATTTAGTGGTCATTTAATCTAGTGTTCTTATTTTACAGATGAGGAAAATGAGGCCTAAGGAAGATAAGGGTTCTAAAACAGTTGCAAATTAAGTTAAGATCAACTTCAGTCATTCTTTATGAGGTCTCAGAACTAAAGCAGGAACCTGTCCTCCTGCTGTGACAGCAGCCACAGCACTTCACCCTCTCTGCCCTCCCCATTTTCCCTCTGCTGCTCCTAGTTTGGAGAGGAGAGGAGAAGGAGAAGATATATCAGGAGAGAAGAGAGAAAAAAAGACCTCTCCCTGCCTGCCATCCCCCACCTCCTGCCACAGGAAAGGGCAAAGAAAGAATTTTAATGCTAGAAGTTTATAGGATCATGATTCTTCCTTTGAAGAAGCTGGGCTTCAATGGGTCCCTATTTCCAGGTTAATAAGGGTACAATTTCCCAAATGGTACTATTTCCTGGTTAGTACTTAATTACAATTTCCCTTAGTCAATGGATACATAACTTCATCAGTATGGTCGCATAAGTAGTATGTGTCAGAATCAGAATATAAACTTAGATTTTCCTGGCTCCAGCTTCATCACTCTGTCCCTTATACCCTCCTGCCTCTCTTTTCCCAAAGAAATCATGTTATAAACAGCTGCCAGCCTAAAGATTATAATGCAACTGGACTATATAGTATTGAGTCACTTTACCCTTTCCCTCTCTGGTCTTCAGTTTCCTCATCTATAAAATGGGTACATAATACTTTTACTCTCACACAGTGGTTATAAGTAAAATACTTTTGCCATGAAAACTAAGTTAATGTCATCATCATCATCATCCTTTTTATTAACAGAAGCAACATTATTCTTATCACTATAGAAAATATATTTTCTGAAGTTGAAAAAGCAATTTAAGAACTTTGGGAACTCAACTCTTTTGTAAGTTAGGGAACTATATGTATAATGAAAATGTTAGCTTGGTAAAGGAAAGAAGAAAGAAATAAAACAGAAAGAAAAAAAAGCCCAGCTAAGTCTAGAGTAAGGTTATAATATTGATATAGGGTACCAGTTGAACAGTTTGGTTAAGAAAGTTAAAGTAACCTCCTCTAAAAGAGATGAGCAATTACTTAGTGTTGGTTTTGGTTTTGGTTTTTAGCAAACTCTATGGAAATGCTTGGGAATTGCTATCCGACAGTACCCACTTTTGGACTTGAGTCTCTGGGTTCCAGTGAAACCAAGCAAGTGAGGATAATGAAGTATTCAGAGGCAACATAAAGACTGAGTACGTGAGAAAGACTGTCAATCTCTGCTCTTTGCTTAGCTGACTAAAGCTTTATGGGTACACACATACCTAGGCATTAATTAAACAAATGTGGGAGTATCTTACCAGACTTGGGGCTCAGGGCAAAGTCAGTTGAGTTGCATTAGCAAGGTTTAAACATATTCTCTTGCTCATGTAGTACTAAATTATTTAATTTGATTTATGTTTTAGAAAATGGGTCAACAAAAGTCCTGAAATTCTCATATTTTTTTCCTCCCTTTCTGAGTCTAAATCCTGGTTCATTGAGGGGATACAGTAGTACTTTATGAGATCTGATTTGCCTGAGGTAGAAACAAGTAATGGTCCTCTGTATTCACAATAATAGCAGAGCAAATTCAATTATGAAAGAAACTTCACTGCCCCCACCTCCAGAAAAATACCAGAGAAGGATAGAGTGAGGCCAAGATGGCAGACAGCTGTTGGTAGGTAGCTTGCTGCCTTTAGGACACTTCTTCTGGTTTTCATTTACAATGTTATATCCTTGGTTAATTGCCTGGCTTGTTGTTTTTAATGAGAGTTACTGAGAAGATAAAAATAAGCTTCAGTATTGCTGTTCTTTTGGCATCCACAGTCCAGGAAACAGGCCTGCCTGCTTTTACATTCTCCTCTCTTGGGAGAATCAGAATTGATTTATTAAGTAGGATTAACTTGGGTTGGTGCAAAGAAAGGTCATATACTATTCAGAAAGTGATGAAAAGAAAGTTAAAAAAAGAGAAAACCAAGATGACAGGAGTAAATATAAAAAATGCAGACACGGAAATGATGATTGATCATCACGATGCAGTACTAACTGGGAAAAGTAAGGACTGCAAAACATTGAGAAATCAAATTAATGACCTGGAAAATAAACTCTGATTAAGAAATGTCAGGTTGGTAGAGAATCTTGATGGGGTAGTAAGAGAAACAGTGATCAGTGATTTTGTTTTCTTCTACACAGTGCATTGCAAAACTGCTTTGGATGAAATAGTTTTAATTCCTTTCACAAGCTATACTCTGTCCCTACCCTCCTTTCCCCACCCCCTCCAAAAAGAAAGAAAAGAAAAGAAATTATTTTTCAATGACCTTCTGCCTATATTATGTGGGATGAGAAATCCTTACAAGAAACAAGGCAAAACTCCTAGAGAAGAAAAACAAAATTTCCTTTCATTGTAGCTTTTGGCAGGAGAGGGCTTTGCACTTCAATGAGGAAATCAGGTAAAGATCCACTCACATAACACAAAAGTGTTATTGCTTCCTAGGACCACCACTCAAGCTATGGACTGTAGCCCAAAACTCTGAGGCCATTGCTTGTCCCTGTAAGCCCAGAAATGATACTTAAGGTTTTTTACTCCAATAAATTACAGTATTTATTATCCTGTCTGGTAGGTAGGTGCCTTTCTACCATTAGGAACATGAGAGGGGAGGGAGGGAGTGACAGGGACAGGGACAGGGACAGAGAGAGACATACAGAAAGACAGAGAGGGAGACAAAGACAGAGAGACAGAAAGTGCACATTGGATTTGGAATAAAAAAAAATAAACACTATGTTTGAATTCTAAACTGCTACTTTCTAGCTATGTGACTGTCACTTAATATCTCTGAATTTCAATTCCTCATCTGTAAAATGGATATAATAATGTACTCACAGGTCTGTTATGGGAAAGTGCTTTATAAAAACTCAAAGGCTCACAGCTTTTTAGTAAGGGGTTTGTGTAATTTCTATTTCCCTACCTGAAAAGATTTTTAGATCTAGAGCTGGTAGGGAACTTTAGAGAACACGAGATCATAGGATCATCACTCTAGACCAGCAAGGACTTTGACCTCATCTGACTCAACTACCTCATTTTACAAGTGAGAAGACTGAAACCCAGAAAGGTCATGTGACTTGTCTAGCAGGTAGGGAGTACCAGAGATGCTCAGGTCCTCTTGACTCAACAGTCAGTCCCTCTTTTTATACCACCCCCACACCCTTCCTAATCTTTTCTATGAACTTTTCAGAATCTATTTCTTTTTTGTTTGTTTTGTTTTTTTTTTGCTTTTTGAAGGGCAATTGGGGTTAAGTGACTTGCCCAAAGTCACACGGCTAGTAAAGTGTTAAGTGTCTGAGGCAGGATCTGGATCCAGGTCATCCAGACTCTGGGGCTGGTGCTCCATTCACTGTGCCACCTAGCCGCCCCTAGAATCTATTTCTTTGGAGATGGTTAAAATCTATAGCTATAGTTGGTAACTAGGTGGCAAGGATAGGGAATGGATACATTAAAATTGTGTTTGAAAAATTAAAAAAAAACTTTCTGGCCTTGTGTGGAAAACTCCAGGTGTAAGATTTTCCCTAGGAATTGAGTCTTTAGGCAATAGGAAACCTGCCTTTCAGTTTCAGATTCATTTCATGAGATGAAATCAAATGTAAAACAGGCCAGACTGATTTTCATTGCCAGAAGAGTGTAGTAGGCTTGGAGAGAACAAGCAAACCACATTTCTACGGGGGAATTTGTGTTACCTCCAAGGGCTGAATAGAAACCAGACTTTCTATGTTCAATTAAGAAAAAAATTGGGAGTGGGGGAGAATGGTAATGATAACATTCTTATGATCAGATTTTTTGTATTACTTTCTTTTAATTAATTTGAGATAAGCTGACTTAAATTACTTAGAAGCTGTAAGTGATAAAATTAATATATTAATTAAGAGCACAGGAAAAAAATCTTTGAAAACTTTTAAACTTGAGAGGTGTGACAGTGGGTTGCATTCAGGAGGCACCTTCAGTTTCAGAATGACAGGACAGTGAAGGCTGATTCCCACCCTGTTGGAACCCAATGATGGGAATCTCAACAGCCCAGAGTCAAAACCTGGCATTCGCTGCTTTCTCAAATCTTGTGAATTTCCAAAGAATAACTTGATTTAAACAACTTGTCAAGATTACCTGGGCTATTAATATATCTGGAGAAAAAGTGAGGCAAACTGAACTGAGGGACAGAATGGAAGAAATCTGTGGAAGAAATGGAAAAGGGAGTTATGGAGAGATAAAGTATCTTAGACTGACTTAGAGAATAGGAAGAAAGTATATGAACACGATATAGTAGGAAGGAGGTGGAAAGTGTGTTGGTTTGGGAGCCAGAAGACCTGAATTCAAATTTACCCTTTGCCATTTGCCAGCTGTGTGACTTTGGGCAAGTTATTTGACCTCTCTTGGCCTCATAGCCTGAGGAGGTTAAATTATTTTTTTCTACATGTTTCAATAAAATTGGATGTTTATATTTGCATAAAACCAACAACATAGAATAGTATAATATAAGAAAAAAATATAGGGGCAGCTAGGTGGCAAAGTGAACAGAGCACCAACCCTGAAGTCAGGAGGACCTGAGTTCAAGTCTGGCCTCAGACACTTAACACTCACTAGCCATGTGACCTTGGGCAAATCACTTAACCCCAATTGCCCTATCCTCCCCCCAGCAAAAAGCAAATTTAAAATAAAAAAAAAAGAAAAAATACAATTGACCATCACTGGTCATGGAAAGTGTCCTTAACCTGTGCCCCTACAACCTTAAATTTACCATTTACTAGCTGCGAAAGAGAGGTGTCCTGGGAAAGAAGCATCGAGCTCAGCCCACAAGGTTTCCTTCCACCCCAGTGCAGGGAACCCACATAATTCAGTGCTGGAATTCCCTCCTCTCACTCCCTCTTCTTCATGGTAGGAAGGTGATAGATCAAGGAGAAGGGTAAGGGAACAGGAGGAAGGGAAAGCAGGAAGCAAGAAGGGACAGTTATGGGAGATGGTAACTTCCTTTTGTAAGTCTAGCATGGGAGGGAGAGGATAAAGGAGGAGGAAGGGAAGGGAGGAGATATTTGCCAACTTGTCTGTCTCTTGATCAGGGCTGCCTAACTCCTGCTCATTCCCTTTATTTATAAAATAAGGACATTAGACTAGACTACTTCTGAGGGGCCTTCCAGCCCTATATCTATTATCTCGTGTGTGTCAAATTATGCCTCTACCATTTAGCATCTCTCTGACCTTGGGCAAACTTCTCTGGACCTTGGCATCCTCAACTATGAGAGTCTTGGGTTATTTGACCTCTGAGGTCCTTTCTAGTTCTACATGTCTCAGCCTATGAATTACTGTTCACTTTTACTCTTTGTGAATAGAAAACTGAGACAGAGCCCAACACTGGGGTTCAGTGTAGGCGGTAAGGTGGTTGAAGATCCAGCAAGGCAGGGGAATAAGGCAGCTTGAAGAAATAGTTTGTAAAGTCAATGAAGAAGGGGCTAAAAAAACCCCTGTTTGTGTGTGTGTGTGTGTGTGTGTGTGTGTGTACATATTTATGAATATACATATACAAACATGTTGTTCAGTTGTTTCAATTGAATCTGACTCTTCATGACTCCATTTGGGGTTATCTTGGTCAATATACTGGAATGGTTTGCCATTTCCTTCTCCAACTCATCTTACAGATGAGGAAACTATGGCAAAGTTAAGTGATTTGTCCAAAGCTAAGTGTCTGAGGCCAAATTTGAACTCAGGAAGAAGAGTCTTCCTGACTCCAGGTTCAGCATGCTATTTACTATGTCACCTTGCTGTCCCATATACACATATACATATATATCATATGTATAGATTAGATATTATGTTATAGATGTATACATATGTATATGTGTGTACACACACATATATGTATAATCTTAAAGGTGTGAGACTTAACCAAGACTCATATATTATGAGTATGCCATAAAAAGGGCAACTGTTTGCCTCAGTTTCCTCATCTACAAAATAGGGATAATAATAGCATTTACATCTCAGAGTTGTTATCTCAAATGAGATAATATTTGTAAAGAACTTAACACAGTGCCTGGCACATAATAGGGGTTACATAAAGTTACATTAGTTATGATGATAAGGCACTTTACATATTTTGTCATTTGATTCTTACAAAAACCCTATGAGCTAGGTGCTGTTATTGCCTTCATTTTCTGAATAAACAAACTGACACAGATCGGACTTATACAGCTAGTAAATGCCTAAAGTGGGATTTGAACTCTAGGCTTCTTGACTCCAAGTCCAACACTATACCATACTGATTAGGGATATGGATATTGTGGAAAATATATGATCAGGCTGCATGAACAATTACCTTGGTTTGGGAATGATGGTTTGGCACTGCCCAACTCACATGCAGGTCCCTCTCAGACAAGCTCTTTCAGGTTTAAGGTACTCTGTGGGTCTATATCCACTCAAGAGCTCATGAGTCCAAAGAGATGCATTTGCTTTTACAAGTAAGCTGGTGCCAATATTACTTCAGAATAAAGGCAGTTAGTGAAATAGAAAATGAGCAACAGTATGATTTCCTCATGAAGTTGGGAACATTCATAAATATATACATACATATATACACATATGCATACATACACATACACACACACACCTTCATGGGAAGAGTGGAGACATGGAGGAAACATGAATGGAGAAGAACATGGAGAAAATATATGTGAACAAGGAGCACACTTGGAGGGGCTACACACACTCCTGACAAAGCAAGGATGATATATTTTGGTGATGTCATTGCCCTGCTCTGGCTTTTCTTGCTGCCTGCTGGTTTCATTTTGTATATAATCTTTGTCAGACACAAAGGCATGGCATGTAGCATTTGTGGAACATTGATCTTCTTACTAGTTTTGAGGGGTCACTGATAGTCATTTGCTCCACTAGAAATGAGTGTGTGGAGCTTCTCATTGCTTCCAGATTCTGGTTGTGGTTGGATTTCCTACTTCTTCTCCATAAAAGGAATAGTAGACTCCGCCATCTCTCTTTTACATTAAAGCTCAACATATTAAACTACAGATCATTTTGACATCTGGGACCTTTACAACCCAATCATAAGACTAAGAAAAAAATCCTTACTTTCCTCTTCTCTCCCATACAAAGAGTCTGGCAGTCCTTGGAGTTTTGTTTATAAATTGTTTTGTTTTCTCTCTCTCTTTCTCTTTCTCTCTCTCTCTGTCTCTGTCTCTCTCTCATGAAGGAGGGAAAAGAAGAGTCCTCAATTTATTGACCAAGTTCTTTGGAACACAGAACAGCCATTTATCTAAGTAATACCTATAGAGTCTATTTTTTAAAAAATCTCTATTTCCGTTCTTTTAATTCATTTTTGTTTTAAGAATGTAATTGTTTCCTACTCACTCCCTACCCCCAAATAGACTCCTTCCTTATGACAAAGAAAAATAATTAAGCAAAAACACCCCATTTCAGAAACCTTGTCTGACAATGTGTATAATATTCTGTCCTAGTAATCATCTACCTCTCTGCCCTGAGGAAGAAGATGTGTTTTCTTATCCCTTTTATAGGACTTCTATTGGTTTTCCCTTTCTTCAGAGTTCAATTTCCTTTGTGGGGGGTATAAATCTCCTTTGGGGGAGAGAGAGAGAGAGAGAGAGAGAGAGAGAGAGAGAGAGAGAGAGAGAGAGAGAGAGAGAGAGAGAGAGAGAGAGAGAACCCAAACAAACCTTGCAGGAAGTATTTCTGATAAAGGCCTTATTCTTCAAATATATAGAGAACTAAGTCAAATTTATAAAAATACAACTCATTCCCCAATTGATAAATGAACAGGTAGCTTTCAGACAAAAAGATCAAATCTATAGTCATTTGAAAAAATGCTCTCAACCATTATTGATTAGAGAAATGCAAATTAAAACAATTCTGAGGTACTACCTCACAGCTATCAGAGTGGCTAACAATGACAAAAAAAGGAAAATGTTGGATGTTGGAGGGGATGTGGGAAAACTAGGACACTAATGCACTACTGGTGGAGTTGTAAATTGATTCAGTTCTGCAGGGTTCTGGAGAACTATGCCCAAAGGTGTATAAACTGTGCATATCCTTTGATCTAGCAATACCACTGCTAGGTCTATATTCCAAAGACATTCCAAAAAAGGGGAAAGGCTCTATTTGCACAAAAATATTTCTAGCAGCTCTTTTTGAAGTGGCTAAAATTGGAAATTGAAGGGATGCCCATCAATTGGGAAATGGCTAAACAAGCTATGATATATGATTGTAATGGAATATTATTGTAATATAAGAAATTACAAGCAGGATGATTTTGGAAAAACCTGGAAAGACTTACATGAACTGATGCATTATGAAGTGAACAGAACCACAAGAAGGTTGTACACAGTAACAGCAGTATTGTTTGATGAAGAATTGTGAATGTCTTAACTATTCTCCTCAATACAATGATCCAAGAAAATTCCAGAGGACTAATGATGAAGCGTACTATCCACCTCCAGAGAAAGAACTGATATTGTTTGAATACAGACTGAAGCATTCTATTTTTTACTTTCTTTCATTTTTCTTTTATTAGAGTCTTCTTGTACAAAATGACTAACATGGAAGTGTTTTATATAATTGCAAATGTATAACCTATATCTGATTGATTACCATCTCAGGGAGGGGCACAGGGGAGGGAGAGAAGGAGTGAGGGATAGAATTTGGAACTCAACAAAATAAATTTAAATAAAAATATTTTTAAAATTTATGTGTGTATATGTGTGTGTATGTATCTCCAAATGTCAAATTACATCCATTCAGTCTTACTTTAGGGGCTGTTCTTCCAACAAACTGATAAAGGCTAGCTAAGTCTAAGACCTGGTAGTTTTCTTAGCCCTAAGATCATTGTGGTATTCCATGGAAATGGCATCTGGGTAAGGTTTCTTTATAGCCCCTCCTTTACCTCAATTTAGAATAGCAAAAAGTCATTTAGAACACTGAGCTGCATGCTACAAATAGCTGTTTCAAAAGTCTTAGCACCATTTAAAGATATTAAAACTGAAAACAGCACTAAGACTGTTGAGACACCACTGGCAAATTATAAAATGTGTCAAATCTTTTACATACCTTATCTCATTTGAGGAAGGTACAATAAGTATTATTATTCCCATTTTACAGATCAGGAAACTGATATACAAAGAACTCGAATTACTTGCACATCTCCAAAAAACTAGTGACTGTCAAAGGAAGGATTTGAACCACAGCTTTTCTGACCCCCAGTTCAGACTTTACTCTGCCATCTTCTTTCTCAATGTTAGGAATTGACTTTCTTTCAGAAGGTTAGAAATGAAATTGTCCTCATGCTTTGTTAGACTTCATAATAGCTATCCCTTCGTACAGACTGGTGCATGAACTACTTGGAACAAGCAATCATTTTGATAGGGTTTCATTTTATGACAGCAATGGTTATTGGTGTCTGCTTCTATTGATATTGGACTGATTCATAACACCTGATTTTGATCAGATAAAACAAGATTGAGCTGGTTTTCTCACCTTTAGTTAGTTTTCTGTCAGTTAATTCTTAGATTTCATGCCAAACACACAGTTTCATTACTCTCCTTTCATCTCTGGAACTTTTGCCCTGGAGCTCCATTGCCCTGATTGGTTATTGTATTTCCTGGACCACTATTTCAGGAAAGCCCCAAACATGCTTTGTTCACTGCTATCAAGTCATCTTCTCTCAGTCTGGTCACTCTAACATCCCCCTACCCTATATCTAATTCTGAAATGAGGAACTATGATTAAATCAATTCTGCCATTATTTCTGGATGAGGTGTCAATATATTCCCGTATGTTTAACCATTCCTGTAACTTTCCTGCCCAGAGTATCTTTTCCTGGCCACAACTGCCCTATGACCCATCTCCTCCATTAGAATATATGCTCTTTGAGGTTAAAGGATTTTATATCCTTTTGTATTTTTTTTTAAACAAATGCTTTATTAACTTCTGTTTTACATCATTCATTTCCAACAGATTTTGAGTTACAATTATTTTCCCCCCTGTTTTTCCCCTACCCACCCTCCCAGAATAGCAGTGCCGTAAGATATTGCTTCCTCCAATCTGCTCTCTCCATACCTTCTCCCATATCCCCTTCGACTTTTCCATTAGAGGAAGGTGAATCTTTGTGTCCCAATGCCTGCACATCTTATCTCCCAATTTCAAGCAAAAGAGTATTAATAATAGTATTTATATATATTTGAAACATTTAATGTTAAGACCTCGAATTTTAGATCCATTTCCTTCCTCCCTTGTCACCCATTCCCTCTGGGAAGATAAGTAATTCAGTATATGTTGTACATGTCTAGCTATGCAAAACATTATCATAGTAGATATATTGTACAAGGCTGCTTATAATTCCTCCCACTCATCCCACCCCCCACCTGGTCCATTCCCTACATGATCCTGTCCCTCTTCTATAGTGGGTACTTCCAACCTCCCCTCCCCCCAAGGATGCCCTCCCATCCATTATCCCTCCTCTCATCCCCCTTCCCCCTATTCTGCTGCAGGTTGAGATATCCCATTTAGTATGTATGTCATTCTCTCCCTGAACTAAATTCAATGAGAATGTGGTGTTGCCTTTTTGCCTTCCTATTCTCCCCCTCCCTTGCAACCACTTCCCCTTGCTTCTTCTACATGAGATAGTTTCCCCTACCCTGTCTCTCTCCATCTCCTCTTGCTACTTTCCTCTCTCACCTCATAATTTCACCCCTTGAGTATCCTCCCTTCCCAAAAAATTCAACTTATGCCCTCTATCCATATATAACTGTAACTATATACACACACATTCACATATGTATTCATATGACCACACACCCTTCTTCCATTATTTTCATAGTGAGAAAGATATCATCAGTCACAGTTATTGCTTTTCCATATAGGAATGTAAATAGTTCAACTTTGATAAGTTCCTTTTGATTTCTTTTCCCTGATTACCTTCTCAGGCATCTCTTGCTTCTTGTGTCTGGATGTCAAATTTTCTATTCAATTCTGGTTTTTTCCTCAAGAATGCTTGAAAGTCCTCTATTCCACTGAATGACCATATTTTCCCTGAAACAAAATACTCAGTTTTGCTGGGTAGGTGACCCTTGGGTTCATTCCCAGTTCTTTTGCCCTCTGGAATATCATATTCCCTGCCCTTCGATCCCTCAGTGTAGAAGCTGCCAGGTCCTGGGCTATTCTGATTGTGTTTCCACAATATTGAAATTGTTTCTTCCTGGCTGCTTGTAGTATTTTCTCCTTGATCTGGGGATTCTGGAACCTGGCTATAATATTCCTGGGAGTTTTCTTTTGGGATCTTTTTCAGGAGGTGATCTGTGGATTCTTTCAACCTCTATTTTGCCCTCTGGATCTAAAACATCAGGGCAATTTTCCTTGAGAATTTCTTGAAGGGTGATTTCTAGGTTCTTTCTTTGATCATGGTTTTCAGGTAGTCCAATAATTTTTAAATTGTTTCTCCTGGATCTATTTTCTAGGTCAGTGGTTTTTCCCATGAGATATTTCACATTGCCTTCTCCTCTTTCATTTGTTTGGATCTGCTTAACAGCATCTTGATTTCTCATAAAGTCATTAGCTTCCATTTGCTCCAGTCTAACTCTGAAGGAATGAATCTCCTCAGTGAACTTTTGGGATTCTATTTCCATCTGGCAAATTCGACTTTTTAAGGCATTCTTCTCCTCATTGCCCTTTTGGGCCTCCTTTGCCATTTGAGTTAGTCTATTTTTTAAGGTGTTGTTTTCCTCAGTCAGGCTGTTGACCCTCATTTCATACTTTTCCTGCATCCTTCTCATTTCTCTTTCCAATTTTTCCTCCACTTCTCTTATTTGATTTTTAAAGTCCTTCTTAAGGTCCTCTATGGCCTGCAACCCGCTCATGTTTTTCCCTGGGGCTTTTGGAGCAGGACTTCTGACCTCACAGTCCTTTTCCCGCTCTATGCCCCCAAAATAGGAGTCTAGGGTTGCATTTTTCTGTTTCCTTTGCCTTGGCATGTTGCCACTTAATTACTTGACTTTGGGGCTTGTTGCCACCCTATGGCCTGGTGCCAGACAGGAACTTTCTCCCCAAACGTGTGAGGGGGCCAACTTCCATTTCTGGCAAGCTGTAAACCCACCCACGACCTCCACCCCAGATCACAATCCAGATCCAGGGAGGTTAAAGCAAGGGTGATTATCCCCCAAGATTGATTGCTGGATCTCCCTACAGTTCGCAGGCCAGGAGCTAGAGCTGCCTCTGAAAACTACAAAATGGCATGTCTCCTCAGCGGCTTCTAGCCCCCAGAGGAGAAAGCCGATGCATTCCCCAAATACTGGTCCCAAAGTCCATAGGGCACTAACCTCTCACTTTGTCCTAGGCATGTCTATGTTGATAATTCCGGAGTCGCCACAGCTGCTGGTGTTCTGGGGTCTCTCCAGCTGGCCACTGTCCCTGCTGCCCCGGGGCTAAAACCTCGGCTCACAGGAACCTGGGCTCCACTGGGCTCTGCTTGGCTCCCCACGCTGTGCTCGGTTGGTCCTTCCTGCAGGGCTGCTGGGCTGTCCTCAGCGGGAGGTTAGCTTCTCTGTGTCGTTCTGTGGGTGCTGGGGCTCCAGAAGTTGTTCAGAGTTCCCTTTTACATAGTTTGGGGGGAATCTGGGGGCAGAGTGGCTTGGATGAGCTGTTTCTACTCTGCCATCTTGGCCCCCCCCCATCCTTTTGTATTTTTATCTCCTGCAAATAGCAATCAAATACTCTTAATAAAATGTTTCTTAATTCATTCATTCATTTGCTGAATTTCTATTTCTGTGATCTTAAAGAATTGATAGTACTCCATAGAAAATTGATAGGATTCCATAGAAAAATGCAAAATGTAACTTCTAAAGTTAAAATTCAGTGACTATTTGAGATGTTATAGTAGTTCTCTATGTGGAGAAGTCAAGTGATTCAAGGATCATTCAAGCCTACAATCATACTGAAACTCAAAAGAAAGTATGGTCAAACATGAAAAAAAATGCCAAGAACTAACAAGCTTGTGCTGTAAGACAATCTAATTTTCAGAAACCAATCTAAGACCTTCAGAGAGACCTAACAGATAGAAGGGCTGCGAATGATTTCATTACAGTGTGGTATGGACTTCTTGATGTTGAAAAGGCAGCAAGAAAACCAGTAAAGAAAAAAAAAGGAGCTACTAGTCATTGCTATGGAGAAAAAAAACACTCATCTTGGGAAGACAACAGCAACACTGGAGAACTGAATACTGGAAAAAGAAAATTTTTACTAATAAGACTAACTTTTTTTGGTCAAAGCTATGCTAAAACTGCTTTAAGAAGTGGTATAAGAAATCTAGAAACTTGTTAGATCTGAGAGTGCTCATCAGACTAGAAAACATCCACCCCAAAATATGGAGGGATTTTCTTTTTACTTCCATTGGACCTTATCTTATCACCATTAAGATTAATTGTTGTTGTTGTTGAGTTGTTTCAGTTGTGTTTTACTCTCCATGACCTCATTTGGGATTTCTTTGCAAAGATACTGGAGTGGTTGGCCATTTCCTTCTCCAAATAATTTCTATAGATGAGGAACTTGAGCAAACAGAATTAAGTGATTTGCCTAGGGTCATACAGCTGAAGCTCAATTTGCACTTTGGTCTTCCTCACTCCAGGACCAGCACTCTACCCACTTTACCACTTAGCTGTGGTAAAGTGGGTAGAGTGCCCTAAGAGAATGATAAACCCCAATAAATATTTTGACATACTGAGAAACAAATTGGGTCTTATAAGAATTCTGAAATAGTGATGGAATAACTACAACAGGATTTTATAACCTGTCATATGTCATGAAATAAAAAATTTAAGAGATGGGGATAAATTTATTTCAATGCCCTGGGAACTCACAGATTTAATCTCCATTGAAAGCCAATGGGCTATAATCAAGGCTAGATTTGGACAAAAAGACTATCAAAAGTAGATTTAATATCTAATGTAATAAAAATTATTTTATGCTGAACTAAAGAATATGTTAACATCCTGTGAACTCAATGCCAAATCATATAAAATGATATCAACAAAAGTAGGCTATATTACTTATTAAAACATCTTTTAAAGATATAAAAATTATGTTTTATTTTATGTCAATAAATTTAATTATCTTATTTTGTCCCAAGCAATATGCAAACCATTGACATATTTTAAGCACAAGTCAAGTCAAGAAGTGTTTACTGAGTGATTACTATGTGCCAGGTGCTGTGCTAAAGAGCTAAGGATAAAGGCACAACTCCTCTCTTCTAAGGAGTTTGCAATCTAATTGGGAAGACAATATGGACACAACTATATACAAACAAGGTATATACTGGATAAATTGGCAATAAACAACAGAATGAAGGCACTAGAATTAATGGAGACCTGGGAATGCTTCTTATAGATGGTGGGATTTGACTTAAAATTTTAAGGAAGCCAGGAAGTAGAGACAAGGAAAGAATTCTAGTTTTGGAGGACAGCCAATGAATATATATAGAGTCAGGAGATGGAGTATCTTGTTTGAAGAATAGCAAGGAGACCAGAGCCTGGCACATAGTAGGTGCTTAAATTTTTATTGATGACTGATTGTCACTGGCTTGTTGAGCATACAGAGGGGAATAAGGTCTAACAAGGCTAACAGGATAGAAGAGAGCCAGGTTGTAAAAGGTCTTAAAAACCAAACAGAGAATTTTATATTTGATTCTGGAGGTAATAGAGAGTCACTGGAGTTTATTAAATAGGGTATGACATGGTCAGAACTGAGCTTTAGGAAGATCATTTTGACATTTGGGTGGAGGACAGACAGTGGCAGGGAGAGCCACCAGAAGGTTATTGTAATAACCCAGGCTTATAAAGTATTTTCCCTACAACAGCCCCACAAGGGAGGTAGTACAATTGTTCCCTTCTTATGGATGAGATCAGTTACTAACAAATAACCCAACCAGGATTACAGCCTCAGCTCAGTATCTCAGTGCAGCGTTACATTCTGGTCAATGAAAGGGTAATGGCAAAGTGCTCATTGTGGGAGATGAGGAGTCATGATTCTTGAATTCTTTGCCATTTGGGACTTTGTGCAAATAGCACTATATACTTTGATATATACTATAACACTTCTAGGTACTTCTCAGTTATAAGGATTAATGAGGTGACAGTATTTGATATTCATTAAGTCTTACACTGTGCTAAGCATTGACAACCTGTGAGGGCAGATTTCAACTCCTTGGAGGAAAGGTGCTATAAAGCACAGGGTATTATTATCACATGTAAATGATATATTTTTATCATGGAATTATGTATACCATATTTGGTTGCAAGGCATTGTACATTAGGGCTCCCAAAGGCAGCTTCTCACATGCTCTGTTAAAATGTATTACTGAATTCATGCAGAGCATCAGAAGGAGAAAGCATTTGCTCTGACTCACTCTCATAATAATAGAGAGCCAATGTGCTGTAGTAGATAGAAAGCTGGCCTCAAAGTCAGGAAGTCCAGGCTCTGTGACCCTGGGCAAGTAACTCAACCTTTCCGTGCTCTAGACAACTCTTTAACACTATAAATTGCCAAGAAGTGCTGGCCTGCATTGAGAGAGGGAGTTTCCCTAGCAGGGAATTCCCTATGCTAGTGAAATCATAGGTCTAGTGGCTATCCCTTTATAATAATAACAACTCACCTTTATATAAGAATCAAAAAGTTTTTACGCTATGTTTCTTTGCTCACAACCCTGGGAAAGACAAAGTTATGTTAGTGTCATCTAACCAGTAAAAATTGTCAATCGGGAACTGAATCTGCGTTTCTCAGCTCCAAGTTTAGCATTCTCTTCATAGTGCAACATTGTATTCACGTAATACAGATCTTAACTGTCTCTGAAAAGATTTCAGGATCACCCTATATTTCCAAAAAGGCTTAACATCTAAACAATTTACAGTTAGTATGAAATATATTTCACAAGTATATTTATTGCGTCTCCTCTCCCCTTTGGTAAGTGGGTGACATCTGTATAAAGATTTGGAAAAAGAAAGAAACTCTACATAGGAACAAGAAAAAGAAAATATTTTTTAAGACCTTGTGAGAGAGTTTCAAGGTCTGGAATGTTTTTGTTTGCATTAATAACCTCAGTAGGGACATAGGTTACTGTCCAACACTACCATTCTGTTCATATGTAAATGTATGAGGGGCCGTGCTTTTCTGGGCTCTTTTTGTCAGGCACAAGTTGGTGTGACTAGCTCTCTCAATTTCCCCTGAGGACAGAACGAGATGAAATTGCTTTAAACTGCTTCAGGAATATAGTAGGAAAGAAAAGAGCATTTCCTGCTAGGATCCTTAAACAACTGGAGTATGTACTTTCTCTTGAAGAACCTTTATAGCATCAAGTCTCATGCTTCCAGGATGATTGCAGTGTGTGCCTGCACGAACGTAAAGTGAAGGACAAGATGCCTCTCAAGGTCTCTTCCAGTCTTCAGTTCTGTGATGGAAAAGAACACCACACTCCCTTTATTATTGTCTTTATACTGGCTACCCTCATGTCTGGAATATTTTCTTCCTTGCCTCCTCCTCCCATCTTCCCAGTCATTCTTTAAGGTTCAGCTCAAATCCTACCTTTGGCAAGATGCCTTTCCCAGTCTCTCAACGGCTAGTGCCTTCTTCCCGAGATTACTTCTCCTTTACACTGTATATCTCTTGTGCAGTTGTCTCGCCCATTGAAATGTGAGCTCCTTGAGGCCTGGGACCCTGTTTTTGTTTTTGTATCCCCAGTACTTAGAGCAATGGCTGGCATATGGTTGGTTGTTGTCCTTCGATCTCAAAGAGGATCAAAATGACATCATGAGCTTAGAGCCAAGTTACAGTGTGTTCGGCTATGGCTGACTAATAAGAGCTTGGAATGTTCTACCTACCACAGATCAGGCACACATAGTCCATGTGAACATTTGGGGTGGATTCTCTAAATCTGTGCATCGAGTGTTTCTTTTGAGCTACTCCAATTCTGCTTTGTTCATAGAGCACAGCACCATCTTTGATGTTGGTACTCCATCCTAGGGCGTCCTTTGCCAGCTTCTCCCATGTCACACAATCAATTCCAAAGTTCTTCAGAGAGGCACATAGTAGTAGGAGCTTCATATATGCTTGTTGATGACAATTATAAAAAGAAGTGCAAAGAAGGCAATTCATTTCAGCACCAAATTTCTAAGAATAAAATACCTGTCCTATCAACCAACCTCCTTTTATATGACTCACCTTCCTGCATGCTCTGTTGCAGCCAATGACAAAGCCCAGAAATCCTTGAGTTGCCTAAGTAGGTCAGATGACTATGACCAGTGGCTAGAATTTTCAGTGGGGAGCAAGAAGCATATCAACTCTTCCCCCTGGTCCTGTATGTCATGGGATGTGAGAAAAGGAGCAGCTAAGCCTTGGAGAGAGAATGGCAAGAAACGTATCCTCAAGAGACAGCTTAGTTTCAGCAAGTACCAGGAGATCAAAGAAAGGTCAACATAAGAGATATAAGATGAAGATGAAGAGGGAGTTTTTTTGCTTGTTTTTTAGCAGTAGAGGATAGTTCCAGAGGGCATGGGGAAAAGGCAGGCACAGAAGCATAGGGAGTTGGGGCTGAAATGCATAGGGATGAAAGTGTAGGCAAGGGTAGCAAGGATAAAGGGTTTCAAAAGCAAGTAGAAGGCAAACAGGCGCCAAAAGATAGTTCAATCACAGGTACAGTGCCAGGGAGGAAAGGGACAGTTTGTCCCCCCTTTCCATGCCCCCAAACTCCTCTGATACTGACCATGCTCCATCACCCTGTCCTGAAGCTTCTTTCTTTCCCAATACTCAAAGAAGTATGGGGGTGGGTAGGAGATGTGTGTCAGAGGAGAGGTGGCAGACCCTTTCAGGGAAGGTGTGGCTCATCTTTCTGTCTACATTATGACCTGGAGAAAAGCCTTAGTTGTTGGTCTCCAAAGAACTTATTAAGGATCTCTCCTTTCCTACTTTCACCTTCTATTGGGTGTCATACTGATTTGTGTACATATCATTATCCCCTTGTAAGCTTTTTGAGGGCAGGAACTATTGTTTTAAACAAAAATTAGGAGTCAGCTAGTTGATACAATATATTGTTGGACTTGGAGTCTGGAAGTCTCAAGTTCAAATCCAGTGTAAGACACTATATGACCTTGGGCAAGTCACTTAACTTGTTTCTGCCCCAATTTTTTCATCTATAAGATGGAGATAATGATAGCACCTACCTGCTGGGGTTGTAATGAGGCTAAAATGAGATCATATTTACACAACATTTTTGCAAACCTTCAAGGGCTATACAAATGCTGACTAGTTAAAAACAGTTGTACCTACACAGTGCTTTCATATTTGTAAAGCACTCAGCATACATTATCTCACCTGCACTGGGGACAAATCAGTTGACAGCGAGGTGGCACAATGGATAGAACAGTGGAATTGGAATCAGGAAGACCTTGGCTGAATCCTTGCTGTCACTTATTATCTGTATGACCCTGGGTGAGTCATGTTACCTCCATATGATTATCTGTCTCAACTTCTTCATCTGTAAAATGAAAGAGTTTTTATTTGATGGCCTCTGAGATTCCTTCCAGTTCTAAACCTGTAAACCTCTGAAGCTCCTGTTTCCCCCACTGTCAAATGTAGGAGTTGGACCCAATGGCCTCTAAAGTCTATTCTAGCTGTAGATGTTATTCTTATGCTTATTCTTATTATTACAACTTTAAGATGATGAAACTGTTTTGTAATGTTAAGTAACTTGCCCACAGTCACATAGTTTATAAGGGTCAGAGATGGAATTTGAACTCTCATGTCTCCTGACTCCTAGGCTCTTTCCATCATACCACCACCCTCCCTCACCCCCCATCCTAACATATAATAAATCTTTAGTGAGGTAGTATGAAAAGAATGATCAATCTGGGGTCATGAGTCATGGGTTCAGACACTGGCTCAAACCTTTACTAGCTAGCTCTGTGACCTTGGGTTACTCTTTGAACCTCAATTTCCTCATCTGTAAACAAAAAAAGGAGATGGGAATTATAATACTTATACTACTTCCCTCCCTTCTTGTCATGAAAGTGCTTTCTAAATCTAAGAGGACAATACAAAAAAGAAGAATGTTTTTTTAAAAAATTTAATCTTTTGTGGGTGAGTTTTAAACTAGTCATTTCCCACTAACTCTGTCCCACCTCTATAGAGTTATTTTGTATAACAAAGAAAACCAATTTAACAAAACTAACCAAAGTAGCACCTTTGATTATATGTTCAGCATTCCAGTTCCCTAGTCCACCACCTCTCCACTGAGAAGAGAAAAGCAAATTTCATCATTAATCCTCTGGAGTCAACTTTGGTAATTTAATTTGAGTTCTGGTACCTTTTCATGTTGTTTTTAATTGCTTTACCCTAGTCCTTGTATATATTGTTTTCCTGAATCTACATTTTTCACTTTGTATCAGTTTATATGAATCTTCCCATGTTTCTTTGAATTCTTCATTTTTTTTTTCATTTCATGTGGAAGAATAATAGTTCATTTCATCAATATACTATAGTTTGTTCAGTCATTGCCCAATCAAGAGGCATCCACTTTGTTTACAGTTTTTTGCTACTACAAAAGAAATGGCCACTATGAATATTTTGGTCTATATGGGAACTTTCTGTCATTGGTCTTGGAATGGGGTCACTGTATAGAGAGGTATGAACCATTAAGTTCCTAATTAGATTACAAACTTCTTGAGAGTAAGGATCATTTTATTCCATACATTTGTATTCACACTGAGAGCAGTTCCTGGCACATAGCAGGCAACTAATAAATGTTTGCTGATTGATTTACAATTCCAGCTGAGTTTCAGAACATTGGACCAATTCACGACTCCACTAAGGATTTTGCTTTTTTAAAAAAGAAAATGTTTGTTGAGGGGCAATATGGTAGGGTGGTTAAAGAGTTGAACTTGGAACCTTGAAGATATGTGTTAAAGGGGAAGAAATGTAAACACTGGCTATGTGAACCTGGGCAAGTCACTTAACCTCTCTAAGACTGTTAGTCAAGAGAACGTGCTAACGTTTATTGGTAGAGGGCAGTTCCTTACCAGGAAGTTTCCCTATACAAATGAAGTTTGTATGGGTATTGCAGGTCCAATACCCATTTCTCCCCTTTTCCTCCCCCATGGAAAAAGAGTAAATTGTTGAATGGTGAAATTCAATTGTGGATTTTGTAACCATATGCATTATTTTCCTTTGGAAGGATCTAAGCTTTCTTCTGTGTCAAAGCCCCACCTCCTAATAATTCCTTCATAATCTAGCAGTTTGTAAAGAATCTATGTTCTGAGACCTTTATTTTCTCCATTACTACATCCTTTCCTTGAAGAACATTATTCATCTCTAAAAAGTAATATATTTCTTGCTATGGGCAAACATGATGTGTAGTCTTACTCCACAGTAATGGTGGTACCAGGCTCCTCTGACACCTTGTAAGGTAATGTCTGGTGGCAGCCTTCACCAGTCTATGCAATTGAGAGAGGCAGTACACCACTCCCGCTTGGCTAGACCCATCTCCCCTGGACTTGGTGGCACATTGGAGGCACCTTACTGCCTGTCACTTGTTTTTGCATTGAGTAATCACCAATGTGTGCTGTTAAGTGAGATTCCTGGCTGCTGATTGCATTTATCGCATAAATTACTTCATTATTAAAATCAGATCATTTGAGCTTGCAAACCATTAACATGCAAGCTATTAACATAATTTCATAAGCTAATAAATCAAGCACAGGAAAAGAATTAAGAGGTTCTTAGTGATAAGTGTTTCTTCAGAGATTAAGGAACACAATTTTCTTATGCATATATTAACATTTTAAGAGTGAATTCATGCAAGAGCAAATTTTTTTCTGCATACATGACTTGCGCTTAATACTCTTCATACTCTGCCTCTAAAGCTCATTCAAAATTAAGGGTTTTTTTTTCTTTCAAATCAGTATAAAGCAATTTTATGTTGAACCCATTAGCCTTCTGTGATATGTTCTACCTATAAAATTCTTATCTTTCTACATTTATTAGAGTGCAAAAGGTTGGAGGGGGGGAGGAAAGGAATAAAGGTAAAGCTGGGAGAAAAAAATAACTTGGATTGGTCTTAGATAATGAAATTTTTATTCTAGGTGAATTTAAAACGTATTCTTAGTATTAAGAGGTGCTAGTGAAGTTCTAATTATCTCTCTAATTACAGCACGTATTGAGGTTAAGTGTTCTTATCAAATGGTGCATTAAAAATGGATTTTATTCCCAAGTTGTATGTAATAGGCTGTGATACTGGCCAGAACAAAACAGAAATTGGCTCTCTTATCCATCTCACCTACCAGATCATGAGCGACTCCAAGGGATGTAGCCATAATTATCCAGTACAATAATGTTGCCTGGAAACGTAGATAAGTTCAAATGTAAATTAGACCAAAGCAACTTTATCCTTTAGTCAATCTGTAGGATTTTTTGTTATGTTGTATTGTCACCATTCACATTGGATTTTTTTTTTCTTTTCATAGGGGCAGTTGGGGTTAAGTGATTTACCTAAGGTCACATGGCTAGTTAAGTGTCTGAGGCCAGATTTGAACTCAGGTCCTCCTGACTCCAGGGCTGGTGCTCTATTCACTGCGCCACCTAGCCTCCCCACACTGGATTTTTAAAATGGGAATTTGAGGTGGTCCACAGTCCTCTTTCTTAAATTCTCTACTGGCTCCCAGAAAGTTGGGAATTGTGGACTGAAGCTTAAACTTCCCATACTACAACACAGTCCTAGTCCCACAAAGATTAGCCTGCTTATCAATGACTATGTACCCCCAGCTAATGAGAACTAACTACCTTTGAGGCTTTAAATAAAGCAAAGGACTCAATTTCCTTACTTGTAAAATGGGATTAGAGTACATGCTTCCTAAGGGTCCCTCCAGCTAACATTCTCTAGTTCACTGGCTCTATGTTTCATCTCTAAACCTTAATTTACTCATTTCCTTGGGGTAAGTTGTTGGTTATCTGGTGAGATTTCAAGATTTTCAATTTCACGAATTTCCAATAACCAATAAATAACCAATTTCACTTCCTCTAAAATCTCTCTTTTCTTTTCTTTCTGGAGGGCAATTGGGGTTAAGTGACTTGCCCAAAGTCATATGGCTAGTAAATGTGTCAAATGTCTGAGGCCAGATTTGAACTCAGGTCCTCCTGACTCCAGAGCTGGTGCTCTATTCACTGTGCCACCTACCTGCCCCACTTCCTCTAAAATCTCTACCCACTGATGCCTGAAACTCTGATATTTGTGATTCAGTCCTTTCAGTTTCAGGGTTGACCCCTTCTCTAAGTCCCTCTTTTAAGTTTAAAGTACTTTTTGAAGGGACTTAGAGAAGGGGTCTACTTTGGGCAAGTCACAGTGCTAGTTTTGTGTTAAGTGTCTGAGGCTGTATTTGAACTCAGGACCTCCTGACTTCAGGGCTGGTGCTCTATTCACCGCACCACCTAGCCACCCCATAAATAAATATTTTTAATATTAATGGTTTTAATTTCTAATATTATATTGACAATCCACAATAAACAACTGTGACCTTGGGCAAGTCACTTGACCCCAATTGCCCTTCCCTACCCCCTCCAAAAAGCAAAAGTAAAATAAAATAAAATAATTTACTAATCATTTAAAATAACATTTATAAACCCATGTTAAGATAAATACTTTAACGTAACATTTTTATGTAAAATAACTATTTTTCAAAACAAAAAAATAGTGAGGAGAATAACATTGTTTTACACATTTTTTTGCATATCATTTTAATGTCTGGCTTAATAAAAGATAACTAGATTCTCATATCTGTTTCTATGTTCAATCTGTTGTGATGTTATTTTGGTTGAAGAATGTGAAGAAAATCTGGCCTCATAGAGACATGTAGTTGGAAAAGATAAAGTATTTTAATAAGTAAAAGATGTCTTTGTATCATGATAAAAATAATTTTGAACTTGTGGACCTCCAAAATGGTGTTGGGGATCCCCAGGAGTCCATGGACCGCACTTTATGAACTGCTGATCTATTTCAGTTCTCTCACTTTACAGATAAGAACACCAAAGGCTAAATGACATTTCCAGCTGTCTCTTTTTACCCCTTTGAATCATCTGAAAATCATGCAGTGTTTTGTTTTGTTTTTCATACATGTCTCCTTCCTATTCACTCACTTGTTCATCATAATGGATGTAGTACTGTGGTTGATTCTTAAATGAGATATTGCATACTGATGCATGGCCTAGGGATGCATGCATGGCATGCTAAATTTGGAGAGGGGGAGTAGGTGGCACAGTGAATAGAGCGCCAGCCCTGAAGTCAGAAGGACCTGAGTTCAAATCCAGCCTCAGACACTTAACAATGTGACCTTGGGCAAGTCACTTAACCCCAGTTGCCCTCCAAAAAGCAAAAAAAAAAAAAAAATTGGAGGCAGAGGACCTATGTTCCAATTCTAGCTCTTCCACTGTATGCCTTGGATGAGTTATTAATTTCTTTGTGCCTCAGTTTCCTCATTAATAAAATTGGACTGCATGATCTTTACAGTGTTGCAAGTATCTATGATTCTATGTCGTACATAATTCAGTCAAGGTACACTATGCATGAGTGTGTGTGAATGTATATACATATGTATATATGAATAGAGTGGACATATACATAATATATTCACTATGAAGCAGTAGTCCACAAGAGGACAGATGTGTAAATCGCCATTCATTCTTGGCTTCTTTGTTGTTAGCATTTCATGCATGCATTGAAGAGGGAATTGTTAAGACCCTTCCTTACATCGAAGTGAGTGTGAAAATGTCATGCGTTAACAGCTAATTAGTAACATTTCAGGGAAGAGGTAGAATATTCTTTTAACTAGGGGATAACCCTGCTAATTCTGCCAAGTTGCCATGTGTCACCACATGTCTCAGTAGAGACACCTTCTCCTAGCTGTCAAGAGAAGCCTAGTATGAGGGGCAGGGCTGAGAGGGGGAGCTCCCCATTAAATAGCCCTGATTTGGAGCATTGTCAGTAGCTGTAATGACCAGTGAGGTGGTCAGGGTACCAGACTCTGTGAGCTCTTAGCACCAGGGGAATTGCTGAGAATTTTCCCCTTTTTACATGCAGTCCTTTATAGGGCTGCAGAGTCCCACAGAAAGCACCCTTCTAGTGAGGAATCCTGATTCTAGCCCTAATACTTATGGGCTTGAGTTCCACACTACTTACTATCTGTCCCAGATATACCTATTGATGGATAATCTATATAGACTGGATGGCCTACAAGAAATTGTGATGAATGACCCCAAGTTTCTCCAGAAAACAAAGACCCATCTTTTTAATACCAATATTCTATCATTACTGTATGACTGTGAGCTATGAAACACAAATTTCTGAAGAATTAAAAATGAATATTACAGATGGCAACAAAGAGGTGCATGGGAACAGGCTGCAGCATGTAACCAATGAGGAACTTGGGGGGGAAAAGGGAAAAGATGCCCTCAGGGAAATGTAGGAAGCGAAAAGAAATAGGAATGGTCCCATACAAGGGTGAGACATAAGAAGAAGACAGCTCTAGTGCTCCACTGATATTCTCAAGATGTCAAGAGAAGTGAGGCAGGCCCCCAGGCCACAGGTGGACTCCCTGGAGCACTCTTATGGGAGAGTGTGGACAAGACTCACCCAGGATGGTGGTCAGGTTGGGATGTACAACCATATCAGTTGGATTCCAGATCCATTTGAGTATTTGATGGTACCATAGAATCAATGGCAGAAGATACCAAAATCTGAAATCCTTTCCTGTAGTTTTAGTGTTTCAGAGTACTGTGGTGCTCTGTGTCTCTGTCTCCCCATCTGTCTCTCCATCTCCTCTCTCTCTCTCCCCCTCTCCTCTGTCTCTCTCTCTCCCCGCTCTGTCTCTCCATCTCTGCCTCTCTCTCTCTCTCCCTCTCCCTCCCTCTCTCCTATCTATCTATCTATCTATCTATCTATCTATCTATCTATCTACCTATCTATAGTAAATCCAGGTTTTATGGGCATGGAGAAAACTCCCAGTATCAAAACCCCCTCTACCAATGTATATCAGCAATTCTGTGACTTATCATGTCAAAGAGTTGTCTAGGGGAACTAAGAGGTCATTTCATTTGTCCAGATTCAGTCAGTTTATGTTAGAAGCAGGACTTGAAAACAAATCTTTCTGAGTACAAGGTTCACTGACTTGTCAGAGTTTTCAAAGGGTGGTGCATGAACTCCTGGAAGTCAAGGAGGTCAAAATGCTTTTCATAATAATACTAAGATGTCAGTTGTCTATTAAAATATTCTGTCCTTTTCCAACTATATGTTTCTGTGAGGCTGAATTTTCTTTATATACTTCAACCAAAACAATATATAGCAACAGATTGAATGCAGAAGCTACTATGGGAATTCAGTTTTCTTCTATTAAGTCAGATATAAAAGCAATTCACAAATATATGACAAACAATGCCACTCTTTTCACTGTGTTTTTGTTTTGGAAAATGTTCTTTTTAATAAAATATTGTTTATGCTCACATACACTGTGTTTATGCTTATTTAAAGTGAATCAATAAATGTTTTTTTTAATTATCAGTTTGAATTTCTAATGCAATAATATCAATAAATATAACCTAGACTTAAAAATGTCATTTGCAAGGTCCTCAATAAGTTTTTTGGGGAAGCTAGGTGGCACAGTGGATAAAGTGCTGGGACTGGAGTCAGGAAGACTCATCTTCCTGAATTCAAATTTGGCCTGGGTGAATCTGAGCAAGTCATTTAAGTGTTTGCCCCTATTTGCCTCAGTGTTCTCTTCTGTAAAATGAGTTGGAGAACAAAATGGCAAACCACTCCAGGGTCTTTGCCAAGAAAACCCCATATAGGGTCACAAAACGTTAGATGCAACTGAAAATGATTGAACAACAAAATTTGCCCTAATGACCAGTTATTCTGCTTTTATTCAATACCATATAGTTTTTATGGTTACTGCTTTATACTATAATTTGAGATCCAGAAGTGCCAGTTCCTCTTTTTCTTTATTTCACTTGAAATTCTAGATCTTCTTTTTTTTTTTTTGGTTTTTGGAGGGCAATTGGGGTTAAGTAACTTGCCCAAAGTCACACGGCTAGGTTTTGGTTTGTGTGTGCATTAAATGTCTGAGGCAGGATCCGAACTCAGCTCCTTCTGACTCCAGCGCCAACACTCTACTTACTGCGCCACCTAGCCGCCCCAAAATTCTAGATCTTCTATTTCTCCAAATAAATTTTGATATTTTGTTGAACTTAATAAAGTATCTCTTTAGTAGTACAATTGGTATATCACCAAATATATAAATTAATTCATTTTGTATCATCATTTCTATTTCATTGTAATAGCCTGATGATAAGCAACTGATATCCTTCCACCTATTTCTTTAACATTCATTTCGAATTGTATTTATATGGTAAGGACAACTGGGCAGATAAAATCCCAAATATTTTATACATTTTGTAGTTATAGTACATGAGATATCTCCGTCCATTATTTTTTCCTAATTTTTAAAATTTCACTATGGAAATGCTCTTGATTTTAGTATATTTATTCTTGTATCTTGGTCTTTTGCTGAAGCTATTGATGTTTACCTAAGTATCTTTGCTGAATCTCTGGTATTTTTGAAGTAAATTATTATGTTGGCTGCTAATAGAGATACTTATGTTTCTGCTTTTCCTATGCTGATGCCTTTTACTTCTTTTGGCTTTTTTATCCATATATATAAGTATTTTATTGTTGATTTCTCTGCATACTAAATTCTATGTTGTATTACATTATTATATCTGTGATTTTCATCAGTTGATTAAACTGACCCAAGCTCACCATCTCTTTTTCAAAATTTTTATTAATATTTTATTTTTAATTTATGGGATAAAACAAGCATTTCCATAACATAGTATAATAAAAAAGTGATTACACACAATGCTGCAAATCTATTATGTACAACTTGCTGTTCCTTTTAAAGTCATAAAGTTTCTCTTGTCTTTCTGCTATTATAATCATTTCAGGAAACAGAAGTGTCCTTGCTTTATTTTTAGATTTATCAGGAAAACTTCAAGTGTTTTCTCATTGCAAATCATGCTAGCTTTTGGCTTTGGCCAGAAAAAAGGGATGTTTTTTATCATAAAAAAATGATTCTTCTCTATCAGTGCTTTCTAGTTTTTTTTCTTTTTCTTTCTTTTTTTTTTTTTTTTTTTGAGGAGGGAAGGCAGGGCAATTGGGGTTAAGTGACTTGCCCAAGGTCACACAGCTAGTTTTGTGTGGTGTCTAAGGCCAGATTTGAACTCAGGTCCTCCTGACTCCAGGGCTAGTGCTCTATTCACCACACCACCTACCTGTCCCAGTGCTTTCTAGTTTCTTGGTGGTGTTTTACATAAATGAGTATAGCAGACTTTTTCCTTCATCTACTGATGTAATCATTACCTTTGGATAGTTTTGTTTTTAATATGACTGATTATTTTAATAATCTTCCTAATTTTGAAGCATCCTTACCCCTCTGGTATAAATTCAATGTGGTGATAGTGGACTTAAGAATATTGTTGAGGCTGGGAAACCAATTAGGAAGCTATGGCAATAAATTGAGTGAGAGGTGATGAGGTCCTGGATTAAATTGGTTTCTGTGGAATGATGGGGATGGATGAGCAATTTATTGTATGGGTAAAATTGATAAGATTTGGCAGAGGAAACAATCAATGTGGTTGTGGACCTAGAGTGCCTGGAAGCTTGGTGATACCCTCAATAGAAATAGGGAAGTTAGGAAAGGCTTTGAAGACTAAAATAAGTTCTTTGGTTGGATAAACTAAATATGAGATACCTGTGAACCATCTAGTTGAATATGTCTGATAGACAATTGATGACATAAGACTGTAGCTTGGAAAAAAGATTAGGGCTGGTCATATAAATCTGGAATTCATATGCATAGAGCATATAGTTGAACTTTTGAGAGCTGATGAGAGAGAGAGAGAGAGAGAGAGAGAGAGAGAGAGGCAGAGAGAGAGAGAGACAGAGAGACAGAGAGAGACAGAGAGAGACAGAGAGAGACAGAGAGAGAGTCAAGTGAGAAGAGGGTCCAAGACAGACCCCTGGGCAGTAGAACAAGGATGATGGAGTAAAAGACCCTTAAAAAGGAGTCAGACAGCTTCATGAAAACCAGATGAAAACAGTGCCACAAAAATCCAAAGAGAGAGATTTTCTAGGAGAATGGAGTGGTCAACAAAAGCTACAGGAAATAGACTGAGTTAAAACCCTCAGATTTTATTGTTAATATAGATCATTGGTAAGCATGTAGAGAGCAGTTTCAGTTGATCAATGAGCTGGAAAGTCAGTCTGCAAGGAGCTAAGAAAGCAGTGAAACGTGAGGAAATGGAAGCAATGAATAGAATAAGAATTTGTGTGTAAAAGAAAAGAGAAAGGGGAATATAATTTGCAGGAATGGAAATAAATAAAGGTTTTTAAGAATTAGGGAAATATGGATATGTTTGTAAGAAGTAGAGAAGCATCCAGTGGCTAGAAGTGTAAATTAGGAATGAAATGGAAATGATTGGAAGGACAGTCTTCCAGAGGAGATAGTAGTGGGTGGAATTAAGGGCACAACCAGAGGGGTTGTCACTTGTGAGGATTTCTGTTCCTGTGAGACTATAGCAAAGGGAGAGAAAATAGACTATGTTGCTGGGATAATTTGGAAGGCAGAGCTAGGGAACTTATGACAGACGGGTTCTTTTTTTTAGGCAAGTGTTTGGTGAAGTCCTCTGCTGACAGGATCCACAGCCAGCAGGAGTCAGAGTTAGAAACTGAATTTAGATCTTCCTCACTCCATGGTCAGACCTCTGGTTGCCTTCTCATGCTGCCTTTTGTGCTGACTACTAGATGGGTTAAAAAAAAGATGCAAGAATACAGGTAAAGACTGCAAAGTTCTTTGAAGTCATAATGGAACTCGTGCAGATTTCCAGACTCTCGTCCTGGCCATGTTAATTTAGAAGAGAGCAAGTGTTTATTGTTTTCTGTTTTGGAGTGGAAAGTGAGTGAATGACAGACAGACAGACAGACGCAGACAGAGAGACAGAGGAAGAGAGACAAAGTTCATTTTTTTTTATATCTGAAAGGGACCTTAGGGTTGGGTGAGGAGAAGTAATTCACAATAAGACTGGAAAGCTAAGGAGGTTGTGTAGGGCTTTAAATGCTAAACTGAGCAGTTTGTATTTGATCCTAGAGATAATAGGTGATGACGCTAACTAGCCCAGTGGTTCAGGAATATTGCCTTAGCAGTAACGTAGAGGACAGTTTGAGAGGAGAGACATGTAAGGAAGGGAGACTACTTAGGAAGTTATTATAATGTTTAGGAAAGAAGTGAGGGGAGCCGGAACAAGGGTCGTAGCTCCAGGAGTGGAGAGGAGATAACTCTCTGGATCCAGTTCTAGTCTTTTTCCTGAATCCCAGACAGACCCCATCAGCTTCCTATGGGACATTTCTAAAATATTTTGAACTCAACATATCCAAAACAGTACCAGGTGCATCGAAAGGTTAAGTGATTTACTCAGAGTCACGTGACCAATATGTGTCAAATCATCCTAGTTTCAAGGCCAATTCACCACCTGCCACATCAGAAATGTCAGCAGCCTGAACACATCCAAAACAAAAATATTTGCCCCTACACCGCCCCTCATTTCAAAAGTCCATATTTGTCTAGAAGGCTTCGCCATTCTTCTACTCACATGGGTTCACTAGCTCAGGGCCATCTTTGACCCTTCACTCGCACTCACCTCTATCCAATCAGTGGCCAGTTCTTGGAATATCGATCTCTTTACTGTCTTTGAAGAACATCATCCCATCTTCCCACTCGCCCAGCCATCTCTCTTCTTTAGACCCTCATCACCTTTCACCTGGACAATTGTAAAAGTCTCCTAACTGATCCCCCTGTGTTGTGTTTATTTTCTCTCAAATCTATCCTTTGCACAGCTGTCAAAGTAATTCTCCTAAGGAACAAAGTCTGACCATACCACTCTACTACTCAGCAATCTCCAGCGGCACACTATTTACTCTACCATGTGATCAAATACGAGTAGCTCTGCTTTGCATTTATAATCCTTAATCACCTTAAAAATCGGCCTTTACAGCTTTGTTTAATATAACTCCCCTTCATACATATTACAATCTGACCAAACTGGCATTCTTAGCATTCATTAAGAGTAATCAATCAGTCAACCAATAAGCATTTGTTAAATGAATTCAACTGAGAGGAAAAACATATATGCATAGATACACACATATGTATCTAATAAGACAATATATATGTATAAAATAATGAAGAAATGAACATATATCCATATTTGTATATATCACATATGTGTATATATACATACGTGTGTATATATGTACATATATTTGATTATTAATTTACTCACTGTCACCCCTCTTAAATTAAGTAGTAAGATACCTAATCAATCACATTCATAGGCCTTAGACTAAGTGTGTAAAAGTTCTACAAAATGTAGTTATGTTGCACAGGAATCATGTTCAGAAAAATCGAGAAAATTTGGCCATGCCCTGGTAATTATCTATCAGTTATCTAGTTAAAGAACTGGAGTCACTCAAAAGAATAGAGAAAGCATCACATTCCAGCCCCAATTTTCCCAGGGACAAAGATTGAACTATAGGAAAGAAGGAAGATATTGAGGAGGGTCATCAGCTCTAAAGGCATCTCAGAATAGATGATGCAGGATGAGGTAAGACTTAAGTCAACTCTTGCCCCACTTTCTCCTCCCAGTGTCCATCTGTTCACAGAAAACATAATATAATCTGCTATTCCATTACTCAAACATTTCCAATAAAGTATATTTTGCCTCAACCACAGATATGTTTCCTAAAGTCAAAGAAGAAGAATGGACTTTAAGGATATGGACTTTAAGGATCATTATATTGCCCCTAGGCTTAAATGAGCTAATTAGTGTAACTGACAGTATGTATGCATGAAGATCTCTCTCCCTCTCCCTCTCCCTTTCCCTTCCCCTCTCCCTCTCTCCAAAGGGATAGGGACAGTGCCAGTGATATCATCAATAAAAAGAACTCCCAGGCAAAAAAATTCCCTTTCTCAGTGTAGGCTGGCACCTTCTCTACAACTTAGAACTTGAAAGAAGATGATTAAAGAATAAATGAGAACATAGCTCTAGGTGGATGGAAAAACGATCCATTGACAATAGGAAAATGTCTGCTTAATTATTATATCCTCATTTTATCTTCTACTCAGAATGAGTTTTGTAAAAGAATAAAAATAAAATAAAACCTGGTGCACTGGAAGGGTAAGTGATTTGCTCAGAGTCACCAATACGTGTCAGATCATACTAATTGCAAGGTCAATTCACTATCCGCTACATCAGAAATATCAGCAGCCTGAACCAGATTAAAAAGCAATTGGGAAATGTTTAGCAAAATAAATTTAAAAATACATTACAACATAGATAATGTTAATTTGTGATTTTTAAAATTCAATACATGGCCCGCAGGTACCTGTTTCTATTTGAACTATATCATGCTGCTTCAAATATATATGTACATATATAATCAAAGAAAGGTGATTTTTGTTTTCAGGAGCATAAAATACTAGAAACAGAGGAGGAGGAGATGCATTCCAGGCATGGTGGGCAGCCACACATCATTTCATTGCCCCTCTCCATGCCTTTGCACTGGCTGTCCCCCATGCCTGGAGTGCCCTCCTTTCTTCAAAGTCTTAGAATCTCTAGTTTCCCTCAAGGCTCAGCTACTACTTTCATTCTATATGAAACCTTTCTTGACCAGCTGCTAATGCCTTCTCCCCTAAACCACCTTGTACATATTTTTAAGTACATATTGTTCTTTTGTATCCCTCAAATTGAATAGAAGCTTTTTGAGGGTAGAGGCTGTTCTGCTTCTGTTTTTGTATCCCTAGATCTTGGCACTATGACTCTCATTTATCTGCAGATTAATTAACAGATGGAAAAAATGTTGTGGTGGGTGAATCCATAAGACTTGGCCAACTGAATGGATATGTGTTGTGTGGGAGAGGTCATACTCTAGGACAACTCCATGGTTTAAACTTGGACAAATATATATGTACACATTGTGCATGTATGTATGTATATATATGCACATTGTGTACATATATGTATGTGTGTCTATACACATACATATCTATATTCTCAGTAAACTGATGGTTTGAACCATTTGTGAGCTTGTATAAGAACTATATATGGGCAAGAAAGGAAAAAATACTACTGATGACCATCCTTCCCCACTAAATTTCTCTTTATAATTCTAAACACCATAAATAGAAGTAGTATGAGGGGCAGGCTGAGTGTATAGAGACTTATGATTTCATCTTGTATTATTTCAGGTTTTTTACTTTTTCTAGTTTTTTTTTTTACTTCAAAAATTGATTATTGCTTTAAAGCAGGACATGAGGTCTATGAGATGTACTCAAGTTTTATAATACATCGTTCTTCTCCTGTGATTTAATAATGCAGCACAGTACTTAAAGACCAAACCTGGTCTTTGTTAAGTGGTTTCTAAATTGGGATAATTTTCTTTTTTTCAATCACTGCCTAATTTATGTTTGCATCCAAGTGTAGCTTTGTTTTTGCTTGCATCTAGAAGACTGTAAGTTAAATGGAACATCTCTTCCTGTCTGTGTTTAAGGAGCAATCCAAGATTCCCCAGGGGAAAAAAAAATTTAATCACAAAATCTTGGATCAAAAAATTTTAGTTGCCTCACTCTCAAAGGAACAATTAAGGGAACAGAAGACAAGAAGTAGAGCTGGGTCAAGGTAACCACGCAACAAATCTAAGTACAATAACTCTCACTTATCAAGAATTCCAACAATCAGAAGGTTCAAATAACCACAGCTTTTGACCATATTGGACTTTCATAAGAAAGGTCATAAAATCAGAAATTGAGAACTGAACCTCAGAAGTCATCTAGTCTAATAATATATATTATAATATAATGTATGTAACATAATATACAATATATAGTTTAATTAAGTTTAAATATGCAAATCATGTCTAACTAGCCAGTGTTTTCATACTTCATTATTAATTACATCTTTACATTTCATAGAAATGAGACATCATTTTTGAACTTTAGGATAATTTAATTTCCCCCTTTATATCAAGGAAGTTTTATGAATAGAGGTTAGTGCTTTCGCTTTTTCTTTTTTTCCCCTTTATTAAATGCTTTATTAACTTCTAGTTTACATCATTCATTTCTGCAAGATTTTGAGTTACAAATTTTCTCCGTTTTTCCCCTACCAACCACCCCAAAATAGCAATCCTACCGAATGTCTCCTCCTTCAATCTGTTCTCTCCCATATCTTTCCCCATCCCCTCTCCTATTTTCCAGTAGGGTATGATGGATCTCTATGCCCTAGTGCCAGTAAAATAATATTAATAACATATATATATATATATATATTAAACATTTGATTTTAAAGCTTTGAATTCCAGATTCATTCCATTCCTCCCTTGTCACCCACCTTTACTAGGAAGATAAGCAATTCAATATAGGTTGTATATGTGTTACTATGCAAAGCATTTCCATAGTGGATATATTGTAAAAGACTGACTATATTTTCCTCCATCCTATCCCACCTCCCACTTGTGCTATTCTCTACTTTGATCCTGTCCCTTTTCAAAAGTGGGTGCTTCCAACTTCCCTCCCCCCAAGCCTACCCTCCCTTCCATCATCCCTCCTCTTATCCCCTTCTCCTCTACTCTCCTGTAGGGCGAGATACCCTATTTAGTGTGTATATCATTCCCTCCCTAAGCCAAATTCAATGAGAATAAGGTTGACCCATTCTCTTTTGCCTTTCTGTTCATCCCCTCCATCATAACCATTTTCCCTTGCCTCTTCTATATGAGATAGTTTACCCCATTCTGTCTCTTCCCATCTCCTCTCATTATATTCCTCTCTCACCTCTAAATTTCACATTTTAAGTATTATCCCTTCCTATTAAATTGGTCCTGTGCCCTCCATCTATATATACCTGTACACATATATACACACACTCATTTATGTATTCATATATCCATATAACCTCCTATATAGACATATATATGTATGTATGTATATTTGTACATATATTTGTATATATATATTTCTATTCTCTTTAACTCTTCTCATACTGAGAAAAGTTTCATAAGTTACAATTATTGTTTTTCCATGTACGAATATAAATAGTTTAGCTTTGATAAGTTCCTTATGCTTTCTTTTCCCTGTTTACCTTCTCATGCTTCTCTTGCTTCTTGTATCTGAATGTCAAATTTTATATTCAACTCTGTTTTTTTCATCAGAATGCTTGAAAGTCCTCTATTCCATTGAATGACCATATTTTCACCTGAAACATGATACTCAGTTTTGCTGGGTAGGTGATTCTTGGTTTGAATCCCAGCTCCTTTGACCTCTGGAATATCATATTCCAAGCCCTTTGATCCCTCAGTGTAGAAGTTGCCAGATCCTGTGTCATACTGATTGTGTTTCCATAATATTCAAATTGTTTCTTCCTGGCTGCTTGTAATATTTTCTCCTTGATCTGGGAACTTTGGAACCTGACTAGAATATTCCTAGGAGTTTTCTTTTTGGGATCTCTTTAAGGAGGTGATTGGTGGATTCTTTCAACCTCAGTTTTGCCCTCTGGTTCTAATACATCGGGGCAATTTTCCTTGAGAATTTCTTGAAGGATGATTTCTAGGTTCTTTTTTTGATCATGGCTTTCAGGTAGTCCAATAATTTTTAAATTATCTCTCCTGGATCTATTTTCCAGGTCAGTAGTTTTCCCAATGAGATATTTCACATTGCCTTCTATTCTTTCATTTGTTTGGATTACTTAATAGAATCTTGATTTCTCATAAAGTCACTAGCTTCCATTTGCTCTAGTCTAACTCTGAAGGAATGATTCTCTTCAGTGAGCTTTTGGGATTCTTTTTCCATCTGGCAAATTAGGCTTTTTAAGGCATTCTTCTCCTCATTGCCTTTTTGAGCCTCTTTTGCCATTTGAGTTAGTCTATTTTTCAAGGTGTTATTTTCTTCAGTCAGGCTGTTGACTCTCATTTCATAATTTTCTTGCATTGTTCTCATTTCTCTTCCCAATTTTTCCTCCACTTCTCTTATTTAATTTTCAAAATCTTTCTTAAGGTCCTCTATGGCCTGTAATCAGCTAGTATTTTTCTTGGAAGCTTTTGGTGCACGAGTTCTGACTTCACTGTCATCCTCCTGTTCCATGCTTCGATCATTTTTGTCCTCAAAATATGAGTGTAAAATTGGGTTGCTCTGCTTGCTTTGCTTCCCTCATTTGCTCATGTTGCCACTCAATTACTTTACTTTTGAGCTTTTTGCCACAGTAATACTCTGCTACCAGATAAGGGAGCTTTATCTCAAATGCTGGGGTTTTCTCAGCTGCTGAAGCTGTTAGTTGGGTGCCCTCTCTGAAGCCTCAACACGCTTTGCCAAGCTGTTCACATACCCCAGGACCTCCACCCTAGACAGCAATCCAGATCCAAGCAGGTTAAAGCAAGAGAAATTACCCCCTCAGAATGGTTGCTTGGTCCCCCTACAATCTGTAAGCCAGGAGCTGAAGCTGCCATGTGGTGGAAGCTTCATGGCCATGGTGCCTCAGCATCTTCTCCCTCCAGGGGGTAAAGGCCAGACCACACTCCCAAACTACCAGATCCCAAAGTCCACACTGCAGTGACCTCTCATTTTGTCTTTAGCATCTATGTGTTGATTTTTCTGGAAACAGCCACAGCTGCTGGTGATCTGAAGTTCATCCAGCTGGTTGTGGCTGCCCTCAGGCTAAAACCTCTGGCTTGCTTGGGGCTGCACTTGGCTCACAGAGCGCTGAGCTGGCCCGTTCCTGCTGGCCTGCTGGACTATCTTCAGCAGGAGGTTAGCTTCTCTCTGTCATTTTGTGGGTCCTGTAGCTCCAAAGTTTGTCTACAGTCATTTTTACATGAATTTTTTAGAGTCATTTTTTTACATGAATTGGAGGAGGTAGAA
Organism: Gymnobelideus leadbeateri; assembly: GCA_011680675.1. Lineage (NCBI taxonomy): Eukaryota > Metazoa > Chordata > Mammalia > Diprotodontia > Petauridae > Gymnobelideus > Gymnobelideus leadbeateri. The sequence goes on along the minus strand of WOXC01000159.1, from coordinate 438,624 downwards.
GCCAGAGCCCTGAGTAAGTCCTGTTTTCTTGACTCCACCCCCTAGTGCTTTCACCTTTTCAGAAAACAAAAATTATATATGATTGAAGAATTATGTAATGATTGCTGTCCCCAGAGATGGACCAGATTAAACCACAGATGTCTATTTTCATGACACGACTCCTACAGACTGAATCAGAATAAAAACTGTTGCAGAACCACAACACCTAACATTATATATATATATATATATATATATATATATATATACACACACACATGTGTATATATATATAATATAATATTTACATATATATATATATAGATATATAATCTATATGAGGAAGTTGAGGCCCAGAGAAATTAATGACTTGCCCAAAGTCACACAAATAAGACACATCAGACACAGGATGTAAGCCTAGGTCTTCTGAATCCATATCCAGTGATTTTTATCCTGTGTCTTACCGATAATAGAGAGACAGATTTAGGATCAATGGAAAAAAAATTTCCTAGAAATCAGTGCTCTCCAAAAGTGGTCTTAGTTGGATACAGATAAGACTACTGTTATATCTTCCAAATTGTTAGGGTTAGGGGCACGGCATCCCCACAACCTGGAAAATCCATGTAAATTTTTTTGGCCCCCTCTACATGCCAGAGAAGATGTCTTAATTAATATTATACAATACTATACATATGTTTTATGCATTTCTGACCTTCTAAACTCTTTCTGTGCTGTCTGCTGACTTTTGTGTGTCATCTACAGCTTCCTCAAAACTCCCCCCAAATTTCCATTTAATTTCTTATGTCAACCTGTGGTATATTGAAACTGCAATGGGTAAAATTACAATGTAGATGTCCTCTGACATCCTATATGGCAATGAGATTCTATTGTTCTATGATCCCACTTAAAATGGTAAGTTCATGGGTATTTTAATGGATCAGTATCCAGTCTTATTATTAATAGAAGAGTAGAGTGGAACCTCCTTGAACACAGGAATTTTTTTTTCATTTTACCCTTGTATTCCCAGAATACTAACAGTGTCTAGCATATAGAAGGCATTAAATGTTTGTTAGGAGGGTCAGATTTGACTGGTAGTAATTTTCTCAAAGACTTTGCCATATGTAAGGGTCCCTGATCTTGTTTCAGCATTAATTGATCCTATGTGGATTCTCTCTACTTTAAATAAATGTCTGTATTAAAAAAATGCATCAGATGAATTATCTTTTCATTGACTACTAAATGAAGAAGATTTTAAAATATAGAGGTCATTTTTGTTTGTTTTCTTGGAAATATCTTGTATTATTTAAATAATGCAAGGTACTTTAAATAGCCTACATTTTATATATTCTTGTGCTAAAAAAGTTCAAAAATCATGTCTTATTTCTATGAAATGTAAAATGTAGTTAATAATGAAGTATGAAAACATTGGCTAGTTAGACATGATTTGCATATATAAACTTAATTAAAATTGATTTTATTCAAATTGAGCAATTAACATAAAATTTGCAAGGTATTTATTGTATCATGGTATTTCCCTTGCTAAAACCATGCAATTTGTTGTGTGGTGTTGTGGTTCTGCAACAGTTTTTACTCTGATTCAGTGTGTAGGAGCCATGTCATGACAATAGACATCTGTGGTTTAATCTGGTTCATCTCTGGGGACAACAATCATTACATAATTCTTCAGTCATATGTAATTTTTGTTTTCTGAAAAAGTGAAAGCACTAACCTCTACTTATAAAACTTCCTTGGTATAAAGGGGGAAATTAAGTGATCCTATTTCTTCCAGTGGATACCACTCTAAATGTTCTAATGTCCTATTTTTTTTGCTATGAGTAGTAGCCCTACTCTCAAAAGCTGGATCCTACACTTCCCCATGAAAGTCAGCACACGTGGGAATTAGTCCTGAAATGCTACACATTTGGGTCTGAGTGAACAGATCTCTGCCTTAGCCCACTGAAGTTTCTAGACAATGTAGTCAAATCACAGTCAAGGAGTGAGCTCCCAAAAAGTGTTCTGCAAACAGTAAGTACTTAATAAGTGTTTTCTAAGTTTAATTGAGCTCTGGAAATTGAAAGCAGTAGCTGGTTCAAACTTACTGAGATATGGAAAACTGTACGAGGAATTTGGCTTTGCTAGTATAATTTGTAGCTTCTGTTTCTACCCCCACTTCCCTCCCCCCCAGCCAGCCAGCTTTCAGGGCACTGAGACCCCCTGAATGGTCCTATCCAATGCAAGTAAATTATTCCATTCATTGAAATGAGTGAATGAAAAAGACATTTATTAAGTGCTATGTTTCAAGCACTGTTTAAGGACTGGGGATATATTGAGAAAACTAAGATGGTCTCCATTTTCAAGGAGCTCACATTCCAATGGGTGAGACAACAAATATAGGATGATTCAGCTACAAATCCAGTAGAAAGCCCCAGTAGTCTTTTAGGTACAGCACCAAAATAGATAGTAATCCACTTTCTTTAGTGTCATGTCCATGGATAAAATAATATCCATTGATGATGTTGAATCATTTGATGGTACCAAGGAGTCTGGTAGTCTTCTGGGTTGTTGGTAGCTGTGTCTTTTGAAGAGGCAGAAGGCTACAAAACCTGTAGAAGTGGTTAGCAGTTCACATCACAAGGGTTGTTTCTCTGAATAATGGCTATAGGGGCTGAGCTGGAAGTGGGCTGATGGTCTGGGGGTAGGCATGGGGCACTGTTGTTCCCTTCTTGGGCTTACCTGACCTTCAGTTGTAGTTGGTAGTTAGTACTAGTTTGGGAGGCTAGACTACCTCCATAGAGATTGCTTCTTTAGATGACGGTTGGGTAGGTTGTCTGGATACAGAAAAAGCAAGGAGTGAGTTTTATTAGGTCCTACAGGATAGGGTGGGTGAAAGTAAGGTGTAAGAAGATTGGAAATGGAGGGAGGGGGTCAAATTGTAAAAGGCTTAAATCGAGGGTTTTGCATTTGACCCTAGAGATGATAGGGAGCCACAGGAACTTTTTAAATGGGGGTATGACATAGTCAGACCTGTCCTTTAGGAAAATCAATTTGACAGCTTGGTGGGAAAAGATTTGAGGTAGGAAGACCAACTCAAAGGGCCAATACTAGGGTGGTGGTCATGTCAGAAAAGAGAAAGTGTTTTACATGAGAGACATTGCAAATGTAAATGTAGAATTGATTGGTCTTGGCAACGGATTGAATGGGGAGTGGTGAGAAAGAATGAGGAACAGAGGATGACAATTGTATTGTAAATCATCTTGGTGACTAGGAGGACACAGCAAAGCCCTCAACAGTAATAGTAAAGTTAGAAAGAAGGGAAGAATTGGAGTGACAGAGGGAATTAAGTGACAATGAATTAAGTTCAGGGGTATGTTGAGCATAAGATGTCTATAAGACTTCTGGGTCAAGATGTCCAATAAGCAGTGGAAATGTGAGGCTGGAGGTTAGGGAAGAGGTTAAGGCTGAATAAGTAGATCTAAGTATCATCAGCATAGAAATAATAATTGAATCCATGGGAACCAATGAGATTGCCAAAAGGAATTGTATAGAAGAGAATTGGGCCCAGGACAGTCTTGGGTGGGATATCCATGGTTAATGGACAATATTTAGATTTAGGTGGACTAAGGAGAAGGAGCTATCTGAAAGGTAGGAGGGAGAACTAGGAGATAGTAGTGTCACTAAACCTAGAGAGAAAAGAATATCAAGAAGAGGGCGAATGACAGTGTCATAGGCTGCAAAGAGGCTAGATGAGGACAAGTAAAAGTCTTTAGATTTGGTAATGAAGAAACCACTTATACCTTTGGAAAGAAGAATTTCAGTTGAATGATGAAGTCAGAGAATTAAGAAGACAGGAAGAAGAAAGTGGAATGAGCTCCCTAGAAATATTGGGGTTGGGGAGGGAAGCTTTCTCCTTGGAGGTTAAGTGGATGCTGTATGAACACAGGCATGTTACAGTGAGGATTCCTCTGGAGTTAGGGATTGCACTGGATGTTCTCTACGGTCCTTTCCAAATCTGACATTTGGTGCTTTTATAATTCTACAGAATTATATATCTCAGTCCAGTTTCTATCCTGAACTTCAGTTTCACATTACCACTGCCTATTAGACATTTCACATTGAATGTCCCATAAGCTCCTCAAACTCAACATGTCCAAAACCAGAACTCAGTGTCCCTTTTCCCCAAAACCTGATCTTCTTCCTAGCTCTCCTATCATTAAATGAGATATTTGGCACAGTGTTTGGCATGTAGTAGGTACTTAATAAATGATTGTTCTCTTCTCCTTTCTGTTCACCTATTTATGTCAAGGGCATCACCATCTTGCCAATTACCCTGGTTTGCAACCTTGGAATCACATTTGATTCTTCCCTCTCCTTCATGCCTCACATCCAACCATTTTCCAAGTCTTATTGATTCTACCTTTATAACATTTTTCGCATCTGTCCCCTTCTCTCCATTTGTTATAACATCCCTCTAATTCAAATTTTCATGGACTCTTATGTAGACTTCTAAGCTCCTAATGAATAGGGACCATATCTTACTTGTTTCTTTTGTATTCCACCACAGGGTTTTTGTACATGGCAGAACAATAAATCATAGAATCTTTGAATTGGAAGGGCCCCTAGAGGTCATGTAATCCAATGTCCAACCTGATTCACTCTACCTCATCTCCGATGGATGGCTATTAGATCTCTCCACACTTCTAGTAACAGAGAACTTACTTCTTTGTGAAGCAATTTATTCCCATTTTGAGCAGCCCGAGTTGTTCAAATTTTCCCTCATAATGAGTTAGCGTATCCATCCTTATTAACTCCTCTGTATTGTCCTAGTTGTGCCTTTTGCATTTCTACTGAATTAAGCTTAATTTCTCTTCCCCACTACAACCTGTCAAACATTTGAAGGCCTGTATCTTATCCCTTCTCATTCCATATTGAATAGTTCCACTTTCTTTAACTATTTTGATAAAGAAAATAAAGCCAAAATAGCCTATATTTTCCTTTTCCCAGTAGGATAGTTTTGTGATCCACCTTTATTTTTTTTCTGCAGTAATTTCGCCATCCTGTAGGGAAATGTGTCCCAGGAGCCTACGTAGTATTATGTGTGATGACATTAGAACAGTGAACAGGGAATTGGGATGCAGTTTTGTCATCTTTGGGTTTAATAGCCTTAACAAAGAATTCACTTGAGGGTTAGATAATATTAAGATAAAGAGATTTCTCAACAACTGAAGTCTGAAGTGATAATGGGAATTCTGTTCATGTGACCTTGAACTCCCAGAGAGCTTCTTGGAAAATGGAGTGAAGTAAGGACATGATTGCCTCTCTCTTGGAGGGAATAAAAGTACATTGATTAAAAAGGAAAAGTCACCCATCCCCTATGTTTAAATGGACACTAGACAGAGCCTTTGAAGGACAGAAGTCCTCAGGAGAGGATTTCTGGGTATTGGGGATTTCCCATTCAATAGTGATTTCCCAATCAGTAGAAATGGCATCAGAGATGGAACTATGAATTGATTAGTAGCTACCATAACTAGTCCTTTTACTTAGGAAAAAAGACAGACAGACAGATGTGTGGGCACACACACACACACACACACACACACACACATATATATATATATATATATATATATATATATGCCAGGAGATATGCTGATGGCCTAAATTCCTGCTGAGGAATATTTGGTGATTATTCAGGTAAATATTCAGGTATATCTTAGATGAAGGAACTCTATAAACAGAATATGGAACTACTTAAATTAAGCATTATTAGAACCACAGCAGAAGGGAAGGCATACTCAAAGTCATCTAGTCCCGACCCCACCCAAAGCAGGAATGCCTTCCACAATATCCTTGACAGCCTGTCACTCATCCCTATGGCAGGATACTTTCTACCTGCCTATAAAGCTCATTCTGTTTTGCACAACTGTGATTATATGTAGAATCAAAACTACCTCCTTGCTCCTTCTACCCTATAGCTCTGGTTCTGCCCTTTGGCACCGAGGAAAATAGGCCTAATCCTTCCACATAAAAGAGATGGATTTTATTTAATGGTATTAAAATCCACATGATGAAACCCCTTATGATCTTTGAAATAAACAGGTCTGGCAAAAATAAACATTTAACATTCTTTGGCAACTGTGTAGTAGGCAATGGCCCTTAATGTAGCCCCTTGTGCCTCCTTATTGTGTTTACAAAAGAAGTCTGATAAGGTTGGTTTCTTTATTTTGAAAATTGGCAAACAAGATAAATGTGGGTTGCACTTGCAACAAATTTATCCTGAAGGAAATGATCATCATATATATAAACAGAACAGTTGTGACAAGAATTGAACCAACCACAAACACATATTTTACTTCTTAGATAATGACAGGTCACCTTTTTAAAAGAAAAATCAGATAATTAATGGAGGCAAAATAATATAACATTAATAATCAGAGGGACCACTTTATCTGTAACTTCCTCCCTAGGCTCCTTTATTTGTGTATTCTGCAGCTGCTTTCCTGGTGCCTGAAAGGTAATTAAGAGGTGTTAATGATATGTATCCCTCCCTTATCAAAGTCATTAACACATTATTATTGTGGAAAGGAATCCAGGATGGCCTGGTTGGAGCGACAAGGTTTTAGGCATAAAATTCATTGATCTGGTTCAGATTTCTGCTGTGAAGAGGGCATGTCCTCTCAGGGATGCCTTAGTAGGTCATGTCGTCTGTGACTGGAGGGTCTTGTTTTCTCCACACTTGCAGGTTCTGATAATTCTAAATTTGACCCTCTTAAAGCACAATTAATAGAATTGTTTCCAACTCTGAACCTTTCAAATCTTTGATATCTTCTTAACATCCTCTATCCTTCTCCCTATCAAAACACCAGGCCCTGGGTGTGGCCCATACTCAGGCACACCTGGCCCAAACTATTCACAGTTATGGTAGTAACTTTGGAGAGTTATTGGGGAAGCCTTTTTCTGCTCTGATTCAGAATCATCATTTGGCCACCAATAATTTGTTGTCTATATCCTGTTTTTGCACATATAGTTTGATATATTATAGTGCCTGAAACATACTAAGCCTTTAAAAAATGATCCTCTCTCTCTCTCTCTCTCCATATATATATATATATATATATATATATATATATATATATATATATATGTATGTATATATATGTATATATATCCATATCTATCTATACATATATCTGTGTAATATGCATATAGATGATAGGTATCTATATAGAGATACAGACAGATGTAGATATACATATGTAAATATACACCTCTATCTATACATAGATGATAGAAAGGTATATATCATCTATGTGTATCTGTACATAGATATATATTCATTTATAAAATTGATATATGTGCATATATTTATATACCTTATTAACAAATAATTTAATTCACCAAACACACTTAATATTTGCTGATATATTATTATGAAAAACAGGTGGTTCAGTGAATAGAGTTGGCCTCAGAACGGGGAAGACCAGAATTCAAATCTCACTTCTTATACATACTGGCTGTGTGACTTTGGTTATTGGTAGAGGGAGTTTACTCATTTCTAGACTGATGATATCACAGAACTGGTCATATGGGAACAAATATTTGTGTGTGTTTGTATGTTTATGTGTGTATGTATGTATGTATCCATCTATCTATCTTCAGCAAGAGAATCAGCTTCAAATATAGTATTCTCTATATTTAGAAATTTTCTTTATAAATCTGTTTCAATCCAAAAGCCCTGAATTTATAGTTAGAGGATTTGAGCTCAAATCCTGGATCTAATACTTACTGCTGTGACCTTGGAGAAGTTATTTCATTCCTTTGAGTCTCAGTTTCCTCATCTGTAAAATGAGGGGTTTTGCTAAGTTCTCCTTCAGTTTTAAATCTGTAATCTCACAATCTTTTCTGAAGATCCTAATGCATTGGATTTTTGCTCTGTAAAAATGCATTATGTGTGCTATTTGGTCAAAAACAAACTTCAACTGACATTAAGCACACACACACACATTGTTGTTCATCCTTCATTTATGAAGAGGACCAATGACATCACAGGGTGATGTCTTGACTTGTGTATGAATTGGATGTTAGTGAGGCAGAGTTGCACAGTGGGCAGCCTCACTCTATCTTCCTGAGTCATCAAAATCCTGTGGCAAGATAAAAGTCAAGATGACTAGTGATGGCCCAATGCAGGGATGACCTTGGAGTCTTCAATGCCTAACCAGGCTCCTTCTCAGTAGATAGGCTAAACCAGATTGAGGCTAAACAACAGTGAGTCAGGGAGATGTCTACCCCAAGTATGTGAAGACTTTTCCTGGAGGAATGGGCAGATGAGAACAACACACATATTGTACATATACATATGGGTGGGTGGGTATCTTAAAGTTTTATTCTTCACACTCTGAACTCTAAATTCCATCATGTAGACCAGTGGGTAAATAGCTATTTGAGGGTTTATGGAATTTATAATCTCTTGCTGTAACATCAAAGTGAGTATCTGTTCAGGCATTAGCTTTAAAATTTAAAGCTCTCTGTAAACTGAGAGAGGCAGTTGAAGAATTTAAAATGGCTCTAAAAATGCCATGTTTTTTCATGGAGAGGTAATGAGGGTGGCAGCAACTGGAGCTTTTATCCAGGGCACTGAAAATTAGCATCAAAAGCATAATTCAAGATTCCTTCTCCTCCAGAGACTGCACTCCTAGAACCTACTGCCCTTCCCAGCTGAGGGTCAGCATAGAACCAGCTGGCAGGATGTCCCAGGGCAAACTTCTTCTATCCATTAGCCACACCCCACAGGAGCTCCCCTTCCTTGCATCCTCCCTTTCCCCAGGCACAAAAGTTTGAGTTATAGCTCTGTCTTTTCATGACATTTATATATGCTGTGAACTATGTGTTGCATTTTCAAGTCTATACTCGACTGTAAGGTTTTTGCATATGTGGACCATGCCATGCAATATATTATTCTTCCTTAATGTGCTTAGCACGTAGTAGGTGCTCTATAAGCTATTCTATCTTTAAAGGCAGTTTCAGTCAAAAGTCTATGGCTTTGGATGAAGTTGGCATTTTGTTGTTATTCAGACATGTGCTACTCTTGGTGACCCCTCCTTGGGGTTTTCTTGGCAAAGATGTGGTTTGTCATTTCTTTCTTCAGCTCATTTTATAAATAAGGAATTGAGACAAACAGGGTTAGGTGACTTGCCCAGGGTCACATAGTTAGTAAATGTCTGAGGCCAGATTTGATCTTGGAAAGATAAGTCTTTTTTGACTCCAGGCCAGGCACTCCATCCACTGCACCACCTGGCTGCCTGGTTTGGATGAGGAACAGTATCTTTTTACAGAACAACAATCAAGTGCACTAGGATCCTCAGAAAAGATTGTGAGGTTATAGATTTAAAGTTGTAAGAGAATTTAGCAATAATCTACCAGGGGAGAAGAACTTGTGACCTCCAGGCCACATGTGGCCTCTAGGTCCTTGGGTCCAGCCTTTTGAGTGAGCCCAGTTGTACAGAACAAATCCTTTTATTAAGAGAATTTGTTCTTTGAAGTTTGAATTCAGTTGAAGGGCTGAACTTGAGGACCTGGAGGACCACATGTGGCCTCGGGGTCCCAGGTTCCCCACCCCTAATAGTCTAACCCTCTCATTTTACAGATGAAGAAACTGAGGCCCAAACGGGTGAAATACTTTTCCATTGTCTCATAGCAGTAAGAGTCAGAGCCAGATTTGAACTCAGGTCCTTGAGATGGAGCAGAATTAAATAAATTTCTGAATATATAAATATGCAACATTTTGAAATTGATTTTATGAGAAGAACAATTGCCACACCTCTTCAGCTTCCCTTTATGCATTGTCTTTCCCCAGTAGAATGTAAGGTCTTTGAGGGCAGGAACTATTTTTTCTTTTTCCTTGTAATTTGTATTAGCAGCATGTAGCATACAGTGCCTGGCACACAGTAAGATCTTAATGAATGCTAATTGGCTTACAAACATAAAGCATGTTCCACTGACTAGTGGCTAAAATGACTTCTCATTTACTCTTTTGAGGCTCAGAGACAAGGAGAAGGACTAGAGTTGCTGCACACTTACTTGCCTGTTTCAAATGACAGGCAACTTGCCTGTCCTGGAATTATTCTTTAGTGAATTCTAGTGAAGTTCCCCTAAGAAACCTGTAGAATTATTCTAAATACATTGGGTAAAATTGGACATAGTCCTTCTATTCCACTGAATAATAATTTTTTTTAGGATCTGGAGAAGATCTTAGATTTTATATAATATGATCTCTTATTTTATAGATAAGGAAACAGAGAGGTGAAAAGATTAAATGACTTCTGAAGCTTTCTTTTCAATTGTGTCTGACTCTTTTTGACACTATTTTGAGGTTTTCCTGGAAGAGATACTGGAGTGGTTTGCCATTTCCTTCTCTAGCTCATTTTATAGATGAGGGAAACTGAGGCAAACAGGCTTAAGTGACTTGCCCAGAGTCACACAGCTAGTAAGTGTCTGAGGCTAGAGCTGAATTCATGTAAGATGACTCTTCCTGATTCCAAGTCGAGTGCTCAGCCTAGTACTTCTTAAACTGTGGGTCATGAAAAATTTGGCTACAGTAAAAGGTTTCTGAACATGCAATGACCAAAAATGATTAAATTAAAAATGAAATTCATAATGAATTCGAGGTGTTTCTGGTAGTACTTACCTGTGTTGCATCGCACTACTTCACTGCAGCCTTGGTTCTGAACACAAAGTGAAGGCATTTTGCACTGTGCATGTCCTCAGGCTATGTAACACCAGTATGCTGTCAGTCCTGAGTGGAAAAAATTTAAAAAGTCCTGCTGTAGCCACTGGGTCACCTAGCTGCCCATTTCTGAACTTCTGAAGCTAATTGATGGCTAAGCCATCACCCCAACCTGGGTCTCCCCATTTTTCATTTATTCTGTGCTGCCTCTTAAGAACTTTCCAGAATGAAGCTCTAATAACCATTTAGAGTCTGAGCCATGCAGTACATCAGTCCAAACAAGCTATTGTTGATTCTACTGCCTGTATTAGACATTGGGAAGCACTCAGCCTTACCCAGAATCATCCCAGGAACCAGTGCCAAGGCCATTCTCCAACAGCAACACATAATCAGACGCAGCACCAAGCTGATCTATCTCTGTCCCTTGGCCTAAATTATCTATACCAGCTTGAACTATAACTTCCCCAGTCTTTTCCATGTCCCACCATCCAAGCGTGAAAAAAAATAATGTATGGGAATGAATCAGAATCAGTCCTTTCCCCACTGCATTGTCTCCCTCAAGCCTCTGATCTAGTCTGTTTAGACTAGTTCTTAGACTGCCAAATGCTGTCTTTTTGCTGCTAGATGTTTAGAAAGCAACAATTTAACATAAGCACTCTGTAGGTGAAATTTAGAGCTCAGTTGAAATCCTGACAAGAACACTTAAAAATCAGTGGTTTATGGTGTTGGGAGAGACTGACTAGTCAGACCGGAGTTCTGCTGATGGTCTGGAGTATGTCTTCTTAAATGTAGGTGGGCATATATCCACATTTTGTCTTTTGAATGTTTCAGTTTCTTAGGTCATATTATCCTGTATGTCATTGAAAATTCAAACCACACAAATAATTATTACCTGCTCTAGGACTTATTGTGAAGTTTAACCTAATTCCCTCCTTGTACAGAGCCAATTACTAAGTATCATTGGAAAACTTTCTGGATATGGTCTGCTTTCCATCCATCACACCAAAGATAGCTTTACATGAAGAAGTGAGTAGCTTGTATGACTGTTTCCTTTCAGAAATCTTAGTAAGTGAAGCCAGTTTACTCCTGGACCCATTGGATTTCAGGCCACCAAGTTGAAGTTGACTGTGGAGGTGTTGCTCTTGGTCAAATTCTCCTGCCTTTTCCAGAGCATTCATGGGCCTATATCCTTTTATTGTTAGAGGCACATATATTAGCCAGCCCCCAGCTAAAACTTGTAAAACCTTACTAGGGGAAATTAGAAGTCATAAAACATGTACATAAGACATATATGTGTGTATATATATTATATGTTAACATATAATATTGAAATGAAAGCAAACATTTTGAGGAGAGGACTCCAGCTCTCCAGCAGTATGTCTGCAGGTAAATTTCTCTGACTGTGTATCATGCTAATTTGTTAAACAAAAAAAATTTCTGGACTTGGAAGGCTTCTTCAAACTTAGTAAGCACACACCATTTCACTCAGCTGCTATAAGACTCAGTCTGCGTCTTGCCTGCAACCAGACATAATTAAAAGATTAAAGAGACCATTGGAAATGCAAACCTGGTCAGCTTTTAATCAGAAGGATTGATCTTTCTGTCCCTGTGTGAAAGAAGGTATTTTGAATAATTCATGCTAGAGAAAGCCAGAGGTTCATTTTCATTTGGCCAAAAGAAAAAAAAAAGGGCTTGGGGGGTGGGGAACAGGGGAATGTTCTAGGTTCATCTTTTAGAAAAGGGATTACAGAAAAGTGGATGGAAGGAAAGAGAGCCATGTGTGGTTGTTGTTACTGTTGCATTTGTAATGCTATTCTAGTTTTCTGTATCCCTGTTGGAAGCATGAAAATAAGTGGAATTGCATCTCCCCTCCCCATTTTCTCCTGGCAAATATCATTCTTCTCACTACTCAACAATGTGGTTCTTTTTATCTCTAACATGTTATTGTCTGTCTATGTCTTATGTCACCAGAGATTTATTGATTCATTTATATTTTTAATTTTGTAAAATATTTCCCAATTATGTGTAAACTTTTTTTAACATTCATTTAAAATTTTTTGAGTTCCAAATTCTCTCCCTACTTCTCTCCCACCCCAGAGAAAACAATGAGATTTATTTAGAAAAGATTTGGAAAACTTCACTGGACACCTCCAAAAGAAATAGTCATTTTCACCTTTGTATAGAACAAGGAGAAGGTCTATGGTCCTAATCCTCATGTCCAAAAGGAGTATTGGGATAGAACTGTATCAATCTATTACACATCAGGTATTTTCAGTCTTAAATATGAAGCTCCACTTTCTTTGGTCCTTCTGGGTGGAAAATATTCCTTCCCCTAGACCAGAAGAGTAAGCACTTACTTCTGGCCACCTTAGCTCCTTTCCACTGAACACTTATCACACACAGAGATCAAGCAAACATTTATCAAAGTTATAGTAATCAGGGAAGTTATACAGAGAACACACAAGAGTCAGGGAGCTCTATGACTGGGGAACAAAATGAGATCTCAACTCAACTATGAAGAAAGTAATTTCATCCAAGAAGTCAGTTCTTAGAAGCTTTGGGAGGTGCAGGTGATGGAAACTGAAGGTTGTGTTGGGGTGCTGGCTTTTGCTACATGCCTATGGCTCCAGAGATTTCTCCTGTTTGCTATCTGAAGTCCATAGCTTGTCTCTCACCTTCTCTCTTGCCTTCTCTCCTCAGTCTCAGCCAATCCAAAGTTAATTCTCCATGCATATACACAGAGAAAAACTGCCAAAGCGCCCCCCCCCCACAATGAAACTATTCTATAACCTATAAGTAGTATTCAGTTTCCAATTATGTTATCAATTATGGACTACTTAGCAGAAAACTCAACTGCTTTGTCATCAGAAGCTTCTTTTTTAAGTTAATTTATTTACTTTTAGTTTACAACATTCAGTTCTACAATGCCTTGAGTTTCAAACTTTCTCCCCCTTCCTCCCCCGCCATGGCAGCATGCAATTAAATATAGTATCTACAAATAACTTCACATTAAACAGAAACTTCTTAATCAGAGGTAGAAATGTAGGAGACATAGGGCTATGCTCCATAACAGGAGATAAAGGTAATTCCTGTACTGTTGCCCTATCCCCCGCAGTCCCATGCCCAAAGTTATGAAACACTCGTGACCATGAGGTTAAATATGCCAGAAAATATAAAAGATGCATCTGGAAGCCTTATATAAGAGAAAAGAGGATGGGTATTGTGTTAGAGGAGGGGGAGTGTGTCAAACCTATACTTAAGCGGAAAAGTAGAAGGTAGAAGATATTGAAGGTAGAAGCAGACCTCAGTTACACCAGGATGGGCTTCAAGTCCTGGAAGAAGAAGTAGGTGAAAAAGAAATATAAGATCTTATGCCACCATCCAACAGCCTTGGAAGAAAACCGATGCTAAGAAGATGAGCTTTGATTTAGAAGCTTAGAACTGATACAGAAGGGAGCACATTAGCTGTAGAACAGCTTATATAATGATAATATTAGAGAGAAAAACAATTCTGAGAGATTTTAAAACTCTGATCAATGTAATGGTTAAACAAGAATCCCAAAGGATGATGAAACACACCACTCATAACAAAGGTGGTGAATTTAAAACCCAGACTTCCTTTTTTGTTGCTAATGTGGGAATTTGTTTTGCTGGACTATGCAACTGTGTACGGAGAGCTTTTCTTTTCTTTTAATTTGCTCAGTGGGAGGTAGTGGAAGGGATAGATTAATTTAAAAATTGTTACTTAAGAAATAATAAAGTATTTTTTTTAAAAGAAGTTCAGCCTGAGCTCACCCCCTTTCATTTAATTTTGGGCCAACCTCATTCTCAGAGACTGAGGTAGATAGACTGGAAATCTCTATAGGTTGTCTATAAAACTACGTATCTTAGTCTGGACAATAGGTATTCAGAAAAAAGTTCCTTTTTCATTATGAGCTTTGTAATTATCAACAAACATAATATTCAAAAACACAAAAAGAGGATTGCATATGAACAATAAGCTTCTGTTATGCATTATCTTGCATTTAAAAAGAGCAGATATTAAATTCAGCAGATTAGGAACAGAACTATATATTTGTGCAGTTTTCTTTCTCTTTATTTTTCACCTCTTTCCTTTCCTATTGTCAACCTGACAAAAATAACAAAAAAAAACAAAATAAAAACCAAACAATCGGTAGAGCCTTCCTTTTAAACAAATAAAATGAAACAAAACAATACATTGTCAGTGTCTGAAAAGTGTGTCTTTCTTGGCACTTCTAGTTCCTTACCTCTGCCAACAGGAAAATTATCTCATCAGTCCTTTGAAATGATGAGTAGTCAGGGTTCTAAAGTTTTCAAAAATTGGTTTTTTCTTTATATTAGACAACAGATATACTATGTCCACTTAGTTATTTTGAATGATTGTGGTTCTCATTGAGAACATATTAATAACCAATTCCCCAATGCCCTCAAAACGACATGGCCTCCAACGTAGACCTCTTCTGTGTATACTTGATCTCATCTCGCTTCCCATCTTTGTTTCTTCAGGGCCAAAAATGTTAACCTCCCCACACAGCATATCTGAGACTGTGATGTTAGAATCTAGACATAGAGATTCCACTGTCATTGGCAGAGAGACAAAAAGATTGCTACCTGTATCTTTTCAGATCCTTTCCATATTTTAATCCGTTTGTTATTCTCATTCCAGTTTCATTCTTAAACATCTTTGTGAGGCTCTAGCTTACTTGTGTCTTTTGCTAAATTTCTGATGAACTTGTATATCCCTCTACTACTTCTTGACCACTCATAGTACTCCACAATCATTCTCTGTAAGATTTTATAAGGGCCTTTACATGCTAAAGAGGTGTTGCCCTCAGCTGCCATATCTCTCCATTTGGCAAGGAGATCAACAATGCTATCTAAGGCAAACTTTGGTTCTTTGGGTTTTGTGATTGATTTATATTGGTTAAATGTAAACCAGAGAGGCAGCATAGGATGCTGGGTAGAGTTGACTCTGGAGTCAGAGAGATCTTTACAGGAGTGTGGCCACTGTGCATGCTACAGCTTCTTGGAGCCACAGGTGAGAGATGGGTGACAGGTGGATACTCTGAAAAGGGCTCATACCAGAGGTGCTGGTCTTCCCTGGACACCCCATATACTCTACTTCTGCCATTGTGGTTCTGGGCAGGTCACATAATTTATCAGCATCCCAGGGATCTAAGGCTATAAATTGCTCTTTTTCAGCATCAATAGATTAAAAAAAAAGATTAAGTTAAAGTTACATCAGTTGTGTACCATTTCTTATCATTTAAAAAATTTTTGTTATTAACTTTGATCTTTGCCCTAAAAATCAGTTCCCTGATTATACACAAGACTGCAGATTTTGAAGGGGTGTTGCTATCAGTTATTTGTTTCCTGTTAAAATGTAATCAATTTCTCTTTGTGTGTGTGATATTATTTGCTGCTTGCTATGGCTAACACCTCCTGACTCCTTTCTTAAAGAAAGTATAAGGTGTGGACCTAAGATTTCTTCAGGCCTTTAAATACTCTCATTACTTAGATTTTACAACACTTTTTTTGCTGCTTTCCCCTTGCCCACTTTTGCAACAAATATCAAATCATATGTTGATTTAATTTGGAGATCTGTATTAAGTTCTTTGTGGAGTTTCCCAGACTTCTCACTCCTCTGCAACAGATGTTGGTGTCTAAGCTATAGTTATCTTCATACTGGTGTTCATACTTGCAAATGCTTATCATTAGTACAGCAATATGAAACATACCCTGAAGTGATGTTTCTTGTTGCCCTTGGATGCACAATAAAACCATTTCACTTAGAGTGAGAATGTCGAGATTACTATGACTCAATTCTTTATCAACAGTTAATATTTATAGTCTTCTAACTATGTGATTCTTCATACCCTTTCCCTTCTTTGCTCACATTATTCTGTCACTGAAAAAACTAACAGGGGCCACAAATTGAAAAAAAGACATTCTATATTTTCCTTTGTTTCATCAATCTATTAGCAAGAGCCTACTATCGGCATGGTGCTAGACACTGTTGTCACAAAGGCAAAACCAAAATTGTTTCTGCCTTCAAGTCTCAGTCTTTCAATAGAGAAAGACGATATTGACACATAAGTACGTACAAATTTGGGGGGACAGACATTGGCATATCTCACATAGAAGGTAATACCTGAACTGAACTTCGAAGGAAATCAGGAATTCTAAAAGGCAGAAGTGGGAAGAGAGTGCATTCCAGGCATGGAGGTCAGCCTGTGCAAAGGCATAGGAGATGGGGTTTGAATGGTATTTGTAAGGAACAGCAAAAGGACAGTTTGGCTGAATTATAGAGAGGTTGAAGGGGATTAATATATAGTAAAGCTTTACATTATATAGTAAAGTAAGATAGGTTGGAGATATAGTTTGTGAAGGGCTTTAAATGCCCAACAGAGGAGTTTGTTTGATCTTAGATTTAACAAGGAGCCATTAGAATTTATTGGGCAGTGGGATATCCTGGTCGTGCCTGTGTTTTAGGAAAATATCATTTTGGCAGCTATCTGGAGAATGAATGAAGAGGGTAGAGATATGAGGCCAGGAAAACAATTTGGAGGCTGTTGCATTTTTAAGGTCCTAAAATCAGATGAGCATGAATATGATAATCATATTCACACAGAGCAGGAAAGATGTGAGAGCTCCCTTCAAAACTCAGCTAAAGTGTTAGTTCCTATGGGATACTTTTCCAGACCTCTTTAGTTGTTAGTGATCCCTTATCCTTCCCCACCCCCCCCCAAATTCCCTGGTAATTACTATGTATTTATTTTGCATTTACTTATCCATGTATATAGTCTACCTCCCCACTAGAATGAAAACTCCTTGAGGGCAAATAGTATTTCAGTGACTGGTGCTTAATAAATGCTTATTTAATCTTGCCATTTGGAAAGGACAATCCTGTGTCCTACAGTCAATTGTTCTTACAAAGTCCACGCCACAGAGCACTTTATTTTATTTTTAAAAAATTTTTATTTTTTATATTCATGTTAACCATAAAATGAATGACCATCAGAACAACTACCATTGTCTGGAGATACAAAGATTAAGGACAGGGGCAGCTAGGTGGCACAGTGATTAGAACACAGGCCCTGGAGTTAGGAGAACCTTAGATCAAATACAACCTCAGACATTTAACACTTACTAGCTGTGTGACCTTGGGCAGGTCACTTAACCCCAATTGTTCTGCCTTCCCTCCTCCAAAAAAGGCCAAAAAAAAAAAAAGATCAAGGTCATGTGAGGTGTGCCATGAATCTAAGGTGAAGGTACCAATTAAGTCTAAGGCAAATACAATAATTGAATTTGCAAGGTACAGAAGAACCTTCATTCTTCTAATGAATCTTTTTTTGTTGTTGTCTTTGTAGTCATATTAGGAAATCTTGATAACTACTTTATCTTCCATTTTATCTTCCAGCACTTAGAGACAGTGGAGTCATCTAGAGATGGGTGATGAACCAAAAGATTATAGCAGATGACTCAATATCTTGATCATATCTGTAATTACAAATAAAAAAAACAACACAAAGACTGCCTTCATTTGGGAAGGGTGTTGTTTGACACCACCTCAAAGAATAGAAAGGAGGATGCTAGGACTTTGACATGAGACAGTTCCTGATGAGATAGTCACAATAGGGGAAGGAAAAGGAAAAGCTTATCCCCCTACCACCTGAAAGCTCCTCATTTTATACTGATTATTCTCTCTAACTAGGTGCTAAGCTTTATTCTCTCTACACTGCAGAAGGTTAGCAAGTGCTATCATTACTTTCTAAATTAAGCACCCTGTGGCAAAACACTGATTACACAGCCCTAGTTACAGCCCTTATTATCACTATGTTCTTCCCATCTTCTTATATGCTATCCTGAGCCACTGATATTGGGTATGGATGAGTAATGGGTTTCAGGGTGAAAGGAAAGAAATATCACCTCAAAAACTTACAGAGATCAGACAGCACATCTCTATACACATAAGTTACAAATTATGCACAAATGTTTTTGATCCTCCAAAAAATCTTAATGGCAGTCTCCATTTTAATGTATTTACACCCTGTGGGTTGGTAAAAAGTAGATAATGAATACTGTAGGCCTTTGGTGGAATCTCTCTGAAAGTCTCAGTACTGCTTAGGACTGAGAATAATTTCCATCAGTTAAAACGACTATAAAATAAAGCCACAAGTTAGAGAGGGAAGAATATTTTTATGCCAAATATCCAAGTATTCCTCCAGTTTTCTCTTGTGGAAATATAGCTCATAACTAAAGCAAGATCACAGAAGTTGTTAAACTCTTCTAGCTTTCTTAAGCTTACTTGGTGTATCTAATTTGTACAGCAGACTATATACTTCTGTGGACTACTGCCAGACCTCTCCCATTGAGTCAGCTCCTATCTGGACATGCACAGAACTTTGGCGATATGTTTCCTGTCTGTACATACTCCCTGACTCTTCCCTGAACCATGCTGAGAGTCTGATGAAAGTCTTGGAGCTGGTGTAAACATCAGCTGATTTTCTGAAGCTCTCTTGTTACTTATTCCCATCCATGGCAAATATATGCTATGCAAAAGGCTAAAGGCAGTCATTTTTTGTTCTTTTTTTTACTTGACCTCATTGCTTTCCCTGTGATTCAAAGTTTACTGAGAGATTTCATTTTACTATGTTTACATGTAGACTGAAGGTGGTCACATGTTTACTTTGATTAACATCAAAAAAGAAACTTGGTAATAAAATGGTAAAAAAAGTAGACTCTTCTTTTAACCTACTTTTAACTAACCTCCTAGAAGTTAATCATTATTTAAATGAAGTGCAGGCAAAAGGGCTAGGTACAACATTTGTACTAGGCTAGGAGATATGAGGCATGTTATTTGTTCGTTCTGACATATGCTTATTAGGTCCCTACTGTATGCCATGCATTGTGTCAGGTGCTGAAGAAATAAACAGATAAATAAGACCCTCTAATCCCTGACCTTAGGATAGCTACGTGGTATAGTCTATAGAGGACTGGGCTTGGAAGCAGGAACATTCATCCTCCATGAGTTCAAATCCAGTCTCATATTACTCATATATTTACTGTGACCCTGGGGAAGTCACTTACTGCTGTTTGCCTCAGTTTCCTCATCTGTAAAATAAGTTGGAGAAGGAAATGGCAAACCACTCAAGTATCTTTGCCAAGAAAACTCCAAGTGGGGTCATGCTGAGAGCTTGTATAGGAGCCTTGAGCTTGTACAGGAACCTTACCTAATTTACAATGTTAAAGTTTTCAATTGCTGTTGTTTTAGTAATTGACCTTCAAGTACAATGAGTGCTCTGCAACAGTTACCCCAACCCCCAACATTTCCATTGTTTGACTGGGTTCCCCAGAGTGACTGCACTCAAGATTCTAGAATGGTGTCTTCTAATTCTACAGCTCAGGAACTCCCACTGGTGTGGTCTCCCTATGGTTCTCAGTTGCTGTCAGGCAGACTTAATTAGCTTTTAGAAAGTGATGGTAACTATGATGGTATAGTTGGTTAAACAATTCATCTACCCCAGATCTGTGATATGCTCTCCCTCTAGTACATACAGAGAGTGAGGGAAAGTATGTTTCTCCATATATATACTTCAAGAGTACATATGGCAAAGAATTGCTCATAGCCCCTGGGAGACTTTTTGGTGGAGTCCTCAAGATTTTAAAAGATGTAATGTAAAGATGTGCTAGGATCTTTGTAGAGCCTTCAATTACATCCAGTAATAATAAAATAATGATGATGATGATGATGATAAAACAACTAGCATTTATATATGACCTACTATGTGCCAGTCATGATACTAATTATTTTACTAATATATTCTTATTTGAGCCTCACAATAACCTGGGGGGGAGCTATTATTATCCCCATTTTACAAATGAAGAACTGAGGCAAACAGAGGTGATGTGACTTACTCAGGGTCACATAGCTAGTAAGTGCCTGAGGCTGTGTTTGAACTCAGGCCTTCTTGACTCCAGGCCCATTGCTCTTATCCACTGAGCCCCCTGTCTGCTGATACCTGTATGTCCTTGTTGCCTGATGCAGGCACTGCTGTTGTTTTGGGGATAGTGCTAGGATATGATGAAAAATCCAAATCCTCTGGTCCTCTCAAGTTCACCAGAGCCTTTCCTGTTTGAGGGGAATGGGAGGAGGAGACTGTCTGTAGCTAGTGGTTAACATATTCTTCTCTGTATCTCCATCTACCCTTCCCCCAACTCTCACTCTTACCCCCACCCCCACCCCCACCCCCACCCCCACCAATTTGTTCTCAAGGACTTGCTTGATTCCAAATTAGCTTCCTGGTTTTATAAGAGCCTCAAGGGGCATAACTAAGTCCCTCAGCCAATCCAAATAGACTTCTTGTCACACCTAGTTGAAATGCCTTGATTGAAGCAAGATGTAGAGGCCTTGTTCACAATTAGTTCACACTTCTTACTGATTCAATTGAGATTGATTCACCTTTAAGTGGGATGGGGGGTAATTAGATTGAATGACTCAATCATCACCCCATCCTCATCCAGTATTGGAAAAAAAAAGATTACTCTCCCATATAAATTCACTCCTCTGTTTTGGTGTGCATTTTTCTCCTTTCTATGTATCATTATAACTTCATTATAGAAGTTAATTTTAAAATGGTTGATAGGAATACCTATAAAGAATAGCCAGTGATCAGTTCTGATCAATAAAAATTACTTCATAACAACATTAAATCAAACCTATGTTAAGACAAAGGACATTAATCTACTGTTTTTTCCTTTCTCAGAGTTCTCAGATTTGGCAGAAAAGCTAAATTATACCTGACCATTAATTATGCCTCTTGCCTAGACTATTTTAACAGTCTCATAATTGGTCTGCTAGCCTCCAGTCTCTCCCCTTTCTAATCCATCCTTCATATGACTGTCCAAATAATCCTCCTAAGGTATAAATCTAACTATAACCCTTGCTTAGAAATCTTCCCTGGCTCCCTCTTGTCCACAGGGTAAAATACAAACTAATCAGTCTGGCACTCTAGGCTCTAAACTAACCTCCTTATTTCACACTTTAATGCACTGCTCCTCCCCGCCAAAGAGAACTATCAGCTGCTCTTTTATCATCTTCTGTACTCTCCCACCTCTCTGAATCTGTGGAGGCTTTTCCCACGTGCCTGTAAAGCACCCCTTCCTCTTCTCATCTGCTGAAATACCCCCTTGCATTCTCTTAGTGTCCTCTCTTCCTCAAGACTTAACTCAAATCCTCTTATGGGAGGAGGCCTTTCCAGTCCAGGCTACTAATGCTATCTTCTCTCCTCTTGCCTTCCATTGTAGGAACACCGTTGTTTCACTAGTGTGGGAGCACTTTGAAGGCTGACACTCTTTTTTGCCTTTTTTAACATCCCCAGTGAGGGCCATCTCTAATCACCCTGATCTGTATCTCGCCACTGGCTCTGGAGGAGAGAATGGCTTTGTACAACCCTGCTCCCTTTAAATCCAATTCACTTGCACATCAAGACATCACCTTCCTGAAATCATTGGTCCCCTTCAAGAACAAAGGACAAACAACAATATCCCCAGTGCCTGCGGCATAAGGACCCTGAACAAATGCTTGTGGACTGACTGATGGATGGAAATTCTACTCTTCTTTCAAGCACCAGCTTAGCTATCACTTGCTCTATGAAGTTTTCTCTGGTTTTATAGTTATTGTTCTATTGTGTATGATCATGTCTGACTCTTTGTAACCCCATAGACCAACTGTCCATGTGGTTTTCTTAGCAAAGTTAAAGAAGTTTGCTATTTCCTTCTCCAACTCATTTTACAGATGAGGAAATGAAGGTAAACAGGGTTAAGTGACTTGCCCAGGGTCATACAGCTAGTATCAAAAGTTAGATTTGAACTCTGGTCTTTCTGACTCCACACCCAGTGCTTTATCCACTGTGCCATTTAGCTGTATACCTCAAGCTAAAAGCAGGGGTGGGCTCTCTCACTCCATAAATTTTCCCAGATCACTTTGCTTGAGTCTCTCCTTTCCCCCTTTGCTACTAGCATCCTTATTTAGGTACATTCCCTGTACCCCCATTAGATTGTATGGTCTTTAGTAAGAGAGACTCATAATTTTTTCATCTTTGTATGCTAGTGCCCAACAGTGCCCAGTATAAAACAGATGATTAATCGATGTCAAAGAAATTGAATTGAATGTTTGAGGGAACAATTAAAATGCTTTCTCACAAAGCATCCTTTACAATCTTAGAGATAGAAAATTGGACTGAATACACCATTAACTGATACCCCTGCCCATTGCGCATTAACAGCAACCTTCTATCTGTTCCTCAAAAATATTCCTTAAATTACTCTTCACTTGTTATTTTCTAATGATGGATCATGGAATGTGTGGATTATCCTGCTCTTAGTTCTTCCTTTCATTGAAAGATCCCTGAATTTTGGTCATTCCATGATGTCTTAGAAATGCATAGAAGGGAAAAAACTGAAATGTAAATTTGTTTCTTGTTCTCATCAATGGAATAAGGTTTTTGTCTGGGAAGTGTGTAGAACAATTAGTTAATGTAAAAGTTTTGGATTTGTTTTAGTATTTCAGTTTTTCAAGGTGATGATGGACAGGATTTGGAGTTAGGAATAGTTAAATTTGAATTCTGACTCAAACACATTGACTAGCAATGTGACCCTGGGTAAGTCACTTAAATTCCCCCAGCTTCAATTTACTCATCTGTAAAATGGGCATATTAAAAGCACCTACTGCACACACTAACTTGGTATTCCACTTCCCCCTGTGAAACCAGTCTGTTGATTGCTGAGACTTCTTTAATCTAGCTCATATCCAGATTCAGTGTGCTGTGCTCCAACTGTCTTGATCCCATGTCCATACTTGTATTATCCTCTGGCCACCCCCTTTTAATCTCCTCTCCACTTTCTACCTCTGGCCCTGAAAACAATCAAATTAGAACTGACATTCCTTGGGAGAGAGGAGTCATTCTGCTGCTTAGGCTTTTTCCTCATTATTCCTGTAACTTTTCAGACCAAAACACCCTTCCTTGGCTCCCTATACAAATGTTATCCTCCCCTATTAGAGTATTAGAATATGCTCCTTGAGGTAAAGGATTATCTTTGGTTTTGTATTTGTATTCCTAGTATTTAGCACATTGTCTGACACAGAATAAATGCTTAATATTTACACTTCTTAGGAAAATGAAAATGAAAAAGCACTTGATAAATGCTTTCTTATTTATTCATCCACAGGGTTGTTATGAGGATCAAATGAGAAAATAACATGTAAAGTGTTTGTTAAACCTTTTAAATTTTACTCCTCCTTTCCCTCCTTCTCCTCCTCTTTTTTTTCTTCCTCTTCCTTCTTCTTCTTCCTATTATTATTCCCATGGCCCATGGCCCATTGAGAGGAGGCAACATGATACTTTTGAAATACAAATGGGCCAGTATAATAGGCATGCCCTGGCATTAGAATATGCTCACAGTAAACAATTACCTGAAGGCGTTTAAAAGGAGCTTGCCCACAGACTGTTGTAAGGTAACCCAAATCACATGCCACCTGATTTGGAGCCCACCATTAAGCCCCTTTATATTTGTCTTTGTCCTTGTCCTAAACCCTGTAACTGCTTATAACAGCTTAAAGGCATAGTCCTGGGTAAAAGTGAATCACCCAA
This sequence comes from Gymnobelideus leadbeateri, assembly GCA_011680675.1. NCBI lineage: Eukaryota > Metazoa > Chordata > Mammalia > Diprotodontia > Petauridae > Gymnobelideus > Gymnobelideus leadbeateri. The sequence continues at coordinate 414,252 of WOXC01000159.1, read as the reverse complement.
GGCATAGTCCCCTGCTCCCTTATCTTTCCCCTAAGTTAGTATTTCAGTAAGCCTTGAAGCAGCATTTTGTATAAGGATTATGGTGCAAATATGCATAGAGATCATGGGGCAAGTCTATCCAATGCACAAGACTGCCCTGTTCTGGGATGCTGACCAAGCAAGGTCCTCCACCCAGAATGCTGACCAAGCAGGGTCCCCCACACCCTTCACCCAGAACATGACCCTGACCTGTTCCATGACCCCAGCCTGTTCTGGGAATTCCACTGCCCCTTTTCCCTACACCCTGGACCCTCCACCCTGTTCTAGGAAGGACCCTGGCTGCACCCTTGTACCCTTGTGCCATGTTTCCCAAATTAGCCCTGAGCTGTAGATCCAACCAATGGCTGTTCTTGGCTTCTGTATGTCATTGCTTATGCTAGCTCCCCTCCCCAGTTGTGGTTTTTGTGGTTTTTGCCTTTATAAGTATTGCCTGTATCCCAATTTGGGGCTGCCTGATTTGAGTGTATACTCCAGGCAGTCACATGCTTGATCAATAAATCCACATCTAAATTTATCTAAAACCCAGGTCTCACTTTTGCTCTTATTCTCTTCACAACAAGACATGAGAGGGAGATTTGAGAGGGGAATCCAAGCCACCATGACTCACTTTCCTGCTATGGTCCCTGGATTTATGACTATCAGACCATATCTATGTTGGTTCAATCTGGAATCCTTTTTTTTTTTATCACATTGGAGTTTTAGGAACAGAATAAAATAAAAATTGAGCAACTGGTAACATTCAGTCTAAACTGGGGGGAAGGCAGAGATTGGGAGCCACAGCCATGAGTAGAGCATGGACCAGAGCAGAGGTAAGTCAGGTTGGTAATCAGAGCAAAATGAGCTGGACTGGAAGGGGAAATGAACCAAATTCCTAAAATGAGTCAGAGATTGACTAAGATCAGGTGAATGACAAGTCTTTTCTTATGAGGACACCTCAGATGCATTTATGCCTTCTGGACATACCTGAGGTAGAAACTTAATGTGATGGCTAGAGTTGGGAGATAAAGCTTATAGTTTTGTGAATGATTCAATGAGAGTTAATGTTTGACAAACTCTTTCTACTTCTGTTTTTATTGTATTTTTCTTACTTAAATTGAACAGTTATCCTAATTACACATGGAGGCTGGCATAGTAAGGAAACCAATTGTAGAACTAATGCAATATTCACAGCACTGACAGTGACTGAATATGTTGGCATAGTTTTCAATTGCAAAATATAACAGACTCTTCATATAGAAGACAAAAGCAAAGCATTTATTCAAACACTAGAAAACCAAATTCCAGCACCAGGAAACCAAATCCAACATAGCAACACAGAAATTAATACACCACAGTGCAGCAGAGAGCCACACCATCCTTTAGCCTTCCCACAAACCAACACTCACAAGCTTACACATCTCTTTGCCTAAACATCCTCTTTCTCCCACTGTCTAGTTGCTCTGACTCCCAGCTTCCTGTGGACTCTGCTTCACCCTTCAGCAAACTCCTACTATCATAGGCTCCATGTGATTACATTCAGCCTATTAGGGGTCAGGGAATATCTTCAGAGTTGGGAAGGTCTTCAAATTCCCCTCAGTTTGTTAAGTGGCAGGGAAGATCTTCAAATTCCCATTCCCATTATACCCATCAAGAACTGAATGGAAGAAGTAGAGCTTTCCTAGGATATTATGGAAACTAGAATTATAAGATTTATTTGAAATCACAGACTCTATACCAATTTGAAAAGGAAATTCTACCCACAGAGAGGCAGGGTTAAGGAAAGAGAGGTTGCCAGATCTCTGAGAACCAAGGAGAGTTTGGTAGTTATTCCAACATGTCCTCTGGGGTCAGGTGGTACACATGACAGGCGATGGTGAACATCTGATTTCTAGAACTGATGCTTATGAATGGATGGCATCAGGTACTAGTCAGTTCCCTTTAGCTGCTACATTAGGGGGACCTGGGCTCTAAGCCATAATGTAACCCTGGCCATATTACTTACTCTGAGTCTCAGTTTTCTCATCTTCACAATGCTGGACCTAGACTTCATGATCGCGAAGGTCATTTTTAGCTTTCCCTTCTAAAATTGCCTGTAGAGCTTCAAGGGATTAAGTTGTGGGTCAGGATTTCAACTATGAAAAAATGCATCACTCTAAACTTTCACTTTAAAGACCTTTTATAGTTATTTATGTTTGGAGAACAAAATTAAGCTCAGTTTGTTAGCCTGGACGTGCTTTATTGCAGCTTCCCACTGCTACTGTCCGAAACGGAGTCAGTACAAAAATATCATCTTAAGTGCCAGACTAATGTCAATATGTATGGTTTAAATAAGGATATAGCAGAGCTCTTCTGAAACAGACAAATTAACAATACCAAAATATTATGTTTGCTTTTGCCAATGAGAGCAGCTGGCAAGATGGATTCGTGAAGAGAAATCTAGCCAACAGAGATTTTACTTTCACAGGCTTATGCCTCTGAAATATGGAAATAAAAAAAATTCACATGAGTTTTTACTTCTGAAGTTGAGGGTGTGCTGGTTTTTATCTTGTGAAATTTAGCAGAAAAGTGAAAATAATCTCAAGGTTTCAGGCACCATGGAGAGACTGTTAATATGGGAACAAAGGGCATTTGGCCAGTTAAAATAATAATTTTAAACAAGGACTGCAACTTTTCCAGTGATGGCTGAAGCCCAATTAGTCCTTTCCAGCTAAGGCTGCAGTTCCTTTTTCCAGATTATGCGGTTTGGCACAATACAGGAAGAGTAAACTTTCCTAGATGGAGAAAAACATAATTAAAAGAAAAATAAGATTATATAGTCTTAGGCCTGAAGCAAGTTCCAGCCTAGTGGAAAGGTATATTTGTCAGACAATCAGAAGGTCTCACTAGGCCTAGTAAGAAAGGGTACAATCCTTGAAAGAAGAAACAGAGGATAAATATTTGACTTGTGTGGATTCAGTTAAGAAAAAGGAATTAACAGATATTTACTCAGTCTCATATATATATATATATGTATATATATATATATATATGTATATATATATATGTTTAGATAGAGATATACATGCACATATATGTATATGTATTTGCCTAGTTTCTGTGTTAAGTGCTATGAGCAATACAATAAAAAGATGAGACCTGGAATTTATAATCTAGCTAGTGAGACATAAAAGGAATTTTTTTTTTGTGGGGGTGGGGGGAAGGGCAGGGCATTGGGGGTTAAGTGACTTGCCCAAGGTCACATGGCTAGTAAATGTTACATGTCTGAGGCCAGATTTGAACTCAGGTCCTCCTGACTCCAGGGCTGGTGCTCTATTCACCGTACCTCCTAGCTACCCCAAAATATTAATTTGTCTAAATCTTTTTTTGGGGAGGGAGAGGGAAGATCAGGGCAATTGGGGTTAAGTGACTTGCCCAAAGTCACATGGCTAGTGTTATGTGTCTGAGGCTGGATTTGAACTCAGGTCTTCCTGACTCCAGGGCTGGTGCTCTATTAATAGGATGAATTCTTAATTAAAATCAGGCAGTCAGTCAAAAAGCATTTATTAAGCACTTTCTACATGCTATGAATTATACTAAGTGTTGGGGATAATAAGAAAGTCAAATTCGAAGACCCTGCTCTCAAGGAGCTCACATTCTAGCAGGGAAGACAACTTGTAAACAACAATGTGTATATAAGATAGATACTGTATATAAGTAAAAGGTAGCCTGGAAGGGAAGGTACGAGCACTGTGGGGGATGGGAGATGCTGGGAAAGGGCTCTTATAGAAGGTGGAAGCACAGGTGAGGAAGGAGAATATTGCAGACATGGGGGAGAGTCAGTGAGATGGTACCAAGTATGAGCAACCACAAGATCCAGTGTTGCTGAATTGACAAGGGCTGCAAAGGTAGGAAGGGGCCAGGTTTTAAAGGGCTTTAACTGCGTTTATCCCTGTATTATTTGTGGGCAACTAGGTAATTCAATGGATGGAACACTGGAGTCAAAGACTGGAGTTCAAATTTGACCTTGGATACTCATTAACTGTGTGACCCTAAGCAAGTCACTTAATTTCTATTTGCCTCAGTTTCCTCATCTGTAAAATAAGGATAATATCACCTATCTCCCTGGGTTGTTTTGAGGATCAAGGGAGATAATAATATAAAGCACTTAGCATAGTGTCTATGGCTATAGCTCCTTTTGTTAAAGGAATTTGTTTTGTGAAGTCTGGATTCAGTCAAAGAGCAGCACTCGAGGACCTAGAGGGCCACATGTGACCTCAGAGGCCACAGGTTCCCCGCCCCTGTTAGCCCATAGTAAGGATTATACAAATGTTAGCTTTCTGCTCTACTTGGACACAATAGCAATCTAACTAAAGAAAAGATATTCTAATCTCAATGTGCCAGAGAAGTATTTTAAATAGTGGCTGTGTGGGGTATATTGCTCAATTAATATAAATTCAAATTGGGTGGTCAGAATTTTTATCAGACTGGGTGGCTGAATCAGTCAGTCTCATCACTGCTTTTGAAATAAAAACCAAAGATTCATTTTAATGAATGTATTAATGCTATATATGTATGTAAATAACACAACTGACTACCTTAAAGAAGGAGACAAAAACAATCTATGCAGTGGGATACACACACACACACACATATGTTCTATCTTGTTAACATTGGTCCTGAACTGAATTGGAATGTGGAAATTCCCAGGTTCAAAGAGAAGTAGAAATCTTTGTTCTCTAATCAGGATGCTTCGGAGACTTTCTCCAGCCTCTTCCTCATTATCATTTTGCCAGTAGATGTGGCAGTTATTTTTAGTCTGTAGTGGAGGGCTTATCTTTGGTATCCATGTGCAACTTTTAATCCATATTACATGCATACATTTGTGGCAAAAGGGTCCTTTGGGGGCTGCTACTGCTCCCTAACTTATAGGTAAAGTACCTCTAAATCTACTGTAGACTATCTTAGGATTTAAAAGTGGATTTGATCTTCACCTGAAATAAAAAGAAAGTAAAGATGTTTTCCGTTTAATATCTGAACTGTCTGCCTAAGGAATGTATTACACACCATGGTGGGCTCTGTGATCCAAAATGCTATTTTATTGCTATAAAATCTAGTCCATTGAGCCTTCCTATTTCTGGGAACTCTTCTCAAGACTAGGGCTTCATGGTAGGTCATCTCTGCACCTGACATCTCTTCTGTTCATTTTAAATTGCCACACTGGAATGCTTAGCTACATGTTTGACACATTGATATCTCTGGGGTCTTATCGATCATTGCGGAATGGAATCCCTTCATGGACATGCTTACTGTGTTTTTCTGCATCCTCCTAAAAATCCTGATAAGGCCTTCTCTATATTTTTGATACTGTATGGATTACATTATAGGGAAGCTAGAGGTGCAATGGATAGAGCCCTGAGCCCAGAGTCAGGAAGACCTAAATTCAAATGTGACCTCAAATACTTACTAGCTGTTTGACCCTGAGCAAGTCACTTAAGCCTGTTTGCCTCAGTTTCCTTATCTGTAAAATGAGCTGGAGAAGAAAATGGCAAACCACTCTAGTATCTCTACCAAGAAAACCTCAAATGAAGGCACGAAGAGTCAGATATGACTGAAACAAATGAATACCAACAAATGGATTACAATGGAGCATAGAGGCTATCTATTGGGCATCACTGGTTCTCGTTCCATGACCTGTCCACTTTTTTCCTGGTCATTTGCCTTTCTATAATCTTCATATCACTTCCTCATGTCATTAAAAATTTGGATTTTGTTTTGGCCTACATGCACCCCCTGTGGACCTCTCCATTGCTCATTTGGTGACCTTTGACTTTGTCTTAACAGGACTTTACCAATATAATTCTGATGATGAGATATGTTTGTGCCTCATCAAACACCACAGCCCCATCTTTTATCAGGGGCCATATTCAAAATGTCTGTCATCTAGGCAGAAGACCTAAGAATGAGCTGAATGTAAGGCTATTGAATAATCCAAAACGGAGTAAAGGGCATTTGGAATGGAATGAGAAATTCCCAGCCACTTGTCTGTTTGAGAGGAAGAACAGGCAGGCAGTATGATTCTGTATAGCAGGATACATCTCTATAGTCAGAGATGACTCAAAAATACAAGATGCCACTGTACTGATGGCTTATTGATTACCTTAAAATCATTCAGTTTGTTGGAACAGAATGAAACCGACCCTACGGGTTTTTCTTCCAAAAGGAATTCTTACATTAAAACTGTACAAAATGGCAGCTATGATGGGATCTGGTCAAAGTGCAGGAGCATTAGAACCTCCATTGTTCTAGATGCTGTTGTCGCTGTTCTTCAGTTGCATTTGTCTCTTGGTGACCCCATTTTGGGGTTTTCTTGGCAGAGATCCTGGAGTGGTTTGCCATTTCCTTCTCTAGCTCCTTATACAGATGAGAAACTGAGGCAAACAGAGGTGAATGACTTGCCCAGGGTCACATAGCTACTAAAGTATCTGAGGCTGGATTTGAACTCAGATCTTTCTACCTTGAGGTTCAGCATGCTATCCACTGAGCAACCTAGATGTCCTAACTAGATAATGAGCCTCAGTTTAAAAAGCCTAAGTTACATTTGTTTCTCTACATGTCACACTGTTGATTCTTGTTGAAGCCCAATGAAAAAACTTCATTCCTTTTTTTTGGAGGGAGTAAGGCAAGGCAATTGGGGTTAAGTGATTTGCCCAAGGTTGTATAGCTAGTAAGTGTTAAGTGTCTGAGGCTGGATTTGAACCCATGTCCTCCTGCCTTCAGGGCCTGTGCTTTCTTCACTGCACCACCTAGCTGCCCCTTAACCTCATTTCTTTCCCCATGATGGGAAAACCCCTCCTACCAATGCAATTATGACCTACTCTACGATTATAGTCAGAGACACTGGCAGGTTAAGCGTCTTGCTCAGGGCCACAAAGCCAGCATGTGTCAGAGGCAACACTTGAGCCCAGGTCTTTGTGATTCCAGAGCTGACTCTCTATTCATTATAGTGTGCTGTGGTACTGTAAATACCTTTTGGGCAACTAGATGGTACATAATGCTGGGTCTGAAGCTAGGAAGACTCATTTTCCTGAGTTCAAATCCAGCCTCATACACTTACTATGTGACTTTAGGCAAGTCACTTAACTCTGTTGGCCTCAGTTTCTTCATCTGTAAAATGAGTTGGAGAAGGAAATGGCAAACCACTCCAGTATATCTCTGCCAAGAAAACCCCAAATGGGGTCACAGAGAATCTGACATGACTGAAGAACAATTTTAAGGGTTTAAAGATGCCTTATGTACATTATATCCTATGACCCTCATGCCAACCTTGTAAAGCAGGTACTGCAGGTATTTTCTGCCTACTTTATGGATAAGGAAGCTGAGGCTTAGGGAGGTTGAATGAACACAGCTAGTATGTGTAAGAGGAAGGATCTGAACCCTGACTAGTATTTGATCATTTGTCCTTTATACCATACTGCTTCACATGCACTATATCTACCAGAGTTCTATGATCTAGTAGCTGTATCCTAAAAAAGGGGGGGTGATGAGGTTAGTGTGGCATGACTTGTTCTTGATGAAACCTTGGTAAATCTTAGAGCTTACCTTTTGAAGTACTCCTAAGACATCCTGTTAATAATAAGCTCTAAGATTTTTTTTTTCTGGGAATTGGTGTTATGTTCACTGGGCTAAAGTTTGAGGAATCCATTTTCTTGCCCCTTTCACAATTAGGGAATTTGCATGCTTCCAGTTCTGTGACTGCACTCTCCTGTTCTCATCATTTTCAAAGATCAGTGACCACAGCTCAGCAATCATATCCGCAAGTTTTTTTTTCCATGGCCCTGGGGATACTATAATCTTCCCCCTTGCCATGAATTTCTATTTCCTGTTAACCTTTCTCTTCCCTGTATTTTTCAGTCTAAAGATCATTCGTCTTGATAAATACAGACATGGATAGAGAACAGGATAAGGATTGAACCTGTGTGATTTCAGTGGTCTCTCAGATGAAGAAATTTCCTCTACCAATGGAGGCCAGAACCTTATCTGCAATTTAGAGTCAGAGAATTTCCTGGAGCACCAAGAAGCTAAGGGACATGTCCAAGATCACACAGACAATATGTTTCAGTGGAAGTTCTTGAACCCAGAATTTCATGCTACCCTCTTGGTAAAGAACACAGAACCACAAATGGAATTCAGTAGTTCTGCCTTCTCCCCCATCATCCATGATCATTATTTTCACCAGCATTACAAGATGTCAAATGAATAACTTTGATTATATTAAATTTAAAAAAAAAATTACATAAACAACCAATGATTAGAAGGAAAGCAGAAATCTGAGGAAAAAATTTTACAGCAAGTGACTGATGAAGGCCTCATTTCTCAAATATATAGAAAACTGAGTCAAATTTATAAGAATACAAGTCATTCCCCAATTGATAAATGGTTAAAGGATATGAATAAGCAGAGGGAGAAATCAAAGCTATCTATAGTCATATGAAAAAATGTTCTAAATAACTTTTGATTAGAGAAATGCAAATTAAAACAACTCTGAGGTACTACCTCATACCTATCAGATTGACTAATATGGCAGGAAATGAAAATGGCAAATGTTGGAGGTCATGTGGGAAAAACTAGAACACTAATGCATTGTTCATAGAGTTGTGAACTGATCCAGCTGTTTTGGAGAGCAATTTGGAATGATGTCCAAAGGGCTATAAAACTGTGCATACCCTTTAATCCAGTGACAACACAACTAGGTCTGTTTCCCATAGATATACAAAAGGAATAAGAACTTATTTGTACAAAAATATTTATGGCAGCTCTTTTGGTGGTGGCAAAGAATTGGAAACTGAGGGGATGTTCATAAATTAAGGAATGACTGAGCAAGTTGTAACAGGATTGTAATGGAATACTATTGTGCTATAAGAAATGAAGAGCAGAATGCTCTCAGAAAAACCTAGAAAGACTTACATGAACTGATGCAAAGTGAGTTAGCAGAACCAGTACACAGTACAGCAATATTTTACAATGATCAGTTTAGCTAATGACTTAGCTATTTTCAGCAATACAATGATCCAAGACAATCTCAAAGGACTTGTGATAAAAAATGCTATTCACCTCAAGAGAAAGAACTGAGTCTGAATGCACATCAAAGAATATTACTTTTTACTTTGTTTTTTTTTCATTGTTTTTCTTGTTCTGTGTTTTCTTCCACATTTTGACTAATATGGAAATGTGAAAAAAATTATTATTCTCACCACCCTGAATTGATAGCCAAGCCCTGCTCTCTGTGTTTTCCTTAGTATTTATTGTGAGCCTCAGTGCAATATGAGCTTTAGTGTTTCTGCCATTCTTATGGGACCATGAGATTCTTGTAATATTTAACGAGAATAAGAGGAGAGGAATTGGGGGCACCTCATGTGGGCAGTTTTCTCATGGAACTTAGTTAAGAATTGGAGGAAAGATAGCTAGCCTGGTTCATAGGATCATAGGATCAAAGGACAGGTTTTGAGCATCAAGAATGGAGAGACTGATTGCTTCCAGAAAGGCAAGGTTATGTATAATGGAAGGGTCTTTTGGTATGATTTGGAGCATGTATGGACATTCTGTAAATTGTTCTGGTCTGGTAACTATGTAATGAGGAGGTATACTATTGATTGGCTGTTTAACTGGAAGTTGGGTGCTTTGAGGTATGCAAATGACTTTCTCTATGACAATCCTGTGAGGTAGGTGGTATAAGTATTATAAGACCCATTATACAGATGGGGAAACTGTGATTCTAAGAAGTGGAGGAAGGGAAGCATGGCAGGTAGAGAGGAAGAGGGAAAAAGTAAAGTGGTGGGAGATGGAATGCTGTGTATGGACAATAGACAGTTTGGTTGGAACGTTTTGTGTGCATGTGCATGTGTATGTGTGTGTGTGTGTGTGTGTGTGTAAACCAATGTATGTGAGTCAGTGTGTGTATGTGAGTCAATGTGTGTGTACATTTGTGAGTCAATTGTGTGAGTCAATGTGTATGTGAATCAGTGTGCATGTATGTGTCACTGTGTGTATATGTGAATCAATGTGTGTGTGCCTTTGTGTATGTGAGTCAGTTGTGTGAGTCGATGTATATGTGAATCAGTGTACATATGTGTGTCATTGTGTGTGTATGTGAGTCAGCATGTATATGAATGTGTGTGTGTGGGGGGGGGGGGATGACAATTTAGGATGGCAGGGATGTGAAGTCATTCTAAAAAGATAGCTTGGAGCCAGATTGTAAAAGGCTTTAAATGCCAATTGGAGGAGTTCATCTCTTATCCTAGAGGCAATAAAGAGACACCATGCTTCTTGAGCAAGGAGGGGCATGGTCAGACCTGTACCTTGGGGATATCAATTTTGCAGCTATGTGGAGGATGTACTAGACAGGGGAAAGACTAGAGAGGGGAGCACCGATTACTGCAGTAACTCAAGTGAAGACTTAGAAGACCTCTACTAGACTAATGGCAGTGTGAGTATAGAGGGGGAGACTTAAATGAGAGGTAATGCGAGAGGTATAGATGAAATATGTACAGAGGTGTATAGGAAAGGTGGGGCAGTGAATAGAGAGTGAGACTTGGAGTTAAGAAGTACTGAGTTAAAAATCTAACCTCAGGGGCGGCTAGGTGGCGCAGTGAATAGAGCGCCGGCCCTAGAGTCAGAAGGACCTGAGTTCAGAGCCGGCCTCTGACATTTAATCCACACAAACAAAAACCTAGCCGTGTGACCTTGGGCAAGTTACTTAACCCCAATTGCCCTAAAAAAAAGGGGCGGCTAGGTGGCACAGTGAGTAAGAGCGCCGGCCTCGGAGTTGGGATGACCCGAGATCGAATCCGGCCTCAGAAAATGAGCACCCACGCATAAATAATGACTAGCCATGTAACCTTGAGCAAGTTACTTAACCCCAATTGCTTAAAAAAAAAAATCTAACCTCAGCTGTTTACTAGAACTGTGACCCTAGGGCAAGTTACTAAACATCTTTATACCTAAATTTTAAATGGGACAATAATAGTGCTTCTGTCCCAAGGTTGCTGTGAGAATAAATAAAATGAGACAATATTTATAAAGCATTTTGCAAAACTTGGAAGTGCTGTATAAATGCTATTATTTGGCAATGGATTCTGTATGGGGGAGGTGTGTATGTGTATACAAATGAATAATCGAGGGTGATAACTGTGGGCCTGGGTGACTGGGAAGGACAGTGGTACCCTTAATAGGAACAGGAAAGTTTGGAAGTGAGGGAAATTTGCAGGGAAGATGATGTTATTTGAGATTCTTAAGGAATATCCAATTCAAGATATCTAAAAGGCAGTTTGTGATGCAGGACCCTGGCTCTGAAGAAAAACCAGAGCTGCTTATGTGGGTCTGGGAATGATTTACATAGAGATGATGCAAAGGGAGTAAAATGGCGAGGGTAGCAAGAAGAGGGCCAGGAGAGAACTTTGGGGGATGCCTGTGTCTAGTAGATGTGACAGGAATAAAAAATCAGCAAAGGATCCTGAGAAGGAACAATCCGACAGGAGAAGAACCAAGAGGAAGAGAATAGGGCCTCAGCAACTCAGAGAGGAAGGAATGTCCAGAAGAGGGTGATCAGGTGTGTTGAATGCTGCAGAAAGATCAAGAAGGACAAAGATTGAGAGAAGGCGATTTAGATTTTGCATTTAAGAGATTATTGGTAACTGGGTAACTGGAGAGACATTTCAGTTGAATGATGAAGAAGCCAGATTGCAGAGGTTTTAGAAGAGAATAAGATGGGGACAGGTAGGTGACACAGTGAAAAGACCACCAGCTCTGGAGTCAGGAGAATCTGAGTTCAAATTTGGCCTCAGACATTTGATACTTACTAGCTGTGTGACCCTGGGCAAGTCACTTAACCTTGATTGCCTCCCTCCTCCCCCCCAAAAAAGAGAATAGAATGAGAAGAGAGGAATTGAGGGCTACTAGCACAAGCAGCTTTCTCAAGGAGTTTAGTAGAGAATTGGAGGAGGGATCTAGGATGAGAATCAGAGAAGACTGTAAAATCAAGTGGGGGTTTTTGAACATGCAGAGTTGGGAAACTGATATAAACCCCAATGTGGAAGAAGCCAGGAAGTCTGCTTTCACAAAGGCATTAGGATATGTAAGAGAAGTATAGACATTCTGTAACTGGTTCTGGTCTGAGGTGGAGCACTATTGATTGGCCATGTAACTGGAACTGGGGTGCACGGCACTTCCATGAAGGATGGGGGAGACATGAGCATACTTTTAGGCAGCAGGAAAAGAAGCCGGTGTGAAGAGAGAGATCAGTGATAAAAAAGAAGGTGAGGATGGGAGTAGGAGTAATCTTCTGGAGAAGATGGAAAAAGATAAGAGCAAGGGCACACATAGAATGGTTGGCTCTGGTAAGAAAAAGCGTCACTTCTGAGACTGATGTGAAGGAGGAGATAGACAGTAGGGAAATTTCTGACTGATATAAGATTTAAAAAGAGGTAAGAAGAGGGCATCTAGGTGGCACAGTAGACAGAATACTGAACCTGTATCTTCCTGAGTACAAATCTGGCCTCAGACACTTACTAGCTGTGTGACCCTGGGCAAGTCACTTCACTCTATTTGACCCAGTTTCCTCATCTTTAAAAATGAGTTGGAGAAGGCAATGGAAAACCTCTCTGGTATCTTTGCCAAGCAAACCCCAGAAGGGGTCACAGAGAGTCAGACATAACTAAAACAATCAAAGAAGAAGAGGAATCTTAGAGAAAGACCTCAATTTTCTTTCTTTTTTTTTTTTTTGGTGAAATATAAAGCTCTAGTTATGTCACATATCATCAAGTCTTAGTAATGCCCATGTTTATTCTACCTTTTTGCCTTATGCTTTGTTTGTTATTCATGGTCTCCGTATGTATTGCATGGCTATCTACAGCCATGAATACCATTACTACCCCTCTTCTTTAAATAGTCTTTCTTACTGCTTCACTTCTTTAACAATTATATCCCCACTGATAGTTCTCTTTCTTTGTTGTACTTGATTCTCTCTGGGCTTATCCTTAGTGACCGAATGTGGTAGTTTCTCTTAACCACTCCATTTTCAATTGAAAGACCTTTTGACAAAACCTGCACACTGGCCAAATATAGTCTTCCCAGGCAATATATATATATATTGTACTGGAATTCTGATGAAGAAACTGTCATTTCTATCAATGAAGCACTGACCCACAAGAAGTCCAAATCCCCTTTTCTAGCACTATTTTTTTTTTTTTTTTTGCTTTTTGGAGGGCAATTGGGGTTAAGTAACTTGCCCAAGGTCACACGGCTAGGTTTTTGTTTGTGTGTACATTAAGTGTCTGAGGTTGGATCCGAACTCAGGTCCTTCTGACTCCAGGGCCGACGCTCTACTCACTGCACCACCTAGCCGCCCCCCTAGCACCATATTTTTAATGAGCCCTTTACTCCTCAAGTCCAAGATAGAATAATAGTTTAGGCAAGAGAGACCTAGGGAGAATAGACCTAATATATTATAATGGTGCTCAGAGTCAGGATTAAACCATAAAAATCTTGCAAGACATAAGATCCTTCCCTTTGTCATTTTAATATATACTTCATGTCTTTTGTGTGTTTCTCCTGTAGGTGGAACAATGGGTAGAAGGCTGATCTTGGAGTCTGGAAGACTTGAGTTCAAAACCAACCTCAGACACTTAGTGACTTTAGGCAAGTTAATTAACATATGTTCACCTCAGTTTCCTCAAATGCAAAATTATAATAGCACCCACCTCCAAGGATTATTATGAGGGTCAAATGACATAATATTTGTAAAGTGCTTAGTTTAGTGCCTAGCACATAAATACTTGCTTCCTTCATTCTCAGAATAATGTTTTTAAGTATATAAAATAAAATCCATAGAGTTAAAAAAGAAAAATAATTATATTGAAATAAAGATGTAATTTTTTTCCCATCCAATTCACAGACCCCTGAAATCTAGCCACAGAATTTTTGAGAGGGTAATGTTCCATGTACCTATAATGCTAATGCAATATTCACAGTGCCCACAGTGGCTATGAAAATGCTGGCATAGTTCTGAATCAAAAAATGTAACAGACTCTTGGCATGTAAGACAGAACCAAAACATTTGTCTAAACACCAGAAAGCCAAATCCATCATAGCAACCAAGAAGTTGGCACACATTTCCAATGTAGCAAGCTTCCACCTCTCCAAGCCTTCCCTCCATTAGTCCTTCAAAACAAAATAGGCTCCCTTAAGCAAAAAATGCCCCTCTATTACTCATGCTAGCTGCTTTGCCTCAGTTCTGCCTGCTCCCAGCTCTGTTGTTGCTCTTATCTACTCCTTCCTGTCCCACTCTTTGTGCAAGCTCCTCCCACCTTGGGCTCCATGTGATTACATTTGGCCTATTAAGGGCAGGAATGGTCTTCAAATTCCCTTAGACCTATTAAGGGGCAGGGAAGATCTTTAAATTATCATTACCATTATAGTGCCCTAGGTTAAGAACCCCAGCTCTAGTTCAATTTGCTTGTGGGGCTCAGGGAGGGAGATTCATGAAAGCTTTTAGCAGTAGAGTATTCAGGTTTAAGTTCTTGGCATATCAAAATAATTGATTCCCATTGATATCAGTCACATTGCTCTGATAGGATCTTGAAATGTCATCAGGTCATCACGGCAGAGTGGAATGCCTATGACTAAATGTTTCTGATGCCAGTTAGACTTTTGTCTTGTGTAAAAGGGAAGCAGAGACCCAAAGTATTGTGAGTATTTTATGAGTAGAATGTTTGCAGCAGCTCTAGAATAAATATAAAGAAAAAGTTAGTGAACCATATTCTTCATCATGGAGAGCTATTTTGCTTTGCTGAGAGACTGTCCAATGAGATGATGTTCTTGAAACCACTTTGTAAAGTGTAAAGGCCCTTGTAAGGTAATAATGAGAAGGGTGTTATGGCAGGTAGGGGTGGATAGATAGAGAGGAGAAAGGGGATCATTAGAGGATACTGGAAATTCAGCAAAGATCCAAACTTAAAGAAATCTTGGCAGACTCAAGAGTCAACATGTCAACAAGATTCCTGTAGATCCATGTAGATTTATACAGAAAATGTCAATACCATGGTGATTGCTGTTTTGTCATCTGTTGGTGATATTGGTGTGCTTGTTTCTTCATTGGAGCTGTAACCAGAAAAGGCTGTGATGTTGTCAGATAGACCCTCCATCTCTTAGATGTGTTTATGACAACAGCACAATTCTACATTTTGCTTTAAAAATGTGTCTTTTTTATATATTTTGTATATACCTATATGTGTATGTCTTGTCTCTAAGGGACAGCTAGTTGGCACAATGGAGAGAGTACTGGGTCTGGGTTAGAGAGTTAAAATCTAGTTTCAGACACTTACTAGCTGTATCACTGTGCAAACCACTTAACTACTATCTGCCTTAGTTTCCTCAACTATAAAATAAGGATAATAATACCAACCTCTTAGGGTTCTTTTTTTTTTCTCCAAATGCTTTATTAACTTCTGGTTTACATCATTCATTTCCACCAGATTCAACCTTTTAGGGTTCTTATGAGGATCAAATGAGATAATATTTGTAAAGCCCTTAGCATAGCATCTGGAACATAGTAAGCCCTTAAGAAATGCTTTCCTTCCTTCCTTCCTTCCTTCCTTCCTTCCTTCCTTCCTTCCTTCCTTCCTTCCTTCCTTCTTTCCTTCCTTCCCTCCTTCCTTCCTTCCATTCCAGACACAGAATCCATTCCAGACACAGAATAAGACTGTAGGGAGCTTCCTCTCAGCTTTTAGAGTCCTTTGGTAACAGAGTAAGGACCTACTTCTCCGGCAAGGAATGAATTATGCCATGGAAAAAAATGGATTTGGCAGATGTAAAGAAGTCCAAGGTCATGTCAAGGCTGAAGAAGAAATAAGGAAGAGAAGTTTGTTTTCAGGGTCCTGTGCCAGTGAGGAAGCAGAAGATAGGAGAAGGAAGGCTGGGTTTGAAGTCAGAGAACCTGTATGACCTCCAACAAGTTACTTCCTCTTCCTAGGTCTCAGGTTCATAATAAATCTCTAAGGCTCTTTCCAGCTCTGTCCACCATCTTGTGATACTCTTTCTTTACCCCTTCTCCTGCATTTTACCAGGGCCTGAAGGTGACCCTGGGTTCTTGGTGCCTATTCCTGCCAAAGCCTGAGTCCTTGCAGATTCTACCACATTGGAAGGACTACAAATACTATTCCATTGAAGGTCCACTGTCCAGGTGCCTAGTCCTGTCATCCTACTCTCATAATCCTGACATAGAAGGAACTGATAAAACATTCATTCATATGAAGGTGTGAATGTTATCTGCCCTGGAGAGAGTGTTAGCATTTTCAGAGAGGACCCCAGGGAAGAAGGCTGTGAGTAAGACAAAAGCATATCAAGCATCAGACAAAGAGATCTGGGAGTAGCAAGGACTTTCTGATACTCCTCATAGGACATTCTTTACTCAACCTACAATCTTAGTGGGATGAAAGTTACTTATCCCAAATTCGCCTCATTTATAGTTGGAGAGAGTTTTCTGACAAATATTGATCAGGAAGCTTTCAGGTCACATAACTGGAAACATATAAATGATTTTCAGACAATTCCACTCTAAAGCGAACTGAAAATAAAAAAATGGTTCAAGAATTCTTTAGCATGAGATTCAGTTTGAACCAATACAAGGTTGCTAATTTCAGTTGGGAGGGTGGGGAAGGGAGGTGGGGGGAAGTGGTTGAAAAAGGTGTTGCTCCAGGGGGACTTTTGTCAAATTGATCATTCAAAAGAAGTCATTCCTTTTGAGCTTGGAATCATTAACTCCCCTAGTAACCAACTGTGGTTGTCATGTTTCTGCTTGTCCTGAGAATTGCTTAAGAAGGGAATGGACCAGGAAACAAGCTGCCTCCCTTGACAGGTTATTCACACTTCTTAAGGAAGGAGCTGCACATGCATGTTTTAAGCCACATTTGGAGCACTCCTGGTGTGATCTATTCATCTTAATAGAAAAACTCTCCTACATCAGAATCAGCACCCACCACAGGGTGCAGGTCTCAAGACATTTTACAAAGTTTTCTATTAACCCATCCATTATCTCTAGTTTCAGAAAGTAATTTTTCCCCTCCAGTTGTTCCATTCTTACCTTTTATATCATTTGACGGGTAAATGCCCAAAGAAAGTCCAAGTACTCTTTTAGGCTAAGCTCACCAACACCAATCCTAGAATCTTAGCATTAGAAGGAAACCTAGAAAAAAATCTAATTCAACTTCCACTTGAAATATAAATCTCCTTTATAAGAAGACAGGCAAGAAGCCAGCTATCCAGGCTGTACTGGAAGACCTCCAGTCAGGGAGGCTCTTGTGGCAGTCCATTCCATTAAAAAATATAAATGTTTTATTGATTTTTTTTTTGTTTCTGTATCACTCATCTAAATTCCCTAATATATCTCCTCACTTTCCCTTTCCCAGATAGTCATCTTTTATAACAAAGAACAGAGGGGAAAAAACAATTCAACAAACCTAACAGATATGTGTGTGTATATATATGCATACATGTATATGTGTATGTATATATGTATATGTGTGTATGTATATATGTGTACAAATTTACATATGCATATGTGGACATATCTGTGTATGAGTATAAATATCTGTATATCTGTATATGTTTGGCATTATATATATATATATATATATTGAAGTGCTCCATACTTATAATCCCCACTTCTGTAAAGAAGTTGGAAAAGAGGCCTTCTCAAGTGTATTCTCTGGGGCTAAACCTGGTCAGTCTAATTTCATAGCATTTTATTTCCATTGTTCTATTTTCTGTAATTCTTTCCACTTCCATTGTTTTAGTCTATTCCATTTTGGAAGAGATTCACTTGTGGGGAAATTCCACCTTAAGTAACCTTGCCAAAAAGTTTGGCATCCTATCAAATTTTCACCAGCTTTGTTCATACCCATCAGAATATCAGAATCATCTACCAACAAGTGAATGGCCCTTATGACTCTCAGAGATAGCAGATTACTTAATTTTCCTATTAAAATTGTGTAAATCCTAAGGATAAAACTAACATCATGAAAATTATTGAGATTAATGAATGAAAAAAAGTATTGAGTACTTAGTACACACAGCTGGGGGACCTGGGGCCCTAGAAGGCCACACTTGAGGACCCAGAGGGCTACATGTGCCCTTGAGGCTACAGATCCCTTACCTCTGTGCTAGAGATACACACAGAAAAGTAAGACAGTCTATTCTTTTTTTTTTTTTTTAGACAGTCTATTCTTAAGGATCTGGCATTATAATGGGGAGAGAACACAGGAGAATTCCATCTGCAAGTCAAGAAGGCAAGGCCCCATGCTGCTAAGGACACATTGATAAAGCAGATGACAATACCTTTTCTTTAATGTCATTCCCATTAAGAAAACCATATCTGTTTCTAATGTTGAGCAAGGAATTTAGTGGTGAGAACTGTTTTTTTCAGGGGGCGGGTTTCATAGCTTGTGGCTGCTGGGGAGGCAGGAGCCACAGCATCTGCAGAGACACTTGTAAGACTGCCTCCCTATAAGAATTGCTCTCCTGGACAAGGCCTGTGGAAGCAGACTGGAAGCGAGGCTGGCAGCTGGGGAGTTGTTCCTGGTGTTCTTGGGCTTACTTGCCAGTAAGTGGCAGGTAGTTATAAGTTGGTAGTGGGTATGTGAGTCTCTTCCCCAAAGGAATTGCAGCTAGGTATTATAGTAGATAGAGAACTGTGCCTGGAGTCAAGAAGACCTGAGTTCAAATCTAGCCTCAGACACTTTCTAGATATATGACCTTGAGCAAGTCATTTAACCTGTTTGCCCTAGTTTTCTCAACTGTAAAATGGGGGTAATAACAGTACCTACATACAGTCATTCCAAGGATCAAGGAAGATAATATTTGTAAAGCAGTTAAAATAGGGCCTGGCACATGCTAGGGGCTATATAAATACTTATCCTATTCCCCTTCCCCTTTTACATAGATGTTGGCTATGAAGATAGAGTGGAGGCGTGTGTGTGTGTGTGTGTGTGTGTGTGTGTGTGTGTGTGTGTGTGTGGGCGGGGTGGGGTATGTGTGATTTTTCCACAACAAAGGACTAATTAATACTACTATTAGTATACCTCAATCACCTGACCACCTAGTTTCTGGCATATTCAACTCTGGAACAGCTAGAAATTAGGAAGCTAGTGGGGAAGGGGGCACAGCACAAGCTGTAACAAAAATAGGTGACACCATACAAAGACATTTACAGAAAGGGTATTGGTGTCATTGATCAGATTAGCCAATCAGCAGAAAGGACTGCCAGCCCACTTGGTCTCAAAACCTAAAATCATGGGCAAAGAGACAGGAAAGGGAGAGAGGAAGAGATAAGGAAGAAAGGAGAGGAGAAGGGCCAGAGAATGAAAAGAACCAAGGTCAGTGGACATGGTGTCAGAGATTACAAGCTGAAAGAGGGGTGATGAGGAACAGACCTTTAACAGAGACAGTCATGAAAGAAAGAGAAGAAAATCCAAAGATAACGACAGCAGTTTGAGGAGAATTTGGTGCAGGGCATCTAAACAGTTCTAAACAGCACCATGGAGGCATCATGTACTACGGATGTGGAGGGGTAGGGGAACTTCAAGTCAAAAGGCCCCAACCTGCCCTGACTGCTCTCTGATCCCCCCCCCCCCTTGGGCCTTATGGGACACAATCCCCATATCCAGGTACAAGGGCACTTTACGAGTTGAGTCCCAGAGTGTTATCCAGCAAGCAGAAGGCTCTGTTTTGTCCAAATGATGCTGTCAATGGATAGCCTGAGTTCCATTTACAAGGAGGCAACACAGCAATGGATGTGTAGCATCCCAGAGCAGGAATCAAGAAAGAGCTAAGTTCAAATCCTGTTGCTAATATTTATTAGCTGTGGGAGCATGAGCTAGTCACTGAAATTTCGTAAGCCCCAGGCAACATCTCAAGACTTTATTAAATTACATATAGGTTGCCATCTGCCCCAAGTCATTAACAAGGGTTGAAATATGTACGTCATGTTAATTTACTAATGTGGGAAGTGTGCGATATATTTTAAAATAATTTCATCACAAATGTTAAAGATTTCAAATTGTTGCATTGGAAAGGTTAACCTTTATTTACCTGGAAAATTTAGTCATTTAGAATACCTTATTTCCTAGACTGTTTTGGATAACTAAAATTACTATATCTATATAGATATAGATAGATATAGTCCTCTTTTTAAAGAATAAAATACTATTTTTATTTGAATAGAACCCAGCTTAACAAATATTTAAAAACAAACATTTAAACATGAGAAGAGCTACAAATAATAAATGGCACCATGTTAATTTAATAGAAACTAAATATCTACATTTACCAAAAATTCAATTGTTTCTCCTACCACATCAATGGAACAGTCTACAGGCAGCTAGGTGGCGCAGTGAATAGATCACCAACCCTGGAATCAGGAGGACCTGAATTCAAATCCGACCTCAGACACTTAACACTTACTAGCTGTGTGACTGGGCAAGTCACTTGACCCCAATTGCCTCTCTTCCCCGCTCCGAAAAACAAAACAAACAAACAGAAAAACCTATACCATCAATAAAAAATCTTTCAGGAAAAAAAAAATCTTAGACAGATGATTTTTCACATATTGGATAATTCCCACTGGAATATTTGAGGCAGCTAGATGGCATAAGGGATAGACAATTGGATCTGGTGTTGGAAAGACCTGTGTTCAAATCCAGCCTGAGACTAGGGGTGTGACTCAGGGCTTACCCTATGTCTGCCTCACCTGTAAAATTGGGCTTTTCCTATTTTACAGGAAAAAAAAATTACTTCATCTGTAAAACAGGGATAAGAATAACATCTATCTTGAAAGGTTATTGTGAAAATCAGATGAGATTATATTTGTAAAGCTCTTAGCACAGTGTGGGCTTAATAAATGGTGGGAGCCTGGTGGTAGAGCATGAGTTGGAAATTGGGGGGAATTTGGTGTCTTGGGTCCTCTGTGGTTGGGATCTGAGCCTTCCACAGAGGAAGAAATGCTTCATTTGACCATGAACTGAATGAAGTGAGGATATTTCAGGTTCCAGAGCTTCTGGGGACAAAGACAAGGCTGCCCCAAGAAGAGGATATGCTTTTATGGATCTTGTTCCTACCATGGAAAAGAACCATAAAGGGCTAGGTGTTCTGGCAACAGAAGCTAGCATTCTCCATGTTGTGGAATTGTATCTCTTGACCAAAGGTATTATTGCCCAAGGATTTAGGACACTTCAGCCCAAACTCAGATTTCCAAGGATGAGGCTATTGCTGGCCTTGGGAGAGAAGGGAAGCTTCAATTAATCACGTTCTGTCAAACAAAGCAGGAAAAAAACCAGGTGGTCCCAAGACATATTGGGGTTGGGAAGGGGAAGAAGGAGGAGGTAGACGTGTGTGATGGTTATTTGGCTAAGGTTTTAAGAAAAATTCCTGAGTGGAAAAGAGGTCACACTAGATACTACTGAAGAATCTTTGTCCAGAATGAAATAAAGTTGTGACAAAAGAATAAAGTATTATAGGCATTTTCGCCAAGTCAATTACATCTGGAAAGGAAGATTCCCTAATAAATAAAGTATTAAAGATCACTATTTTGGTGCAGGTAGAGAAAACAGAAAGTACTACCCAAAGGAACAAAAAAAGTCATCTGGGGTTGGTGGTTAGCTCACCTGGCCACAGTCTACAATGATGATCTTTGTACAAGATGTACATTTTTGTACATCTAAGAGTCAAAGACTTCTCCTTTCTTCACTAAATTCAAGCCTTCTTTGACAAGACCAAAACAGAATTAGCTTTCCATTCAATGTCTTCACTGTATAAATGAAGAATTGGGATTTCTTGGTGCTGTGGTCTGCATTTACATGATTTTAACACTGACAATCACCCCTTGCCCTTGAAGGTTGTGAATTTCATAAAATTTGAGAACCCTGTTTTATTCTATGAACCTCCTCTGCTCATAGAAGGAAAGTAACCAATCAGGCTAAAATTATGTCTTCTCCCCTGTATGGGGCAGCAGTCTAGGCACCTTGAAGCATTTCCTAAAATTCTTAGGTTTGAAATATTCCTATATCCTAGTGGGATGGTTTGGGTCTAGGGAAGCTATATCTGTAGGCAACCAAGAAGTAGATCCTTTGTCAAAAATGGTCTTATTCTGCTTATTGATTCTATACAAAAGGTAAAAAAATCACTCTATGTAGCTAAGGATGCCTGTTCATTTATATGAGTGGTCCATTCTCTTGAACCAAGGTCAATATACAAGAGCTCAGGGAAATATTTTGCCCATTCAAAGAGATAGTGAGGTTTTCCAGGAGGTAGGAAATCAGAGCTTTTCTGCTTGGATAAATCCACACTAAACAAACCTCTTAGGCTAATGAGGTAAGTGTGGCTACTCAGAGAGAGAAGTGAAGGAAAGGGATGGAAGGTGGCCCACTCTGAGGACCACACAGAACTTGTCACTTCCCAACATTCCCTCTAGAGTAGGGTGAGTGTGGGATTTCCCAGAAACCAGTCATTTTGGTGACTAGGTTAAGGTTGTTGATTATTGTTGCTGAGTCGTTTTTAATCATGGTGGACTCTTCATGACCCCATTTGGGGTTTTCTTGGCAAAGATACTGGAGTGGCTCACAATGTCACCTAGTAGTTAAATATATTTCTTACTGATTATCCTCTACACAAAACTTAGAGGGATCCTGCCCAGGGGAGTTCCAAAGTAAATAATTTTTTTTTATAATACATGGAATCATTGTCTTTTTGGAGTAATTTCTAAAAATTATTGAATAAGCCACATTCTCTTTTTGCTAGTATCAAGTAGGTTAGAGTAGAAACATTCTTTAAAACTTCTCAGGTCTTGTTTATATCAAATATGCCCTTTAATTCGTGCTTTTAAAAATAAGTACTTATTAAATGCCTACTATGTGTCAGACATTGTGCTATGCACTTAATCAGTGTTATTTGACTTGAGTTCAAAGAGCTAAAACATCTGGTAGATGATTTTTTCAACGTTCCCATTTTTAAGTAATTCAACCCAAGCAATAATATTGTAAAGTTTTCATCTACATTCAATATCCAAATATAAACAGTAAATACATAACCATTTAACTATTGATTGCTAATTTAATGTAAATAGTTTATATAGGGAGAACCTATTTGAACTGGGGGTAGCTAGGTGGCACAATGGATAGAGTGTACAACCCAGAGTTAGAAAGACCTAATTTCAAATTTGGTCTCAGACACTTATGAGCTGTGTGACTCTGGGCAAGTCACTTATTCCTGTTGGTCTTAATCTCTTCATCTATAAAATGAGCCAGAGAAGGAAATGGCAAACCACTCTATCTCCAAAAAAAAACCAAAACAAAACTAAACAAAAAAAAACCCAAAGGGGATTATGAAGAGTTTGATATTACTGAAAGACTGAACAACAACAACAAATTGAACTACTTCATAGTGAAGTAGAAAGAGGGTTGGATTTAATGTCAAGAGACCTGTATTCAAATTTGACTCCTCCACCTATGAGACTGGGCAAGTCTCATGAGTAAAAGGAAAGAGGTGAGTGGATGTGATATCTCACCCCTGTGGTTCCCCACCACTGGGGAGGCTGAGACTGACAGATCCCTTGAGTTCAAGAGTTCTGAGACGCAATAGAGCCAGAGCCAATCCAGGTGCCAACACTAAATTTGGTACCAGTGAGGTGAACCCTCAGGAGCCCAGGACCACTGGGCTGTTTAAAGAGGGGTGAAGTGGCCTAGGTTGGAAAAAAAAGGAGCAGGTCAGAGCTTTCATTCTCATCAGTATTGGAATCAGACCTGTGAATGGCCAGTGCCCTTCCAGCCTGGCAAAATAGGGAAATCCAGTCTCAGAAAAAGAGGAGAGAGTTGAACAAGTTGGACAAATTGACCTCCAAGACCCCTTCCAGCTCTAAAGCTACGATACTCTGAAAGTAATATAGCTATTTTAGAGCTATATTCTGCTATAGAATAAAAAATAATCGTTTCTTTTGTCCTTGTTTGCTTCTTTTTTTTTTCCCTCAGCTCTGACTCTGAATTATCTGTGGCTTAGCTAGTAATTTAAAATCCTCTAATCAGTTTCCTAGACCTTGTCCTGGCTTTCTTCCCCTTGAATTTAATTATCCTCTTAAAAACTTTCTCCCATACTCTAAGTTTAGGTGATCCTATTGCTTTCTTTCTATTTTTCTTAGAATCTATGGCTGAACCTGTGGGAGACAATTCTTGATTATACACGCTAAAGAAGGAGGGCTATAATGGGGCAAATCAGAAACATCAAATAATCTAAAAATCATTTCTATTTGGCTTTGGCAATGCACCCTTTTCTACCTGAATTTTGAGAACTTCAAACACAACACTTCAAACAAAATAATGAAGCCAGCCTGTGCAGGCCCTAGTTGGAAGGGACAGTCTGGAAAAAAAAGTGACAATCATACTAGACTCTCCTTTCTTCTCTCTCTCTCTCTCTCTCTCTCTCTCTCTCTCTCTCTCTCTCTCTCTCCCTTCTCCCCTTCTTTCTCTCTCTCTCCTTTTCTCTCTTCTCTTTCTCCCTTTCTCTCTTTTTCCATCTCTTCTCCCCTTTTCCTGTCTCCCTCTCTTCTCCCCTTCTTTTACTCTCTCCCTTTCCCCATTTCCCCTTCTTTCTTCCTCTCTCCTTTCCCTCCTCTTCTCCCTTCCTCTCTTTCTCTACCTCTTCTCCCCTTCTTTCTCCTCCTCTTCTTTTACCTCCTTTTCTTTGTCCCTTTCTCTCTTTTTTATCTCTTCTCCTTTCTCCCTCTTTTCTTCTCCCCTTCTTTTCCCCTTCTTTCACTCTCTTCTCCTCACTTCTCCCTCCTTCCTTTTCCCACTTTCTTCTCTCTCTTTTCTTTCCTCTCTCCTTTTTCTCTCTCTCTTTCTTCCCCTGTTCTCCCCCTCCTCTTTCTCTTGCTTTCTCCCTTTTTCTCTCTCTCTCTCTTCTTTCTCCCCCCTTCTCTGTCTCTCTCTCTGTTTCTCCTCTCCCTACCTTCCACCCCTCAGTTACTAACCTATAAATAAGGGGGAAAAACATGATGGCCTAGTGCCACAGAGGCATTATGATGGCTAATTAATAAATGATTGTAATGCACTTGGCCATGTAAGTGCTATGTAAATTCTACAGTGCAATAATAGAAAATAATCAGCTTCCATTATCTTCTTTAGAAAGGAAATGGTATGCTGTTTTTAAGCTCAACTAGGCTCTCAAAAGTGCAGCATGTTTAAGGCCAAGCTACAACCAACCTAGGGTACAAAACGATTTAGTGTTCTAAATGCAATTTCCGTGATGGCCATCAACCTTGAAAACAAATCATAGTAGCTAATGACAGAGAACAGTAATCAGAGTGTTTCTTTTAGAAAATTACTTTGAAACAACATCGGCACCAAAGCCCACTCCAGTGCAGCTGTGAACAGTATAGAGAACAGAATTATGTGCTGACTGAAAACTAAGTCACCCAAAGAAAATGCAAAATATATGCAGGCCCCAAGTCAGCCTTGTTGTTGTGACAGTTTTTTTTTAAGCAGCTTTCTACATTATATCTTGTTCTTTACTTCAGCCTTTTTGCTTTGTCCTAAATGCCGTGGAGGTTTTTATGCAGCATACTCATGCGTACTGGGTTGTTCTTTCTCCCTTTCCTTTGCATATTTGCTGTTATCTTTGGCATTCACTTTTTGAAACCATGTGCCTCACTTGGAACAAACCCATTAAAACAAACAACCTTAAAACATTCAAAACAGCCCTGGCTGCACTGATATGCATGGAGTTCAGAGACTTTAAAGGCATTCCCACAACAGACTTACCCGTCCACGTTCAGATTCCAGTCGAAAAGCTTTGTGTTAGCTATAATAGAAACTGACATTTAGAAGCAGAGATGAATGTTTGCATATCTCATTTTTAATTCCCCAGAAATTTTTCCAGCTCAAAGATGGTGATAGCTACGTGGGGGTGCTGAGGGTAAAGGTGAAGGGTGGGGGAGACCCAGAGGGGCCAGGAAGAGGGCATGGAGAAGGGCGACGATGAAACTCACTGGAAGCCTTGAGATTATAGAAAATTGTGCTTGGGACTTTATAAACAGTCATGAAAAGGAAATAAAATGGAGAAGAAAATGTCTTCTTTAAATTGCTGTATTCAGGCAAGCCCAGGAGGCAAACAGTAACAACTGATTTAAGGATATGGTGGTGTACCTCAGACAATTTCCCCCCACATTGTAGCTGCCCCTGATAAGTGCCACCCCCCAAAGAAAAACCACCACCCCCCATTTAAAAATGATTTTGGATGAAAATCTTTCTAAAAAGTGTTAGATAGTTCACTATCCTGTGAAGTAGGACATTTCAAATAAATCTTTGCCTAAAAAGAAATAACTTCAGGGAGCTTATTATGAAAATAGATTATATTGACTTGTGGCATTATTCTCCTGGGTAAATATAAGAGTTCTCTCTGGGTTATTGAAGTATTGTGGGCTGTTTGCCTGTTCACCAAGATGGTTCTATTCCTTTTTCAATTATTTTGCTTGTTTTTATTGCTGTTCTTCTTTTGACTTTAAGCTGTCACTTCTAATGACTTTAAGTATGTTTGTACATGTATGTGTATGTCCTTTAATAACATCATATTTGGACAGCTACGTCATGCAAAGGATAGAGCACCAAACCTGGAGTCAGGAGGGCCGGAGTTCAAATTTGCCCTCAGATACTTACTAGCTGTGTGACCTTGGTTGTGTCATTTAACCCCTTAGTGTCCTCATCTGTAAAATGAGCTAGATAAGGCAATGGCAAACTATTCCAACATTTTTGCCAAGAAACCAAGAGTCAGACATTGCTGAAACAAGTGAACAACAATAACAAAAGGCCATGAATGCATGAGTAATGTGTCCAAACTTTAGCAGACTTGACGATAACACATTTTGGCTCCTTTTGTGTTTGTTTCCTATGTAGCAAAGGGTGAATGGACCTATAGGATCCTTCCCACCAAGCATGTCCAGAGTTGCTGTTACTAGTTCTGGTTGACCACATGAGAGCTCTGAGGCCTGATTCCAGATATGCGGTGACCCAGTATTACAAGGACTTCCAGATTTTGTACAATGTGGCAAACCTTGAGTGGTCCCCAGCCTTCCCACATTCTATAACAATATCAGGAAGAAGGGTACAGTGTCAGTTAAAAGAAAAGATTACTTCTGGCTCAGTCCTTATTTTGACTCTCCAGATGATATTATGTAACTACCAAGTTACCCAAAGTAGGGGCCCTGCTTATATGTGCCTGAGGCTAGGTTTGGGATTTATGTTTGTTTTGTTTGTTCCATACTGATCTTAGGCAAGTGAGTGCCTAGCTCAGGATAGAAGTATCTAAGCTTGGAGATGACTTGTTGGTTAAAGAGGTTTAGAGGTCCCATCGGGTCAGAGCAGACTAGTGGCACGGGTGGGAGATGTTCTAGCAATTACTCTAGTGATCTTAGAGATGGGCCACCAATAAGAAAACTGCTCCAAGTTAGATGTTATAGCAGCAGATATGACATAAGAGTTGTTTGGACATTGCAAAGCCAAGGTGATATGTTCTGATGGGGATCTAAGTAGATTGCAACATAATCACAAGTTACTGAATCCTATTTTAAGTTCTCCTGTTAACGTTTTGAGCCTTTTATATTTGGCATTCTTTTCTACGTAGGAAAAAATTGTCCTATACCTGGCTTGTTCAGACCACATGTAGAGTAATAGTAGTAGTAGTAATAATAATAACTAACATTTATATAGCACTTAATATATACCAGACATTGAACTAAAGCACTCATTTGATCCTCACAACTAACCTGGGAGGTAGGTGCTATTATTACTCCCTATTTTACAGATGAGAAAACTGAGACTAACTGAGGTACTCGACTCCAAGCCTAGCACTCTATCCACTGTACCACCTAGTTGCCAAAGTACTGTGTTCCCCTTCCGATATCACATTTTAGGAAGCACATTTTAAAATTATGTTGGGGGCCAGAGTAACTCAACTGTAATTTCACTTCTGTTCTGTCTATCAAGTAAAATCATCTTTGGAAAGGACAGAACAGAAATCTTTCTAAAAAGAAAAGTGTTAGATTATCGCCCTCTCTTATTAAATAGAACATTCCAAATAAGAAAAGTCTTTGCTTTAAAACAAATAGTTTAGGGGGCTTATTATGAACATAAGATTATGAGGATTTGTGGCATGACTCCTTTGTTGAAATCTAAGAGCTCTCTCAGTGTTATTGAGGTAAGCTAGAGATATTCCTAAGGAGGGGATGAGGCCTCAAGAATATTCTTAGAGTATTGGTTAAAGCAGGGCTTAAACTTTTTCCACTCATGACCCCTTTTCACCCCAGAAATTTTTATGTGTCCCCAGGCATATAGATGTATAAAATAGTTACACAAATCAAACATTTACTGATAATAAATCATAAAGAAATGTATTTTAAAATAATTCTTTGGTATATACATATATAATTTTATCATTTATTAAAGATGAAAACAAATTTGCACACTGAGATGCATGTGCTTGTTTATTTTTACATAAAGAATTGAATCTTGGTGCAATATTTGATACTACAGGACATAGAGCATCTTCAGTGGTTTTCAAAGTTGGTTGATATTTTGATTTTATAATCATTAGTGCTGAGAATGCCACTTCACATAAATACATAATACAAAATGGCAGAAGTATGTTTAGGGCCACTTCAGAAATTGTTGGAAATTCTGTCCTAATCCCAAACCAAAATTCATTTAATGATTTTGTATGTATAGTAAATACACTGCAATTCATAATATATAATAGTTTCGAATCTGAGCTGGGGTGTTTCTGGTAGCGTTCATTGGCATTACATCGTGTGATGGCATATGCAATGCAAAGTGCACATGTTGTGTGTTCAGAACCAAAGCTGCAGTGAAGTTGGCAGAACGTAACATTGGCAAGAGCTTCCAGAAATATCTTGGATTCATTACGAGTTTGATTTTGAATTAATTTTTTGTCATTGCATGTTCAGAAATCTTTTATTATTGCCAGATTGTTTTCAACCCTCCCACACTCAGCTACTTGACCCTCTACAGTTTAAGAAGTGCTGGGTTAAAGGACCTGGGTTTGCTTCAGTTGAGAAAAGGAAGATTTAGGAAACATGATAGTGGCCCTCTCGTTATCACCTTCCAGATGCAGAAATAACTTCAGGGGCTATGCAGTCCGCCATACCTGAAAAAGAATCTCCCTCTGCTACATTCTCAACAAGTGTTCAGCTTTCACTTGGAGACCTCAAAGAAGAGAGAACCATCCACTAAGGCAGACAATTTCACTCTGGGATTTCTTTAGCTGTTAGGATGACTCAACAAGGTCTTCCCTTACATCTTGGATCATCTCCAGTCATCCTGATAAATATCTGGTCACTGGGTCCAGATGGCTCTGAGAAGAAAATGAGGCTGGTGACCTTGCACAGTCCTCCCTCCCTCAAATCAAAGTCAACTGCAAGTCATGTTATCATTTCCCTGATGCCATATTTGAAAACAGGAAAATGCAACAACTAAACCGTTGAGGGCATTTAGGTGGGACAATGGATTGAGAGCAGTGGAACTGAAGTCAAGAAGACCTGAGTTCAAATTCAGCCTCAGACATCTTCTAGCTATATCACCCCGGGCATGTCATTCAACCACTGTCTGCCTCAGTTTCCTCAAACATAAAATGGGGATAATAATAGCACCTACCTCCCAGAGTTAATGTGAGAATCAAATGAGATATTTGTAAAGCACTTAGCATAGTTGTCTGCCACAGTAGGCATTTATTAAATGATTATTTCATTCCAACATGCTCACTCCATATTGTAGAGATGATTCTTGTTTAGGAACAGCAAAGCATCTACTCACCCTTCCAAATTAGAGATTCTGTGATTATTTAAAAGTGGCTCCTCATAGCACTCTCTTCCTTAAATATTCGAAAAATGTTTTTCCTATTATTGTCTGTCTGGCTCCTGGCTCTCCTGGATTTCCAGAAGACGTATGTAGCCAAAACATCCTTTTCTGTCTGTATTTTTAAAAGACAGTATAATTTTTCTCTCCAGTGCAGATCTTGCTTCAGTATCATAGACATCTCATAGCTCATGAGTTACCTTAGTTGACAGGTATGTCAGGTATTTGGGTATATACTTTCTAAGCATTTGAGGTGAAAAGCAATAAAATAGAACATAAGAGTCCATAGCATCTCGCAAAAATGTAGCATGGGGAGGGAGGAGCAAACACACCCATCCATTCACATAACTTTATCAAAGATGGCTTTAAAGGTTCCTCTGGCTCTTTATTTGGGAGCATGGCAGAAGAGTTTTACCCACTTAAGTCAATGCCGAGTAAATCAGCTATGTTCATTTTGGAAGGGGGTAGTCACCTGTGAAGTAACTGCCCCATAGCTCTGATGCTAGACTTCTTAGAGATACTTACTCCTATCAGATGCATCATAGCTAACCTGTGAAATTCATGAAATACAAAACACTTTAGGTATAGCGTTCTCTTGAAAGGCTACGTGGATCATGATGCATTTTCAAAACCTATCTTCATGGATGTAGGCCAGCTCCTGTGGAAGTGGAGATTAGCAGAGGAAAGGGAAAAGCCCACATCTGGGGTTTTCTTGTCAGAGATACTGGAGGAGGTTGCCATCTCCTTCACCAGCCCATTTTACAGATAAGGAAACTGAGTCAAACTGGGTTGAGTGACTTGCCCAGTGTCACATAGTCAATCAGTGTCTGAGGTTGAATTTGAATTTAGGATGTTATGAATCTTCCTGACTCTAGGCCCAGCACTCTATCTGCTGTGCCATCCAGCTGCCCCACTGCCAATCTTTGCTTCTTGTTAAATTGAACCTAAATATCTTGGTATTGGAACAAAATTCTTTTAACTTCTGCCTATCTGTCCTAGTTCTGCCTGCATTTGCCCACAGAATAAGCCTAATACCTCTTTGACATGATATCTCTTCAATTTTCCCCATTTCACTGGAAACTTGGGCTCCATTCTTGGCTGTTCTATGACTATGACTATCTATTCATTTAGCATATGGGTCAGAGTGTTTCATAATGTCTCACATGAATTAGTTGACATTACACCATGTATGTTGCTATTGCTTATCACATAAAAGAGTGGTTGTTGAACTTTTGTCTGGAAACCTCCTAAAATTCTTTTAGGAGATATCTCCACTAATACCTGATATCATCTCTAATATAAATGGAAACAAAATTCATTATAACATGTACTGAGTAAAAATTGCCTTTAGTGATTTGTTTGTTTATAACAAACCATGAAGCAATGATAGACAGTCATTATGTATTAATATATGTATACACATGTGTCAATGATAATAAATATCATATAGTGTCTACTATAATTTCTTTTTATTTATGTGCATTTCCCCAAAATAAATAAATACTAATCAAGAAACACCCTAAAAATGCCTTACCCAGCTGGGAAGCAGGTCAAGATGCCACTTACTGTGGCCTCCCTACTATGACCTACTCTTTGCAGTATTCCTTGTATACAGTCTTCTCCTATTAGAATACAAGCTCCTTGGGGGCAGGGACTAACTTATGGTTATTTTATATGAACTCGGTGCTTAGCATAATGCCTTGTACATAGAAATACTTAAAAATGCTTTCTCTGTCTCTGTCTACCTAATGATAGTCAGTAAACGTTCACTAACTGCCTACTATATGCTAGGCACTCTAGCATATAGAAATAGAAAAGACAGTTCCTGCTCTCAAAGAGTTCACAATTTAATGGAGGAGACAAAATGTAAACAACTGTGTACAAATAAGTTACAAACAAAATAATCGACAGAAGAAAGGCACTGAATTAAGAAGAATTGAGAAAGTTTTCCTGTAGAAGGCAGGATTTTAGTTGGTACCTTAAGGAATCTAGAGATGTTAGGAAGAGGGAATGTATTCCAGGGATGGGGGACAGCCAGTGAAAATACCTGGAATTGGGAGACAGAGTATCATGTACCAAGAAAAGCAAGGAGGCCAGTGTGTCGCTGACTAAAAGAATACACAAGGGTGGGGGGGGTGGGTAAGGAATGGAGTGCCTAGGTTATGAAGGAAGGGCTTGATGCCCAACATATAATTTTATATTTGATTCTGGAAGTAATAGGGAGCCAATGGAGTTTATTGAGTAGGAGAGTGACATGGTCAAATCTTTGCTTTAGGACAATCACTTTGCTAGCTGGGGGAGGATGGACTAGAGTATGGAGAGACTTGTGGCAGGAAGATCAAAGAGTAGTCTATTGCACTATTCCAGGTATCAGATGATGAAGGCCCTGTACATGTGGTAGTGGTATTATAGGAGAGAAGAGGACATATTGAGAGATATTGCAAAGACGAAATTAATAGGCCTTGACAACAGTTTGTATGTAAAAGCTAGGGTGAGAGAAAGGATGAGTTGAGGATGAGAACTTGGCAGCAAGCCTGGGTGGCTAGGAGGATGAGTGTACCCTCAATAGTAATAGGAAAGTTAGGGAGGGAAGGTGAATGGGGTGTTCAGTTTTTGACATGTTGAATTTAAGAGTTCTATAAGACATCCAAGAAGTCTAAGAGGAATTTGGAGATACGAGAATGGAGGTGAAGAAGAAGGCTAGGGTTGGGTAAGTGTAGATTTCAGAATCATCAACATAGAGACGATGCGGCAGCTAGGTGGGGTAGTAAATAGAGTACTAGACCTGGAGTCAGGAAGACTCACTCCAAATCTGGCCTCAGCCAGGGGTGGGGAACCTGCAGCCTCAAGGCCATATGTGGCCCTCTGGGTCCTAAAGTGGGGCCCTTTGACTGAATCCAAACTTCACAGAACAAATTCCTTTAATAAAACAAGTTCTGTAAAACTTGGACTCAGTCAAAAGGCTGGACCCAAGGACCTAGAAGGTCACAGGTTCCCCACCTCTGCCTCAAACACTTAGTAGCTATGTGGCCCTGAGAAAATCACTTAGGGTTTGCCTCAGTTTCCTCATCTGTAAAAATAAACTAGAGAAGGAAATGGCAAGCTACTCCAATATCTTTGCCAAGAAAACTCCAAATGTGGTCACAAAGAGTCAGACAAAACTAAAATGACTGAACTTCAACAATGTAGGGATGATAGTGGAATCCATGTGAGCTGATGAAAACACCAAGTGAAATAGTACAGATGGAAAAGAGAGGAGAGCCCAGGACAAAGCCCTGTGGGACACTCCTAGTTAAGGGAAATAACTTGGAAGAAGATCCAGCAAAGGAGATTGAGAAGGAGTAGTAAGACAGGCAGGAGGAAAGCCAAAAGAGAGCAGTGTCATGAAAACCTAAAGAGAAGAAAGCATCAAGGTTGAGAGAATGATCGACAGTGTCAAAGGCTGTATAAAGGTCAAGAAGCATGAGGACTAAGAAGAGGTCATTAGATTTGGCAATTAAGAGATTGTTACTAACTTTGGAGTTTTTGCTATTTTGTTATTAATTTTTTTCAGCTGAATGATGAAGCCAGACTATAGAGTTAAGAAAGAGTGAGAGGGAAAGAAGTAAAGGCATTTCTTATAAATGGCCTTCTCAAGCAGTTTACCCACAAAAGGCAGGAGAGATATGGACTGATTGTGATGGAGGGATCAAGGAAAGGTCTTTTCGGATGGGAGAGATATGGACAGGCTGTAGGCGGTAGAGAAATGCCAGAAGATGGAGAGATTGAAGGTAAATATGAGAGTGTGGATGATAGAGGGGTCAATCTGCAGGAGAAGATAGCATGGGATCACCAGTACATATAAAGGGGCTTGCCTGGGTGAGGAGGGCTTCCTCACGTGAGACAAGGGTGAAGGAGGCATCTGGGTGATACGACATGAGAAGGAAAAAGAGAAAACTCCTGGTGAATCGCTTCAGTTTTTTTTTCCAGTAAAATCTGAGGCAAGGTTCTTAGCTAAGTAGAGTAGAATAAAGGGAGCCATTGGAAGTTTGAGGAGAAATGAAAAAGTTTGAATGAGTCTCTGTGGAGAGTGGAATAGTGAATTAAATAGGGAAGTCTAAGTGAATTGGCATAATAAGCAGCCAGTTGAAGTCATATTAGATATATTGTAGTGGACCCAGGCAGGAGGTTGTGTGATTTTCCCCACCTTTGCTCAGAATAACAGCAGCAAAGGCAGCAGATGGTGGGCAGGATGCAAGGCTGAGGCTTGGCAGGACAAAATCAGTAATAGGATGAGGACACTGCAGAGTTCAATTGGTTCGCCAAGGGGTTGAGATGGGAAAGAAAGAAGAGTGTAGCTTGTGCAAAGGGTGATGTCCTGGGAGAGAACTGAGGGCCTACTCAATCAGAGGTCAGGGTGTGGTCAAAGCACAGGGTCTGAAGTTGCAATGGAAAGGAAGAAGTGGAATAACAGATAAGGGAATTTCACAGTTTTACATCTCTTAATTAGCAAAGTTTCAGATTCCCTCACACACTGGGTCACCCTCTTCTGGATTTGCTACAGCTTCTCCTGAAAATGTAGAATTCAGAAGTTAACTCACTTTGGTCTGACCAGGGCAGAGTACAACAGGATAATCACCTCCCTCACCCAGGACAAAAATCTTCCTTAATACAGTCTACTTGAACTTGCTCTTTGTCCACCAGGGCCTAATGTTGACTTATACTGACCATGAAGTTCACTAAAGAGTCATAGCTCCCTTATTCTATACTTGAACAGATGATTTTTTAAACTAGGTTTAGTTCTTCATACTTATCCCTATTTAATTCTCTATTATTAGAGTTGTTCCAACCTGTTGGCTCTCACAAATTATCTCTTTAAACTTTGTATCATATACAAATTCACTAAGTAGGTCTTTTATACCTTTTTTTTTTTTTGCTGTTGAGCTGCCTCCTCTTTCTTTAATAACAAAAGAATAAAAACTAGAATTTATATAGTACCCTACTAAGTTGCCATGTACTATGCTAGTGCTTTATGAATCTTATCTCATTTGATCCTTACAACACCCCTGGGAAGTTGGTGCTATTATTATCACCCCCTTTTATAGATGAGGAAACTGAAGCACAGAGAGGTTAAGTGACTTGCTCAGTGTCACATGGCTATTAAATGACTGAGACTGGATTTGGACTCTGGTCTTCCTGATTCCACTCTATCCACTGGGCCACCTAGCTGCTTTTTATTATTGCAAAACCTGACCAATAAAGTGCCATCTAACCTGTTTCTATGTATAGTAGAGGCTTATGTATTTCGGTTGTTTGGGATAAGCATTATCTCAATACTATGGTAAGTTTAGAATCATATCCTAGGCCTTCCTCTCTGAGACCCTCCTAGCTCTGTCCTGCTTTCTCCTGTTCCTCTTTTCTCATCCTCTGCCTTTGTTACCCTCCTCAGATCAAAACAAGTGCAAATATATTGGAGATCTTGGATAGGTTCTAATCTATTTGAAAACATATTTATAATCATATAAATTCAAGGTAACAAAGAAATGGGTTTCATTTTGAAAATAAATCTTGAAAAAATATGACAAATCTATAAAATCATCTGCCCATCTTTGTCATTATCATCCATTTTCAAAAAGCCTTTTTTACAGATGAAATTGCTTGTGGCTTTGTGGTAGAGCAGTAGCTAGCATTTATAAAGCTCTAAGATTTTAGTTATTTAGTAAATAACCATAATATCTTATTGAAATATCCCAAATGTAGTAGTATTAGTGGGAAAAAATATGGGCTGGAGAGAGAACAACTTTTAATGCTAAACATTGGTGTTATAAAGCAAATAAATTTTTCTTATGAAATATGAATCTATTTTATTGTATTTCTTAAGAGCATGTAAACTCCAGGATTTATTTCCCTTCGTTCTGAAAAGGTCTTAGAAAGATTTGCTGAAACCATGGAGTATAGGGACTGAAAAGTTTGGAAACTCTTATTTTAGTCAGTGTAAAAAGTGAATTACATCATCATGTTACCTACTAGGAGTATATCCCTTAAGAATAAATATAAATTTTATGTACATACACGTACCTATCTGTGTAAGTTAAGAACAAAACAAAACTGGTTTTGGTCAATTGTCCTTCCGGGCTAGGTGATTTCCCTTCAAAATGCATGCGGCATTTATAACAAAATGCTATTTAGACTTTTAAAAATTCATTAGAATCACATGAAAGTGACAAATCATTGATACTACTTGACAAAAGTTTTCCTTTATTCAAATCACTGATTACATCCTCTGGGAGTTTGAAACAAAAGTAAAACAAATTTTATGATTGTCAAATGATGTGAATTTACACAAATAAAAAATTCAAGAGTAATTTGTTAAATTTCACACAGTCTTGCTTACAAACTCCCAGCAAAGTGTTCAGGTTATATTGCAAGACATCTAGGCTGGTAAACCCACTAGTCTAGGTAGAATCCAATTGAAGGAGCAATGCTTTTGAAGAGTGTTGGTGGTCTAGTAAGAGAACCTGGATAGACTAAGGAAACAACTAACATCACAGAACATTTGGGCAAAAGAAAAGAATTTCCTTCCATCATCAGAACACTAGCACAACTGGGGGAGGTTTTCTTTTTCTTTAATGCCCCATTCAAAACCATTCTTCATGACAGTATAACAATAATTTGGAGGGAACTTTATTGAGGTGGAAGGGCATTCTTTTCTCCAGGGGAAAGCCTACTTTGGTCCTGTTTATTATAAAATACTTCTTGCCAGCTGAGTTTTGACCATTTTCCCTTACGCTAAATTAGAATGAAAACCTTTCTGGAGATAAGCCAACTCCTCACAAATCCACTTAAACCAAATTTCTGATTCTTAACCATGGAAGCAGGGAAATTGCAAAAAAGAGTTTCTTCTGGTCTTTGGATTTCCAGTGTGCAACTATGTGGTACCTAGGAATTCTGTGGTCTTGTCTTCTTTCCTTAACCCCTACTTTGCCTGATTGCTTCCTCAGAGGTTATTGAAGAAAGCACTTGAACATGGTTTTGTGAAATCTGAGAATGTGTTCTACATCTATGTAATTTTCTCATGCCTTCCAGACCTCTGAATACATAAAATTAAGCACCTAATAATTCTACACACATGGATAGACATTAGCTCAGTTGTTCCATATCTGTGAATTTCATTTATTGCTCGTCAGAATAACAAGGTTAAAACAGCCTGCAGAATTGCACAAAGAATTGTGCAGAATTGTGGAAATGGGTTTAAAGAAATCTGCTTGTTTATACTTCTTTCTTATTGATTAAATGAATAACCTTATTAAGAAATAAATCAGTTTGTAGTTCTCATATTTTCAGACATCTCTGCTCTTTGTATATGATATCTTAGCCTTTGCTGTTCAATGATCCCTGCTAAAGAATGCTGGATTTGTAGTCAGCCAACCTGAGTTCAAATCCTGACTTTGCCGCATACTATTTGGGTGATCTTAGAAGAGGCATGTAATTTCTTTGGGATTCAGTTTCCTCAGTAAAATATAAATTCTGTAAGCTATGGACTGAAGGCATTTGGGTTGGGTCCTTCTAAACCACTAGCAAAAGTCCTTATAGTTCTAAAATTGTGTCAACTTACAAAAAAAAACATTTTAGGAAAATTGATTTTTCATTCTATAGACTGGGATGGGGTTTTAAAGGGAACAAAACTCTTGTTTTTTTTTTTTTTCTGAACAGTGTTTCAGAGATACTACCCTGGGCAGTGTTGGAGAAGCCACAGGGAAAGAGATAATTCAGTAAAATACACAATTTCTTTAGAGAACTTAACAGTTTATTCTTCAAAAAGGGTTAGTGGAATCATACAGTAAGTCATTCTTTTGACATGGACTTTGTTTTGTTTGAAAACAAAATCTCAGTTATGCAATCTATGCTACATGCCTGGCTCCACAGCCTTATGACGTTTCCCCATGAGCTTTATAATATTAGTTCCTCCCACCTCACAACATCCTACCCATCCCCCTAGCCCTAGGAATTTTTCACAAATAGCTTCATGTTTTAGTAAATGGAGTTAGCATCTCCTAGGAAGAATATATTATTTCACACATTCTACTCAATACTATACATTCTAGTCAATTCTGGTTTAGAATTTGACCCTAAAATGATCAATTGTTACCCTTCCATTTCTGGTCAGTTATTAGGAGGTCTTCATCTGCAGCTTTGCCTTCATTTTGGAGGTACATGTACTCTTTTCATCTTCCTCGATGTTCCCCCTCTTATAGTTTTGAACTTGGAAAATCATGAGCATGAACTTCAACTTGTCAAATCATTTCTAATAGAGAAAACCTTCAAATCTTCCTTCTATAACTGCAAGTTTTATCCTATTTTGTGGGGAAAATGAATTAAATATCAACAGTACATTTTTCTTTTGTCTTTGTACCATGTCATATAAATTTCCCAAATTGCTGGGCTTATTTTTCTAGCAAGAAGGAATGAAAAATTAAATTATTCCATACTGTGATACGCTCTTATTTTGTGGCATTAAAAGACCTTGGGCAAAAGTCCAGAGATCCTCACAGAGGGCCCCTTGTAGTTTGCTGGACCAAAGCCAGCCATCCATGGAGGGGAAAAAAAAAGAGGGCGGTCTGTGAATATCCCCACGGACTCTTTCCTTGTTTTTCTTCTACAGTAGAACTGGAAATCCCAGAACTTGTCCAAGGTGTGTGGCCATGCTACAGGAAACCCACATTCAAATTTCACCTCACCCTTTCTAGCAAAGCTGTGGGGAAGCCACTTAAGTCCTGATAGTCTATCCCTAACCTTATAAGAGTAAAGGCAAAACTGAGGTCTCTTCACAACTTTACAAAGAAGTTTCAATCTCATTCCAAGGGATGAGAAATTCTGAAGGTGGCCTTCTTAGCCTCCTTCAGGACATCTGTTACCCTGTCACTAGTGAAGGTCCAAGATCCTCTTTGCCACAATGATAATAGCTCACATTTATATGGGGCTTTATTAATTAAGAAGAATTTCCCTCACAAGTTGTTGCACACAAGTATTGTTAACCTCATCTTGCTGGAAACTGAAGCTTAGATAAATTATGACTTGTCCACTGTCACACAGCTAGGAATTAGTCACTCACTCCAAACAGGGCTCTTTCAATTCAATTCAACAACCTTTTATTAAGTGTCTACTAAGCATACAAAAAAAGAAACTGTCCTTATAATAATAATAGTGAGCACTTATATAGTACCTACTATGTGCAGGCACTGTGCTAGGTGTTTTATAAATATGTTCTTGTTTGATCCTTTCCACAATGCTGCAAGATAGGTGCTATTATTATCCCCATTTTATCAGTGAAGAAACTGAGACAGAGGATAAGTGATTTGTCCAAGGTCACATAGTTAAGTCTCTGAGGCTGCATTTGAATTCATATCTCCTTGACTAGGTCTAGAGCTATATCCCCTGGACCATCTAGTTGCCTTTATCCTCAAGGACTTAACATTCTAATATAATATAAATGAAATGTCCTTTTCACCATAGCACATTGCTTGAAGGTGAGCTATGATATTTGTATGTAATATCAGTTAGTAATTCAACATTTATTAAGTGCTTACCATGTGCCAGAGGGGGCAGCTAGATGGTACAGTGGACAAAGCACTGGACCTGGAATCATGAAGACCTTCATTCAAATCTGGCCTCAGATACTTACTAGCTATGTGACCCTGGGCAAGTCACTTAACTCTGTTTGCCTCAGTTTCCTTATCTGTAAAGTAAACTGGAAAAGGAAATGGCAAACCTATTATATTTGTCAAGAAAACCTCAAATGGGGTCACAAAGAGTTGGACACCACTGAAACAACTCAGCAACAACAAAATGTGTGAGGTCTTGTACTGAGGGCTCAGGAGAACAAAAAGGTAGTTCTTGCCCTTAGGGACTTCATATTCTAATGGAGAGACAACATGCAAATAATTGTACTTGCAAGATATACAGAGTATGTCAGTAATTTTTCAGTTGTGTCCCCCTCTTGGGGTGACCCCATTTGGGGTTTTCTTGCCAAAGATACTGGAGTATAAATGGAAGATAATCTCAAAAGAAAGGTACTAGCAGTTGGTGAAGTGGAAGGGTAGGGCCTAAAAAAAGCAATTAAGAAGATGAGATTTGGGGGGGCGGCTAGGTGGCACAGTGAATAGAGCACCAGTCCTAGAGTCAGGAGGACCTGAGTTCAAATCCGGCCTCAGACACTTAACACTTACTAGCCAGGTGACCTTGGGCAAGTCACTTAACCCCAATAGCTCTGCCCTTCCCCCTCCAAAAAGCAGAAGCAAAAAACACAAATTAAAAAAAAAAAGATGAGATTTGAGTTGTCTTAAAAGAAGCCAGGAAAACTAAGAGGCAGAGGTAAGGAAGAAGAACATTCCAATCATGGAATATAAAGGGAGGAAGTCAAATAACAGAATGTCGTGTTCAAGGAGCAGCAAGTAGGCCTATTGTCATTGGATCAGACAATACCTGGAAGGGAGTAAAGTATAAGAAGACTAGAAGAGAAGGCCATATTCTGAAAGGTTTTAAATGACAAACGGAACATTTTACATTCCATCCTGAAAGTAATATGGAACTACTTGAGTTTACTGAGTGGTAACAGTGCCAGACTTGTGCTTGAGGAAAATCACACTGGTAAGCTGAGTGAAGGTTTGCAGCAGAGAGAGCCTTGAAGCAAGGATATCAGTCAGCAGGCTACTGCAGAAGTCTAGGCATGCCATGATGAGAGCCTGTACCAATATAGCAGCTACGTGAATGGAGAGAAGTAGACATATGTATGTAAGAGACTTTTGGAAAGTAGAAATAAGAAGCCTTGGAAACAGACTGGCTATGTGGGGTGACTGCAAGTGAGGAGTTAAGGATGACACAAAGATTGTTGCTACCAAAGTCTCTGATACTGTCAAATGGCGCAAAATTAAAAACTAATACGTTATTAGTAGAAATGACATTAAAGATGAAGCACTGATTACTGTTTTATCCCTGCATCCCAAGGACCATGAGACTTTCCCATCTTACTTGCAGCTGAAACCTTCCATTGTGAGCAGGGGACTGACTGTCTTACTTTCCTATTTGTATTCCAGATGAGCACAGCGCTTCAAACTCAATAAGCACTTAATAAATGCTTCATCCACTTGCTC
Organism: Gymnobelideus leadbeateri; assembly: GCA_011680675.1. NCBI lineage: Eukaryota > Metazoa > Chordata > Mammalia > Diprotodontia > Petauridae > Gymnobelideus > Gymnobelideus leadbeateri. Next base: position 373,166 of record WOXC01000159.1, on the reverse strand, counting down.
ATTCATACATTGTGAACCTATCCTTTTCTTATGGTAAAGAATGCTGGATTTGTAGTCAGCCAACCTGAGTTCAAAATGAGGGTAAAGATCAGCAAGAATTGTTGTGTAGCTAAATAAACCGAACAAAGAGAATGAGTGATATACAGGATGATACAAGAATAAAAATTAAAAGTTCAGTTAATAAAAACAGCTAGTTACTAAGCTCCTGTTGTATGCCAGACATTGTGCTGGCTGCTGGGAATACAAAGACAGAAGGGAAAGTCTTCAAGGAACTTATTCAATTTGGGGAGACAGCATGTACGTATATAACTATATTCAAAATATATACAAAATAAATATATAAATTCAAGTCAGTTTTGGCAGGGAGGACACTAAGCTGGAGGAAATCATGAAGAGCCTCACGTAAAAAGGTGATGCTTGAGATGAGCTTTGTAAGAAACGAAGATGAAGAGGTGAGGAAGGAGTGTATTTCAGGTGTAAAGGATAGCTTAGATGAGATATGAATATCAGAGACAGTTGTTTAAGAAGAACAGCAAGAAGGCCCACTTTGTTGGATCACTAAAAGGAAGTTGAACTCTGAGTAACTGGAAAACCAGTGACAAGCCCAAAGAACAGATTATAAAATCTCCTGACTTACAGCAATAGTGGACTAAAAAGACAAAATGTTATATAGACATTGTTAGATGCAGTTACTCTAACAGATCATTTTGCTTGACTTTTTTTGGTAAAAAGTGAGGATTCAGTTTGGGGATAGTGATTGTTGGTGTGTCAGGGCTGAGATGACTATGATATATAGACAAATGGCATGAATAAAGCATATTAAAATAATGACCAATGCACATTCTCAACAAAATGAGATTTTAAACATTAAGAATGCTTTCCAGGGGCAGCTAGGTGGCGCAGTGAATAGAGCACCAGCCCTGAAGTCAGGAGGACCTGAGTTCAAATTTGACCTCAGACACTTATCACTAACTAGCTGTGTGACTTTGGGCAAGTCACTTAACCCCAATTGCCCTGCCTTCCCCCTCCCTTCTAAAAAAAAAAAAAAGAATGCTTTCCTTCAAGAGGTAATATGCTAATATTCAGCACTATTGAATTATATTGGATTATAGTTACTGTCCTACTACAAATACTACCTGACAGATGCAAGCAGGAAAACCAACAGGTACTTATAGGTCTGAGAATGACTATTGCCTGAAGTTTCTTTGTTGTGTAAGAATATCCAGATTCTGAAGAGCAGTGAGAAGCTTCCATCCTGAACTAAATCCTACTCAGATGCCTCACTGAGAGAGGTGACCTTGAGTTACTCGAAATCGTGTGTTGATGGAGTGCAAGCCCTAACAAGGTCCTACAAAACTGGAAAAGCTTTGAGTAAGAGCTGAAAGACTACGTGTCTGTTGTTGGAGGCCCAGCCTCCATAATTTCAGAGATGTTTATCAACAGATAATGGATTTCTTAAAATCACAGCAACTCATGAAATTGTTTATTAAACACAAAAAGGCATTAGTAAAGGGAGTACCCACAGAGGTGAAATCCTGCATCTTTGAAAGCAAATATAGAAGTATTTCCTGAAGAATGTTTCTGATGAATATACTGCTTTAAATTTTTTTTTAATTTTTATTTTTCAACTAATACACATTTATTTTCTCTCCCTCTCCTCACAATGAAAAAAACCCAAATTTTTTGTAACAAATATGCATTACTGACTACATTTCAGCAGAAAACAAGCAACTTGAAGGCAAGGATTGTTTCAGTTTTGCCTTTGACTCCCATACCTAGGATGATGCCTGACACATATAGGAACTGGCCGAATGCTTTCTGAATGGCATGGAATGACTTACGAGGTCTTGAGACTGTTTGCCACAACTGTATTTCTGGTGTTCATCATCTTACAGTCTTTATTTTCTGTTTTTCCTTCCACCATCATCCTCTTTTGCTTGCCATCCATATCTTATCTAAAGTGATAAGTCTCTTGGAGGAGAGGACAAACAGGAGTTTTCAGCACACAGCTCACAGCCTGCTGTTTACTTTCAAAGTGGTTCAAACTATATAAAAACTTGCAAATCAACTGGCCTGAAAGAGGGAAAAAGAAAATATATAAGGATTTACAGAGTCACACTTAAAGGTGACACTAAAACCATTCCCAGATCAACACCCCCATACGCAAATATACACATACTCATATAAATTACTTTTATTTACATTATTTTAAAAATAAATTTCTTAGTTCTCATAGCAAGGAAAACCTATAAAGTGTTCCTAATAATTCTTTCTATACTTCTGTTCTGGACTATAGGCTAGGGAAAATTATGTTAAGGGACTTCATTTGTAAAGAATTTTGCCCTGGCCTGGAAGAATTTCAGCCTTTTTGACCTTCAGGGCCCAGTACAAACACTACCCTCTTTATAAATAAGTTTTCTTTGTGGCAAGTGTGCTCTAAAGGTAGCTGCTTTGTAAAATGTCCTTCAATTCAAGTTGCCTTTATTATTGAATGTTTCTTAGCCTGTGAAGAGAAACAAAAGTGTCCCAAGAGATTCAGTGTTGTCTAAAAAAATTACATACATAGTCCTGTCTGGGGATTTATTCTTTGGAAATGAAAATAAGTATCTGAAATTAAAAATGAATATAATTAAATGAAATTAAGGAAGGGCCACTTCTATTGCCCAAGATGTTGACATTGACTCCACTTGGAATCATTGCTGAGTTAAAAACAAAAACCGAAATGAATGCAATGCCAATATGTCTTAGTGACAACAGAAACAAGCTTTGGCCAGGTCTGTGCATAGTTGCAGGATGAAGAAAATAAGTTTTGAAAAGCAATGGGCATTGCTGATTATAGATTTTTATTAGGAACAGATGTTGAGCTCTGGATTTCTATGTCAGACAAAGCATTATTAAAACAAGTCAGCTAAGCTAAGTACCGTAATACCTGTTTGTTTGTTTTTTTTTAGAGAGAGAAAATTTAACAAATTTGATTCATTATCACTTCATTTTACAATGCTCTAGGACATTGAAGAAAGAAAAACAACCCAAATTATTTTGTATATACTTGCTAAATAAAGTAGATAGTGTACTGTGAAATAAAATAGGGGCAATTTTTTTTTCCTTCAATTTGTTCATACTAAAACATGCCTGTGAAAACATTCTATACTGGTGTATTGAAGTTTCCCATCCCTAAAGCTTAAATTGCCTTGTGGCCTTTTGTTATTAGGTTGTTTTTTCAGTCATAGTCAACTCTCCATAACCCCATTTGGGGTTTTCTTGGCAGAGATACTGGCCATTACCTTCTACAGCTCATTTTACAGATGAGGAAACTGAGGCAAACAGGATTGAGTCACTTGTTCAGTGTCACACAGCTAGTATCTAAGGTCAAATTTAAACTCAGAAAGAGGAGTCTTGCTGATTCTGTTTAGTGCTCTATCCATGGCACCATCTTTACTTACGGCTACATATCCTGTTTAAAGCATTGTGTCCCTTTAGAACGTGTCCATGTGTAGCTCAGAGGGTACTTCTTCCTTCTCTATGGATCATTAGAAACTTGAGTTTAGAAACAGGGATTTTTTGATAGTGATTTACCTATATTGTCTCATTTGTCTCCTACATCCTCTCCAGACTAGAAACTTCTGAATTTAATTCAGCTTTTGATTTTCTAGCTCATTATGCTGAAGGAGCCAGGCATATAACATTCGTAGAGCAGTGAACATTTAATAAGGACAGAAATGAGTATTAAAATAACCAAAATAGTATCAGCCTTATTCAATGACTACAGTTTCCTTCTTGTCCCTCAGAGAGGTTTAGGACTCAAATCTCACCAAACTCATGACTCTAGTAGTAAAAACATGGTCCCAATGTTGCTTTTACAGTAAGATGATAGACCTGGGCAGCTAGGTGGTTCAGTGGATAGAGCACCAGAACAGGAGTAAGGAAGACTCATATTCCTGAGTTTAAGTCTGACCTCAGACACTTACTAGCTGTGTGACTCTGGGCAAGTCACTTAACCTTGTTTGCCTCAGTTTCCTCATCTGTAAAATGAAGTGGAGAAGGAAATGGTAAACCACTCTTGTATCTTTGTCAAGAAAACTCCAAAACGGGATCATGAAGATTCAGAAACAATTGATATACCTGGTGCTGACGACTTCACTGTACATAATTAGGATCTACTCTTTCATGCAGTTAGAAGGAGCAGAGGGTAGAGTGGGTAGGCCATGCAGATTCCCTGGTCCCTGCAGGCTCCTGTCACCCTAGCTCATCTCTCTACTCCCTTTGCTTATTGTTTCTCTTATCTTCTGGTGGGGAAACAAAAAACAAGTCAAAACAAAAACCTCTTCCTTCACCAAGAGGCTCTCTCCAGTCTTCATGAGAATTCCCTTTCTCTACATTGCAGTGAAGGAAAGGTCTCTGGCAGCTGGTAGGAAACTCCTTTCCCAATGCCCCACATATGAGTAACACTCTCTCCCTCCATTTGTGAAGCAGGGAGAGAAGCAAACTGGACAGCCTTGCATGCCAAGGATTTTTCTAGCTAAATAGATTAATGCCAAATTATACATTTTATGATCATTTTTGTTTTGTTCTTTTCCCAGGACAACAATTATATTTAAGATTTGTTAGGCCGTGAAGGCTAAGGAAGAGATTTTTGTTGCTAGAAATCTCAAGAAAGGTGGAATAATATAGTGGAAAGAGACCCAGATTTGGAGTCAGATGGTATGAGAATCAGTCCTGGCTCTCTGATTTACTACCGGTGAGACCTTGGCCAGTCATACTATTTCTCTGGTCCTCAGTTCCTCATTTGTAAAATGGTGGGGGGTAGGAATGTGTGTATAAACTACAGGGCTCCTTAGGCCCCTTTCATCTTTAAATCTATGATCCTATGGTGATACTATGATCTTCATTGTGTTCTCCCCATAAAATATTGTTAAGAGGTGGTTGTTCATCTTTCATTTTTGAAGAGGACCAATGACATCATGGGGTGATGTCTTGACTTGTATGTGAATTGGATTTAAGTGAGGCAGAGTTACACACAGTAAGAAAGAGGTAAAATGGACCTGAGAAGATCTTAACCAGAGATCAAGCTTTAAAAAGTTTGGATTTTAGTGGGAGCCACCCTTTCCCCTTAAATGCTTATGGATACAATTCCGGAAATAGATTCTTTCCTTCGGCATAATTATTCTTCCCCTGTTAAATTGAAAAATAACCTTCGATAGAGGTAAAATGCTGAAGCCAAACTAGTCATTTAAACCTAAATGTGAATGAGTTTGATTCTCTTGCCCAAGAGGTTTTGATAAGAGATTTGAGACAGGCATTCCAACAATATGCTAAGAGGGAGAAGAGGCTGGCCCCAAGGCCCTATACCAGATTCCTGACTAACAGTTTCTTTTTGCCTTAAACACAGAAAATTTCTTTAACTCGATTAAAAACTGAAACACTCCAACACCACCTCCAACAACAACAATAACAACAAAAAAGAGGTGATTCCATTCTGTGAAAACCACAGGGGAATAGATGACCTTACCAGTGGGACAGAAGCAAATTAAGAGGGGGTTGTTAAGATGGACTTGTTTAAATGAATTCCTGTAGCCCAGGAGGACTCCTCTTAATTTATTTTTTGCTTTTGAGCCTGAGGCCTGACTTTTCTCCTGAGTAACTGTCTATTGTATCACCTTCCAGCTTAGGGAATGCCTGACTTACTTTGTATGTATTCTTCAGGCTATGTCCTTGAATGAAAAGAAAATGGGTGTTTTTACATTTTTAAGTACAAAAAAAGTTAAGCCTCAAAAAGGGCTGTTTACTATTTCTGAACATCATTTTTCTTTTCAAGCAAATTTTCATTGCCCCAAACAAGAAATGTGTTTGTATGTGTCTGTGTGAGTGTGTGAGTGTGTGTGTGTGTGTATGTGTGTGAGTGTGTGTGTGTGTGTGTGTGCGTGTGTGTAATGCAGAGGGACAGTTAAAAAATGCCAGACATGTCTACTTAAGAACAAACTATATTTCTTTTTTTTTTCTGCCTGGAAGGAGCTGTACTTTTCCAAAGGGATTTTCATGTTAAATCCTCAACTCTACAGGTTGGCCCTAAGCAAGTGCCAAACAAACAGCTGCACAGCCCAGGGACTCTAAGCTTGGGGGAACCCTCCTCTCTTTGTACCTTTGCCAGCACACACATCTGGGGTTTCACCTAGCTGCCTGCCCAATGCAAGCCCAATCCCTACCATGTGACCCAATCCTCACTACACCTGCTCCTTGACTGTGCAGAATGCCCCATCCCCAGATGGCCTAAATGCAGCCTAGGGAGATTTGAACAAGGCCTACTTGTATTCCCGTTTAATAAAGCCAACTCTTATTCATTTAAGGCAAACTATGCTGGATTAAGCCTTATGGAAGATTAATTTTGGCCCATAATTAATCATCTGGGTGATCTGAGGTCGAAACTGATCCTCTTCTTACTTGGCTCTTGAAATGAGTCCCCAACAGTAGAACCAAAGCTTCTGTTTCTGGGCCAGGGCACTGCAGAGCCTCGGTGTGCCCAATCCCTGCCTGCTTTCCCCTCTCCCAGCAGGAAACAACAAATGGGCCTTTGTGACAGTGGACGCAATTTCAGTGGTCAAAATGAATGCAGAACAGCAAGATATCTAGCAAACTCTCATCTCTATGGGCAGCATGTGATGCAGAAGAAATAAAATTAAAAAGTAGATGCAAAATAGAAGAAATACCAATATTATGGTACTTTTCTAAAATAAGTTTTCTTTGCTTTTATTTGTGTTTGTCTCAGCCCTGGCTGTTGCTTCTAACACCATGTATGTGTCTACTAGAACATCTTGAAGAAAATAATAACAGATGTAGATAAGACTTGCAGGGCCAACTCTTCAAGGGATAACAGTAGGTTACACTGGCATGACTCTTTAAAGTTATAAAGCACTATCCCTACTTTATTCCACTTAATCTGGATGACAGTCCTCAGGAAGGGGTTGGCGGGTAGGAAGGAAATCTGTGCAAATGTTCTTATCTCTATCTTATAGAAGAATAACAACAGCTTACATTTATATAGGGCTTCAAGGTTTATTAAATACTATACATAAATAGGGTGTTCCAAAAAGTCTTAGTACTTTAATAGCTTAAAATTGAAATAAGACTTTTGGGAGACCATGTATTATTTCATTTGATCAAAAAAGTAAGGTCAGAAAAGTTCCAAATTTTGTCAAAGTTACCAAATTAGGAAATATCAGAGTCTGGATTTATACTCAAACTGTTCAATTCCTAGTCCAGTTCATTTTTCAGTGCTCCAGAGAAAAACCATACCAATAGTGCAATCTTAGTATTTGATTTGTTTTTCAGTCATTTTGTTAAAGTATAGGTTCTGATTAATGCATACTCACTATTTTATTAATGTTTTATATCAAAGGTGTCAGACTCCAGTGGCAACACCCGCAAGTGAACCCTGATCCAGAGTGAAATGTCATTGGGAAATATTTAACAAAATAAATTAGAAATACAGGGGGGAGGAGCCAAGATGGCAGTGTAGAAGCAGGAAAACTCCCTGTGCTCCCCCAATAACCCACCTCAAATACCTATAATAATGACTCTAAACAAACTTTTGGGCTACAGAACCCACAAAGTGACAGAGAAAAACAAACCTCCAGCTGAAGACAGCAGACCAGCAGGAACAGTCCATTGCAGCTGGGAGCAGAGCCCAGCACTGGGTGAGCACTTGGCTTTAGACCCAGGGCCACCCAACCAGCCATGGCTACAGGGACTTTGGGAGAGTAGATCACCAGCAGCTATGGCAGTTTCCAGAATTATCAACTCATAAATGCCAAAAACAAAGTAAGAGGTTAGTGGGCTTTGGGAACAGGGGGTCTGAGAGTGCAGTCTGGCCTCTGTCCCCCAGAGGGAGAAGCAGCTGAGGTGTGGCTGCTTCCCAGCTCCTGGCCTGCAGATTGTAGGGGGACCAAGCAACCATTCTGAGGGGTAATCTCTCTTGCTTTAACCTGCTTGGATCTGGATTGCTATCTAGGGTGGAGGTCCTGGAGTAGGTGACCAGGTGCCAGAGCTGGTAGAGGCTTCTGAGAGGGTACCCATCTAATAGCTCTGGCAGCTGTGAAAACTCCAGCCATTTGGGACAAAGCTCTCCTCTTTGGAAGCAGAGTTGTACTGCGGCAAAAAGCTCAAAAGTCAAGAAATTGAGTGGCAACATGAGCAAGCAAAGGAAGCAAAGCAAGCACAGCAATCTGACTTTGGATTCCTTTTTCGGGGACAAAAAGGATCAAAATTTCGAACAGGAGGAAGACAACTAAGTCAGAACTCCTGCACCAAAAGCTTCCAAGAAAAATATGAACTGTTATAGGCCATAGAGGAGCTTAAGAAGGATTTTGAAAACCATATAAGAGAAGTGGAGGAAAAATTGGGAAGAGAAATGAGAATGATGCAAGAAAATAATGAAAAGAGAGTCAACAACCTAAATAAAGAAAATAAAACCTTAAAAATAGACTAACTCAAATGGTAAAAGAGGTTCAAAAAGCCAATGAGGAGAAGAAGGCCTTAAAAAGCCAAATTTGCCTGATGGAAAAAGAATCTCAAAAGCTCACTAAAGAAAATCATCCCTTCAGAATTAGATTGGAGCAAATGGAAGCTAATGACTTTATGAGAAATCAATATACTATTAAACAGATCCAAACAAGTGAAAAAATAGAAGGCAATATGAAATATCTCATTGGGAAAACTGGAAAATCCAGGAGAGATAATTTAAAAATTACTGGACTACCTGAAAGCCATGATCAAAAAAAGAACCTAGAAATCATCCTTCAAGAAATTCTCAGGGAGAATTTCCCTGATGTTTTAGAACCAGAGGGAAAAATAGAGGTTGAAAGAATCCACCAATCACCTCTTGAAAAAGATCCCAAAAAGAAAACTCCTAGGAATATTATATCCAGGTTCCAGAGTTCCCAGATCAAGGAGAAAATATTGCAAGCAGCCAGGAAGAAACAATTTGAATATTGTGGAAACAAATCAGGATAATACAGGTTCTGGAAGCTTTTACATTGAGGAATTGAAGAGCTTGGAATATGATATTACAGAAGTTAAAGAGCTGGGATTAAAACCAAGAATCACCTACCCATCAAAACTGAGTATCATGTTTCAGGGCAAAATATGGTCATTCAATGAAATAGAGGACTTTCAAGCATTCTTCATGAAAAAAACAGAGTTGAATATAAAATTTGACATTCAGATACAAGAAGCAAGAGAAGCATGAGAAGGTAAACAGGGAAAAGAAATCATAAGGAACTTATCAAAGCTGAACTATTTATATTCGTACATGGAAAAACAATAATTGTAACTTGTGAAACTTTTCTCAGTATGAGAATAGTTGAAGGGAATATAAATGCATATATATGTATACATAAATACATATGTCTATATAGGAGGGCATATGGGTGTATGAATACGTGAGTATGTGTATATATGTGTACAGGTATACATTTACAGAGGGCACAGGACCAGTTGAAAAGGAAGCGATGATACTTAAAAGGTGAAATTGAGAGGTGAGAGAGGAATATAACGAAAGGAGATGGGGAGAGACAGAATGGGGTAAATTATCACATATATAAGAGGCAAGGGAAAACTGTTACAATGGAGGGGAGGAACAGGAAGGCAAAGGGGAATGGGTCAATCTTGCTCTCATTGAATTTGGCTTAGGGAGGGAATGACATAGATATTAAATAGGGTATCTCACCGTACAGGAGAGTAGGGGAGAAGGGGATGATAGGGGGGATGATGGAGGGGAGAACAGGTTTAGTGAGGAGAGAAGTTGGAAGCACCCACTTTTGAAAAGGGACAGGGTCAAAATAAAGAATAGAACAAGTAGGGGGCAGGATAGGATGGAGGGAAATATAGTCAGTCTTTCACAATATATCCACTATGAAAATGTTTTATGTAGCTACACATGTACAACATATATTGAATTGCTTATCTTCCTAGTAAGGGTGGGTGACGAGTGAGGAAGGGAAAGAATCTAGAATTCAGAGTTTGTTTGTTTTTTTGTTTGTTTTGTTTTTAAATCAGTTACCTTATATCATTTATTCATTTATTTATTTTTGGAGGGCAATTGGGGTTAAGTAACTTGCCCAAGGTCACACGGCTAGGTTTTTGTTTTTGTGTGTGTTAAGTGTCTGAGGCCAGATTTGAACTCGGTCCTTCTGACTCCAGGGCTGACACTCTACTCACTGTGCCAGCCGCCCCACAGAATTCAGAGTTTTAAAATCAAATGTTTTTAAAAAAATTATTATCATTCTTTTTTACATGCAACTGGGAAATAAGATATACAGGTACTGGGGTATAGAGATCCATCTTATCCTACTGGAAAATCGGAGCAGGGATGGGGGAGGATATAGGAGAGAGCAGATTGGGGGATGGGGTATACAGTGGGATTGCAGTTTTGGGGTGGTGGGTAGGGCAAAGACAGTGAGAAAATTTGTAACTCAAAATCTTGTGGAAATGAATGATGTAAACTAAAAATAAACAAAATTTAATTAAAAAGTAAAAATACAATAAATCATTGATAACATTGCATTTTAAAACTAAATCAATATATTGCCTACAGGAATCCTTATGTACTGATTAGTCCTCATTCTCCCCCACTTCCTTTCAATTTGACACTATTGTTTTACATGATTTGAAAAAATAATGATAGGGGTGGCTAGATGGCTCAGTGAATAGAGCATGGGCCCTGGAGTCAGGAGGACTTGAATTCAAATCTGGCCTTAGATACTTAACACTTACCAGCCTTGTGACCTTGGGCATGTCACTTAACTCCAATTGCCCTGCCCCCTCCAAAAAAAAAGCCAAAAAAAAAAAAAAGAAAAGAAAAAAGAAATAATAATGATAGCTAACATTCGTATAGTGCTTGCTATGTGCCAGCTACTTTACAATTATTATTCCTTTGATCCTTGCAATAACCCTGGGAGGTAGGTGTGATTATCAAGCCCATTTTACAGATGAGAAGGCTGATACAAACAGAGATAAAGTGACCTGCCCAAGATCACACTATTAAGTGTCTAAGGCTGGATTTGAACCCAGGTCCTTCTGACTCCCAGTCCAATGGGCCACCTACCTGCCCAAGAATGGAGCAGCAGGAACTTTTTACATCAATCTCCTTGTCTTATTTATACATCTCTTAACATCAATCTAGTCATAAAGCATAGACTTCAAGGGCTAGAAGAGATTTTAGAGATCACCTCCTACCCAGCTGTATAATGATATAAAACAACCTTGTTATACCCTCACTCCACCACCATGTTGTTCAGTCCTTTTTCAGTGGTGTCTGACTCTTTGTGACCCCATTTGGGGTTTTCTTCACAGAGATACTAGAGCCTTTTGCCATTTCATCCTTCAGCTTATTTTATAGATGAGGAAACTGAGCCAAACCAGGGTAAGTGACTTACCCAGAGTCACACAGCAAGAGCCTGAGGCTGGCTTTGAACTCATGAAGATGAGACTTCCTGATTCCAGAGCCAGCATTCTAGCCACAGTGCCATTCAGCTGCTCCTACCTCCACATAGCTCTGACTTAGCTAGAATTTGAAAACTACTTGTTCTCCAGTTCAACAAGGTAAAACAGCGGACTACACTTAATGCAAAAACCAGGCAGTTTTTCAGCTCTCTTTGTGTGTCTATCTTCCCCTGTTAGACTATAAGTTCTTTACAGGGAGGGACTGTCTCATATTTATGTCCCTAGTGAGGGTCACATAGTAGGCACTTAATACCAACTGACTGATCCACTGATTCTTTGTCCATTCACATATAGGATATGGCTCTTCAGAAATGAAGAGTAACTTTTTTCAATGTTTCAGCACTTCAAAGAATGCATTGTCAGTGAGGGTATACCCTCCAAAAGGGCAAGACAGAAATCCCCCATGCCTTTTTACTGGTGTGATTTATTTCTATCCATTTGTAAATCTACCACAGGGGGTCCACCCAAAATGATAGGGGCCTTCCTTTAGGAATTAATATTAGGTGGCTACAGAGAAGCCACTGAGTTATCATCCTCCAGCACATCTATAATCCTTTATCTGTAGGACTGACCCATCACCTTTTCCATAATAATAGATAATAATAGCTAACAGTGCTTACTATGTACTTTTTAAATATTATACAGCTCTGAGAGATAAGTGCTATTATTACCATTTTATAGATGAGGAAACTGAGGCAAACATGTTTCCTATAGCTAGTACGTGTCTGAAGCTGGATTTGAACTCATATCTTTTTTACTTCAGGCCCTGCATTCCAATCACTTTGGCACCTAGCTATATCTCCTTAAGGGTATATTTCCTACCACTTTAGTTACAAATTTGTCACTGGTAATTGCTACAGCCTAAATATGTCTACAAGACATTTATTTCTCTTTTGGATAACCTACAATTTTGATTCTTTGGAGATAGAGTATTTTATAAATTGAAAACATATAACTTCATATGACAAATATTGCTGTTAAAGATAGGGATTTTTGTTTTTATGGAGAGAAGCTTCGGGTCATTGAAAGTACTTTGCAATTTCCCACATGTGATCCATCCCACTCTTTGCCACTTGCCGATTTGGGGCCAGTTTTACTGTCCATGTGCAGAGGACGCTCAACATATATGTACTGGTGGACCCACATGATGGACTATCCATTCAGCTGCATGGCATTGTCTGTATGACAGGCAGTAGGAAGCATATGACGTGCCCTGTGTGAATAGAGAGTGATTACAGCTTAGAAACAGGCAGTTTTCCTGCTGGCAGACTTTGTAAAGGACAATATTGGCAGAGAAGGAAAGAAAGCAAGTCTGAAACCATAAGGCCCACAAGGCACCTCTCTAACAAATGCCCTCAAAGTTATTTCATTTCATTCTGAATCCAATACGGCTTATCCCCACATACACCAGTTTGTGAGCTCTGTTCTTTTCCTTGGCCACAGGCTGTGCCCTAACCCTAATCCCAACCAGCTGTCTCATGAATGCGTGCCTTTGTCACAAGGAGGACCAGGGGAGAGAGTGTGGATGGATTAATACAAATCTGTCACCACTACCAGAAAAGCAACACGGAATCCATGCCCTGTTTGTTTATTGGCGGTAGGTCAGCAATGCCATTATTTTATATGAAGGGCAAAATTGCAAATAATGATAATTAGATTTTTCAACTGATCATAGAGCTAGAAAAGATCTCAAGAAATTGTGTATTCTATACCCTCCATTGTGTCTAGGCAAACTGCCTCTAAATCAACCAGGGCAGATGGTTCTCTGTCTCTTAATGATCTTCAATAAAGAAGATTTTACCACCTCCCGGAGTAATCTGTTCCACTGATGAACATGAGTGAAATCTCACGTCTGACCCAAATCTCTCCTGTTGCAATTTAAGCTCATTTCTTGTAGCTCTGTCCTAAGTGCAATTGAACAGCAGTTGGTTATCATCTACCTTAAAATAATCTTTCTATATTCATCCAGAGACTACTACTAAGAACCTCATCATACTTCTATTAATTATGATCAACAATAGTATTTTTTGAATCTTCTTTCATGAATTTCATTTTCCAAGCCCTTCATAATCTGTCCCCTACCTTTCCAATTTTCTTACAATTTAAACTCCCTTTCCCCACTCCCCACCAAGTACTCTCTGATCTAGACAGTAGCCACCTTACCATTCATCAGGATACTCCATCTCTCAGTTCTGAGCAATTTCACTGGCTGTCTCCCATGCTTAGAATTCTCTCCCTCTCATCTCTACTTCTTGGTTTCTCTGACTTTCTTTAATACCCAGCTAAAATTCCATCTTCTATTATATCCTCAGCAGTTTGCATAGTACTGAGCATATTGTGGGAGCTTAACAAATCTCTACTGACTCAGTGACTTAAATTGTCCTTTTCTGGATTCTGAGTTCTCTATATCTTTTTTAAAAGTTTTTTTTTGTAGGAGAAAATAATGAAAAATTTAAGTGTTTCTTCCCACTCAAATATTCAACTAGTGATTGGTTGGGTTTTTTTTTTGTTGGTGGTGGTGGTGGTATTTTTTTTAACATTAAACTCTATTTGATCATGAAGGAGATTTCTGAGATTAGACAGACAATTCCTCAAAATGCAAACAACTGGGGGGCGGAGTCAAGATGGCGGAGTAGAAACAGCTCTTCCAAGCCTCTCTGCCCCCAGATTCCCCACAAACTATGTAAAAAAGTACTCTGAACAACTTCTGGAGCCCCAGCACCCACAGAACGACACAGAGAAGCTAAACTCCCGCTGAGGACAGCCCAGGAGCCCTGCAGGAAGGACCAGCGCAGTGGTCTGGGACCTGGCAGCGTGCAGCGCGCAGAGCGCAGGAGCTGAGCCGAGCCGAGCCCAGGTCCGCATGAGCCGAGGTTTTAGCCCCAGGGCGGCAGGGCCAGCAGCCAGCTGGAGGAACCCCAGAACACCAGGAGCTGTGGCAACTCCAGAATTATCAACATAGACTTGCCTAGGACAAAGTAAGAGGCTAGTGTCCTATGGACTTTGGGACCGGTATTAGGGAATGCGTCAGCTCCCTCCCCTGGGGGCTAGAAGCCGCTGAGGACAAACGCCATTTTGTAGTTTTCATAGGCATTTCCGGCTCCCAGCCTACAAATCATGGGGAGATCCAGCGATCAGTCTTGGGGGGTAATCGCTCTTGCTTTAACCTCCCTGGATCTGGATTGTGATCTAGGGTGGAAGTTGTGGGTGGGTTTACAGCTTGCCAGAAACGGAAGTTGCCCCCCACACGTTCGGGACGAAAATTCCTCTATCTGGCCTTAAAGCCATAGTGTGGCAACAAGCCCAAAAGTCAAGCAATTAAGTGGCAACATGCCAAGGCAAAGGAAACAAAAAAATGCAACCCTAGACTCCTATTTTGGGGGCATAGAGCAGGAAAAGGACTGTGAGGTCAGAAGTCCTGCTCCAAAAGCCCCAGGGGAAAACATGAGCGGGTTGCAGGCCATAGAGGACCTTAAGAAGGACTTTAAAAATCAAATAAGAGAAGTGGAGGAAAAATTAGAAAGAGAAATGAGAAGGATACAGGAAAAGTATGAAATGAGGGTCAACAGCCTGACTGAGGAAAACAACACCTTAAAAAATAGACTAGCTCAAATGGCAAAGGAGGCCCAAAAGGGCAATGAGGAGAAGAATGCCTTCAAAAGTCGAATTTGCCAGATGGAAAAAGAATCTCAAAAATTCACTGAGGAGATTCATTCCTTCAGAGTTAGACTGGAGCAAATGGAAGCTAATGACTTTATGAGAATTCAAGATGCTGTTAAGCAGATCCAAACAAATGAAAGAATAGAAGGCAATGTGAAATATCTAATGGGAAAAACCACTGACCTGGAAAATAGATCCAGGAGAGACAATTTAAAAATTATTGGACTACCTGAAAGCCATTATCAAGGAAAGAACCTAGAAATCACCCTTCAAGAAATTCTCAAGGAAAACTGCCCTGATGTTTTAGATCCAGAAGGCAAAATAGAGGTTGAAAGAATCCACTGATCACCTCCTGAAAAAGATCCCAAAAAGAAAACTCCCAGGAATATTATAGCCAGGTTCCAGAATCCCCAGATCAAGGAGAAAATACTATAAGCGGCCAGGAAGAAACAATTTCAATATTGTGGAAACACAATCAGAATAGCCCAGGACCTGGCAGCTTCTACACTGAGGGATCGAAGGGCATGGAATATGATATTCCAGAAGGCAAAAGAACTGGGAATGAACCCAAGGGTCACCTACCCAGCAAAACTGAGTATTCTGTTTCAGGGGAAAATATGGTCATTCAGTGGAATAGAGGACTTTCAAGCACTCTTGAGGAAAAAACCAGAATTGAATAGAAAATTTGACATCCAGACACAAGAAGCAAGAGATGCCTGAGAAGGTAATCAGGGAAAAGAAATCAAAAGGAACTTATCAAAGTTGAACTATTTACATTCCTATATGGAAAGCAATAACTGTGACTGATGATATCTTTCTCACTATGAAAATAATGGAAGAAGGGGGTGTGGTCATATGAATACATATGTGAATGTGTGTGTATATGGTTACAGTCATATATGGATAGAGGGCATAGGTTGAATTTGTTGGGAAGGGAGAATACTCAAGGGATGAAATTATGAGGTGAGAGAGGAAAGTGGCAAGAGGAGATGGGGAGAGACATGGTAGGGTAAACTATCTCATGTAGGGAAGTGGTTGCAAAGGAGGGGGAGAATAAGGAAGGCTAAAAAGGCAAAACCACATTCACATTGAATCTGGTTCAGGGAGAAAATGACATACATACTAAATGGGATATCTCAACCTGCAGCAGGATAGGGGGAAGGGGGATGAGAGGAGGGATGATGGAAGGGAGGGCATCCTTGGGGTGAGGGGAGGTTGGAAGTACCCACTATAGAAGAGGGACAGGATCATGTGGGGAATGGACCAGGTGGGGGATGGGATGAGTGGGAGGGAATTATAAGCAGCCTTGTACAATATATCTACTATGATAATGTTTTGCATAGCTAGACATGTACAACATATACTGAATTACTTATCTCCCAAGAAGGAATGGGTGACAAGGGAGGAAGGAAATGGATCTGAAATTCGAGGTCGCAACATTAAATGTTTCAAATATATATATAAATACTATTATTAATACTCTTCTGCCTATAATTGGGAGATAAGATGTGCAGGCATTGGGACACAAAGATTCATCTTCCTCTAATGGAAAAGTCGATGGGGGTATGGGAGAAGGTATGGGAGAGAGCAGATTGGAGGAATCGATAACTTGTGGGACTGCTATTCTGGGAGGTTGGGTAGGGGAATAATGGGGGGAAAATGATTGTAACTCAAAATCTGGCGGAAATGAATGATGTAAAACAGAAGTTAATAAAGTATTTGTTTAAAAAAAATGCAAACAACTATGTATAAACAAACTCTCTCTCTGTCTCTGTGCATATATATGTATATATATAATAGCAATTATAAGTTTCATATTTATATATGTGATTTATGTATAATTTATATATAGCATATAATATATAAATTATATATCATATAAAATAAAAATATTTCTATATAAACTTTTATATATACATATAAAATATATGTATACATACATATATAAAAGTTTATATGTTTATATACCACTACATATACTTCATTACTTACTTTCAGTCTTTCCCTATCTACTGCTTCCTTCCCTACTGACTACAAACGTGTCCCTGTCTCCTCCATCCTCAAAAAAGCCCTACTTCATCCTCAATCTATACCCATTAACTACTTTCCTCTATCTCTTTTGCCTTTTATGGCTAAACTAGAAAAGTCCCTTGATAATGGATGCCTCCATTTCTCTCCTCTTTCTTTCTTCTTAACTCCTTACAGTCTGGATTCTAACCTTATTACCCCACCAAAACTGCTGCCTCCAAAGTTACCAGTGATCTCTTAGTTGCTAAATCCAATGGCCTTTTCTCAGTCTCCTTTCTCCTAGATCTCAGTCTCTCTGCAGCCTTTGACACTTATCATTCTCTTCTCCTTGGTACTTTCTAGGTTTTGTCTTGATTCTCTTCCTATATATCAGACTGCTCCTTCTCAGTCCTCTTTGCTAATCCTCCTCCATATCACACCCTCTAACCATAGTATCCCACAGGGTTTTCTGTCCTTCTCTTCTCCCTCTACACTACTTCTCTTGGTCATCTTATCAACTTCCATAGATTTAACTACTTATCCTTCCCTAAGCTCTCTGCTGACTTCCAACCTTGAGTCTCCAAGTACCTTTCAGATATCCCAAACTGGATGTCCAGTAGACATCCAAAACTCAACACGTCCAAAAGTGATTTCAATATCTTTCCCCCAACTCACCCCTTCCCAACTTCCTACCTTCCCTATTGGTTGTTTCCCTTCTTTCTTGAAGAGAACCCAAATGACATCACTATGTTAGATCAAGTTACATTGTGTCTGACTGTGGCAGACCAATATCTCGCAGTGTTCTATCATAGGTTGGGCACAAATAGTTCATATGAACATTTGGGATGGATTCTCTAAATTTGTACATCTTGTATATCTTTTGAGCTATTTCAATTATGCTTTGCTTATAGAGCACAGCACCTTCTTTGATGAGGACAAGTCATGCTGGGCCGTCCTGTGACAGTGTCTCTCATGCCATGAGCATCAATTCGAAAAGTTCTTCAGAGAGACCTTGAGAGTGTCCTTGTATCACTTCTTCTGACCACCATGTGAGCGCTTGCCTTATATGAGTTCTCCGTGAGATAGTCTTTTAGGCAAATTTACATGTGACATTCAAATAATGTGGTCTCAGCCCATTGGAGTTGTTCTTTCTGCAGCAGAGTTTGAATGCTTGGCAGTTTAGTTCAAGTAAGGACCTCAGAGGCTGGTACCTTATCCTGCCAGGTGATCTTCAGAATCTTCCTAAGATAATGCAAATGGAAGTGATTCAGTTGCCAATACCTGGTGATTTCACCTGTGCAACATTTTAAAAAACATATCCCCTTCTTTCCTTTTACAATTCCACCACTCTAGTGCAGGGGCCCATTATCTCACACCTGTAATACCATGCTGGTGGATCTGCCTGCCTCAAGCCTCTCACCATTCCAATACACCTTCCATTCAGCCAACTAAGTGGGATTTCCTAAGGTGCAGCAGGTCTAATCATGTCACACCCCCACTCAGTAAACTCCAGTGGCTCCCCAGTTACCTCTGGGATCAAATATAAATTTCTCTATTTGTTGTTCAAAGCCCTTCATATTCTGCTTCTCCCTTTCCAGTTTTCTCACACCTTAGACACCCTCCCCTCCTATATGCACCCTCCAGTGCATCGACACTGGTCTCCTTGCTGTGTTCCTGGATTTCTTGGCTCTGGGCCTTTCTTCTGACTGACCTCCGTGCCTGGAATTCTTCCACTTCTCCTCTCCACCTCCTGGCTTCTCAGTCCTCTTTTAAGTCCCAACTAAAATTCCATCTTCTATAGGAAAAACGCCTCTTAAGTCTAGTGCCTTCCCTCTATTGATTATATCCTTTTTGTTTGCACATATTTGTTGTCTCCTCCATTGAACTGGGAGCTCCTTAAGGCCAGGGGCTGTCTTTTGCCTCTTTTTGTATCCTTGAGGCTTAGCATAGTGAATATCACATAGTAGGTGCTTAATAAATGCTTATCTGACTTAATACAGGCTTATGGACTGGCAGGATAATAACCCAAGACAACAAGGTACTAGAATTAAGAGAGATTGAGAAAGGCTTCCTGTGGAAAGTAAGATTTCAGCTAGAAATCTACGGGAATCCAGGGAAGCCAGGAGGTAGAGATGAAGAGGAAGAAAGAGCATTGGAGACATGGGGGAGGGCCAGAAAAAATGCTCAGAGCTAAAAGATGGAGTGTCTTGTTCAAGGAACAGCAAAGAACCCAGTGTAACTAGATCAAAGAGCACAGGGTAGGGTGGGGGGGAGGCACAAGGTGTAAGAAGTTTGGTAGGAGGCAGGGCAGGTTACAAAGGGCCTTTGAACCTCCCAGTGCTGTTTTGAGGCTCAAAAGGGAAAATATTTGTAAATCACTTAGCACAGTGCCTGGCACAATTTAAGAAATGCTTGTTTCCTTCCCTACCCTTTAAACAAAAATCCATAAACCAAAGGTGGAGTAATTCGTTACTTGGGGGGTAAGATCTATAAAGAGAATTTTAAGATATTCCTGATTTGACACTGCTGTCCTCTACCAGGATTTCTTAACCTGAGAAACAGAAGCTCTTTATTTTTTGAAAACTAAATGTCAAAATAATTGACTTCCTTATTTTATGCATTTAGAAACATTATTATGAGGAGGGGTCCCTAGACCACTGTAGACTGCCAAAGGGATCTATGGCCCCAAAATGTTAAGAATCCTGATTTAGATTTTACTTTTTGCAGGAGGAAGTAAAAGTTCAGATTACTAAACCCACGAAACAGGCAGCTCAGCTTAGATGCCAAGCAGGAAAAGGCTGTTTGAAAAAGTTTTTTTTCTTTTTCCTTTGGCCCAGACCTGTGACTTCATCAATCTGGGGAACTCCCTACTTGAAAACTCTCCCTCTGTTCCCTCTCGCCAGCAGAGATCAGCAATTCCTATTCTTAGAGAGCTTCTCCAGGACTCTGAGATGTTACATGACTTGTGACCCAGAGTCAGAGCAAAATCTAATCTATGAGGTCCATTACACTATGCTGCATTTCTAAAAGGAATTTTAAGTCTGGCCTACCTCTCCTAACAGAGAGTACTGGGATCCCCAACTTCCTGTATGACTTTTTTCATTCTTTTATTATGAATTCATTGTAACTATGCATTACAATTGTAATATATAATTTCTTTTTTTTTTTTTTGAGGAAAACACGACAACGCCTTTTCATTTTAAAAAATGTTTGGAATTATGTACAACTTGGATAAAGTTTCTGGGTGCTCCGAGATACCCATAGCCACTTCATGTAAGCCAGTTACAATGTCTGTCTAGAAGCACTTTTGAGAAGCTATGTGATTAGAAGCCAATTAAACCTAATGAGGGCAATCGACACCACAAAGGACAGGTGTTTCATTTAAAGGTGTTTCCCCTACTCTATGGTATTCACATGGAGACAGAATATAGTACATTTTTCATTCGTCATCTTCTTCATCCTCCTCCTCCTCATCATCTTCCTCTTCCTCCTCTACCTTTTTCCGGGCGGCTTTACCTGCCCCCTTTGCCCCATTGAACTTCCCTTTCGACTTATAATCTGCCACATTCTTCTCGATTTCTCCTTCAGTTTGGCTGCTTTATTATTATAAGGTTGCTTCTCATTGTCACTCAGATTGTTCCACATTTCACCAAGCTTCTTTGCCACATCCCCAATGGATATGCCAGGGTTTGTAGACTTGATCTCGGGATGTCTGAACAGAACAGGAAGAAGCCAGATGGTGACCGTTTAGGTGCGTTAGGATCCTTCTTCTTTTTGTCACCCTTCGTTGGTCTATAGTTTTTCATTTCTCTATCATATTGTACCTTATCAGCTTTGGCCATTTCCTCAAACTTGGGCTTCTCTTTCCCTGACATAGTCTTCTACCTCTCCGAACACTTTTTAGAAAACTCTGCAAAGTTAACAGGAACCTCTGAATTCTTCTTCTTATGTTCTTCCCGGCAAGTCTGCACAAAGAAGGCATAAGCAGACATCTTGCCCTTTGGTTTCTTGGGGTCACCTTTAGCCACGGTGAACTCTGTATTGTTCGCTAGTCTGGGCAGCACAGGGCACGCATAATATATAATTTCAATACAATATAATACATAGTTGTAGTACAATTGTCATTATGAATTAATTTAAAGGGGGAGGGAACTGTCCATATATACCTGAAGAAGAAGTAAATGTACAAAAACAGCTGCAGAGGTAATCAAATCCGAGAAATATACTCATAATTAGGCCATTGAAATAGACAAGTCTGTGATGAATATGGTTGCTTACTCTTGAACTACCAAATCCATTAAAAAACTGCTTATTTTGAATTTCCTTTCTTCTCTATAATTATCTCAAAATAATGCTAGAAGAAACTTTTAATTATGATGACTGTTCCCTAATGTTACAAATGAATAGAGGTAAAGACATATAAAAGGTGCTTTTATATGTTGCAAAAAACAAGGCAAGGGACAGCTAGGTGGCACAGTGAATAGAGCACTAGCCCTGGAGTCAGGAGGACCCGAGTTCAAATCTGACCTCAGACACTTGACACTTAACTAGCTGTGTGATCTGGGGCAAGAGAAGAAGAAAGAAGAAGAAAGAAGAAAGAAGAAAGAAGGAGAAGAAGAAGAAGAAGAAGAAGGTCATATTCTCCAACTCAAACGCCACCCACCTCCCCACTACCCATTATGTTCTTTCCAGTGTTCAGTTGGGACAAATCAAATTGTTGCTGTTCGGTTATGTCCAACTCTTGGTGACTCCATATTTTTTGTTTTGGTTTTGTTTGCTTTTTTTTTTTTGGAGGGCAACTGGGGGCAAGTCAAGGTCACGTGGCTAGGTGTGTGTGTGTGTGTGTGTTGTGTCTGAGGCCGGATTTGAAGGTCTTCCTGAGTTCAAGGCTGGTGCTCTATTCACTGCGCCACCTAGCCACCCCTTGTTTTGTTTCTGCAGAGATACTACAGTTGTTTGCCATTTCCTTCTCCAGCCCATTTTATAGATGAGAAAACTGAGGCAAATACAGTTAATGACATGTCTAAGGTCACACCACTAGTAGGTGTCTGAGGCCACATTTGAATTCAGATCTTCTTGACTCCAGGTCTGGCATTCTATCCACTAAGCCACTTAGCTGCCCAAATAGATTTTTAAAAAATCCACTGCCACACATCTTACCACTAAGATTAAGTAAACATCTAGGTCCCAAATTTTGCTATGACAAAACTAGATTTGAATTACGCCTTCCTGCCTCCAGGCCCAGCACTCCTCTGTTAAAAGTTTTAGGTAGGCTGATTCTAAGGGCCAAGATTCTAAGGGCCCTGAGAGTATCTTCCTGGCATGCATCAAGCATAGCGTATGTGACTGCACAGACCCAAGGGATGGACTGTCAAATGGCTAGTTTACCAGTTAGACTGGAAGGAAGAGAATATAAATGAGATTGATGTGAGTGAAAGCTGGAAAGGAAAACTGGATCCAAACTATGGAAGGACCTAAACCCAGGCTGCCAATTCTATTTTTGCTGATCAGATGAAATGTTGAAATACCATAATTTTTTTCACTTTCTTTTTATTCATCTTCAAACAGGATTTATAAGAAGTTTCTAATCTTTCAGGGAACCACTGGAGTTTATAGGTGGGGGTAAGAGGGAGGTGTGGTGTGTGTGTGTAATTGTTGGATCTGAGTTTTAGGTAAATGGATGAATTAGAGTGAGGAAAGGCTTATGGCAAACAGACTAACCAGAAGGCTTTTGCAGTAGTATTTTTTTGCAGTAGTATTAAGTGTCTAAGGAGGAATTTTATCTATGGTCTTCCTAACTCCAGGTCCAGCCACTATCCACTGCACCACCTACCTGGCTAGATCTGTATAAGCTCTAAAGTCTTTCCAATTCTGTATCTACTAGCAATTATGATTCTTCCTCTTCTGTTAGAATAAAATATCTAGTTGATAGCTGTTTCCTGAAGTTTGAATATTCCAAATGACTGATGTAGAAGTAGATTTAATATTTTCAAGATTAGAAGTTTCTTGTTATGACAATTCCACACATTCATCCATGCAAGAAACTCCATCCTATGCTGACACTGGCTTCTAACCATGCTTTTTTCAAACAGTAACAGCCTCATGCCCCAATTCCTCCCCCAACCCTACCTCGTCACCACTTCACTGCACAGGGTGAACAATGTCCTGGAAGAGATATGATGATAAATAAGACAGAGTCCCTCCCATCAAGGTGCCTACAAAGCTAAGGAAGAATAATAGAGCTTAGCTAGCTATTCATGGAATGTTATATGAGGCTTGCCCCCTCCACACATGCTCACAAGTTACACTCCATGCAAATGCACTTGCCACAAAATTCTACTTTTCAGAAGCCTTCTCTTCCTTCAAGGTTCAGTTCAGGTTCTTCCTTTTCCATAACCCCTTCTCTGATCTCTGCCCTTTCCATCAAACTGAAAGCACATACTCCTCATAAATCATTTGCAGCCCTCCTTTTCCCCATCATATCTTGTTTTATACTTATCTATATATGTGCCATATCCCCCCAGATGAAATACAACCTCATTGAGGACAGTGATCTGGTAGTTAGGTGGCATGGTGGATAGAACACTGGCCTTGGAATCTGAAGGACTCACCTTCATAAATCTGAATTTGGCTCCTGGGCAAGTCACTTAATCTTTTTTGCCTCAGTTTCCTCATCTGTAAAATGAGCTGGAGAAGGAAATGGCAAAACACTCCAGTATCTTTGCCAAGAAAACCCTAGATGGGGTCACAAAGAGTCATACATGACTGAACAACAACAATAATCATACTATGAAAAAAGAAAAAAATTGTATTTCTAGTACCTCATCTCAAAATATTACCCAGGAATAAATACTTTTTGAGTTGAATGGAAAGTTCACTGGAAAATTGATATAACATTTTTCTATATGGCAGATTTTACTGTGGGTAAATATAGTAAGGGAGATGTAGTCACTTGGGCATACACTAAGAGCACTTAGTTGTAAGACAGTCTAACCAAGGAAGTTGTACCATGGCTTGGACCTCCCTATTCATTCATTTATTGAATAGACATTTATTACTTATCCATTATATGCATTTTACCTGGGGAGATAACAAGATAAATGAAACAGAATGCTTTCCCTCAAGGAACTTTCATTTAGTCATGTATTTATCTATAAATCATTTCTCAAGTACATTGATATGGAAGTATGTACTAGGCTTTTGAGAGGAAAGGGGTACTTTTATTATAAAAAACAGTGTCATGTATTTGCATAGATGATTGTTTGAACTTCCTTCTTGAATTTGTAGATAGTCAAACAGATTTTATTTAGGGTGGTCAATATGTTTGTGCAAGAGATTTCTGGATAGAGGTAATCTTTTAGTCTTAGGGTAAAAAATATTTCTATATAATTTTTATATTATAGTTTTATAATATATATTTTATAACATATATGTGTGTATATGTGTATGTGTATATATATATATATATATGTATGTATCTATATCTATATATATATGCATATCAGTGCTTCCTCGATTGTGGAGAGCTCATCTTATAAGAATTTTTTGCCTAGAATAAAAAGATCTTAGCTACAGATTGATCACAAGTTGAAATGAATCAGCAATGTGGTATGGTGGGGGAGGGAAGGCAGCAAGATACTAGCATGTCACATGTAAGAACTGGGAAGTCATGACTCTGCTTTATTTGCTAGTCAGATGTGATCAAGGGTTACTCTAAGCCTCAGTTTCCTCTTCTGCAAAATGAGAATAATAATAGCTGCATGATTTACCTCACAGGGGTGCTGTGATGAATGTACTTTGTAAACCAAAGAACCCAGGAAGGCAAAGGAGAAGCATATGGTCCCTAGGATCATCAGGAGAGCCCTGAATTTAAATCCCTTATGTGACCATTACCTTTATTTCTCTGAGTCTCAGTTTCTTCAGTAGTGAAACAGAGATAATGATAACAACTGCCTCCAGGGTTGCAAGAATTGCAAGAATCAAAATGAGATAGCATTTGTAAAATGCTTATTAAATGTTATATAAATGTGAACTATTATTAGATCTTTATTAAAGTATTATGTTCAGTTTTCATAATAATGTACTTAAAATGAATGCAGAGTTGGAGAAATATTAAGAAAAGTAACAGAGATGAGCAAAATTACATAAAATCAGTTCATTAATAAGTGCTTATTAAATACCTATATTTGCTCAGCATTATGATCCATACTGTGTGACTATGTATAAGAGGCATAAGACATAGCTTCTTCCTATAACCTGATAACTAAGGTAGAAACACCAACACACAACAAACAACGGAAAATGATTGTGCTAAATTATGTAATATTGATAATTAGTATATTAGGAGTTCATAGGAGTTCCCTTTCCTTCCTGTTCCCAAGCTCCAATGCATGACCTCCCTAAGAAATTCACAAAGTTTATGGGGCAGGGAGAAGGCACAAGCAGCTGGAGCCAAGGGAAAGCTCTCATTGAGGTTGTCTTTTTTTTTTTTTAAAGCAATTGGGGTTAAGTAACTTGCTCAAGGTTACATGGCTAGTTATTTATGTGTGGGTGCTAAGTATCTGAGGCTGGAACCAATCCCAGGTCATCCCAACTCAGGGGCCAGTACTCTTATTCAGGTGAGTCTTGAAGGGAAACCAAGGATTAGAAACGACAGAGACCAGCCACTCCTAAGATTCTCTAGATTTGTTATCATGCCTCCGTTCTAGTAGTCTCCTTTTCCCATTGGTCAGTTGTTTTTTTTTTTTTTCTGGAACCTCCATTTTATAAAAGGGACTAGACCAATTATCCCTCAGACTACAGATTTAGGAAACATAAGCCTGTAACAGGTACAACCTCCTAGCTCTCTCTCCTTCCCTGTCCTCCCTCTCTCATCCCCCTTTTATGTGTTATCTTCCTTGATGGAAGAAACCATCTTTTTGCTTAGATTCCTAGTGCTTAGTCTAGGGTCTAGCATATAGTAAATGCTTAAAAATGCTTAATGACTAGACTTTAGTGAATGAGGTTGGTGCAGTCCAATGTGTCAAGGTGTGAGCAAAGGGACAAATTCTAAAGTCAGAGAACACATGAATGAAGTTTAGTGTTAACAGTTTGATGTTATGTATACTACTGTTCTACATAGTAATTGATATAAATAGTATGCCACTTATATACCAAAAATAATTTAAAAAACCCTACATTTCATCATTATTGAGGCTAATTGTGTATATGTATGGAGAAAGAAGGAAGGATAGTTTTGATATACAAAGGGTGGATGTACACAGTATAATTTGTGACCCTTGTGGAAATGCTCCTGACATTAATACATCTGTTTTCTATGAGTTACTTTACCAGGCAGATGTACTAGATACAAAGTAAGCCTGTTCACTGAAAGGAGCCAATCAAGAGTCTGTAGTGAATCAAAATGTTGCTCACTCCCAGATGCCTTTGCTGGTGTTTGCTGGCTGACCTTGTTGAGCTGTGTCCCCCCCAAACTGGCCCAAACCAGTCTTGCATTCAGCTGTTCCTGCAAAACATCCTGCTTCTATGTCCACCTGCTCCTGGGAAAGATTGTCTATTCTTTTTCTCAACCCTTCCTTGAACCTCCTCTTTGTGGTTTTCAAGCATAAATCTCCCCTGCCTCTATTGGGCTTTGGGATCCTTTGTATCTTGTACAGGGGGAACTCAGAACTAATGTCTGATTTTCCTCCTAATAACACTTTTCTACTCTCAACCCACCTTGGACTCCTCTGCATTTTGAGGTGTGGGCTTTCCCCAGGTGACATTTCTGGTGTCAGAAGTGGGATTCAGCATAGTGATGGGCTTCTTCATGACACTGTGTGTATGTGTGTGTGTGTGGGGGGGTGGTGATCCCGGTGCTTTGGTACCAACTTGGACCCTTTGATGTCTAGCCTACCATTTCCTCTGAGAGGGTCTAGTAAGCCTCTCTGCTTGAATCCTAAACTTCTGTCTCTTTCAGTTGAGTTCATTTGTTAGGAGGAAAAAGGGTTGGAATACCCCCAGGGGTGCCAGGGTGGGTAAAGGCCTGACAGAGGTAATATTGATCACCAATCGAGGCTGAAAGGTCTCAGAAGTTCATGGCCACAAGGTGGAGAATCTAGCATGGGCACCACAGGGCAGGCACCCCACTGGCAGGGAATGGTAAAGACCCTGTGGGTGGAGACTGGTCAAAACTAATAGCTTGGGACTGGCGAGTCCTAGGTTTTACAGTTTAGTCAGGAACTGATTTTTTTAAAACCCCAGTTTTTAATTCAGGTAGTTCAAATTACTTGGTAAAAAAAGAAATATTCCAGAATAAATAAGACCTTGGTCAAGTTCCCATAGGTAACCAAACTTTCCAAGACACTGAAGCACCCCCTTCCCCCAAGGGGACAGCAGCTGTCCATATGTCTTTACATCATGGACCCAAAACCTGCAGTTAGTTAACTAATTGGCAGAAATTGACCCACAACAACCCCTATCATTGCTAGCCAACATGGGATTCTTTTGATCAGGATAAAATAAATTACCTTAAGAAATGTTTTGATGAAGAAGCAAGAAAATTAAATATCCCAAGTGGGATGCTTTTAATAAAACAGCACTTGAAAACACCAAACGAAAAGCCTCTTGTAATTTGGATTCCTTTAAGGAAACCTTAAATAGAATTAAAAAGAATGGGGAAAGGACTGAAGAGAAAATTTGCACCCTCCAGAAGGACAGTCAGAACTGTATTGCTCAATTAAAACAGTAAGTGAGAGATTTGTGTGCATGTAGGATCAAGTCACCTCTCCCAGAAAAGATTTATCCACTTGTCCCTGGAAAAGATTCACCCTCCTCACTCTGAAGATGAGGAAGGGAAAGCCATAATATAATAGTTCCTTTTTAAAGTCAAGACAGTCTGGGGTCAATACTCTGACTTTATTCCTTTAAGTTGAATTACATGACTTCTGACATAAATTTGTAAGAGATTCATTTGTATTGATACTAATTTGTCTCTTAATATTATTGCAAATTAAAGAAATTAACACTAGTTGTTGAAAAAAGTTTATTCTGGTCAGATGAACTGTTGGTTTTGCCATAAAAGGAAAAAGAGGGACATAGTTATAATAATATCATATATCATAACAGGGGGAAAAATTCCCTTAGTTCTGTTTGATTCCAGGCATGAGTCGTATCCACCAGCCAATAATGTAGTCACAGGGTGTTAAAAGGAAGGCTCAGGATTAACCACATAAGGGAATTTCCTTTTCAGAAAGGAATTTACACAATGGGGAAATAAAGAGGATCCTACCTTAGGCCATGCCAAAGTCATCCCCCAAACTTTTCCTAGGCACAGATATCCACCATTAGTAGTTACTAGACTTCAGTACGTACCATTTTCTCCTATTTGGTTTTATTACAATTAAGACAACTATCCCTATAATCAAAGCTAAAAACAATAGAAAATTAAAGTCCCAAGAATTTTTACCTTAATTAGTAAAATTTCTCTAACTACAACTTCAGGCTTGATTATCTTTCCTGTCATTCCTCTGCATTTTGAGGGGTGGGCTTCACCCAGTTGATGCCCTTCAGCTGTCTTCCCTTCTAGCAGAACTAATTATCCATCATTCCAATTCCCCATTCCTATAGAGAGAGCCTAATCATCTAGAAGTAAGACAGAATCCTAGCATCTGCCCTATTCTAATATCTGGGATCACAGAGGTGGGGGGGCATCCCATAAAGTCCATGTTATGACCATTTTCTATTCGGTCCTCCAGGCAGGAAAAAACAAACAGATCTTCCTCAGGCAGCTCTTGGGAAGGGGAGCAGCTTTCTCTCATAAGACAAGCAACCGGGGCGGCTAGGTGGTGAAGTGAATAGAGCACCAGCCCTGGAGTCAGGAGGACCTGAATTCAAATACGGGCTTAGACACTTAACACACTTACTAGCCCTGTGACTTTGGCAAATCACTTAACCCCAATTGCCCTCCAAAAAAAAAAAACCCAAAAAAGACAAGCATCTGGAGATTAAGTTGTCTCTAAGGACTTTTTTTTAACACCCAGAAGCCAACAAGTTACAAAAATAATTAAGTGACCTGAACAGTGTAATATTTTAATATACTGCTGCTCTCATTAATATGTATATTCTTTCTCTCAATGCAGACTGCAACCCAACCAGTCCTCATCCTGGGTCATTCTTGTCCATATCCTCCATAGGTAATCCACCCAATGGGTTGGAGTCTCTTTTACATTTCAGAGATGTTAGAACAGCACTTGGAAGGTTCCTCGGTTATCCCTCACTCTTGATAGATCCCCCTCTTTTTCCAGTCAGACATTTCCTTGCCATTGCCTTCCATACCACTTCTTGGATAAAAGCCATCATATGCTGTATTCTACTCAACCCTACCATTCCTTTTACTCCATTGACCTTTTGGTCACCACCAATTTTGATTCTTTAGAAACTGTGGTGTTCCATGATTCAAGGCCATATCATGTCACCAGGAGTACAATTAAATAACCCAATCGAACAGATTTTCTAAAATCCAGCATTAATGTAATGGGAGTTATAATGGTAGGGGAGAGGAAGTAGAAGAAACAATGAGAGGCATGGAGTAAATTTAGAGCATGGGACATTAAATTTGCAAGAGGAAAGACTAGGTTAGGGTGTTGTGGCAAGAGGTTTGGGGATTAGTAGACACTAAGAGAGAAGGCACCAAGTTCCTAGAGGATGGGGAAGATGAGTTGGATGGGAAAAAAGTTGCAAACTCTCAGACCTCTTCCACCAATTACACTGTCAGTCAGTCAATAAATATTTATTAAGCACCTACTATATGCTAGACACTGTGCTAAGCACAGGGAATACAAAGAAATGAGTCAGGACATGTGAGCACATGCTACATACAGAAGCTATGTTCTAGCATATGTTACGAAGATTGCTTAGTGACTGATGGTTACAAAAGCTCTTTCCTCCTGTCAGCAATGGGAAGTAGACAGCACAAGTATTATTATCCTTATTTTTACAAATAAGGAAAGTAAATCTCAGAAACAAGTGATTTGTTCATTGTCACATTGTTAGGTGGTCGCTCACCACCATGAGCTATTTCAATAGTTACCTCATTTGTCTTCTTTCCCTGAGCCTTTCCGTGCTCTAATCCATCCTCCATACAACTGCCAAAGTTATTTTCCTAAAGTGCAGTTCTGGTCATGTCATCCCCTCTCCCTTCCCCAACTCTTCCTCCCCAACTCAATAAACTCCAATGGTTCCATTTTACCTCTAGGATCAAATAGAAAATCCTCAGTTTACATTTAAAGCTTTTCACATCATGGCCCTTTCCTTTTTACTGCCTTATTACAGATTACTCCTGTCCACAAACTTTCTGGTCCATCCAAAATGGCCTTCTTTCTGTTCCTCACACATAAGGCTGTATCTCCAGTGTCTCTTCCTTTGTAATGGTTCCCTTCTATGCCTCAAATGCTCTCTCCTTCCTCACCTCTGCCTCTCAAAACCCTCAGTGGTCTTTTAAACTTGGTTCAAGCAACACCATTTTCATTAGGCTTTTCTTGTTTCCCGCTTGTTTTTTAGTACTTTTCCTACAAAGGTGACCTAGTACCTACTTTCTTTTTTTTTTCAGGAGCACAAGTTTTTATTATATTGCTTCAACACAGATAATTAAAGGTCATGGTAGTTTAAAGTGAGAACCTAAAAGTTAACAAGCAAATAACTTACTCTTTAGAAAACATTCTTAAAGAAAAAATATTTCATGAACCTCACCCCCCCCATGCAAAGAATTAGACAAACATGCATTTAAAAAAAGAAAAAAGAAAAGGCCAGTAATTGAAAAGGCTGTTGTTACAGATGATGGCATATTGGTCAATAGTGTTCCAGACACTCACAAATATTAACTTTAAAAAGAAGATGCTATTTCACTTAAAATTATCTTTGGGTGGGAGGTAGGGGGAAGGAATTATACTTAATCATTATAGCATGTACTAGTCTAGGCCATGGATATAGGAATTGCAACATTGTGCCAACTAACTTAGCTTTTGTAATAAAACCAAGAAAATGCTGAAATGGTGACTTGGTAATGCAAATGCCCTAAATACAAAGGTAAAAAGTTAAAAAAAAACATTTTAAAATAGTGAACTATAGAATATTAGAGTGACTGACTCTTACTATACTAGTACCTACTTTCAATGTATTGTGCATATACCTATTTAAAGGAAAAGGGAATACTACACCTTTATCCAAATTAATTCAACTACCGATATCCTGGGGCAGCTAGGTGGTATAGTGGATAGAGCCCTGGCCTATAGTCAGGAAGACCTGAGTACAAATCTGGCCTCAGACACTTCTTAGCTGTGTGACCCTGGGCAAGTCATTCAACACTGTTTGCCTCATTTTCTTCATCTGTAAAATGAGCTGGAAAAGGAATGGCAAACCACTCCAGCATCTCTGCCAAAAAAACTCCAAACGGGGTCATGAAGAGTCTGAAATGACTGAACAACAAACCAAAAGCTCAGATATCTCTACTGAATGGATCAATCAAAAGTGTAAATTAAGTGTGAATAAACAAATTTTTAACCATTTTGGAAGGAGTGAAAAAGCATGAGTCATTGGATAAAATCAGATAATGATATGCAGGGAAAGATTGGTTGAAAGAATTCAATACACATCTGGGCCTAGGCACAACTGAAAAGGGAATCCAGTAGGAAAGCAGACTAGCTTCCTAGAGTGACTGGAGGGGGCAGGCTACTTGCATTGTGATCTGCCAAAGTAAGGAGGATAATCCTCCAAATATAAAATCTTGGACATGGACACCTACATGGTGTCCTACATGGACACCTACATGGACACCCCTTTCTCCCTACTAGAATATTTCTGAATGCACTTTTGATTCTAGGAGCTGTATTTATGATAAAATATACATAACCCAGCTAGGTAGCGTAATGGAGATAGCACTGTATATGGAGACAAGAACTCCAATCTCAGATGTTCACCAGTTGTGTGACCTCTGTTTGCCTCAGTGTCTTCAATTATAAAATGATACCACCTACCTCCCAGAGTTGTTGTGAGGAACAACTGAAATGATATTTGTATAGAGCATGGAATAATGCCTGGCAAATAGCAGGCACTTAATATATGCTTATTTTCTTCCTTCCTTCCAATGCATTCAAAACCATTGGATTCTAAGAAAAAACAGAACATGAAGATTATGATTTTTTTAAAAATTCAAAAAACTACAGAAGCAATTCTACTCTTAAGAAGGTTTATTTAAATTAAATACAGTTGGATAAAGAAAAAAAAATGATCAGGTAACTGCTGAATGTCTTTAAGCACTTTTTTGAAAATTACCTGGGAATTTTAGAGCCTAGGGGGGAACAATGCATAGATATAACGATAGCAAAAGCATATGATATGTTTAGCCTTTCTTTAGGTAAACTGATGAATAATTAACTTGACAAATTTAGAAGGACTCGCCCACAGTCACACAGCTGAAAAAGGTACTCGATGTTGACTTCTGAAAAGTCAAAAATCTCTCCTCTTCTTTCCACTTACACAAACTCTGTAGTGACACCACGTACTTTTTTACCCCCAGACTAACAGATCTTGTCTAAGGGGAAAAGTAGACCATGCAACACTGTAAATTTATACCAAATCTACAGATGTGATTTAAGGTTGGTATTCTGTGGAAGCAGAGGGGTGTTTGAATCCACTCAAACATGTGAGAGAATTGTTAAATCTTTAGTGTGAGCATTTATATCTTGGAAATAGGCAAACACAACAAACAAAGGCTTGTGTTTTTGTTTTGATGATTGTCTAGACTTAAGAAAGTAGTGGGAAAATGTCAATTATGCAGATTAAATTTAAGACTCTGTCAGGTGCATTTTCCCCCCCCTGAGTACTGGTTATCTTTTTTTTTTTTTTTTGCTTTTTGGAGGGCATTTGGGGGTAAGTGACTTGCCCAAGGTCACATGGCTAGTTTTTGTGTTAAGTGTCTGAGGTCAGGTCCTCCTGACTCCAGGGCCAGTGCTCTATTCACTGCGCCACCTAGCCACCCCCTAAGAGCTGGTTATTAAACATTTACCACCATACCTTCATGAAGAAGTTACCTAAAATTAATATCCCATAGGGGATTATACACAAACTCCTTGTTAGCTAACTGGAAAATGAAATATCATGGTCAAGCTTGTTGTTGTCTATCTTTAAAGATCACTAGTCGGCAAGCATTTATTAAGTACTTACTATGTGCCATGTACTGTACTAAATGTTGGGAATTAAACGAAAAAAGGAAACAGAAAAAATAGTCTGTACCCTCAAGAAGCTTACATTCTAATGGGGAGGACTCTCTCTCTCTCTCTCTCTCTCTCTCTCTCTCTCTCTCTCTCATGCTATTGTGTTGTTTCAGTCATGTCTGACTCTTTGTGACCCTGTGTTGAAGTTTTCTTGTTAGAGTTACTGGAGTGGTTTGCCATTTTCTTCTCCAGGTCATTTTACAGAAGAGGAACTGAGGCAAACAGGGTTAAGTGACTTGCCCACAGTCACACAGCTGAACTCAGGTCTTCCTAACTGCAGATCTGGTGCTCTATCCACTATGCCAACTAGCTAAATGCACACATCCACACATATTTACACATATACAGGTGTATATGCATGTGGACACATAGGTATGTGTACATGTACACACAGGTACATGTGTGTCTATCAGTATGTACAAGATAAATCTGTATTACTGATATATTCATTAGTATATGTACATATGTACATATCAGAATATATAATCAATAGAAGACTGTATATATAAGATACATAATGAGTAGATGGATGGTGGCTTTAAAGGGTAAAGTGTTAAAAGGTGTGGATACTCTGAATGGCTTTTAAGAGGAAGTGGTCCTTGAGCTGAGCCTTGAAGAAAACCAAGGATTCTAAGAGTCACAGATAAGGAAGGAGATCATTCCAGTTTGGGGGGACTGGGAGCACAAAGGCATATTAGTAGGAGATGGAGAGTCACATGAGTGGAGTGACAAGAAGTCCTGTAAGGTTATACCATATAGTGCAGAGGAGAGTTTTATATTTAAAAAAAACCCTGTAAAGATAGGAAAAGATCAGGTTGTTAAAAGCTTTAAATTCCAAATGAAAGGTAATATTATAGGAAAACTCTTTTCTTCCTGTGCTATGACCCAATCCCAGGCCTTAAATTACTAGAATAGGCTATGACCAGTTTCCCAGAAACCAAGCCCAAAATGTTTCTTCCACACTTGTATTTATCATTGTAGTATTACCAGGTTGGCTTAAGAAAACTTTCCAGTATATACTGATTACAATTCCAATCTCTCTTGTCTACCAGGTTTTGCCCTTAATCACAAAGTGCCATCAGTAGAAGTTGATGGAGACCTTTCCAAGCATGAATGTTAAAGACCCATCACCAGAACACTGCATGCTCATGGTATTAAACTTGAAAGCAGGAATCTAGGGCATCTGCCTTTCTTGGAACAAGGAAACACATTAGCCCTCACCTCCCATGACTTTGCAAGAGTCAGGGCTCCTCTGGCTCTAATCATCCGCCCTCAGAATTTTGTCTCTGAGGGCTTTCTGGATGAATGAATGGGGCAAACTCCAAAGAGAAGGTTTGAATAGGGATACTTACCTCCTCAAAGAAAAAAGATAACAAAAAGAAGTTGATAAAGGTTACTGAAAAAAATCCTTCTCAACCAGCACAGAAAATAAAGCACTATGGCTGTAAGTCAGGAGACCAAGGTTAAGCTTTAGCTCCTGCTTCTGACACCAGCTCTATGAGCCTAAGCAAATCACTGACATCTCTGAGTCCTTGTTTCTTCATCTGTAAGTTGGGCATAATAATAGTACTTACCTTGTTGTGACAAATGAGAAATGTGTGTGTGTGTGTGTGTGTATAAAATGTTTTTGCAAAGCTTAAAGCCCCATGTAAATGATTGATTGCTACTATTATCACTTAACCAATAAGCCTCAATTTCTTCATCCATAAAATGAGCACAATCATTAAAATACTTGTTATTAATTGAAATATTGTGCTTAAGCTTGATGTTGCTGATCTTTAAAGATTACCAACCAGCAAGTATTTATTAAATGGTTACTATGTAGCAGGTGGGAAGCTAGGTATTGCAATGGATGGAGCATTGGCCCTTGAGTCAGGAAGAGCTGAGTTAAAATCTTATTCCACACACTTACTAACTGTGTGATCCTGGGTAAGTTACTTAACCCTGTTTGCCTCAGTTTCCTCATCTGTCAAATGAACTAGAGAAGGAAATGGTAAACCACTCCAGGATCTCTGCCCAGAAAACCCCAAATCGGGTTACAGAGAGTCAGACATAACTGAAAGAGAACTGAGTATCAACAACAAATTATTTCTCTTGTAGGTTTTTTTTTTGTTATATGGCCCCAATGGAAACTAATATATTAGTAAGAGAACCACATTTTTAAAGCTTTATACCTAAGCTGGTGCCCTCTGTCCCCTAATTCTTGGGGAAAAATAGATTTGGAGATTGGGAGAACAGCAAATTGAAAGGCTCCAGCCTGCATACTCCACTCTTGAATTATAGAAGTCAGTGAGAGTGACTAGAAGTCTGAGAGTTGGTAGCCAGTAAGAGCAGAAAGCCTCAGGCTTCTTCCCTCTTAATGAGTTGGGAACCTGTCCCTGCATACACACACACACACACACACACACACACACACACACACACACACACACACATACACACACATATACATACACATACACACATATACACATACACACATATACACACACAAAGACACACACAAACACACAACTGACCCATGGGCCAAGATCTTATGAGATCTCTACATATAGTAGTATGTTATGGTAGGGGAAGAAGACTAAATTCAATTTCATAAATATCTGTATAAGAAATAGTTATAGAGTTTTGTAAACAAAAGTTAAAATCAAAGATAAAGAATATCATTAAGGACTTACACACACATAGCCTCTCATAGACCCTGCTGCCAACTTTCCATACTAGTTTCTCCAAATCTTCCAGGCTTCTTTGCCCCCTTTCTTTAGTGACCCCCAGCTCCACTGACAATCAACTAATTGCTTATGTCTCTAGATGACATCCTCTTACCTATGATGTCTTGCAGCTTCCTTTGAACTCCTTTCTGATCCTCTTTAGTCAGTCAACTGAAGAGCATTTATTTAAATGCTTATCACAGTTATCAGTGCTGCCACCACCACCACCAATACCATCATCACCACCACCAACTACTATTATTAGATCGTCAGTATTTATGTAGTACTTTAATCTTTTCAAAGTGCTTTATAAATATTTCATTTTTCTTCACAACAACCCTGGGCATTGTTTTTTGTCATGAAATCCTGCTGATTTCACCTTTGTAACATATCTCATATATACGTCCTTCTCTGTTCTGATACTAATACCAACCTGGTGAATGTCCTCATCAGCACATGCTTGGACTATTGAAATAACTTGCTAATTTAGGGTCTGCTTTCCTCAAGGCTCTCCCCACTCTAGTCTTCTAATCAGCCACCAAAGTGGCTTTCCTAAAATGTAAATCTGATTATTTTGACTTCCTATTCAATAAATTCCAATGGTTCCCTGTTGCCTTCAGGAACAAAGACAAAATTCTCTGTTTGGAATTTAAAACTCTACATAATCTATCTCCCCCAACTCCTCTTCCCATCTTTCCTGTATTCTCATGCCTCATTCCCCACCATGCATTTTTTAAGCCAGTAACATTGGCCTCCTTGTTCCATGAACAAGATAGTCCATGTCTTGGCTCCTGGGGCATTTTCTCTGGTTATCCCCCTGTGCCTGGAATGCTTTCCCTCCTCATCTGTACCTCCTGGCTTTACATCAATCCTGACTTTTTTCGAGTCTCAACTAAAATTTCAACTTCTTCCCCCTTAATTCTAGAGCTATCCCTCTTTTAATCATTTCCTATTTTCCTGTATATAGTTTGTACATATTGTTGTTCAGTCATGTTTTACTCTTTGTGACTCCATTTGGGGTTTTCTTGGCAAACATATTGGTGTGGTTTGCCATTTCCTTCTCCAACTCATTTGACAGATGAGGAAACTGAGGCAAACAGGGTTAAGTGACTTGCCCGGGGTCACATAGCTAGTAAGTGTCTGAGACCACATTTGAACTCAGGTCTTCCGGACTTCAGGGCCAGCAGTCTACTGCATAACCTACCTGCCCCTATTATCATCTCCTTCATGAGATCATGACCTTCTGGTGGGCAGGGTCTGTCTTTTGCATCTTTTTTGTATCCTTAGCACTTAAAAGAGTACATGGCACATAGCAGACACTTACTAAATGCTCATTGACCTAACTACATACATACCAGATACATAAAAGTATGTATCTTAGAAGGTAATCTCAGAGAAATGGGTAGGACTGGCAATAGCCTCCTGATGAAGGTGGGGTGGGATGTGAGCTGAATCTTGAAAGAAGGCAGGGAAGCCAAGAGGTGGAGGTGAGGAGTGAGAGCATTCTAGGCAAAAAAGACAACCACTGAAAGACTCTTCACTACCAAATCAAGTTCAAATGAACACACCCAGCTATTAAGACTGTCCAGGATGAAATTAGAACTTTCCTCCCTTAACTGGTTTTACATTTTTTTATTTCAAAATTTCAAAAATTTTAATTTAATTTTAATTTTGTTTCTTGGCAGTCTTTTGGAAACTGACCATACTGGCAACTTCATTATTTTCCTGTCATTTCTTCATATGATAAAATTGTTTAAAATTTTCCAGATTGAAAGTCTTTTGGGTTTGTAAATGAAACAATTATCAAAGGGGCACTGTGGTGCGATGGAGTGAGTATGAGTCTTAAAAAGCAGAAAAATCTGGATTCAAATCTTGCTTCAGATGCTTCTTAGTTACGAGTCTCTGGGAATGTCACTTAATAGTTTGTACCTCAGTTTTGTCATCTGTAAAATGAGGGAACTGAACTCAGTGATGTCTGAGCTTTCTTTCCAGCTCTAAAGTTATGATTCTTGATGATGATCAAGAGATTGGAGTCTTAAAAGAAAATGCATTTAATTCAATGTTATGTGTGGTATTGTAGGAAGGGTAATGTAGATAGAGGTGGATAAAATACTGGAGTCAAGAGTATATGATTTTAAATCCTGCCTCAGATACTTACTAGCTCCATGATTACAGACAAGTCACTTACATCCTCAATATAATTTTCCTCATCTGCAAAATGGGGATAATAACAGCACCTTCCTCATAAAGCTGTTGAGAAAATCAAATGAGACGATTATGAGATAAAGCACTTTACAAA
This sequence comes from Gymnobelideus leadbeateri, assembly GCA_011680675.1. NCBI lineage: Eukaryota > Metazoa > Chordata > Mammalia > Diprotodontia > Petauridae > Gymnobelideus > Gymnobelideus leadbeateri. Next base: position 334,743 of record WOXC01000159.1, on the reverse strand, counting down.
GCTGAAAGTGTTATATAAATATTAGTTATCATGATTATTAGCTATTGTTATTATAGAGCTCAAATCCATAAATCATTTTATATGGTCCAAATTAACATAACTATAGGAACTAAGGGCTAGAAGGAATCCCAAGGGCCATCTTAATCCATCCCATCAGCCTAAAAGAACCTTCCATCTTTGATTACTGGTCACATAGCCTGAACTTTGAGACCTTGAAGGGAAACTCACTATTTCTTGAGGCAGATATTTCACTTTTGGACAACTCTAATTTTTATGAAATATTTCCCTGAGTAGCCATTGTGGGGTTGCACCATAGCATAGGGGATGAAGAAGTAAAGTTTAATGAGCAGAACTAATTATAGCTTCCTGGCTGGCCCCCACCCTCCTGTGGGTGTTGTATCTTGTTTCTAACTTCTTCCTTCAGGCCTGACTTTTTGTCTAGTTATTGCCCTCAGTTCTAGCCTTGGGAAGAGGAGTTCCCTTAAACCCATCAGAGATGGAACAATGGGAAAAAATTCAAAGTCTCTAAAAGCAACCATCCCTGAGAAGCAAACTCTAATTCTTTGTCATTCCCCACCTTCCATGACTGCTAGTTTCAGGGGCCTTTGATCAGGAGAATACATGTGCATGTATTCTCAACCTGGGAAGCTATATAAATACAAATAAATACAATTCATTTTGTTTAGCTCAAGCCCTCAGCTGGTAGTTGCAGTGATTAAATAGTGAATCTCTCTTGGTTTCCCTACAGAATACATCCTGTGGATCCTCATATCAAATCTCCCATTTCTCTTTCATGTATGCTTCACCAAACCCCGCCATCCTCTCAGCTTCATTTAACCCCCAATGGCTTGCACACATCAATGCTGAAGAAAACAACCATGGGACTTCAGAGAAAGCTATGATTTTTTTAAACACATGGCAAAACAACACATTCTTAAAGGAATTTGGGGTATAGCTCCTTTTGGAGAGTGCAAACAAGAAAAGGAAATGAGACACTGAAAAGTACAGCTACCCACAATTTTGGCCTCAGCAATAGGAAAGACTACAGCTCTTTGACCTGTTCCATAGTTAAGCTATGGTATTTTCCCTTTTTGTCTCAGCATTTTTTCCTTCTGTCCATTCAATAAATTGGGGGTTGGGGTGGGGGTGGGACAAGGGTACAGCAGTGGCTACAAATAGGGAAACTCCTCCCCTGCTTCCAAGGAGGCAGTCCCCATCCTTTGAACATTCTGATGTCATTGCCTCTCATGAGGTTTTTATTCTTCCCCTTTCCTTAGGAATGAGAAATGTTAAATCTTCCCCAGGAGCCCACTTATATTAAGTCTAAATCTGCCTTTCTCACTTCCACCAGACTCCAGTTCTGCCCTCTGGGACCTAGGGCAACAAGCCAAATGACTCTTCAATATTATAGCCTCTGTTATCTTTCAGTTCTAAGCTGATTCTACTTTTATTGAGGGTTTTTTTGGGGGGGGTGGGGAGACTAGAACTTGTTGCCGGTTCTCTTCTACTTTAGAGTGAAAGATTGATGTTTATGTTGATGAAGATGGTGAAGATGATGATGATAACAGCTTCACTTAGAGAATCAAGTACACCAGGAAGTGGTTCTATCCATAGGTAAAACTGCAGTGTGATTTTATCATGGGCAGACCACTTTGAGTAGCAATATTAACAATCACTTATCAAGCCCACAATTCATCAGACTGTGGTTTGTATGTGAAAGTAAAATGAAGTAACTGCATCAGCTGACCCCTTGGATATACTGATTATTTCTGCCTTGTAGAAAGAAAGAGAATCTTCTTGTATGCTAAAACATATCAATACCTCAGACAAAAAGCCTGGATGGGTGTTAAATGAAATAGTAACATATTTATTTATAAAAATGTTATGATCTTTTTTAAAACCAGAATTGGAATAGCTGTAGAAAGTTCACAACTTGAGAAGGTGCAACACATCTCTTCCTTATGTACCTTGAAAATAATAGGTGATTAATCGATGTTGAATTCCAAGGCAAGGAAGGGAATTCTTTTGCTTGATATTCTGGTAGTCCTGCCCTTGGCTGTAGAGCTGTAAATAAAAAAGTTTTTCAATACTCCAGCATCTACAAGCAGGATCCTTGATGTCTTAGTAGAACCATTGAATGAGAAATTACTATAGCAATGTACTCCTCTCCCACTCCTTTTCTCCCACAGTTTTAGTCTCAAATCTGGCTCGATACCATCTGGCCCTTTGACTAACCAAGCTTGAGTTCATAATGCAAGGAGAGATTGGGCAATCTGCCCTCCTTCCCCCAAGTGGATGGAAAGGAGAAGGTGATCTCAAAGCCTTGAAAATAGCCCCTTGCCCATGAAAAGTTATAGTTCATGCTGGATAAGTAGCAATAAATGTGGGGATGGAAGACTGCTTTAAGAAAAAGTTGTTCTGAATTTAGAGGTTTTCTGAGCTCATTTGTAAGATTGGAATCACCCTTCTTTGATGTTGCCCATTAAAAAGAAGCACAATGGGGAAGGAAAAAATACTGATCATTTAAAAAAAAAAATTAGGTCCTATGTGACTTTTTGGTTGACTTGCTTAGTAACATTGGATCATAGAATTTGGAGATGAAAGGAATCTTGGGGATCATTTATTCTAATCTCATTTTATATATGAGAAAACTGAGGCCCACAAAGGTAAAATGACTTGACCAAAATTACCCAATTGATACTTTAAAGAGCAGGCCCTGAACGGACTCAGTTTCTTCATCTGTAAAATGAAGGGGTTAGATCTCCTTATCCAGGAATTCTTTATGTAACTGAAATCATGAGTCTAGTCCCTAATCCTATGTAAAAGTAAGAGAAAACATCTATTCTTATTTATTATTTCTTCTAAAACTAGGTGAAGGAAATCCTATAAAATATGAGTACTCTCTTTCACCGCAGACAAATTTATTGAGTATAGTACATGTTGGCAAGGCATATCAAGATTAACATAAATTGTCCCATTAGCTTTTCTGTTATGTAAAGCCAGGCCTCAGCTAAATCAGTAAACACGTTGATTTAGGAAATGGTTGAAGGTGAATTTCATCAGTTAGTGTCCTGTGATGCTTGCATGGGCAGATTCCACCTTAAAGCTCAAGGCATTTTGATGTTTTGTTTGTATGTTTAAATTATTACTTGTAATTGCTTATTCTTGTAATACCCTATTCTTTGATGAGGGTAAAGAGGTTGGGTGGGAAGAGGTGGAAAGCCAGCTGAGCAACAAACAATTTTTTAGCCCATCTCCCCCATGACCACTAAAAAAGCTTTGCAAAATAGTATTCAAGCTAGGATTCTCTGAAGTTAACTCCTGGCTTTCATCTGGTGAACTGTTGGTAATTATAGAGTTTAAAGTTTCTCTATCTTCATGAAAATGCATTTCTTCTTAGCTTAATATGTAGGTAGATATACAAACAAAATGAAACATGTTGAAAAGAACTGACTAGTAGAAATTTCATTATGTTATCTTAAGATGTCCAATTCATTTGTGTGGAAGTGCTAAGAAAGAGACTAAAGTTAAATTTCAGCTTTAGAAGAATTTTATCATTAGTTTCTTTTTTTAAAAATTAGTGGATCTTTGAATCTTATTTTGTGGCAAAATGACTTGATAATATCATCAAGTACTAATTCATAAAGGTAAATTTTTTGATTTATAACATCTATCAAAACTTCAGTGTCATATAAACACAAAGAAAAGAGCAAAATACCCATTTTCAAAGCATTAAAATAAAAACATTCGAATCATCTAAAAGTAAAAATGATAGTTTGCATTTTTATGAAATGAAAATTATTAGTTTTTAATATCTCCCAGAAAAGTAGCAATATATCCAATTTTATTCCCCCATTAATTTTTAAAATAAATGTATCCCTAGAATATAAAATTTGTAAACTCTTTGGTCGTAATGTTGATTAGCCTGCTTGTACCCTGAATGTTAAATAGTATCAGTACGCATCAGCTAAAAAAAGCACTTAGCAAAACCATATGTTAATAAGGAAAACTTGGGCAGATGAATATTTTTTGAAAAGCCCTTTGTTATAAACACACAAGCTCATTTCCAAAATGAACATAAGTATACCAAGGTCTATAGCACAAATATGTGATATTCCATTAAAAAGCAGAATGGGAACATATGCAAAGGTATTTTTATGAATATCCAGTATCTTTTAAAAAAACATTTTAAAGTAACTCATTCACAAAAAAGCACAGCCTTTCCCCTCCCTCTCACCCTACCTCCTCTCTACTCTTTTCCTGATAGAGCAAAAAATACTGAGTGAACTCTAGGGAGGTGAAAAAGCACTATTTTCAGAATGCTCTTCAAAAAATCACAATTCTTCACATATATTACATATTAAAAAACAGGGAAAATTACTTGATGTATCAGGATAACTGTACCAAAACATAAACTAAAAGGGCATTTTCTCTCACCTAAAGTTAGACAATGACAAACATAATGGATTACACAAATTATCAGAAGTATTTCTTACCTTTTGTCCTTTAACATACCTGTTAGAAGAGGGAGATATGCAGATCTGGTTATAGATTAAGGAACACCAGCTGGGGAACTCGAACACACATCAGCATATCACACTGCTATGTTTCAAACCTACCTTCTTCCCACACTCTGGTTATTCTTCAAATGCTATCTCTCATACACCCAGACTGCAAGGAATCTCTTGAGCAACTTAGGAAACACATGTACTTACTGTCCTTGTGCCAATGTACCTACAATTCAAGAAGTCACAGGTCCTGCTAAATGTGATTACATTCTGTTCCCAAGCAAAGATTTATGAACCACAGCAACTTCTCACAATGGCACAATTACAGTGAAACACTGTATTGCCCATATTGTTGAGGGGAAAAAGTTGCTATTCTTGCTCTATGATTGATGAGAAAGAAAGCACACGTGCATAACCAGAGAATATACATGCAGAAAGTTTCATTTAACCACTGGCTAGAGGAAATGCATTTCTTATAAATACCACACACACACACACACACACACACACACACACACACACACAATTATTGGCTCTCTCTCCTGAGCATATTTGAAAACTGAAGGATATTGGAACACAGCTTGCCACAACCGGAATTATCCAAAGACACTGCCAACCTAAAAACAGATAACATTTTAAGGAAGTAAAAATAAAATCTATCAATCTAACTACAGATTTTTGTCAAGTTTGCCTCAAATAGAATCTCTCCTTTGCCCTGGGTAACAGATGCTGTGACTTCTAATAGGTAAAGATAAATGTTATAAACCAATCAACAAGATAATGTCCTCCCAAACCAAGGAAAAACCCGAAAACCATGATAAGCCAACCCTACCCCAAAATGGACATACAAGATTTAGGCATGAAAAAATAGTTAAACCTAGTAGAGGTTTCTCTGCTGGACTTTCAGAGTTAAAGGTAATACCCTCTGCACCACTTTTGTTCCTTTGCGATATTGATCCACGGATGCCAGGCTTGGTGACACACAATGGGCATTCAAACCACAGTCAGTCTTAGCAAATTAGGTAAATGAAAGATCATTTGATGGTATTCTATTGTTGCTATTGTAATCACAGCAATTTTCATTGGTAATGGTGCTTCGTGCTGAAGTGCAGTTTTCACAGGATAATTGTGAAAGATATCGAAAGATTTCAGGATGCGGCATCTGGCTTTAAAAGCTCTTCAGATTCAAATTGGCATTTTACTTTATCTTGAAAATTTATTAGAGATTCAGATCATGCCGGTTTAAATGGAAAGGTGAAAGCAGGGTAATTTCATTCTATGAATTATTCAGTCTCAGGCTGGTGAAATTGCCATCCATGCACTGATGCTCTGACAGTCTTTTTTGCAGAACCTCCATTATGCTTGTCATTTTTATTTCTTTATCTACGATCTCTTTTTCGGTCCCTGAGCTCGTCCCTTAGGGCTCAGCTTCACAAACCAAGTATTTCAAATTGGCAATAACCTAAATGTGCTGCTGTCTCAAATCGCGGTCTCCACAGGCTGTCTTTTCCAAATCATTAAAACCCACATCCATGATGATGTCTTGTGAGGCTCTTCACTCAGATGAATTAAAACATACACATACATGCACACACATGGAGGAAACAAAAAGAGGAGGGCATCATATCGGAGAAGAGTTATGCTCCTGTAACAATCGAGAAGATAAAGGGAGGCTTTGTGCTGGCTCCTTTGTTGTCAATGTGACCCATTCTAGCTGCATAACATCACGCAGAAAGAACAGGCTGACTTAGCACCCTGATTTCCAGCAAGAGCAGATCAAGGACTGACTGCTTTGCGGACAGACTGATCCATAGAAATAGTCTGAGAGACCAAGCACAATTAATAGCTATTTGGGAAAAGGGAAGAAGCAGCAAATTGGATAACCAAAAGTGGGAGTCTTTCTTTCTCCCCGGCACCCACTGACACAGACTGCAATCCCAGAGATTCTCCACTTGATGGCTGGTTGTGTCATTGCTAGTCGACTGCTGCCCTGCATCCAGAAAGGACTGGGATTGATTTAGGTCAGTGAGTCGGGCTTCTTGTCTAAACCTTGCTCTAAGCGAGAGTCTGCACCAGCCCCTACGGCCAACATTCTATGTGAGCTGGGACAGTGAGCTTCAGAGCTGGTGAAGTTGGCTGCGAAGGCCCCAGTCAGAGAGATAAGTGACAGAGAACATCGGCTCCTCTGTGGTAGACTTCCTACTCCTGCAGGTATAGCACTGTGGCATGAGAGACTATTAATACAAAAAAAAGTGCTAGGAAACTAGCTGTTTTCCATCAGAGGCAGTTTGGGTACAAGGCTCCAGGCAATACTTGCTCAGCTGAAAATTCATGCTGCCAAGTTAGAAACCACCGTGCACATCCAGGCTGCATCTCTGCTCCTGGCTTAACAGAGGCAAACCCTCCTCCTTTAGGAAAGGACTAACACTCACGACAAAACAAAATAGGAATCACCATGTTGCTTTGTGCCTAGTTCTAGGAGTCTGCCTTGCCGCACTGCAGCAGGACGAGCTGGCTGGGTGGTAGTTGTGATAATGTGGAGAGCAGCAGCTCTATGACAGGGTAGTCAGCTGACTTCTAGTGTGTTATCCTTCAATGTCCTCTACAGGATAAGGTCAATTTCTAAGGTAGCACACTAAGGATGACCTTGCATGCAAAAGCTGATTTGACGAAAACAGCCTCTCCTGCACTCACTGCTGGCAGGGATCCCCTCCCATACCTGGTAGTGATTTCTAGTAGTGTTTTCTCAAGCATAGTTTTTTGTTTTGTTTTCTTCTTTTTTTTTTAAACCCACAGCCCTGAGGACTTAACTCTTTCTGTCCTGCTTTGCAAATCCTGAACGTGTTCCTTGGGATACTTTTTTGCCATGTTGAGGTCAGTGTACTTGCTACTTTGGTCAGTGGCTGTTTCGGAAGGAAAATTACATAAGGATTTCCTTGCCAGTTTTGATTTCAGAAAACCGCAAACCTATGGAAAGATGGAGATGTCACCGTAACCTACTTGTGTCCAGCAACCAACAAGTGAATAGTACCTGATGTCATGGCAGCAAGCATAAGAAAAGCTTTAAGGTAAATCAACCCAACTTTAGATTATTATATGCCATCGGCTTTAGATTATCATGCCATTTCTATAAAGCCCCTTTTGTGTCTTGCTAAGAGATCCAGATTGTACATCCCAGTGAATCTGACAACTGAGCAAAGACCTTATGTGGTGTTATCCCAATGGCTTGAGAATTGCTAAAATGAGAAAGTCATTATCAAGCATTTGTTTTAATGACTATAATCCTACTGAATTAATTTTAACTTGCTGCAATGTTTTAGAAAAAGTCAATTATAAATTTGCACTAACAGAATAATAATGCTTGTATTTGCATAACATCTTTGAGGAGATCAAGTCACTTTACCATAGCTTCCTATTATGACATTGTCATTTGATATTTATTAAGCACTCACAGTGTCATTGTACAGAATAAATCCATGATCAGTCCCTAGTGGGGACAAGAGTTGACAAAGTCAAAGAATGTGGAAAGGAGAATTTTAGAGCTAGAGGGGCCTTAGAGATAACTGAGTTGAACCCCCACATTTTACAGATGATCACTGAAGCCCCAGAATGGTTGTGACTTGTCTAAGATTACATAGCCATTTAGTGCCAGAGCCCAAACTCAAATCCATTTCCATGACACTGCAGTTACAGGTCCAAAGACAACACAATACGTGAATATCCTATGAATGTGATATACAAAAAGTATTGCACAAATATATATTAATTATTTTTATGGTTTATGATTTTCTTTTTTGTTTTGTTTTTCATTTTTCCTTCATTCGAGCCTCTTGGAATGGATGCCAAAAACCAGGGAAGTTGCTAGATAAGAATTAAGGGAAATAAGAACTAGGAGATGAAACAGCAGGGGGAGGGGTATATCTAAATAGAGTCAGCTTCACTTTTCAGCAGCTGTCCTTAGTGGACCCTTCCAGCACAGCCTCAGTGCCCACAGCTGTTACAGGACTAGCTGGCTAGTTGGTGCAAGGAGACCCAGGAGAACAGCCAAGGTGAAGACTGAGCCAGGAAAGAAGACAGAAGTCGAGAGAATGGAAAATAGCGGCTGAAGCAGGGACGCCTCACCAGCTGCATCCCATCCTGTCAGGGTGTTTTATGTCAGACTTGGGACTCTGAAATGGTTGTACTCTGGCAGACTGTCGAGACCTTCACCCCTCGTGAAAATACCAGCTGAATGCTGATAGGGAGAGACCTGAGAGAATAAACACTAAAAAGAATTGGAGACTGATGGCCAGTTGTGCCAAGGAGAAGACAACAAACTTGTTTACAATGTTGCCTCATTCCTCTTCTGATGCCTGGTTGTGAGTGTCTTCAGTTTGCCATCCTGTGCTGGGCAAAGTTCTTCCCAGAACAGATGTATACGTGAGGGGGGATGAGAGGTGATTTGTTGGGAATGGGAGTGGGAACAGTGGCATTATATTGGGGGAGTTGGCTGACAATGCATATCCTTAGTGTTTATTTTAAATTCTATTTTAGGAAAATTGTTCATGTTCTCATGTTTTGAGATTATATGATAAATTCTAACTGGTCTAAAATTTAGGGAGATTCAGTGGATGGGGATTTCTAAGAGTTATTTTGAGGACGTTTAAACCTAAAGTCAGGAAGGTTCTTGGGGTAGCACGTTGGGGTACTGTCTGTCATAGCAGGAATTAATATTAACCTTAAGTGACACTTTAATAAAAGTCCTGATCTTCTTATCAAGTAAACTATGGTCCATGGGTCAGATGCAGAAGCATTCTGAGAAAAAAAAACTTACGTAGCACCACTCCTAGACAAAATTGTGAAGTTTGCTTCACATATTACTTTTCTGCACAGTTTTCCTCTTTTGGTAATTCCTTTCACCTTCCTACTTTCAGGTGCCTAGTACCCTCATTTTCTCTCTGTCCTACTCCCTCTTAAAACTTGCCCTCAGGGAAAAGGTCTGATAAACTCATTCACACACAGACAATGGCTGGTAAGTTTTCATATATTCCCCTCACATAAGTGTTTACATTTTAACAGCAGAAAAAGCCTTGAAAAAAAGAATTTCTATGTGACCCTAAACTTCTACTAGGTGGCACCTCTACTCTGCCTATGAACAAGATTTGGTCAACCAGTGTAGCAATAACTTTGACCCTAGGGAAGGCCCCAAAAGCTATTTATTTGGAGGCTTTTTAAAAGGAGTGGATCCCTGAGATATGGAGGAACCACTTGCTTTCTCTTTTTACCCTCCTTGAAGGCATCACTCCCTACTACCCTTCAGAATCACTATATCTGTCCTTTAGAAAGAAACATAAACATGGAAAAACAGGATCAAAGGCCCATGGAGTGTTCCAGAGTGCCTTCCCTTCTGTCTAAAATCCTCAAAATGAGGTTTTTAAAAGGGTTTTCTAAGATAAAGGGTGTATCAGTTCTTTCAAAGCATTTGTATGCAGTTTAGTAAAGGTTGTGTACCTTACAAAAGCTAAGTCACTTCTAAGAATTATAAATTTGCTTCTAGAGAGTTTACCTATTATAAGATTACATCCCTAAAACAAAGTCAGAAATTCACCTAGATTCTAAATAAGGGGAGTTTACTGCTTCTCATTACAAGAACAATGAAAACAGATGAAGAGGAAATTGCATGTTGCCACCCTCCTGAAGTCCTAGGAAATTGGGTAATACTGCCTTGGCTAAAGGGAGACTGGGCAGAAGGAAGGCTTGGATCCAAAGCCACAAAGGTCATAAGGAAATACAGGCCACCTACATAGGCTGTTTAAATGACGAATAACGACAGAGGTAGCCAGCTCAAGCCATACACATGCTCACGATTAGGACTATGACCTAAGGATGTAAAGTACAAAACTACCAGTAGTTCTCTAAAGAAATGCAAGGACTATTCATATATATGTAATGGTGTGAAAACATTAAAGTATTATATAAATGCTAGATACTATTATTATCATTAATTATTATTATAATATAGAAAAAGTAATACTTTCTAGACAGCTAGGGAGCACAGTGGATAGAGTACCTGGAGTCAAGGAGACTAGTTCAAATTCAGTCTCAGACACTTACTAGCTGTGTGACCCTGGGCAAGGAAAAACTGCCTCAGTTTCCTCAACTGTAAAATGGGGGTGATAATAATAGCACCTTGTAGTAAGGATCAAAGGAGACAATATTTATAAAGTGCTTGGTGCAATGCCTGGCACATGGTAGGAACTTAATAAATGCTTATTTCCTTCATTCTTTCTTTCTCTCCTTCTTTCCTTCCCTCCTTCCTCCCTCCCTTTCCTTCCTCCTTTCCTTCCTTCCTTTGTTCCTTTCTTCCTTCCTCCCTACCATCAAGTAGTCAGAATTCAAGGATAAGGCTTTTACACCTTTTTGTCTGTCATACAATGCTTAGCTTGCCACATAGTAGCCATATAAATGTTTATTGATTGATTGATTCCTTAGCATATATCGCTACACTGAAAAACACCATAGGGAGTAGGGACAAATAGAGTTGCCTGTAGTTCCTGGAGGCATGGGAGACAGGAGCTCTGAGGGATCAGTTGTGAGTATTTGCCACCTGATTTAATCCTTCATTCTGTACTTTGCATTCTATTTTAGGTAAACATCCTTTGCCTAATTACGATGCAATATCTTTCATTCTGTCTTGGGCAAAGGAGATTCAGCTTTGTTATTTCATTAAAGGTCTTTGCTTTGAAACACATATCTTCTTGGCTGAATAGCAAAAGAGAACACTGTTCACAGTTGCTTTAAAATAATTATTGTCTGCTTGTCTGCTTAGATGGGTATCTGTTGCTTTACTTTATATACTGTGGGTGTACTTTAAGCTACAATGAGCAGTTTGGATAATTAACATTTAGGACACTGGTATGCACAATGTACCCAGAACCACACCCATGGCACTCTTGGTTAAGGCACTGCTTCCTGACTAAAAGATAAAGACATTAAATATTCCATCAATGGTACAGTAGACTCTTTGAGGGAGAGACGGAATTTCTGCTTACTGACATGAGAGTACAGACCAGCTCTATTTCCTATAAAGTATCTCTTTGAATGAGAAGACTATATTAAAATCTATGGGAAAAGGAGTTTTAGAGGATATATGTATGGAAAATGACCAACAGGCCTCTCACTGAGGATAAGATATTACAAAAAGTCAAAACATTCTTGACTGGAGGAGGAAAAACTTTAGACAGATTATAATGACTAAAACTGGGGAGCCATTGAAGATGTTTTGAGGAGAGTTGAGCAATATGCTCAGATCTTCATTTTAGGAATATTAATTATGGCAGGTGCATAGAGAATGATACCAAGAAGGAAGAGACTGAAAACAGGAAGACCAGTTAGGAGCCAACATTTTGGGAGAAAAGGTTCTGAGAGCTTGAACCAGGAAAAAGCAGAGTGATGAGGGATAATGAGACAGATACAGTTGCTGGAGGTAGAGCTGATAAGCTTCAGTAACTGATTGACATGGGGGTTGAGGGTGAGGGAGAGTCAAGGCTGAATCAAGTCAAAAGTCAAAGACTGTGAATGTGGTAGTGCTATCAACAGAAACAAAAAATGTTTGGAGGGTTAGTGGGGGAAAGAAAATCTATATTGTTTGGGACATAGTAAACTTAAGGTGGTTCTGCAACCTGAGGAAACAAGAAAAATGTCTATTACACAATTAGTAACATGATACTGGAATTCAGGAGAATGATTAAGACTAGATATATAGAGGTAAGAATCACCTGCACTTAGATGATAATTGTACTCACAGGAGCTGATGAAGATGCTGAGGGAGAATGTATAGACAAAAGAAAAGAAGGGCCAGAAGAGAATTAGTAAGTGAAAATGAGGAGGGTAATTCAGCAAAGAAGACTGAGAAGAAGCAGTTAGACAGTAGCAGGACAGAAAGCAATATTATAGAATTCAATGGAAGAGAGAGGAGAGCATGTCTATGAGGAGGGGGTGGGATCAACAATGAGAAGAACCATGGAGAAGGTTGACAATATTTAAAAAGTACAGAAAGGTCACAGGGGATGAGGACTGAAAAAAGACTGATTTTTTAAACTGTCTTTTTAAAAATTTAATTTAGTTTTTTAATGAACAAAAATCTATTTTACTAATAGTTTCATTTGTTCATAGTTAAGCAAAACTAATTCCTGTATTAGCCATGTCCAAAAATTATATATCTCAATCTTCTCCGAGTCCTCTCTGTCAAGAGAAGTATAGCATGTTTCATTAAGGGTTCTCTGGTACTGTGACTGGTTATTGTGTTGTTCAGAGTTCTTAAGTCTTTCTAGGTTCTTTGTCTTTACAATATTGTTATTTATGACTTGTTCTCCTGATTCTGTTCACTTCATTCTGCATCAGTTCATACAACTCTTCCCAACTTTCTCTGAAATCATCCCCCTTATCATTTCTTACAGCACAATGGGCTCATTGGATTTAAGAGATCCTTGGTGAGAGCAGTTTCATTTGAGTGGATGGGGAGGAAATCAGGTTGAAAAGGAAGGAAGTTAGGAAATAGAATGTATTTTGTCGTGAAAGGCAAAAGACACATAGAACAGTAATGAAGTAGCAGGGCATCAAGTGCAGATTTTTTAGGAATTGAGGAGATCCAATAACATTTGGAGAGGGCAAGGAAGAAGCTGAAAAATAAGGAGGGTCTGAAGATGAGAATGAGGGAATTATTTGATGAGGAAAGCTTCTCAAGGAGCTAGGAAGAGAGGGGATCAGGAACATAACAATATGGCTTAGCTTGGGCAAGGAGATTAGAGGAAAGAATGGGGATGAGAGAGGGAAGAAGAAGAAGCTCAGAATGGACAGTTTTTGTTTTCTCAGTAAAGTAGGAGAAAATATTTTCTGCTGGGAGGGACAGAGAAGGATGAGGATTGAGAGAGCTTACCTGCAGAGAGAGACAGTCAGAAAGGAATAAAAAGATTGCTACGCAGCTGCAAGGACCCAATTGAGATTATAAAACATTGCTTTACTTGTACCCGACTAGCTCCATTGAGTATATGGCAAATTTTCTACTTCTTTTTCTCCCCCAGATTCAAACTTGTACTTAGTAGTTGTTTCTCCAGTGGGTTGCTGCCACTCCCAGATTCTCATTGCTGTTTGTAGCTCTGTATCCTAAAGGTGTAGCTCACAAACTGCAGCTAGTAAGCTTCCCTCAACAGTCAATCCTCAGACAAAATTAGTTCAAAGCAGTGGTATTTACTAAAACAGCATAATAAGAAAAGTAGCTACCAGGAGGCCCCTCCTAAACCTAGAATACACTCTCTCCAAGTAAACAGTATCCCTGGAAAAGAGTGGGCACATATTTAGAGCACAATGGTAGTGAGGCACCCACATAGGGAACACACGTAACCAATGCAAGTGCTTCTTCTCTCATAGGATTCTCATATGGCTCTTTCCCTGAGTACAGTACGTTTTCTAGGTATTGTTCCCCTGGGTTCCACCAACCTCTGTTTCACTCCACAACTCGACTCTACCTAGATTTTTCTAGAGTCTATCATAGACTCTTTTTTGTTGCCAGAAGTTCTGCTCCTCATAGTTGCTTCCTGCAGCAATTTGCTTGATTCAACTGCCCCTCTGTATCAGTACCTGTTAGACGAAGTGTCTCCTACTTGTCCAGTGCCACCAAAGCTGATGGGGACAGGGAGTGGATTTCCTTCCTCACCTTTCACAACTATACTCAGATATAGAAACAGGGGTCACATTCCAACAGACAGCTCATAGTCTTGACTGATGCTAGAGTTTAGCAATCTAGCTTTTTCAAAAGTGATAGGGGCATGACTAATCTTCTGCCAGTCAATGGCAAGTTGCCCCTCTAATTCCATCAAGAAGAACTTCATGCTACATAAAGGATATCAGAGTATTTAAATATTATACTTGCCCTTTTACTTTCTGTGACTACACAGGATTTTATACTTAGTTTAACATTAGATGAACAGCAACATTTTTTAAAATATATGATTATATGGTGTTGGGGTCAAGGTAGATCCAGAAAGATTAAGCAGTATGTGAGTAGGATTAAAAAGGCAAGTAGCTGGAGTGACTAAGGGTAGGAGATTTGGCAAAATATTCTTGACAGTAGGACAAGGAGGAATTCAAGGGAATGTGATGGTACATGGCTGAACTGATTAAACATGTGACCAAGGCAACTCAAGTGTCAAGACTATAAAAGGGAAGAGAGAGAGGCTAGAGCTGTGGTTGCTAGGACTGAAAAAACAAGGAAGGATGGAGGGACCAAAGGTCATATAATAAGGACAAAGAACAGGACTGGGAAGAGTGAAGAAAATGAAAAATTTAAATCTGGAAGATTTGGATCAGAGAGGAATTTCAGCATCCTCAATCAGAGAGATATAGTAATGAGGGGAGATGGTCATATCAAAGTATGACTATCTCTGCACATGACTCAAGTGAAATGGAAATGTTTTGGTGTTTGAGGTAACATTGACACACACACACACACACACACACACACACACACACACATATATATATATATATATTGAAGTTCCTGAATGGAGAGGAAAAAAATTGGGATAGATAGGAAGACTGCCAGGCAGATTCTGAACTTGTAGAGAAACATGGGAAAATGACTACCCCATGACTCTGATGAGGAGTTATACTAGGTGATTAAAAAAAGAATGGTCTGAGTTTCAAAGGGAAATTAGCTTCTGAGAGAGTGTGGCAAAAGTGCAGTTAGGAAGTGGGAGAGAGCAGTACCCCTGTTTCCTCCTTCTGGCCCAGAACTTCAGATGGTACAAGAGAAGGAACACTCAATAATAAAGTGTCATGAGTCCAGTGTTTTCTGGGGCGAGTACCCATGAAGACAAGTCTGAATATAAAATAATAATGGAGTGCTGGAAAAAATATATTTGTTTATACATTTCCCCCTCTCAAAGATGTCTCCAAGATTCTGAGTCTAGACTATCAAACATTTTAAGTAGCCCGTAATTAGGAAAACCAAGGAGATTTTCTCTGTGTTCATAGGATTTAGAGGTAGAAGAGACTTTGAAGGTCATCTAGACTAAATCCTCTCATTTTCCAGATGAGGAAGCTTCACTCAGACAAGAGAAATGACTCAATAAATACCTGACATTTATACAACACTTGAAGGTTTACAAAGCACTTGACATGCAATACTTTTGCACACAGTCTTTGGCTGTGAAAAGGAGGAAAGATAGAAATAGTACCCATAGCAGAGCACAATTACATAGTACTTTAAGGTGGGTTTGCAAAGCACTTTTTCATATTATCTTAGGTAATGCTCAGGGCAATCCTAGGAGATAGGTACTATTATCCCCATTTTATAGATGAAGAAACTGGGCATACAGCAAGAAAATATTTCAGGCAAGGGTCAGACCCAGGTCTTAGGGACTCCAAGTCCAATACTCTATCTACAACATAATATTTCTTTTGACCAAAGTTATGTAAGCTAGTAAGTAGGAGGTGCAGATATGAACCCATGTCTTCTGACTCCAAATTCAGTGATCTGGGCAATGTATCATGTTGCCTCTTACTTCTTTTTCCTTTCAACATCCTCTTCTACCAAACAATAATCATAGCATTTCTCCGTTTCTCTAGAGGTTCAGAACCTTAGAACTATCTTTGACTCTTCACCCCTTACTTCCAAATTGCTACCCGTTAGGCAGCTGATAGCTTATTGCATAAAGCAGTGGACTTGGAGTCAGGAAGATGTAAGTTCAAATCTAGCTCTAGGCACTTACTAGCTGTGTGATCCTGGGCAAGTCACTTAGCCTCAGTTTCATCAATTATAAAAAGGTGATAATAATACCATCTGCCCAATAGGGATGTTGTGAGAATCAACTGAGATAATATTTGTAAGATGTTTTTAGTACAGTCCCTGGAACATTGTAGGTACTATATAAATGTTATCCCTTTCCATCTGCCAAGTTTTATTAGTCCTACCTTTGTATTATCTCCTGAATTTAATTTAGGTCCTCACTGTAAAAGTCTCCTAATTGGTCTTCCTGACTCTGGCCTTTCCCCCTTCAAACTATCCTATACACCATGACCTAACCAATCTTACTCCCACCTGAGATTTAATGCACTCCTCCCTTTTGCTCAAAAACCCTGTTATTTCTATTACTTAAGGGTGTAAAGGAGAGATGTCTTACCTTAGCATTCGAGCTCTTTTGGAAGGATATGCAATCAGAATTTCTGAGTCCAAATCTTGTCTTCACCACTTATTATATTTGTGACTGGACAAGTCTCCTCCTCTCCTTTGTTCTTAGTTTCCTCTGTAAAATGAATGGGTTGGCCCTGGATGAGTGCTTAAGGTCTAGGTTTGCTCTAAATCTATGACCCTACCATCCTAGTTTCTCCTCACATACTGTACATTTTAGCTAAAATGTACTACTTACTCTCTCCTTTTCTGTCTCCAGAATGGACTCTTTCAGCATTTGCACAACTACTGAACTCCTTTCTCCATAAAAACTTCTTTGATCGCCCTGGGTGAAATGATTTCTCCCTCTGCAAATCGTCATAGAATTTTTTTCCCCTATATCTCTCTTTTGTACTTGTAACATTCTGTCTTTTTTTTTTTTTTGCTTTTTGGAGGGCAATTGGGGTTAAGTGACTTGCCCAAAGTCACATGACTAGTTTTTATGTTAAGTGTCTGAGGTCAGATCCGAACCCAGGTCCTTCTGACTCCAGGACCAGTGCTCTATTCACTGTGCCACCTAGCCACCCCGTTTCTTGTATTAATATATGTTTATATACACTCCCTCCAAACAAATGCTAGTTACACAAAAAACCATCATGGAAAAATCAGTGTACATATTTATCAAAATAAGCAGTAAACAGAAATTGGAGTTGTACAGATTAGCAAACATTAAGAGTGGATGAACATTTTGGGAAAGAGAAGGATTGGGTGGTAGGTGAAGATCAGTCCATTCTTAGCAATCAGAGACAGGAAGCAGGAGGATGGATGTGTTAGGGGCCAGGTTTCCCACATCTGCAGCTCCAAAGAGCTCTCGTGTCTACCACTCAAAAAAATTCACACTTGTCTCTCTCAACTATCTTGCTTGAACACTTTTTCCAAAGTTTTTGTCCTCAAATGCAAGTATGATATCTCATAGCCAACCAGGAGTCACATCTTCCTCCAAGTATGCAGCAGTGCTGTCTGTCACAGGAAAATGGTCCCAGGTTTGGGCAAGAATAGGGTTTCACTTAAATTAAATGGAAATTTGCTTCTTTATAATTTGCTTCCGTAGTCGCAAAGTATAACTCTTATCCCACAATATCCTTTCATAGAATTGATAACAGTAATCACACTATTTGCCGCTCATCCCCCCCACTCACCACACTATCCTTTTCTTTTCCAGGCTAAACTTTCACATTTTTCCCCATATGGCATGGTTTAGAATCTTGGCTGCCCTCCTATAGACCTGCTCTAGCTTGTCAAAATGGATAGTATAATATTTTTCCCCCTAGGGTTCTTAGCAACTAAAGACTACATATGAACAAGACATATAAACTTAAGGCATAAATTATTTATATTGTCAAACTATACATAATATATATGCATTTTACAGGAATACATTTCTATACATAAATCAGTAAGATTATAAATCTTTTATAAAAATGTCCTGAAAATAATAAATTATCTTTAAAATGATACTGTATATATGTATGTATATATGCATATATATATATATATAATATAGCTAAGTGATAAAAAGTTCAATATTCCTTATTCTTCCAGCAGATTCCCAGCTCAGTCTCTTACTATTTACTGTATTATAAGATTTTAAAGTTTTGTTTATATGAATAGATCTATAACACATAATTTAGACTCCTATATAGAGTGCTTTTTGAAAAATATTTAGCCTACAGTCCCCATGAAAGTAACTATGAGTTCTTACATAACATGGAATTTTAAGACTCTGTCTTATTCCCATATAAATATCATAGAGTAGCAGAGCAGTTTAACAGAATAATCAGAGCAGAGCATGGTTTTAATTAGCCATTAAACTAAGCCTCAGAAAATTCTCAGAATTATTTGAGAAAGAATTAATTTAATATATTATAGATTTTGTTTTTCATTTAATTGGGTTTCATTCTGGAATACTAGAGAGGCGTCATGTCCTAATGGATTGAGGCCTACCTTAGAGTCAGGATAGACCTGAATTCAACCCTATCTCTGATACATAATAGTTGTGTAACCCTGAGCAAGTCACTTAATTTCTCAGGTTCTCCTAATGTCTAAGATGTTGTTTAGACAATCTACTGATGTGCATTGATTACTCACTAATTCTGGGCTACCACTGAGTAACATTTCATCTTTCTGGGCCGAAGCATCTTCAACTCTAAAACGGAGCAAAAGTGGTATTTTGGACAATTAGAAGATGACTTCTTTTAACTCAGCTTGTCTATGAAAACTAATGAGTTCCTTTCCTACTCTTGTGTCTTCCATTATTTTGTGCTTTAAGATAACTGGTATATCTTTTTATTTTACTAATGGAACAGTTGAAAGAACAATAGGTAGGAGTCAGTATTATATGGAAGGGTGTATAAATATATTTATATTGTCATACAAATGAAAACATTGTCAGTCCTGACCACTGTGACTTGGGAGAAGACACTAAAGTCTGAACATTGGTAGTAAAAAGATACCCTAAACAAAGCTTATACTGATATTTGATAGCATCTTCATGCTATCCTTCTAGAAAAGATGGGGACATATAGGCTAGATAATGGATTTGGAAGTATTTGAAGTTTTGTATCCAAAATATAATCATTAATGGTTCAATGTCATCTTGGAAGACTTCTAGTGGAAAGTGGTCTGCCCTAGGCCTTTTGTTGTTTAACATTTTAAAATCAATTAACTTGGATATAGGTATAGATGGAATGCTCACCAAATGTGAAGATGATACAAAGTGGGGGAAAGGGATAGCTAACAATGTCTGGTATGTAGTAGGTGTTGTAAAATGCTAACTAATTGATTAACTGAAAGCTGGGATCCAAAAGGATCTTGACAAATTAGGACACTAAGTAAATCTAATAAAATTAAATCTAGCAGATATAAATGTAACATATGAGTTTAAAAAATCACAAGTACATAGTGGTGAAAACTTGGCTAGATTGTATTTGTCTGAATAAAATCTGGGGCTTTTAATGGAGTAAGAGGTCATAATATCATCAGTCTGAGAGTTAAAAAAAATCAATATGATCATAGGTGGCATTAAGAGAAGCAATGTTTGGGGGTGGAGCCAAGATGGCGGAGTAGAAACAGCACGTCCAAGCCACTCTTCCTCCAGATCACCTCCAAACTATGTAAAAGGGGACTCTGAACAACTTCTGGAGCTCCAGCACCCACAGAACGACACAGAGAAGCTAACCTCCTGCTGAGGACAGCCCAGCAGCCCTGCAGGAAGGACCGGTGCAGCGCCAGCAGCGCAGTGCAGGGGAGCCGAACACAGGTCCGCCTGAGTTGCGGTTTTAGCCCAAGGGCGGCAGGGCCAGCAGCCGGCTGGAGGGACCCCAGAACACCAGCAGCTGTGGCCTCCAGAATTATCAACATAGACATGACTAGGACAAAGTGAGAGGTTAGTGCTCTATGGACTTTGGGACCAGTATTTGGGGAATGCATCGGCTTCCTCCTCTGGGGGCTAGAAGCCGCTGAGGAGACATGCCATTTTGTAGTTTTCAGAGGCAGCTACAGTTCCTGGCCTGCGAACTGTAGGGAGATCCAGCGATCAGTCTTGGGGAGTAATTGCTCTTGCTTTAATCTCCATAGATCTGGATTGTGATCTGGGGTGGAGGTCGCGGGTGGGTTTCCAGCTTGCCAGAACCGGAAGTTGTGAAGACCCCAACATTGGGACAGAATCTCCGCTGACTGGTGGCAGAGTCCTACTGTGGCAACAAGCCCAAAAGTCAAGTAATTAAGTGGCAACATGCCAAGGCAAAGGAAACAAATTAAACAGAAAAATGCAACCTTAGACTCCTACTTTGGGGGCAAAGAGGATCGAAGCATAGAGCAAGAGGAGGGCTGTGAGGTCAGAAGTCCTGCTCCAAAAGCCCCAGGGGAAAACATGAGCAGGTTGCAGGCCATAGAGGACCTTAAGAAGGACTTTAAAAATCAAATAAGAGAAGTGGAAGAAAAATTGGGAAGAGAAATGAGAAGGATGCAGGAAAAGTATGAAATGAGGGTCAACAGCCTGACTGAGGAAAACAACACCTCAAAAAATAGACTAATTCAAATGGGAAAGGAGGCCCAAAAGGGCAATGAGGAGAAGAATGCCTTAAAAAGTCGAATTTGCCAGATGGAAAAAGAATCTCAAAAGTTCTCTGAGGAGATTCATTCCTTCAGAGTTAGACTGGAGCAAATGGAAGCTAATGACTTTATGAGAAATCAAGATGCTGTTAAGCAGATCCAAAACAAATGAAAGATTAGAAGGCAATGTGAAATATCTCATGGGAAAAACCACTGACCTGGAAAATAGATCCAGGAGAGACAATTTAAAAATTATTGGACTACCTGAAAGCCATGATCAAAGAAAGAACCTAGAAATCACCTTCAAGAAATTCTCAAGGAAAATTGCCCTGATGTTTTAGATCCAGAGGGCAAAATAGAGGTGGAAAGAATCCACCAATCACCTCCTGAAAAAGATCCCAAAAAGAAAACTCCCAGGAATATTATATCCAGGTTCCAGAATCCCCAGATCAAGGAGAAAATACTACAAGCAGCCAGGAAGAAACAATTTCAATATTGTGGAAACACAATCAGAATAGCACAGGATCTGGCAGCTTCTACCCTGAGGGATCAAAGGGCAGGGAATACGATATTCCAGAGGGAAAAAGAGCTGGGAATGAACCCAAGGGTCACCTTCCCAGCAAAACTGAGTATTTTGTTTCAGGGGAAAGTATGGTCATTCAGTGGAATAGACGACTTTCAAGCATTCTTGAGCAAACAACCAAAGTTGAATAGAAAATCTGACATCCAGACACAAGAAGCAAGAGATGCCTGAGAAGGTAATCAGGGAAAAGAAATCAAAAGGAACTTATCAAAGTTGAACTATTTACAGTCCTATATGGAAAAACCATAACTGTGACTGAGGAAATCTTTCTCAGTATGAAAATAATGGAAGAAGGGTGTATGGTCATATGAATACATATGTGCATGTGTGTATATATGTTTACAGTTATACATGGATAGAGGGCACAGGTTGAATTTTCTGGGAAGGGATGATACTTAAGGGGTGAAATTATGAGGTGAGAGAGGAAAGTGGCAAGAGGAGATGGGGAGAGACAGGGTAGGGTAAACTATCTCATGTAGAAGAAGCAAGGGGAAGTGGTTGCAAGGGAGGGGAAGAATAGAAAGGCAAAAAGGCAAAACCACATTCTCATTGAATTTGGTTCAGGGAGAGAATGACATACATACTAAATGGGATATCTCAACCTGCAGCAGAATAGGGGGAAGGGGGATGAGAGGAGGGATGATGGATGGGAGGGCATCCTTGGGGGGAGGGGAAGTTGGGAGTACCCACTATAGAAGAGGGACAGGATCAAGTAGGGAATGGACCAGGTGAGGGTGGGATGAGTGGGAGGGAATTACAAGCAGCCTTGTACAATATATCTACTATGGTAATGTTTTGCATAGCTAGACATGTACAAAATATACTGAATTACTTATCTTCCCAGAGGGAATGGGTGACAAGAGAGGAAGGAAATGGATCTGAAATTCGAGGTTTTAAGACTAAATGTTTCAAATATATATAAATACTATTATTAATACTCTTTTGCTTGTTATTGGGAGATAAGATGTGCAGGCATTGGGACACAAAGATTCACCTTCCTCTAATGGAAAACTCGAAGGGGGTATGGGAGAAGATAGGGGAGAGAACATATTGGAGGAAGCGATATCTTATGGGACTGCTATTCTGGGAGGGTGGGTAGGGGAAAAACAGGGGGGAAAAATAATTGTAACTCAAAATCTGGCAGAAATGAATGATGTAAAATGGAAGTTAATAAAGAGAAGCAATGTATCCCCAAATGAAGATATGATGGTTTCTCTGTACTTTGTCCTGGCCTGACAACATCTGGAAAATTGTGTAGTTTGGGATACAACATTTCAGAAAGGACACAGATAAACTGGAGAATGTCCAGAGGACAGTGACTAGGATAAGATATCAAAGAACCTCAAGATCATTCCAAATAAGACTTAGTTGAAGAAACTGAGATAAAGAAGACTGAAGGGGATGTGATGGTTGTTGTTGTTTCAGGTGTGTCCAACTCTTCATGGCACCATTTGGGGTTTTTTTTAGCAAAGATATTAAGTAATTTGCCATTTCCCTTTCTAGCTCATTTTACAGATGAGGAACCGAGGCAAACAGGGTTAAGTGACTTGCCCAGGGTCACACAGCTAGTAAGTGTCAGAGACCTGATTTGAACTCACAAAGAAGAGTCTTTCTAATTCCAAACCCAGTACTCTATCCACTGTACCACCTACCTGTCTTCAAATACTTGAGGAGCTGTCATGTGAAAGAGGGATTAATTTTATTTTATTTAGTATTGTAGGATAGAAGTAGTAGAAATGTGTGGGAGATGGAGAGCTACAGATTTAGACTACATAAATGAAAACTTCCTAATAATTAGAACTATCCCCAAAGTGGAAGGGATAGCCAAGTAGAAAATGGATTCTCCCTCCTTGAGGAAGCAAAGGCTAGATAGGCATAGGCAGGTTCATAATGCATGGGCTGAGTACATCAGCACCCACTCCCTTGGAGGGCAGACACTATCAACCTAGGGTTGACATAACTCTATCCTTATGCTTATATTTTGAGTGGAAGGAGAGTGGCCAGCGACAATAATTATTCCAGGGTATACCAGGACACCTAGGTTATACCCAGTCAGTAAACGCCTGTGCTTAGCTGGTATGCTGATAAGGAGGATCTTGTTTAGGAGTAGGTTGGACTATTTAGCCTCTGAAGACTTCTTCCAAATTTTAAGATTCCACGATCCTGTTTTTTCCCTATCAAGGACCAGCTTGAAATTATTGAAAGCAATACACAATTTCCCAAAATTCATTTCAGTTCTGTCATTATTCTATCCCCCTCTGGATCTAACTCATTGTCCATTTGCAATGCCTATCCAATATATATGTACAAATAAACCAAATAGGCTGTTCCACCCCTGCCCCCAAATGCAAGTCATAATCTGGACACTTATGTTTTCCTGTGCTCGTTGTTAAGTTGATCTCTTTAAGTGGTCAGGGATACCACTGAGGAGATCTTGTCTCATTCACTTGATGTTGATAATCAGATGATGAAAAGCTTTCTCTTTGGCTGAAACAATTAAGAAATCTTGTATGATCTATAGATATGCAAGGGGAAAACATTGTTGGAGGAGGCTCTTTGGTGATGCATTTTGCTCTACAGAAATAAATACCTCAAAACTTTGTAGTTTACTTGGATAGATTTGTGATGAAAACAAAGTTGGTTATCCTTCTAAATGTACAGATGGTCACCTATCCATGCCTTCTAATCCTATATGATCCTTGTTCACATACAACCTCCACAGGGGAGGCAACTACAATGCTGAAGGTCTAGTGGACATTCCTGAAACATTCAAATGTATCCCTCATTTTTGCTATAAGACACTGCCTTCTTTCTACTACTACTCTCCCATTAATGCAGAATCAGCTGGAAGCCACACAGTAAGACTTGAGGGCTATATAGCATTTTCTTTGTGTCACTGATCACCATGGCTAAGGAATTCATCACCAAGTGGTCAGCCTTCTGGTAATGATTCTTTCCCTACTTAGCTATGCCCTTGAGAAGGAGACATAGTCCATTCCCAATATCATATCTGACATCTTTCTAATTACATAGAACTTGTTTGAACACATTCCACTGCCATAGTCTTTGATAACACAAGGTCACCTCCAGGCCACATTGTGTCATAAAGGTAGGAAACTGTGGAGGTACCCTATGATTTAGAGGTACAGGCATAAGTAGTCAACTGAATGAGATTGAGACTCTAACAATTTAAGCCATACTAGAGAATCTGCTGGACCAAGTCTAAAAGCCAAAGAGAATACAGGTTTGTCTGGATGGAACATCAAATACAAGTTGTCTCTTGCTAACGGTGACATGATTCTTTCTGGGAGAAGGGATTTGTCAGAAAACAACAGGATTGCTCTGTGCTTTCCTGAGGCCTAAAGAGATACTTTGGCAAGGGCAAAATCCAGGTTGGGTAGCATTTAAATAACTTGGAACAATGGTTGGGAACTGTATCCTAGATACATCCTTGGTTTAATTTCATGTGCTAGTTTTCTATACATGTGTTTGTTAGTCCCTGATGCCTGCCCTTAACATCAACAGTTTTGCTGATAGCTGAAAGAAAGTCCAACATTAAGACCCATCCCATCCTGAAGTGCCTTTAACTCTAAAACTCCTTCCTTAGAGACAGACTCTGAGGAATTTGTTCAGTTAAGCTCTAAAATGAGTTTGTTTCCTCAATTAGGGGATATTGGTGAAGTGGCAAACACTAAAAAATATCTCCACAAGTCTTAGTTGTCATTTTCTTTTCTTCTCCTCACCTTGAAAACCTTTGGTTATGAGGGAGAAGGACAGAGAGTTACCCGGGGAAAGAACAGGCCATAATAATATGAAAAGTATTTATGAAAAATTAGGAGCAAAAATTAGCACCCATAATCTAGGTGGGGCAGTTGATATGAATGTTGGAATCAAGAAGATTAGTGTACAAATTTGGCCTCAAATACATATTAGCTATGTGACCTTGGGCAAGTAACTTAGTTTCTCTTGGTCTCATCTGTAAAATGGGGAAAATACTTCCTCAAAGGGTTCTGAGATCAAATGAGAGAACATATGTACAACCTAAAAATGCTATAAAATGCCCACTGTTGTTGAAGTATAAAAGTACTCTTCAGGGTCATATGGTCTTAGGAAAAAGAGGGACAGATGATGGGAAGACAGGTGGCAGAAAGGAAGAAGAGAGAAGAGGAGGGGTGAGAGAAAGAGGTGAAGGGGGAAGAAAGAAGTAGGAAGGAAAAAAGAGAAATTTACATGATAACTTTATAATATATTTAAAAGGAATGTCAAGTTGTACATTGTAGATTTGAAATTTCATGTGTAAACATCTTTTAAAAATTATACTATGTTATAGAAACACTTATTTTATTCAATAAGCTAAAAATAAAAGAAATTTAAAAAAAAAGAAATAGGAGGGAGTGGTATAAGGAAGAAAACAAAGCCATTATCCTGAAGGACTAGAAAATGAAATGGGGTAGCTATGTAGCCAGAGTGGGATATAAGAGAAGAGTGACCCAAGGACTGTCTTGGTAATCATGAAATAACTAGAAAATGGTCTCTAGCACATTGGCCTATTTGGTGTATAGAGAAGTTATAGAAAAACAAAATGGGACAAAAACTACACAGTGAGAAAGAGTATAAAGGAACTCACGGCTGCACTGGGGAAGGGAACACCCATACTGATGAGATCAGGGAGCACGTCTATTGAAAAGACTTTTCATATTTTGTGTTCGTTTAAAAGTAGACAAAGTTGAATGTCTTGTATTCTCTTGATGTGTCTTTCTGGCCTCGAGGGGCAAAAATACTTACTAAGTAAATTAAGTTGCTTTTAAGGTATGTGACACAATTTAATTTATTTTCCTTATGGCTTGGTGATCATCAACATAAAAAAGTTCCTCATGCCTGAGTTAAGAGGATAGCTATTAGAAAGCCCAACTCTTTTGGGCGTGCATGCACGCGCACACACACACACACACACACACACACGCACACACGCACGCACACACACATATCCCTAACCATTTTGGAGCAAAGGTTATGCTCAAGAGCTCTCATACACTGTAGGTTATTTGCAAATGACATTTTGAAGACCCAGCAGCCACGCGGTTACTCCAGGAGTACACGGTTACCATGCAGTCACAATGTGAGTACATGCCTACTCAATTAAATGGTAATCACCCTCACACTAAACATGTAACTCAGGATAATCACCATGTTCTCTGTGATTTTTTTAAAAGATCTTGGGGTGGGGGGGAGAGAAGCTAATTTGTAGGGAGCATATAACCAAATGAATAATTACATAGCAAGTGGCTGAAAGGCAATTACAGAATAATTGCATGCTATTTGATCCTACCATGAAAACATGTTCTAATAGACCATTCCCCAAAACTATTTCTTTTACCTGTGGAACACTTTTCAGTTTCCCTTCTTCCCTATGGTCTGCTTTCTTTTAAGCTTTAGTTTGAATTATATTATTAATAATTAGTTTTATTAATTTACTAATTAAGTAAGTATATGTTAATGGATACCATAATAACTGTTATTCATTACCATGCTAAAATTAAGACAGTTTTTTTAAACCAAGGATAAAATTTACATTTCCCCTATTTTGGGTAGAATAAAAATTATTTTTTCTTTTCCAATGGTAATAAAATGTAGTGCATTTTAGAAACAATGCACAGTAATAATCACCCTTTCTTCCTTCTCTTTTTCCTCTCTTCTCTCTCTCTCTCTCTCTCTCTCTCTCTCTCTCTCTCTCTCTCTCTCTCTCTCTCCTCACCTCTCTCAGTCCTAGATGCCCTTGAGGAAGGTTCTCTCTATAACACTAATTATTCATACCAAACAATTCTGGTTGTCGTCCCCCTAACCACTTTTGGATTAGAAATTCATGGACATTGAGATAAAGGTGAACAAATACATACACATGTTTGTATTTGCATATGTGTATATGTACATGTTTACATCTCTATAATTTCTACATAGATCTCTATATATGTATGTATATATACATATGTGTGTATATGTGTGTGTGTGTGTGTGTGTGTGTGTGTATGTATCTCCAGTGTCGTGGAAAGGGTACATAACTAGAAGGCAAAAAGAATTTGATTCTAGGCTGGGCTTAGTCTCTGCGTTACCCTGAGCAAGTGTTTCACTCTATCTCAGGTTCCCTCATGTATAAAATGGTGATAACCATGTTTCACTGTGAAGATTAAATTGAATAATATCATGTGATAGTGTTTCTTCTGATAAAGTGCTATATGAATGCAAGTTAAAATTATTTCTAAAAGTGATTTACTGTGTTTATTTATGTTTTACATTATGACTTATCATGTTGTGGTAGCTGGTATTTTGTTGTTGTTTTTAAATAATAAAGGTACTTATTTATCCTCGGACCATGCCCTTCTCACCAATTCCTCATTTTAACCACGTGCTAAAGTAATTAAGTCCAAAAAGGTGTCAGAACATAGTCCTAGGGCTTTTTTTAGGAGAAGAAAGTCTTTATGTCTCAAGAAATGAAGTGGAGCAGTAATTAAATGAATACTCTTCTGATAATAAGAATCTAGGAAACAAAAAATGTACTATACTGAATAATTTAGAAGTTTAGGAGTTAATACTAGTGGAGGGGTGGGTGAGAATAGAACTTTCAAGCACTGCCAAATCTGTAAAATCTCCAGTATTTATTTTCTTTTTCAAGATACTTTGAATGGCCTCTGGGAGGTACAGATTAAAAATATAACTATATTACACCTGTCTAAGGATACTAACGGGTTTCCATGCTTTGGTGAAGCTGTCTGGCCTGCAATATGTTTCAACAAAGTGATTTATGTCTCTATTCAGTTCTCAGAGGACAGGGTGTATGGTGGATGAGAATCCTTATATCCACTTACAGACTGACAACAGACCATCTCTTATGGGATTCCTAATGTTGCTAATACTTGTTTCATTGACAATGCAAAATGGAGCCAGCCTACTTTCATTCATTTTGTCATTCAACATACTTCTCTATCATGATGAAAAGTCAAATGAAATTACAACTATTGAGATTTTTTTTCCAAGTGTGAAACAGCATCTGTAACCAGAATAATATAAGGGCAAAGCCAATAAAATTCCAATAAGACTAAGTACTGATTTATGTTCCTAGGATTCCATGGCAAATTAGAAGGCACATTGGTCAAGCAGGGTAGCAAAATTTATTAAAACTAGACTTGAGATAAGTATGATAAGTTTTTGTTTTCTCTCAGTGCATATGAAGACTGAACCATTAATTGTCTGGGCAATGTAGTTATTACCATCTGAAACCAGGGTATCTTCTGGCTGTTTGGAATAGGGGAGAGGATATAAGGATTTACCACTTCTCCATTCAGCTCCCAGCAGGACAGTAGGTCTCAGGAATGTAGGCCTCTGTCTTAATTCATGTGACTGAAGAGAGGACTTTCTGTTATGAATAGGGTAGGACTCTGGAAATTCAAAGTAGACTTGTCCCTTGAAAAGGGACTGACCTTCATAACTGTACCTTTAGCCTTAGCACGACAAAATATATGAAATTACCTATTTCTCTCTAAGGATAGATCTGAAGAGGTTAGGATATAGCAAGAAAAAAAAAGAACATGACTAGAAGCTTGGGACCTGACCAGACTAGAAGTAGAAGGTAAGGATTAAAGCCTCAGATCTTTTGAGGAATATGGCTTTTTCAACCCTTTCCCCTTCTTCCTGGCAGGCAAATAAGAAGGCACTGCCTTCCTGGTCTGCCTTCTCTTTTCCCCGTGGAGAAATTACAGTAAAGAACATTATATGGCTCTTCATCTTCTCTGTGGGGCTGAAATGTAGGTCTCCCTACCTTGTAAGCAACAGTATAACAGTTTTCTCTCCTCTCATCTTCTGCTCTCCTCTTCTCCTCTACTATCCCCTCTTCTCTCTTTTTCCCTCTTCTTCTCCCCTCCCTCTTAGTACTCTTATCCATTCCCTCCCTCTCTACTCTCCATTTCCCATCTTCCTCTTCCCACCCCCCACTCTTTCCTAGAGATTGGACAGTTTACATAGCATCATGTCAAAGTTGGCCCAACTGGGCCCAGGAAAAATAATCCATCTCTATTATCCTTTCAGGAATATCATTGTGTCTCATATCCTCAGAGGTCTGGTTAAGGATTATAGTCTTAATGTAATAAAAGCCATTTTGATGGGTTTATATGTTTGTCATTGAACTAAACATTGGAAGTTCTCATTAAATACTTCTCGCTCTTGAGAAAAGCTGCTTGTTTATTCAATGGGGTCCCTCAAGAATCCAATAGTCCATGTTGAAAAAATCCTTAGATCACTGGCCAGCAAAAGTATCGAGGAGATAATTGGCATAGTATCCATGTAGAGAGTTAATTAAATATCTATCCACCTTCTAGTACATTTAATAATTCTTAGTTGAGAAAAGTAGCTGGTCTCTAAGATTTCTGGTAAAAGAATAGAGGCAATGTTTCCACAAAAGAATATGTGTTTCAGTCTCTGTTATAATACAGGTGATCTCTCAGTTGAGAACATACCAATAAGTGACCTCACTCCTTGCTGATGTCAAATTCTAATGTGAATGGACTAGTGGATGGAGGAGGTCTAGATTCAATCTTTTGTCCTATTATTAAGCAAGGGCCCCTGCGGTGAAAAAGAGATGAAGTGACTTACCTAAGGTCACATTAGTAGGAAGGAACTGACATGTGACTCAATCACAGTTTCCTCACCTGCAATATTAGTATAATGAGAACTGTGCTGTATACTTGATGGAGTTATGGGAAATCATAAAATACTTTATATCATGGAAGTATAGAAGCATGCACTAGATTGAAATGCAAGCAGACAAGTGTCTGGGTTCAGAATACCTAGCAACATACAAGGGGAAAATCTCAAAAGGTGAGAACATTCAGTGATCTGGCAGAAGATATTAGGTAGATGACCAGGCAGGCAGGCATTCAGCAGGATGAAATTCTAATGATAGCTAACAGACCTTATGTTGAGGGTTCATCTCTGGGAGAGCTGGTAAGGGCAAGACAGATTCCTATTCTAGCATGGGACAGAATACTAAAGCAAAGATTTAAGCATAGGAGGTGAAGTCAGCGACCCCGTTTCTGGTACTGGGGTACAAGATAGGGTCAAGGTTATAAGGAATAAAACAAAATACTAATTGTAAAGATTGAGTTACAAGGTCAGAGTAGGAGCAGTAAGGTTGACCATACCTAGCCACTTGATCCATGTCTTCTTATGTTTCCCTTGTTTAGAGATAATATTCATCACCTATACTATATTGTCTCTCTAGCAATAGAATATGCTAGATCCTTTTGGACCCTAAATCAGGCTTAGGTGCTCTACTCTGGTAGAAATTTTTGGACACAGACAATATTATCACATCCCATCTTGAGAAGTGTCAATATTAATCTATGATTAGATCCATTAAGAAGAACCAACAGAAGTATACTTAGGGATGAAACTTTGTGAAAATCTACGGCAATCAGCCATTTGTCCCAATTCTTCCATTTTGGAGTCAAATCAAGTAATAAAGCATGTATTAAGTGCTTTCTAAATGCCAAGCATCATGTTAAGCATGAATAAAATAAACACAGACAACAAAAAAGAGACAGTTCCTGTTTTCAAGGACCTCGTGTTCTAATGGAAGAAAACAACACCTAACAGGGAAGAGGTGAAGGAGTGGGACAGTATTTCTGGAGGAACTGGATGAACAATCAGATGAAGAGGCCCCTTAGGATAGAGTGATTTTTCTTCCAGGGTGAGAAGTGATCTTCCTTCCGAAATGAGTAGGCTACTAGGTCGTTGTAGACAAAGGACTCTGGAGACTCAGAATTAGAACCCAGAAAGGAATGAAGCAGCGAATAGGACTAGCTGGGGCACTTTCCCTAAAAGAGAGGTTCCAGGGAGAACTGACCTATGAGAATAAGATGCCACAGGGGTGGAGTGATCATCCAGGGTGAAAAATTGCTGGATTATCATGAAGAAAGAAGTCTGGAGAATTAGAAGTAGAGCCTTTTAGAGACCAGAAGACTGACTTTTACCAGTAAGAAAAAGCATCAATAGCATTTATGGAACTCTAAATGGAAAAACACTAACATTACAAAGTTCATTTTGAATCAGTACAGATTTGTGCTACAAATGGTTAGCTGGTTAAGATCTGGGTACAAAGAATGTATCCCTTTCTACCTCCATTTATACTGGATCCTTAACCCTGCTGAGCTACTCTCTTCTTTAGGTACAAGAGTCATTCCCACACAACCTCCAGAATCCTCATCTCTATTCTAATTAGCCTTATTCCTCCCTGACTCATTCCCACCTGAATCACCCATCTCATAACTCATTAGGCTGTACTTTTAGAAACTGATCATCTGTTGTCAAAGACTCAAATCCTACAAGTGCAAACCTTTCAACCAACATTCTTCCCATATCACTTTAACTGAAACATGTTTTTTGCTCTCCTTTCCCCCAAAAGATATTATATTCCTTACAACCCTCTGCACTGTAGGCCACTCCTCTCACTTGCCAGGACTTCTAGATTCACAAGAAGGGATACAATATGTAAAGGAGTGACAGTCCTGATACACTCTGTACTGATCAGACCATATGCCTCATCTCTTGCCCTCTTGGGATGAAAACAAAAAGTTGACATCTGAGTTCAGTACAGCTCAGAGGGGCCTATTCATCAGGTACCAAAGATCCTGATCACCATCTCAAACTTCATTGCATCAAATAACTCTTCTCCTGTGTGGACTGATGCAGCACTGTCTTTACAGGGCTTTGGAGGGTAGGAATGCCTCTAATCCTTCTCCCCTGCTACCTTTCTCTAAACTCCCATTCTTATCCAAGTCACCTCACCTCTCCCCAGTCACTACCCTATTCTACCCATGTTTTCTACTTCCTCTTCTTCACCTCATACTCATTTTACCTTCTTGAATTCATAGAAATCTGACTCTTCCCAGAAGATACCATATTCTTGGGCATTGCCTCCTGTCTACCTGAGCCATTATGTCCCCTGACACAATGGGCCAGGAGGAGGAATTCTATTCCTTGCTCCTTATGGCAAGTTCCAACCCTTTTCTCTTCCAACTTCAATGGCTTTGCAGTTACTAGTTTCATTCCTGGGGCTCATAATCCTTAGGTTTCCCATCTTGTAAAAGGCTTTCTCTTGAGGGGAGTAGGTGGCGCAGTGAGTAGGAGTGCTGGCCCCGGAGTCAGGAGGACCCGGGATTGGTTCCAGCCTCAAAAAATTAGCACCCACACATAAAATAACTAGCCATGTAACTTTGAGCAAGTTACTTAACCCCAACTGCTTAAAAAAAGGCTTTCTCTTGATACTTAGTCACTTCAGGCTACAGTTCTGTATCTCTTTCCTTTCATTTCCAACTTCCTAGAAAGGTATACTATATTTGATTCTGACATTTTCCCAACTGCTGGAAATAATGGCTTTTGACCCCATCAGTCAATTAAAACTTTTTGCTCAATGGTTAAAAATGATTTTATAATTGCAAAATCCCTTGGACTCTCTGCAACTTTAGATACTGTTGGCCATTCTTCTTAGATATTACTTTTCCCTTTGACTTCTATTACTATGATTGGATATTTCTCCTTATCTATTTCACATTCTCCTCTACTCATCATTAATATCCCTCCTTCCTAGAACATGTGTAGTTCTCATGTGCATAAGGGAAATATAGAGTTAATGTGTATGTATGTGTGTGTGTGTTGATAGGGTACTCACATAACAATGATAATTGTTAGCTATGATTCCATAAGATTGTTGATAAAGCATCTCACGATATACAGGTAATGGACTCAAGATGCAGAATAAAATATGCATTTTTGATACAGCAAATGTGGGAACTTGTTTTGCATGACTAGGTATATTTGTTAAAAGACTGCTTGTATGTTTTTTATATTTTCATGGGGTGATGGCAAGAAGGGAAGAGTTAGGGGAAAAGAGGATAAGAGAATCATTTAAGTATCTTCATAGAGAAGAGAACAGAAGAAAGGTCAGAAAGAAGCACAAAGAAACAGGACAACTTTCAAAGTTACAGCTTTAACTTACATACTTAAAATCAAGCTACATATGATAGTTTCCAATACAATCTTCTTTTTCTATTTTACTATGACTATGGAATTGTCCCATTTATTTAGTATTTAAGTGGAAAATTAAAAAAAAGAAAAACAAACAAAAGACAATACTTTTTTATCTCATGTATATACATATATACAATGGGTTGATCAATCAATAAACATTTATTTTTAAATATTTATTTAAAATAGGTATTAAGTACCTTCTGTATGCTAGGCACTGTGCTAAGTGCTGGGGAATCAAAAAGAGGCAAAAGACAGTCCCTGCTCTTAAGAAACTTACAATCTAATGGGGGAGACAGCATGCAAACAAATAGATACAAAGAAGCTATATAAGGGATAAATAGGAAATAAAAGAAGGAAGGCACTAGAATTAAAAGGCATTGGGAAAAGCTTCCTGTAGTAGAATATATATTCATGTAT
The DNA here is from genome assembly GCA_011680675.1 of Gymnobelideus leadbeateri. Lineage (NCBI taxonomy): Eukaryota > Metazoa > Chordata > Mammalia > Diprotodontia > Petauridae > Gymnobelideus > Gymnobelideus leadbeateri. The sequence goes on along the minus strand of WOXC01000159.1, from coordinate 300,896 downwards.
ATACACATATGTGTATTTATGTACATATATAAGTATATATATAGTATATAGCTAAACATATATAGTATATAGCTAAACATAAACACATGTATAAAATGTATTTACTTCTGTGGTTTGAAATATATAGATTATATCATATGTAATATATAGTGTATAATGTTATATATAGCTACATATATATACACATGTGTATATACATATATGTGTATGTGTGTGTATATTTATATATGCACATATACATATTAGCATCTGGGTAGTACAAGGGATGGAGTGCAGGGCCTGGAGTCAGGAAGATTCATCTTCATGATTTCAAATCTGGCTTCAGATACTTACTACTGTATGACCCTGGGCAAGTCACTTAACCCTATTGGCCTCAGTTTCCTCATTTGTCAAATGAGCTGGAGAAGGAAATGGCAAATCATTCCAGGATCTTTGCCAAGAAAACCCCAAATGAGGTCATTAAGAGCTGGACAGGATTGAAAATGACTGAACAACAACTCTACACACACATTCCTATATATATATATACCTCTGTGTGTGTGTGTGTGTGTGTGTGTGTGTATTTTCCTCACCTGTAAGGTTTGAAGGGAATCGGGTTTGTGCTAGAAATTCTTCCAATGCCAAGCTAAAAACATCTCCAATTCTGCATCACCAACTTGACATCATCACCTAAATGTCCCACAGCCATTTTAAACTTAACATGTCCAAAACAGTACCCATTATCTTTCTCCATAAATCTAACCCTTCTTAAACCTTCTTGTTGTTGTTTGTCTTTCGTTTTTGAAGATGACCAATGATATCACAGGTGGTATCTTGACTCATGGATTAATTGAATTTAAGTGAGGCAGAATTGCACAGAGTCATCATGGTGGCAAGATAAAAGTCAGGAGGACTGATGACCCAGAATGCATTGGATGACCTGAGCATCTGACCAAGCTTAAGTGCTCCACAGAGCCTTCTTCAGCTGCCTTCGTGGCCATTAGAACAAATTGTTTTCATCTGCCCATTCCATCGGGTGTCTTTAAATGTGGGGTATAAATGCCCCTAATTCACCAATGGATTTGAGACATGTCAGTTACCTTCAATCTGGTTTAGTCCACCTGCTGAGACAGTTTACTGAGGTGTGGTTACTGCACATGCTACAGCTTCTTGGAGGTATTAACAGCACTATCATTCTTCCAGACACTCATGTAAATAATCTTGAAATCACCCTTAACCCCTTCTTCTTCCTCACTGTCCATATCTATAGAATGGTAAAAGGAATACCCATGCCATCTACCTCACAGGGGTGTTTTGAGGCTCAAATGAAATGATATATGTAGAGCACTTGGAAAACTTTAAAATGTTATACAAATGTCAGTTATTTTAATGTAATTACCACCATCATTATTATTTGTCTTCCACAATGCCCTTTCTGATGACCTTTCATGGCAGACCCTGAGTTCTTGAAGGTTTTACCAATAGATCAAAAGTCCTGGCAAGCTCTGCCTTGCTAAAAAGTTTTCAAGTTTGACTCCAGTAACAAATCAAGACTGTCTTCTGAGGAGCAACCTCACTAATTACTAAGAGGCTTATGATTAGAAGGTTGGCCTCTTGGTGATCAAATTTTTGATCATGTCAACCTAAGAAAAGAATAAAAATACTTTTTAAAAAATAGCCCTCAGTCCTGCGTTGTCTCCTTCCATCACTGCAGTGATGTTAGCAAAGTAAGTAGAAAGCCACCAGACAGTATTAATAATCTTGCAGATTATAGATCACTCACATACTATAATTTGACTATCAGTATTCTAAATGTGAGAGCCTCATCCACTGACCAGTGAGTGGGTATTTTGCCAGCAGAGCTGAATCATATCCATCTTGACATTCTTGCTATACATGTAACCAGAGTGTATAAATGTAACCAGAAGAAAGAAGAATTTGGAACTACATGGAATCATGGCTCACAAGGTATTCCTTAAAAAGGTGAAGAATGGAGCTGCCAATATGGGTTTTATCATGTGCCCAGAGGCTAAAAGAAACACTATTTCAGAGAACACTCAATCTTCACACACTGTAACTATTTGTTGTTGTTTAGTTGTTAAAGCCCAACTCCTTATGACCCCATTTGGGGTTTTCTTGGCAGAGATACTGGAGCAGTTTGTGCAAACAGGGTTAAGTGACTTGCTCAGAGTCACACAGCTAGTAAGTGTTTTGAGGCCACATTTGAACTCAGGAAGATGAGTCTTCCTGACTCTAGGTCCTGCACTCTAACCATTGCTACATCTACCTGTTACATTATAACCATAAAGAGGATTATTTAACAAAATACCCTATTGTATTGAATTGAATTGACTATGAAAATAATTGCAACTTACACACCAACATTAGTTCCTGAGAACTAAGTGGTAGAGGAATTCTGTGAAGAATTTGATAAGACCCTTCAAATAAAACAACATACATTATGGTATATGTTGTCTTTAATACAAAGGTAGAAAATAGGGAAGATGGGGAGAAGTATATGGGAAAGTATGGTTCTGGTTCAGAAATGAGAGACAAAAAGGAAGTTTCACATCTCCATAAAGTGAACATTATTCTCAAAAAATAATTGGTAGATGCTGGACATTGTGAATAGCAAATATCACCATGATGAATTAAGTAAATTATGGGGTGACTAGGTGGCACAGTGAATAGAGCACTGGCCCTGGAGTCAGGAGGACTTGAGTTCAAATCCCACCTCAGACACTTAACACTTACTAGCTGTGTGACCTTGGGTACCTTCCCCCTCCAAAAAAAAAAAGCAAAAAAAATGAATTAAATAAATTATATTGTGACAGATTGAAAAAAGACTCATAATTAAAGTGGGAGTGATTTCTGATATAGTTACTGTGTTTATTGAGAACACTGATTTGTCAGAGGTAAGATTAGAAATTGTAAACAATAACAAGAACAAAAGAATAATGAGAAAATTAAAATTATTTATCATAATTGTTTAAGCAATTTGTTGAACATATGATGGTTATAGACAAAAGAAATCATTTTGATATAAACTATGATTATTTCATACACTAGTTTAACTAATGTAAATTAAATGCAATAATAAGAAGACCAAAAAAAGCCCAGAAAACATCTTAATCAGCAAATGTCCAATTTACTTGTAAAGTGGAAAGATGGATGCCAAAGGCAACACCAGTTTAGAATATAAATTCATCTGTAAAATCAAGGATGACAAACAGTGATGAATAGTATCATCTCACAAGGCAATGAGAAGCAGTGGAAGATAAAACCAATTTAAAGAAAGTTTGGCAAAAAAGGGGGTGCAACTAGGTGGCACAGTGGATAGACTACAGGCTCTGGAGTCAGGAGGACCTGAGTTTGAATCCAGTCTCAGACATTTAACACTATCTATGTGACCCTGGGCAAGTCTCTTAATCCCAGTTGCCTAGCCCTTTCCCACCCCCCACCCCCCCAGGCCAAAAAAAAAAAAAGCTTGGAAAGACACCTAATGAAGCAAGTCATCCCAAACATATATGAAAGTGAAAATGGAAGGAAAATTACAAACAGAAGTGAAGTCAATAAGCATTTATTAAGCTTACTATGTGTCAGGCACTGTGCTAAGCACTTCAGATACAAAGAAAAGAAAAAAGACAACTCCTGCTGACCCTCAAGAAGCTTACATTCTAATGTGGTGGATAACATGTAAATAATCAGATATTAGATAGAGATAGGTAGAGATAGATATGTAAATACAAGATTTGTATCTGTCTCTTTCTATCTATCAATCCATTTGTCTATCTAAAAGGTCAGAATTGCACTAAGACTTGGGGAGCTCTGTGTGTGTGTGTGTGTGTGTGTGTGTGTGTGTGTACAGAGTAGATGTAAGGTACTCTAAGAGTAAAAGGCATTAGCAGGCTAAGAAGTTGAAAAAGAATAAGTCAATAAATTTAGGAATTTCAGAAAATGGAAAAGATTTGCAAAAATAGGGGCAGCTCGGTGGCATAATGAATAGAACACTGGCCCTGGAGTTAGCAGGATCTGAATTCAAAGCCAGCTTCAGACACTTACTAGCTGTGTGACCCTGGGCAATCACTCCTGCATGACCCAAATGCCCCCTAAAAAAAGAAAATTGAAAAGATTTGAAAAAATAATTTTATAAGCTATTTTCTCTATGAAAGATAATAGAACTACCATACTTTGTCCTTAACATCTGCCCTTATATTACATATAGTAAACAAAGATAAAAAAACAGACAGAGTAGAGTGAGTATATATAGAGGAGATCCAATCTCAAGGTGATAGAGTTGTGAGGCCACCAATAAATCAATATACTAGATATAGATACAGACATAGATATAGATATAGATATATAGAAGATAACAAAGGCATGGAAGGATTTTTAGACAGATACAGTACAGATGGACAATAAGCTATGACCAGAGTTGGGAGAGAGAAAGGGATAGGACCCAAGATTCCTTTCCACAGGGGCTTCCATGATCCTTTCAAACTGTTAGTACCTAAGTCTTTCTCAAATTACCTTATATTTAATTATCCACAAGCCTATTGTAGAATATAAGCTCCTTGAAGGCAGGGACTATTTTGTTTTGTATCCCCAGACCCTAGCACAGTGTCTTGCATACAGTAGATATATAATAAATGCTTGTTGAAGGAATAAAATTAAGACTATTTGAAGAAACTGAACAAGTATATTCTAAAGAAGAAAACATTTAGGGAAGACATATTGACAATCTTCAAATGTGTGAAGGTCTACAGGATGGAAAAGAGATGAGACCTTGTTCTGTCTAGTTCCAGAGAAGATAACTAGGATTAATGGACAAAATTTATAGGGAGGATGATTTGTTCAATCAAAGGAAGAACTATACTTTGAGAGCTATCTAAAATTTGTGATAGGCCACCCTATCATATAGTTAGTTCTCTATCACTTAGAACATCCATCACTCAAGCAAAGGCTAGAAGATAATAAATCAGCGATGCTACAGAGGGCATTTGTATATGAGTTAGAGGATAGAACTATAGGACCTCTAAGGTCCCATGAGACTTTAACTCAGATTGTAAGGGACTGTTAATTTGGTTTCTGACTTACCTTTTCAACCACATCTCTTTCTCTCACATACACCATGCTCCAGCCAAATTGGACCCTCTGTTTGACTGTGCTCATGCCATGTTCTACACTTGGAATGAGGTCTCTCTCAATGCCCTCTCTACCCACTGAAATTCTGACCACCCTGACTTTGACATTGTAATTGAAATGATTTAATTTTGATTTTATAAATGTTTTGGATCTAATTATGTAAGCCTGCCTATAGCACCGGATTCAAACATCTGCATCATTTCTTTAGTCCTCTAGTTAATTTGCAACTGTTGTCAAAGCACAAAGCAGTCCATGACAGTTTTTTGTACTTGTTATAGGACTTTTATTCAATTTTCATGATTACAGTCTAAAGAAGACTGACAGAGGTATTCTAGGCTGTCCTGGACCATGTAAATTATACTTAGGGTGTATTCTGGTTCTACATTTTGCAATGGCTTGCCACAGTGCCCCCATCCCTCAGAGACACATGTCTCTGTCACAGTTTCCATTTGCATTGTATTGCTCTAACAACTGTAATTTGAATCAGATCTGAAAGAGGTCCAGAATAAAATAAATTTTGATAGTTAAAAAAGAAATTCTTCCCATCCATCACGACCCAGCTCAAGTACCACACTCTTCTACAGAGCCTTCCCTGGCAGCCCCAATGGAAAATAATGTTTCCCTCCTCAGGACTCTCACAGGATTTTTTTTTTACACATCATAAAATTATATATGACATTGAGCAAGTCATTTAACTTCTCTGGGGCTCCATTTTCTCACATGTAAAATGAGGGTGGCATACCAGATGATTTTTAAGGCCCTTTCCAGTTGTATATGTAATATATAATGTAATTACAATATAAAATAATAACATAACATTCATATATATGTATACGTGTGTATGTTTTTGATCATGTTCCATTTTATATTCTTATTTGAGTGTGTGTCCTATTTTCCCCTCCCAAATCTCTTGAGGGCAGGGGCTGTAAGCTATGTCTCTCTCTCAACACCAGTGCTATGTTTGACATGGGGTTGGCCTAGTATGTCCTCTCTCTTCACCACTACCTCTCAGAATCCCCTTTTTCCTTTAAGAAGCAACTAAAGCAGGGTTAGTATTAGTATTAGATGTATTAATAATGTATTAGTAAATGTCTAAAAATTGCCTCTCTGAAAAAAATATGCGTGCATGTTACTTTTAGGTTTAATCTGCTTTGTTAATATTTTCTCTATTTTCTTAAGTCTGGACAACCAACAAAATAATAAATCAAGCCCTGAATTGTAGCATTTGCTCATTTCCTAGGTGGAAATATTCACCCTGAAAATTTAACAATTGGCTCTTAGGAGTCAGTAAGAACTGGTCCCTCTTAAGACACCCTTAAGCTTAAGTACCACTTTCTATGGGAAGCCTTTCCTGATATTCCCAAATGCTATTCCACTCTCTCCCTAACATTGTTGTTGTTCAGTCGTTTTCATTTGTGTCCAATTCTCTGTGACCCCATTTGGGGTTTTCTTGGTAAAGACATTGGAGTAGTTTGGCATTTCCTTCTCCAGCTCATTTGACAGATGAGGAAACTGAGGCAGAGTTAAGTGACTTGCTCAGGGTCACACACCTAGTAAGTGTTAGAGGCTAGATTTGAACTCATTAAGATGAATCTTCCTGACTCTAGTCCTGGTTCTATCCACTGTGCCACCTAGCTGCCCCAACTACCTTGTATTTAATTACCATGTGTTGATTTTAATTTATTCTCTTTTTTACTCTGCATATGCTCAAATATGGCAGTTCCTTATTATTGGGGATTAGTTTATCCTTTATATAACCAGCACCTTACTTAAGATGTATAATAAATACTAGTTAATTGCTTATTTGGTAGGCTCTGTGACCTTATTTAGCCTCTCCAGATTTTAGGTGGCTTATCTATACAATAGAAGGACTGAACAAGGTGATCACTAAGATGAGGCCTGTGCTAGAGCCAGGTCTAGCGTGGCTTGCCTTGCCAGAGCTATGTAAAATTTTTAGCATGAGCATTTATACTTTAGAAATCTCCCTACAAATCAGGGCTTCATCTATTGTTTTGATGATTATCTAGACTTGAGAAGGTATTAATAATTTGGATTAAATTTAAAAGTGTGTATTTATACTTTTTTTGCAAAGAGCCCTGTTGTTAAACATTTACTAACACACCTCTCTATTATTCTATATCCATTGCTTGAGTTCCTTAGGAGTACAGTAGATGGCTCAGGGAATGAGGTCATCTCCAAACTGGAGACCTGGTTACTATAGGCTAATAATAATAATAACTGGCATTTATATAATGGCTTAAGGTTTGTAAAATGCTTTACATTCATTATTACATTTGACTCTCACACCACCACTAAGATACTATAATGGTAATTGGAACTGGAAGATCTTCCCTGACCCTTGTGTATTAATTTCTTTGTTGCTATGATAGATTTGGTTTCCTGGCATTGGGATTTGGCTTTCTGGTATCTGAATAAATGTTTTGCTTCTGTCTTCTATATGGAGAGTCTATTATATTTTGAATTTCATAACTATGCCAGCATTTTCATAGTTGCTATTGGTGCTGTGAATATTGCGTTGGTGATACAGATACCTTATAATTCTAATAAATAATTCTATTTAAACAAGTTAATCTTGTTTCCTTAGCTAGATTATTAACTCTTGGGGAGCAAGGATCATGCTGTATATTTCTCTGTTGTCTTCTCACAGTGTTTGGTACAGAGTCCATGCTCCATAACTATTGCTTGAATGACTGATAGCTTAATATATGCATTTTTATATAGCCCATTTCTCCTCAGGGTTTCATTGTGTTTTATGGGAATCACCTCATTAACCTTCACAATATCCTCAAGCACATTGAAAAGAATGAGTGACATCTCTGTTTTACAGGAGTGCACTTTGGCAATAAGCAGTAAAATGCAAGGCAAAACTACTAGAACTCTCCAAAACAGTAGAGCCCACAAGTGTCAATGACCAAGAGCCCCCAACTTTCTCTGTAGGGTCCGTGTTGAGCAATGTGACCCCAGTTGCTACCTTCCTGCTATTGCTAAAAACACACCCTCTTACCCTATTCCCAAACCAACTGCTTTCAGGCTGAGAGGAAAACAATTTACAAATCATTATTATAACTCAGAATTGGAATACTAGAGGTAAACATATTTGTTTGATATTTAATAACTTACTAACCTACACCAACTGTAGCAGCTGCCACAGAACAAGGACAGGAAAAGATTAGATATGGCTGTTGCACCTGGCTAGCCATAAACTGCTTCTTACCTGGATAGGAAGATTTACAGGCCCAATTCACCACACATCTTAGACTCAGCACCTTGAGACTTTAAAGAGTTCCATAATTGTTTATAAATAATAAAAAAAAGCTCTGGGCAATTCATAGAATGACTTATTTGCCTATCTAAAGCAGAAGAATTCTTTCCTGGTTTATAAAAAAATATTGAAATAGATAGTCTTCTTTCTCTCTTTATTCTTCCTTTTCTGAAGATGACATAAAGGCTGCTGTTTCTGTGCAGGCTGGTCGGCCATGGCTATGAAGGTCACTATGGTAACTACAGCCTTTTCTGCATAGCTTACATCACAAAATGGTGGTGATTATACTCCGCCCCCCTTTTTATCTGGCATTCTGCTTTTTGTAGCTTTGTATCTCTGCTTTCTCCTGGGTTAATACCAATGCCTTCTGCATCTCCTAATAAATGGGGAAAGGATTAATGGAATATTTGCAGAACAAGTAGATCTCACTGTCACCTTGCCTATTTAACTGCAGACCAGAAATCTGATAGTGGTTAAGGAGCAAGATGGCATTTTTGGTCCCACAAATTCCAATAACAAATTTTGATAGGGCAGCTAGGTGGCACAGTGGACAGAGCACTGGGCTGGGAATCAGGAAGGTTAATCTTTATGAGCTCAAATATGGCCTCAGATACTTACTAGCTTTGGGACCCTGAGCAAATTACTTAAGCCTGTTTGCCTCAGTTTCCTCATCTTTTTTGCCAAGAAATCCCAAATGGGGTCATGGCCAGTCAGACAGACTGAAATGACTGAACATGACAACACACTTTTGGTACCACAGGTCTACATTGTTTGATACTATTATTCAAACATTATTCATTTTTTTTTAAAGAAATACTCGATTTGACTACATAGATCCAAGAGCTGTGCAAGTAAGTCTCATGACTTGTAAATAAAGTATTCATTTGGCCAAACAGAGGACCCTTCCATGGATAGGTCTAAGTTATTAGCTAGATGTTTACATGTATAATAGCATCCCTCTCACCCTCCCTCCACCCTATCCCAAAACTATCTGGAACTTGAGAGGAGAGGTTATCCCTCCCTGAACCATTCTGTTACACCTGTTCTAGAATTTTATAACTTACATTTCATGTGTATCTCATCTGTCCTAGTAGATTTGAGTGTAGGGATTACATAATTTTCCATCTTTGTATCCTTTACTGCTAAGTATGTCCTTGAAGTTTATTGAATTTATTGCTATAGAACCATTAAAATCAATTTGCAAAATAAAGGGGGGCACAATAGGACATCTAAACAATATCACACATACACTGGGAAAAGACCTTTTGAATTGTTAGTGATTATTTTAGGTGTTATGAATGTATGGGCTAGCTTACTTAGATCCCTGGTAATGAAACCAACTCTATAAAATACTACACACCAATAGGTCCTTTTATAAACTGTCTTTTCATCTCTTTAGAAAGGAGCTCAGTTCATATATGGCTTTCAGTTGTTGCTTCAGTGTTTTTTATTTTCTTAGTGAGTTTCAAAGTACAGCACTTAAGACTATATACTGTAATTTTTTAATGGACTTCTGCAAAATTAGATAAAATCACTAATTTTACCCAGCTTCTCTCTTCCATCAGAACTCAACTAGAATAATGAGTATATCAGGGATAGTGTATCACTCTGAGAATTCTAGATTGGGTCCAATCCTGAATTAACACATCTTTTAAAATAATAACAATAACTGATGTTTACATGATACTTTTTGATTTGCAGATGCTTTTCCTCATACCAGCCCTAAAAGTAAACAACATATTGATTTGGGAATAAACAAAAAAAAAAAACCCACACGACAAATTAATTTATTAATGATTTCAGACACTACAACTGAAAAGCAAATACAACAATGAGCAGTTAAAAGGTAGACTATGCTCTCTTCCTTACACTTCATCGAGGCACCGCATCTGTAATCAGAGAATTTGGTTTAAATCTTTTAAAAATATATATTTTTAAGAATTTTTAATTTATTTATTTACTTTTAGATTACATTTAGTTCCACAGTCCCTTGAGTTCCAAATGTTCTCCTCCTCCCCTCTTCCCCGCTCTTCCCCATGGCAGCATGCAATCAGATATAGGTTCTACAAACACCTTCACATTTAACATTAGTCAATGTATAAAGAAGAATTATAACCAATGTAGTGAACAATGAGAAAGAAGGAACATAACAAAGCAAAACATAAAAGAGAGAGAGTAAGTAGTTTGCTTCCATTTGCATTCAGACTCTGTAGTTCTTTCTCTGGATGTGGATATCCCTTTCCATCAGGAGTCTTTTGGAGTTGTTCTCTAACCTTGCATTGCTGAGAGGAGCCCAGTGTATCAAAGTTAGTCATCACAGATATGATGTGTCTGTAATTGTGTACAAAGTTCTCCTGGTTCTGCTTTCCTCACTCAGCATCAGTTTATGTCTATCCAGGTTAGTATGACGTCCATCTGCTCCTCATTTCTTATAACACAATAGTGTTCCATTACATTTATATGCCACAGGTTGTTTAGCCATTCCCCAATTGATGGGCATCCGCTTGATTTCCAGTTCTTTGCCACCCCAAAAAGAGCTGCTCTAAATATTTTTGTACATACCAGACCTTTTCCCACTTCTATGATCTCTTTCTGCCACTTCTTTTTTGTGCAAGTTATTTGACATCTTTGGCCCTAAGTTTCCTCATCAGTAAAATGAGGAGAAGGAAAAAAATGAGGTGGTGGGACCAAGAGGTCTCTAAGATTCCTTTTAACTCCAGGTGCTAGGATTCTCTTCCTTCTTAGCCCCACCTCCCCAACCCCCATTAAAATAACAATAGGAAATGCTATTCAGTCATTTTTCAGTTGTGTTAAACTCTTTGTGATCCCATTTGAGGTTTTCTAGGTAGAGATACTGTAGTGGTTTGTCATTTTCTTCTCCAGTTCATTTCAAAGATGAGGAAATTGAAGCAAACAGGGTTAAGTGACTTGTCCAGGATCACAAAACTAGTAAGTGTTTGAGGCCATATTTGAACTCAGGAAGATGTCTTTCTGACTGCAGATTGTCACTTTATCTACTGTGCCACATAAATGCCCAGTATGAAATTTCCTAGTGGGAAATAATTCTACCATAATTTCTAATTTTGCTCTTTACCTCATGGAGTTAGCCTCAAATTGAGGCTGGGTTTAAAAAATTCTTTAAGTCTATACTTTTTGGTATGTACATTTTAACACAAGAAATAGGATAATAATAAATAATATTATTTTACTTCTCTCTAATAAAACTGGAAAACAAATGCATCATGATTTACTTTCTGGTAATTCCTCAACTCTCCAAACCTTCCCCTTGGACTCTAATCTTCCTTGTCCAATTAGATTTATCAATTTGCAGAATGCTACATTTCTATTATGGGAATAGAAATGAAAGGATCCACCTCATATCTTAACTAAATTATTGCCTACATTATCTCTCCAAGATAACAAGTATCAGTACAAGCAAAGATAAACTTCACACAGGGCAGTATCAAGGGCAAACATCCCTTTACATCCCAAGGAATAGCCAGAGCCTCATCTGGGTGCCTAGTTACAAAAACGAACTAATCTACAGTGTGTAAAGACTCGCATTCAAATGTAGAACTTTATACTATTTAAATAGTGACCTAACATAGCTGCCCTGGTGATCTGATAACCTCTTCCCAATTGAAGATGCTCATATGGAACTCTAAGTGTCAAAGGGCAGACTGCTAACATTAGATCATCTGCCGGGAGGATATGCAGCAACCTGACAATGTTTAATGGTTATACAACTACAGAAACATTTCAAAAGGGCAAAAATCAAAGGTTTTAACCTCTACTCTAGTATATAGTTATATTTTTCATATCTTGTGAAACAGGCTACCTATCTTTGTAAGGTCTTTTGACATTCACCCTTCTCACTTTCTTTGGAGGGAGTTCCTTACAGCTCCAACAACATATATTTGCATCCAGGTGCAAATTCGTTTGTGTTAGAGGAAGGGCTTCATCCAAATGCAAATTCTTTTACAAGATCAAAATTCTTTTGCTTTGGCAGAAGGGAGCTGGCCCTTAAAGGAGTATAGGAATTTGCATCTGGGCTGACAGTGTAGATACAGCCCCAAAGTAATAGAAGAAAAGGAACAAAGAAATCATTACAAAATCAAATTTAAAACGCAAAAAAAAAAAACCCCAAATGAGATACAAATGCTCTATTAACTGTCTATACTTTATGAGAGAAACAGGAAAAGACTAGAATTTAGAATGCTGAAAAGCATCCAATTGAAAAGAAAAAAAAAGAATTTTAATGAATTGCAACACAAGTCGAGATCCAGACTGCATAATTATAGTCTCCATTACTGTAAATCAATGAAAAACTGGCTTGATTTAGCCCACTTCAGACAGTCTTGTTAGAGAAAATGACTATATTTCAAACTAAGAGTATTGAGTATGGTTGAAAACATTTGAAAAAAATGTTCATACTAAAACTAGAAGTGGATTTTTTAAAAAACCTCATAAAATAAATTTTAAAAATAATTTTGATGGTGCCACTTTTATTCTTGAGAAATTTTTGCTCTTAATGCTATTTTTTAAAAACATAGAAATTATTTCCAAGTTCATTTTGGGGAAATATTCTCTTTAAAAGAGCTTTTACCACTATCCTCTTTACTTCCCCATTATTTAAGTTGACATTGTGGGAGGCTAAAGTATGCATATGTGTCTCGACCTGTTTGCTATTTCCTTAAAGATGGCAAATGTGGAAGCACAGGAGGGAAAAGGGAATATAAGAAAAACATTTTTCTTAGATAGCCTGTCCCTGATCATTTATTTATTCATTCAGTCAGCAAAATTTTATTGAGGTCTCTATCTAACAAATAAGAAACAAATTTCTTCAGCAACCTGTGAGATTGAGTTGTAGTGTTTTAATAGAAGGTGGCTACCTAGGAGTTTCACAAAGAGGAAAACAAATTTAGATAAATGACAAATGTCACCCTTCCACTCCTGGAGGATGGTCTACTTCCAGATCTGTTCTAGGCATGCAGATTCAGAATGAGTCTCCTCTAGTCCTCTGGACCCCTGGGGCATCACCTACCAGATACCTACCAGATTATGGTAGGTTCAAAAGTGAATTGAGCTTTAAGGCCAACCTAGATCAGAACCAGGCTGTCTACTGAATTCCTGACAAACAGTTGATAGAACAGATAAATTTAGCATTTTGTAGGGCCTACTGATTATGATTAAAGGTCAACTTTTTTCATGGAGAATGGAGTATGTATGGAACAGCAAAAAGGAACTCTAGGCTTGAAGTCAGAAAATCTAGGTTTGGGCACTTGCTCTGCATTTGCAAGCCATATGACCTTGGGCATGTCATGTATATTCTTTAGGCCTTAGCTTCTTCATACAAAAATTAAGAGACTGGATTAAATCATCTCCAAGGCCACTAATGGTTCTTCTTAGTGATGATAGTTATTAATGAACATGTGGCAGTCTAGTGGTCCAGTGGATAGAAAGTACTGGGTTTGGAAATCAGTAAGACTTGAACTTAAATTCAGTCTCAGATACTTAGGGTCACACTGGGCAAATCACTTAACCCCTGTTTGCCTCAGTTTCCTCATCTATAAAATCAGGATAATAATAGTACTCACCCAATAGTGGGAATCAAGTAAGATAATATTTGTGAAGTGCCTAATATAATGCCTTGTCATAGTAAGCATCATATAAATGTTGGCTCTTTTTATTGTTATTTGGTTATAACTTTTTTAGTCAACTTCACAGCGAACTCCTTAAGAGTAAGTATCATCTCTTTAAGTCTTCGAATTTTCCTTCCCTTTTTGCCATGCAACCAGCCCCCTTCCATCAGCCCACCAAAAAGCCATATGGTATTTGACACAATGCTTCTGAGCACAAACAAGGACTTGCAGATCAATCAGCAAGCATTTATTAATGTGTCAGGCATTAGTGATAGATATAAAGAATGAAATAACCCCTATTTGCAAGGAGTTTGTATTCTAATGGGGAAGCATTAAGTGCATGTATATATATATATATATATATATGTATATATATATACATATACATATAGCACAAATATGAAGTAAATGAATACAAATATAAACATGGAAGTTTGGGAGGGAGGGAGGGCACTAGGAATTGGAGGGATCAGGAAAGGCTCTGGATAAGATGGTGCTTGAGTTGTGTCTTAAGGGAAGAAATAAACTATGAAGGGGAGGTCAGAATGAAATGTACTCCAGGTAGGTGGGTCAGCCAGTACAGAGGCAGGAGACATGGAGGGACTAACAGGTGTGAGAAACAGAGAGAAGGCCAGAGGAAGAAAAGTGAAAGTTTGTGTATATGTGGGTTCTAGTGCTGCCAGTATTTTATAAACTCTTTCCTTATCAGAAAATTCTTGAACTACTTCCCTGCACTAAGTAAATAGCCCACCTCAACCCTGATTAGCATTCCTTTCTCCCAAATTAATTTTAATTCCTTTAGAAAAAAAATATGCTTCCTTTTTTCATCTCACAATAAGCCAACAGTCATACAAAATAATAATAATAGCTAGCATTTATATGCGCTAGACCCTGTGCTAAGTGCTTTACAAATATCTCAAATGATTTGCACAAATCTGGGAGGTACATGCCATGCCATTGTTGCTATTCAACCTTTTTTTTCAGTTGTGTCTGACTCTTTGTGACCCCATTTTGAGTTTTCTTGGTAAATGTACTGGAGTCATTTGCCATTTCTTTCTCTAGCTCATTTTACAAATGAGGAAACTGAGGGAAACGGAGTTAAGTGACTTGCATGTTATGCAGTCATGCAGTTAGTAGTAAGTGTCTGAGGCCAAATTTGAACTCAGGAAGAGGAGTCTTCCTGATTCTAAGCCAACTCTATCCACTGTGCCACCAAACTGCTCTTATTATCCCCATTTTATAGATCAGGAAACTGATACAAACGGAGGTTAAATGACTTTCCCAAGGTCACAAAACTATGAGGTATCTGAGGCTAGATTTGATCTCAGGTCTTCCTAAGTCCAGGCCCAGGGCTCTATCTATTTCACCACCTTATTGCTCCCTTCCTGCCCTCTGTCTGTTACTATTTAAAACTACAGATTTAAAGAAAATCTTCATTTTCTCGAATTTAATCCTTCCTCTGAGTTGAAATTACATTCAGGGAAACTCCATTATACTGTAAGGTCTATTACTAACCCTATCTTATGCATAACAAGTAACAGAACAAAACAGGACTAGGCAGGGATTCCAGAAGTAATATTTTGCCCCGCACGTGGCTGCCTGGGATAACGACAAAGAAAAGACATGAGGAACACATGGCTATCACCCAAAAGGCTGTGAGGTCAATCAGCCATGACTATTTTTAGAGTTCTTTAACATCCCAACCTCAAGTAACCTTTGTAAATAAAAGACGAATATTTATAAGTAGGAGATTCTATTTAATAAGAAATGAAAAAGAATTTTTTTGGTAAGTGAACAATTCAAACAAAGCAAGTTTCAGTTTTTCTAAATGGTTCAGCATCAGATCATTGTTTTAACTGGGCTATCTGAAGTATCTCCACAACCAGTTGGCCAAACATTAGCTAAATACTTTATTAAGCATTGCCTAGGGTCTACATTTAGGATGCTGAATGTCCAGGTCTGACCCTGGGAGAGACTTTATTTACTCCTCTTTAAAGCCCCAAAAGAGGATACCCCGAGGGCAAATGAATATTCAGATGATGGCAAATTGTTACAAATTGGTACAAAACAAAGTTGCTAACTTCAGTTTGAAAAAAGGGGGGAAAGCATTTTTTTAGCTCATTGAAGTTTGAAGTTTAATTAACAGTTAACTCCAAAGAACCCCATATAAACCAGACCCCCCTAACTCCAAGTTTCCTTCTCCCCCACACTGTATTTTAAGGGGTACCAAGCGCTTTCTATACAACTCTTAGGTGTTCCTAAGCTTATAAAGTGCTTTAAGGTGTACAAAGTGCTTTCCTTACAAGTGCTTTCCTGGTAAATAGGTATTATAAGTATCATCCTCATTCTACAGATAAGGAAATAAAACCTTAGAGTGGATAACTGACTTGTGGGTCACAGTTCAGCAAAATAAAACAAAACAACCATTTATTAAGCTTACCAGATAAGTGCTTTACAAATATTATCTCATTTGATCCTCACAACACTGGGTACTAGTATTATCCCAATGTCACATTGCTAGTAAAAGTCTAAATTTGAACTCAGTAGTTCTTTTGAACTCCAACCCTCTCACTATATTATACTATCCCTCTGTGTGATATCCTTAATTCAGGAAACTTGATATTAGAGTCTCTGCTATACATGGGCTTGCAACCCTGCTCCATGCATGAATGTCTCCTGCTATTGATAATTGATAATCTGACAGCTTATAATTTTTGGGGGGGGGACAGTGTTCCTCACTCCTACACTGACCACTTATTAGGTACTGAACACTGTTGCCACAATGACCCTCCACATCTCAGCTCCCATGCTTCTAATGGGGTAAGAAAGACTTTCTGCTACTACAGTAAGACTATGCTCCCTGCCTGTAACTTGTCCAGCATTAGCAAAAAATAGCTTTCCCAATGTTTCCTTGTTTCTAAAATCCAATTATGATCAATCAGTTGATCAATAACCACTTATCAAATGCCTACTATGTATCAGGAACTCTGAGGAGCAGAAGTATTTCTTGAGGTGTATACTTATGTAATCGGGCAGCTCCATGGCACAGTGGATAGAGTACTGGGCCTGGAGTCAGGAAGATTCATCTTCAGAGTTCAAATGTGACCTCAGATGCCAGCTGTGGGACCCCAGGCAAGTCATTTGACTCTATTTACCTCAATTTCCTCATTTGTAAAATGATCTGGAGAAGAAAATGGTAAAACCACTCCAGTATCTTTGCCAAGAAAACCCCAAATGAGGTCACAAACAGTTGGACATGACTGAACAACCATAAGAAAATACTGTGTGACATAGAGCTACCTCAGGTGTCTTTTTAAAATTTCTAAGGTCAAATATCCTATGACTCTTTGTTTAAACCTTATACATTCTAAGTATTCAGGCATAATTGATGGTGTTGCTTCCTTGTGTTCATC
This sequence comes from Gymnobelideus leadbeateri, assembly GCA_011680675.1. Taxonomy (NCBI): domain Eukaryota; kingdom Metazoa; phylum Chordata; class Mammalia; order Diprotodontia; family Petauridae; genus Gymnobelideus; species Gymnobelideus leadbeateri. The sequence goes on along the minus strand of WOXC01000159.1, from coordinate 283,434 downwards.
CCTGAGGAATTATTATTTTATAGCAATTAATCAAAATTAAAACAGACTACATAGAATGATGTGAATTCAAACATCCCGTCTCACTCAGGAGCACCTGCACATGGAAATTAATCACAGGCTGTTTGACTTGATGGGTATATCAGTATTATGTAGAAAAGAGAATAAGTCTGTCATTTTGTGCACTGACAATATTCAAAAGATTTATATTTCCAAGAGACAGAACTCTCAAGCCTCAGTCTACAGGAGAGTAAAAACAAGGAGCATTCATGGTCACTCAGAGCACTGGAATGCAAACTTCTAAAAATGCCAGAAAGGAATTGCTTGTTATCTATAGTTGTGTGCTCATTTGTCATATCTTTCTTACTGGACTATAAGTTCGTTGAAGGTAAGGACCATCTGATCTTATTTTCTTGGTATAGATCACAACACCAACATAATACCTTGTCTCTAGGTGTTCAGCAAGTATCTTTTGAATTGAATGATTATGTCCTCTACTCAAGAGGATATGGGGAGGAGAGAGAAGCTCTGCCCGCCACACCCACCTCCTACCAGCAATTCTCTCAGGGACTCATACTAGATTGTTATTTTATACAAGGCTCACAGGGTATGACTGAGTCTCTCCAATCAATCCCAATACATTGACTGTGGAGTATCATTTCATTTCATCCAATGCCATTCACTCCTTCTATAAACTCAATTAACTAGGTTGTTGAAACTTAGTTTAATGCCTTTGATCTCCTGTTGATGCCTTTTTTTTTAAAGCTTTGTTCATACCTAGTCCATAGTTCTGTAATTTATTAAGGAAAGGGTATGGAAGACCCTGAGCAGTTAGGTGACACAGTAGACAGAGCACTGCATGGGGAATCAGGAAGATTTATTTGCATGAACTCAAATCTGGCCTCAGATACTACCAGCAGTGTGACCCTGAGCAAGTTACTTAACCCTGTTTGCCTCAGTTTCCTCACCAGTAAAATGAACTGGAGAAGGAAATAGCAAATCATTTCCGTTATCTTTGCCAAGAAAACCCCAAGTGGCATCACAAAGAGTCAGACACAACTGAACAACAATAGAATACCCCTCTTATAAATAAAAAAAATACTAAGACCTAAACTAAAAGAGTTGTAGTTCTTATTCCTGTTATACCTGGCTGAAAGGTTGTTACAGAGTAATTTGCATGACTGTTAATTAGTCATTTTACATCTTACATTGGTTCTACACTGATCTCCTCTTCCAATAGGAACTTAGATCCCTGTCCTTTGATAGGCAATCTTTCAACATATTTTTAAATGGATAACTTGTTGCTCATTAGTACTGACTGTGACAGATAGAGATACTGATTGACAAGAGCTATGAGTTTTTCCTCCATTATCACCTTCTGGGAAATAAATATTCTTCATCCATTTGTTTTTCTTCCTGTTGATGATCAGCCCAAACCCTTTTGATTGGATCCAGTAGATCCAGTGGTGGATTGGATCCACGAGTGTCCAGGAGCCACCACAGAGTCCTAAGGCTTGATACAACCAACATGATATTATTTGCAAATAGGATCATATGAAGGACCTCCCCATCCACAGGGAATCATTCTTCAACCTCAGCTCTAAGGGATGTCTTCCATTATAATACTGAATATCTGTATTTCACTTGATCTGATATTTCTGATTAAAGACCACTGAACTTTGCCACGAGTTCAGGGAGACCCAAGTTTATGACAAGAAGGTGAGATCAAGAGAATGACTACTCAGGTTTCTGTGGTGGACTAAAGGTGCAGGCCATGAGAATTGAGAAGAATAACTAAGTAGAAGGCCAGGGTATCTGAGAGAACTTCAGCATATATTCTGAAGTCTCCCACATGGGGCAGGAGTTAGAATGAAGAGGAAGACTGTGAGTTAGAAGCCAAGAAAAACTGAGGTAATTTCCATCAGGATTTTGATAAGGTGAGGTATCTTATTGGATAGAGTAGATCTCAAAGGAGAGATGTTGTTGGTGGCAGGAAAAGGATGAGTTAGGGTTTGGGCCATGAGAAGCGGTAAAACAAGGGGCAAGGGATTCAAGAGTAGAGGACAAATTATAGTTGTATTGATTGGGATCTGGGAATGGCAGTAGGGATCAAGGAGTATGCCTATTCTTCCTTCTTGACTTGAGCAGGTGATATGTGAAGCCCTTCCCTTTCCCTGCTCCAGCCCCCATTGCCTAGTTCTATTAGGTCCTGGATACCCCATTGCAGATCGATATTGACCCTCCCTATCCCTGCCCCTGCCAAGGTAACCTAGAGCCTTGCTTGTCTTTGGGCTTCATAACCATTACCTCTTCTCCAGTTTACAATCTTTTTGGAAAGACATCAGACCACTGAACCTTGATATGTGCTTTGCTGTTACTCCCTAAGTTGGCTCACCTCAACCTTCCACTCTTTCACTAAGACTCCTAGACTCCCAGAGCACTGTCACCCTAAGCACTCCTGGGCTTTGCCATCTACCTTCCTGCTGTGCTCTAAGGACCACATCTTTCAAGTGTCCTCTTGCTGAACCCTTTTACAAATATCATCTCTCCTTGAGAATAAGAATTCCTTAAAAGCAAGGATGATCTTGATTTTCCATTTGTATTCCTGATACTTAGCACAATGCCTGGCACACAGTAGGTACTTAATAAATGGTTATTGCATTGAATTGTATTGTTTCCAATGTTGTAATGGAAATGCAAATTTAAAGATCTTCCCTGCCCCTAGCTTAAGTGCACCTGGAGCCTGTGTTCGAGGCTTGTTTTTCAGGAAAGCCCACACCTTGATACTTTGTGATTGGGCAGTGGGTCAAGGAGGTTGTTACATTCTCTGAGCCAAGAGAAGGCCAAATAAGCCCTGAGGAGAGGCTTTGCTTTGGGGCTCACTTTGAGAAGTGTTGTGTGATTTGACCAGATGAGACTCTGGGCAGCCGTTGTTGAGAGCCCCCCCCCCCCCTTGAAAACCCAGATGTTGATGCTTCCCTCTCTGGTAACTGTGATTTGGTATTGATATAATGGTAGGACAGTTTGGAAGCCTGTCTGTTTGATCTGTATGAATACTCTGAAGTTTGGGGTGCTGACCTTTTTCCCCTGAACTAGGTAATGTGTGTTTGTTCGATTAAAGTAAGCTTGTTAACCCATTTTGAGTTGCTTTCCTTTTGAAAAGCAGATCTAAGAACCTGTGTTGGCAGTCACCCTGGGGATATTGGGGTGCTTGCTGCTACAAATGTCTACAGTGAAAAGTTAGGGTAGAACTGGAAAGGCACTTGGGAAAGCCACACTTCAAATTCAGCTCTCCTAATCTGAAATCTAGTGTTTACTGGACACTATTAGTCAAATCATGAGAACGCTGACCACCAATTAAACAGATTAAGTGATGCAGTTGATATAGTGCTGGGACTGGAATTAGGAAGACACCTTCCTGAGTCCAAACCTGGCCTCAGACACTTACTAGCTATGTGACCCTGGGGAAGTCACTTAATCCTGTTGGCCTCAGTCTTCCCATCTGTCAAATGAGCAGGAGAAGGATATGGTAAACCACTCCAGTATCTTTGCCAAGAAAAAACCCAAATGGGGTCATAAAGAGTTGAACATGACTGAAAACAAGTGAATAACAAAATGTAACAGAAGATGAACATGAAATAATTCTGTTATTTTGCTGACAGCTACTAGGTGTTAGCAAGATAGGAACATATCATGGTAAAAATGGATGAAAACCTTTATCTTTAAATAAAGATTAGACATTGTTGACCTTAGCTTTAAGTTTTCTTATCTCATCCTATTCAAGGATACAAAAATAAACTATACCAATATGACAATCCAAAGAATCTATAAAGAGACCAGTAGGTTCAGGTGATGAGAAAAGTGCAAAGGACAACAATAATAAGTTCTATATCTCTCTTCAGGGGGTAAAATTGTAAAATTATGAATGAAGAGTAAGAAAAAAAGAAAGTTGAATACATAGAGAGCTGATCTTAGAGAAGGACCTGGTTTCAAGTTCCAGCTCTGAAACTTAATGGTTATGAGCCTCTTGACAAGTCATTTAACTTCTCCATGACTCCAAGAAACTCTTTTAGATGATAAATTGCAGAGAAGTTCCTCATCTGCATTAATGAAGAGAATTTCTTCACCAAAATGTTCCCATCATCAGTGAAATCATAGGTCTATGCCAAGAAAAATAACTACCATTTACATACACTTTAATATTTTCAAACACTTCAAAAGATTTTTCTCATTTGATCTTCATGCCACCATGTAAAGGAGATACTACAAACATTCATATCTTCATTTTATGATAATGAAACTATGGCTCAGAGAAGGTAGATTAGTGGCTTTGTTATACAGCTAGTAAGTGCGAGACATGGGATTTGATCTCAGGTCTTCCAGACTTCAAATCCAGCCCTCTATCAATTATAACACCTCATCTCTTTATAAGAGCCAATAAACCCTAACACACAGTGATCTCATCATTATTTTTTACTCATAATAACTATGGTTATTATCATAGTTTTTACTTCTAAAATAAATTCTAATGTTCAAAAATTTTAAAAGAAATTTGACAAAAAGAGTTCGGAACTAGAAGTGCAAAAGTTAGTTTGTTCTAGTCCCAGCTCTTTTTTGACACAAATTACTTTCTTTTTGTGGGCCTCAGTTTCTCATCTTTAAATGAAGTGGTTGGACTACGAAACTTTTAAGGTACTTTCTGGTTTTAAAAATCAGATTCTAAGAAAATCCTTCAGTTCAGTGGTGTGGAATGCTCTTTTATATTTAATTATCCATTTTTCTTTGAGGCTTTCCGAAGAATGCATGAAAAAGTAAGTTGAGTCCACAGTAAATGCAGTATTCTAACTCAAAGGCATTTTAACATGTGCTACTATCTTCATAATAACAGAAGGGATTTTCCAATCCCAAGATTTTTTTTTTTTTTTGCTTTTTGGAGGGCTTGCCCAAGGTCACATGGCTAGGTTTTTGTTTGTGTGTGCGTTAAGTGTCTGAGGCCGGATCCGAACTCAGGTCCTTCTGACTCCAGGGCCGGCACTCTACTCACTGCGCCACCTAGCCACCCCCAGTCTCAAGATTTTAAAATTTCGTGTCTAAAGAAAGAAGGAAGAAAAACCTTTTTTAAAAGCTCTACATTCCTCCTTGTGTTGCTCCTTTAAAGGAAATCAGATGACAGAACCACCACACTGACAGGATAAAAAAAAGGAAAAGAACACTGAATTTAGAAGATCTGGGTTAAAATTTTGGTACTCACTATTTACTTAATTTGTGACCTTGGTGTCAATATTTTAATCTCTCTGGATTTTAGTATCCCCATATATAAAAGGAAGAGGTTGAGCTAGTTAGCTTCCAAGGTACCATCATGCTCTGAAGTTCTATGGGGAACCATAACTCCATGGGCAAAAACAATTTTCAGAAATTGCTGCCATATTCAGCTATTTTGAAACAGCCGTAGTTCTGATTTCATGCCAAAGATGTGTAAAAAATAATGCTAGTGGGGTAGAGGGTGGGTTTTGTGTGTGTGTGTCTCCCTGAGGGTGATCAGTTGGACCTGGTCCGAGAGCCTCGCTGCTCTCTCTGTCTGCCACCAGTCCCTCCACCCCCGGTCCGGCTCCGGCCTCGCCATGACCACCACCACCACCTTCAAGGGCGTCGACCCCAATGGCAGGAACAGCTCCCGGGTGTTGCGTCCTCCAGGTGGTGGGTCTAATTTTACTTTGGGCTTTGATGAGCCTACAGAACAACCAGTGAGAAAGAACAAGATGGCATCTAATATTTTTGGAACATCTGAAGAAAATCAGCCTTCTTGGGCCAAGTCAGCAGGGGCTCAGTCTAGTAGGGATAATTCTGAACCATCTGGACTCCAAAGAAGAAACTCTTCTGAAGCTGGTCCTGGAGATTTTTTTAGGTCCAAAGGGAGAAGGTGACATACACGAAAATGTGGAGGCAGACTTACAAGTTGACCTGGGACAGAATGAAGAGAAATCTGTGCCTGCTGCACCTGTTCCCAGTCCAGTTGCATCAGCACCAGCACCATCCAGAAGAAATCCACCTGGTGGCAAGTCCAGCTTAGTCCTTGGTTAAATATGACTTTTTTTCCTCCCCTCCATGCTTGTGAACTGCACAACTTGAGCCTGACTGTACATCTCTTTAAAATTTCTTTCATTAAAAAAGCACTTTATGTAAAAAAAATAATGCTAGTTTATATGTTAATCTACTTCTAGAACTAAGAAAAATATGTGAGGTAGGATGCTTGTCTGTCCTCTTTCTAAATGCCTCACTCTGCCATTTCAGTAGTTGGATTTCTTCTAGGTCTCCCACACTACTCATGCTGCCCTCTGGTGGAACAGAATTTTAAACCTAACCTTCCTAGGATGTTTTGAAATGTGTTCTCCAACCTTTCTCCATCAAATTCCATATTCAAATTAGAACCCTGGGGAGAGAAGGAGTTAGCTGCACTCTGGGGTTCAGTTTGATGGAGTGACCGGGAGTTAAGAAGTATCCCCATCACTCAGTGACCTCTCTTCTTTGACTTTCATTCAATCCACATTTATCACTAAATCAAAATTCTTTTAGCTGCTATCTACCTTGTTATCTGCCTTCTTCTCCTTCTTTTCTCAAGTAATCTAGTATCTGGTTCAAATTCTTTCTTTTTCTTTTCCCCAACTCCTGCCCTCATATTATTGTTTATCGTTCTGCCTCTTCATGTGTCTGCCTCTTCATGACCCCATTTGGGATTTTCTCAGCAAAGATAATAGAGTCATTTCCTTCTTTAGCTCAGTTACAGATGAGGCAAACAGGGTTAAATGACTGGCCCAGGGTCACACAGCTAGTAAGTGTCTAAGACCAGATTTGAACTCAGGAACTTAAGCCTTCCTGACTTCTAGCCTAGCACTCTATCTGCCTGACACCTAATTGCTGTGCTCTCACACTAGGGAACTACACTCTAACTTCCCAGTTGCTTGACTTACTCATTTTCTAAAACCTACCTTAGCTACATACAAAAGTAGTCATAACCTTTACCTTGTCATCATTCATAAATGTTGCATTTCCAGGTTCATGAATTCTGAAATTCCTTTATCTTATCACAATCTTTTGTCTTTCCACTTTTCCCTCTGCTTCACTATCCTTAATCCTATTCTTATCTTGTGGTCTTCAGTATTTCCACTCCTCAGTTCTTTCCTATTATATTTACTCCATTACTAGCTATACCTTCCTCCCTTCCCCATTGTGACCCCATGGTGAACCAGTTCAACTCTATACTGTCCTCTCCTTTCAAATCCTTTGCTCCCTTTCCTATTGCCAATTTCCTTGTCAAGCCCTAGTGTTGGCATACTGCTAGCACCTACTACCTTTGTTCTTATTCATGTGCTGCTGAATGAAGCTGGAGAAAATCCTGAAACTATGTCAACTACCATCCCTGCTAGCTATCCTCTATATAGCTATCTACAGCTGGTACCTATATTTCCTTTTCTCTCGTTCTCTTTTTAACACTCTACAGTCTGGCTCTTCATTCAAGTGAAAATTATCTCTCCAAATTGCCACTGATCTCTTAATTGCAAAGTCTAATAGCTTTCAATCCCCATCTTTATTAACCTCTCTTCAGTCTCTGACACTGTCTATTGCTTTCTTCTCCTTAATTCTCTCTCTCTCTTTTTTCCTCTCTCCCTCTCTTTCTCTCTTTTTGGAGGGGGGAAAGCAGGGCAATTGGGGTTAAGTGACTTGCCCAAGGTCACATAGCTAGTAAGTGTTAAGTGTCTGAGGCTGGATTTGAACTAAGATCCTCCTGACTTCAGGGCAGGTGCTCTACTCACCACCACCTAGCTGCCCCAACCCTTAATTCTCTTTTTTCTAGGTTTTTGCACCTGCTCTCTATGATTCTCACCTTACTTGTCAGACTACTCCTTCTCAGTCTCTTTGGCTGGATTTTTATTCAGGCAATACACACTAAATATATGTGTCACCCAAGGCTCTGCCCTGGGTCCTCTTCTCTTTTCATGCTATAGTATTTTGCTTGGCCACCTCATCTGTTCCCAAGGACTATAATATCTCTCTCTGATGATGATTTTTAGATCTATTTAACCAGCCCTAATTTCTCTCTTGACTTCTAAACTTACATCTTCTACTGCCTACTAGACATTTTGAATGGAATATTTCAGACATTTAAAAGTCAACATGTCCAAAATTGAACTCATAATCTTTTCCCTTCTTTCTAATTTCCCTATTTTGGTGAAGGGCACGACCATCTTCCCAGTCACCCAGGATCTCAACCTAGGTGTCACTCTTAACTCCTCATTCTCACTTACCCCCTGTATCCAGTAGGTTGTCAAGTCTTGTCATTTCTACCTTGGCATAATATCATATATAGCAACCTTGAAACTATAAGACCTACTTAAAACCCAATTGTCACAGACATGATTGAGGGAAGAAATCACTGTGGAGAAGAGGTCTACTTTCTTCATCACCACAAGCAACAACTGTTGTCCAGAACTGCTTCCAACTGACAAATGGGCAGAAGAGCTCTGGGAGTGGCAGCAACCCCCAGACCACCAGTCTTGCTACCAACCAGCCTTCACAGCCATCATTCAGGAAAGCAACTCCCATGGAGAAGGGAGCAGTCACCTCCACCAGCTTCCAATCAACTGCCATCTGAAGGGCGGGCAAGTCAGCCTAGTTGAAGCAACAAGACATGCTGAGAGAGAGATGGGAGGCAGCTGTGTGACAGAGACAAATTACCACTCCTCTAAGCTGGATGGAGACAGTCTAAGACCTTGAATCCAGCTTTGAGAACAGCCCCACTTCCAACCCTACAACCATCATCTTGGGAGGCAGTCTCTGGGGAGATATAGTCTGGCAAGTGATCCTGTAGGTACTACAGCCACAGCTTCTGAACACCCAGAAAATAAAGTTCTTGCACCAAAGTCCTTGGCACTGTCAAATGGTTCAACATCAGAGACTGATATGATTTTATCAGTGGAAATGGTATTAAAAAAGAGGCATTCCCATCTGCCTTGCACCTGAACCCTAAAGACTTTGCAGCTGACTTTCTATCTGACTTGTCCCTGAAACCTTCCATATGTGTGGTTTCCTCTATTAGAATTTAAGTCTCTTGAGAACAGGGACTTTTTCTTATTTGTATCCACAGCACTTGGCACAATTCTTTGCTCACAGTATGCACTCAAATGCTTTTTAAAAAATTCATTCTCCCCCCGCCATATCCAATCACTTGCCAAGTTGTACTGATTCTACAGTCCCAATATCTCTTAGGTATGGTCTGCCCCTTCTTTCCTCTGACACTGTTACACCTTGGTTCATGCCCTCATCATCTGATGCCTGGGCTGTTGCAGCAGACTTTTTGTTGATTTTCTTGTTCCAAGTCTCTTTCAGTTTCAGTTCATCCTCCATTTAGCTATCAAAGTGAACTTCCAAAACACAAGTCTGATCACATCACCCTCCTCCCCCATTTAATAAACATCCCTCCAGGACCTAATATAAAATCTTCTGCCTAGCACTCAAAGCTCTTCATTTTATTTTATTTTATTATTTTTGCTTTTTGGAGGGCAATTGGGGTTAAGTGACTTGCCCAAAGTCACATGACTAGTAATTGTGTCAAGTGTCTGAGACCAGATGTGAACTCAGGTTCTCCTGGCTCCAAGGCCGGTGCTCTATTCACTGTACCACCGTCTTCTTATACCTTATACACCCTGATCTTCAAACCAGTGTCATTGGGAAATGCAAAAGCAAAATGACTAGAGATGGGACATTATGTGTAAGAAACAATAAGTATGCTTGGTCTATTGAAAAATATGTAAGAAGACTGTAAAGAGCATGAGGGTCCAGGTTTGGAAGAGCTTTAAATTCCAAAGAAGGGAGTTTATATTTGATCCTAAAGATAGTAGGTAACCATTGGGGTTTTTGAGTGAATGTGTGTGTGTGTGTGTGTGTGTGTGTGTGAGAGAGAGAGAGAGAGAGAGAGAGAGAGAGAGAGAGAGATGTGGTCAGATATAAACTTTAGGAAAATCACTTTGGTAGTTGGTTGGATTGGAATGGGAAATATATATATGTATATATATATATACATACATACATATAAACATACATACATAAAATGTTGTAGTTTGAAGCAAGAAGATCTGTGTGAGGGTAACACCAAAATTTCAAACCCTGGTGGCTAAAAGTACAGTGGTGACCTCTACAAAAAGTGAAGCTAAGAAAAAGAGGTGGTTTTGGGGCAAAAAAAGAGAATGAATTCTATTTTAGACCTGTTAACTTTGAGATGTGTGAGGGATATCCAGTTCTAAATATCCAGTGGAGTTTGTGATGCTGAATTGGAGCTCAGGAGAGACATTAGGGTTGGATAAATATAGATCTGGAAGTCATCTACACAGAAATGATAGCTGAATCTATGGCAGCTGATGAGATCATCAAGTGAGAGAAGAGAAAGAGAAAAGAGGGCCTAGGGGAAGTACTCATACTTTTTATTAAAAATAAATATTAATGCTCAAAGATTTAATCTCCAATTGTGTGGAAACTCCCTTTGTCAGTCAGTCAATAAGCATTTATTAAGTATTTACTATGTACCAAGCACTGTGCTAAATATTGGGAATATTATATGGAGCCACACAGTTCCCCTGATGGGCAGTTGTGCTTTGGCAGTATTTTCTCATTAATTTGCAATCTATTTTCTTCTTATGCTTTCAAACTTAAGGCAGCTTGGCTTGGTGGATAAAGTGTCAGTCTTGGAATCATGGATAAAACCACAGGTTCAGTCTCCACCCCTATTTCCAAATATAACTTACATTTTGAGCTATGTTCTAGTTAGGTAGCTGTCGATCTGGATTGGGTAAGTATGGAACTAGGAAATGAACTAGAGTTTATTAAATACCTACTATTTGCCAGGAACACTGGGCTGAGCACTTCACAAATACTTCATTTGGTCAAATATCATTTGATATTTAAAATGAAGATAGAGAACTGTCTTTGTGGCAAGGCTATTGCCAATTTGCTCTATAACTGCCCATCCTTTTGCTGTTCATTTTCCCCAAGGAAAATGGGTTAGATATTTATTTTTACAGAATGACCACAATGGAAAGCTGAACTCCTTGTGGGCAGGGACTATCCCATTTTCACTTTGTACTCACATGGGTCTTGAACCTAGGTGATTAATAAATGTTTGTTAAATGGGGTTGTTGATTTCACAATTTACGAAGACGGGATTATTGGTTTAAGTGGAATATTGGAAAATGCCCATCTTCCCTTTCATGGATTCAAGTGCCTACTGTGTGCAAAGCACTGTTGCTCGATTTTGAGAGGGATGAATTTTGAGAAAACACAGTAACTGCTCTCATGAAGTTTAGAGTCTAGTGAGGGTGAATATGACATTCACAAGATTATAATACCTGATGAGAGCGTTCCTTCCCTTCCCCCTCCTTTTATGCTTTTACCAGGAAGCTACACATTTCAAGGCAAAAAAAAAATTATAAAGTTCCAATTAACAAAACAATCTAAAAAATCTTTCACGGACCCAGCGGTTCCACTCCCATAGATGTGGCAAATTTATTGCTTAACCTGGAGAATATTTTCCCCTCTCCTATATGGGATCATGATAAACCTTAATCTTTGTTTCGTGGATGGAGAGGGTACCTCGAAACAAAGAGGGAGCCCCATAAACATTTCACTGCCTAAGCTCGGAGCTCACGACACTCCCCGAAGGTAGGTCACAGGGTCTCAGCATCCTACGGCCCCGCCCAGACCCGCCAGCTGCCAGCCCTCTTCTAACACACCCCTAGCCCCAGAGACAGAAACCGAGGGAAGCAGATGGGAGGGTCCCTGCTGAGCCAGGTGCGCAACACGCCAGGCGCACGCTCCCGGGGCACAGGGTTCTTTCTTTTCTCCGCCAAGTCCCCGCCTCCCTACTCTCTGGCGGGAGGTGCTCGTCCAACAAGGAAGGCGAGAGCCCCGCGTCCCCCCTATCTTTTGCCGCGGTCTCTGACCCTAGGCGTCAGCTAGGCTGGGGTGGGGGAGGGAAGCTGGGTGGCTGCTTTAGTCAAGCTCCAGCGCGCCCCGCGCCAGCTGCCTGTCTCACGCCACCACGCGCCCGCCTCTCTTCCCTTTCTCCTCTAGACTAGCGTCGCGTGGCGGCTCTGCAAAGCTCTGGGCTTCTCCTCTCCCACCTCCATCCTACCCCTCTAATCTCACACCCAACACTTCCCTCTTTCTCTGCCTGCTCTCCAGCTCCCTTCCCCCACCCTCTAGTAAGACCCTACCCTTTCCTTCCTTCCCAGGTGCCCACACACATCCCCAGAGGATCACTGAAATGGGGGCAACGAATTGAATCAGGATCTTGCTAAATCACGTATTGTTGTGACTTTATTTGGGAGCATTTTTGTCATTGACAAAATCTGTTGGTAAACTGGTAGGAACTGCTTATGTGTTTAGAACGCATATCTTTTTAAGGGTGACGTGGGGCCGGGAGAGGGTGTATGTGCAGGGTTCCAGCCCCCCAAAAGAAATCGATCGAGCCGTCCCTCTTGCCTGCCTGAATGGAGGTCACTGGGTTTATTTCATCCAGAAACACTGGCGTTAGTAGGCGCACGCGATGCCGCCTTCGTTGGGCAGAGGCTGCTGGGAGGGATGGCTCTGGCAGCTGTGCCAGCGTCTGCTCTCCCTTGTGCTGAGACACGTGAATCCTAGCCCGACAATACGAGACAAGCCCTTTGGAAAGCTTTGCTTCCAGGGAAACAGGGCTGGAGGCGGCAACCCTCTTTACCTGTTACCTACCTGCCATATGCTCCCTACTCTTCTCCCTGCTGTTACTGCCCAAACCTGAAACCTCCTCCTACAGGTGCCTGAAATCCTGCTGGCAAAAAGTAAACGGCGGCTTTATCCAATGGGAAGGGCGCTTCGCAATCTTGAGCAGCCTGGGTTTCTACTTTTCCCATTGGTTCAGTGACCCCTGCTGCTGCTCTCTCGGGAGTGGGCGTGAGGGTGGGGGCGGGGCGGTGACAGCTGGGGAAGAGGGAAGCTTGGATAGAGCCTTAGCTCGGAGGCAGAGGTGGCAGCTGCAAGCAGGGCCACTTTAGACTTGGAAAGCAGACTCCCGCTTTTACTCCACACTACTTCCCGCCTCCCTATTCCTCAACCGCTAGAAAGATTCAAACTCAAAGAATTTGTGTCACCCGACCTGCGTGGGTGGTTGCTTAGACCGTGTACGAATGTTATTATCCTAATTGGAGACTCTATTCCAAATACATACTTCAGTGTTTGCCATGCAAACAAGGCTTATAAGTGTGTAGGAATAAACAAGGAAGAGGCTGGGCACTAAATAAATATAGGAAGACAAGTCCGTGTTAGTTCCGGTCATTTACTGAACAAGGGAGGTCTTTGCAGGAATCACTTTAAAAAAAAACACCCCACTGCTGAGAGAAACTGGCACCTCTAGGGACTCAAGTGAACCCTGTCTGGCAGCTGGGTCACGCCTGGCACACTCGCCAAAATCAGCAAAGCCTTTCAATAGGATCTCGAAAGAGCTAGCATTTGCGCCCACACCATGTGTATATTCCTTCAGCTGGTTTGCCCATCGTAAAAAAACAAAAAACAACAACAACAAAAACTAAAAGAGAGACGGGTGTTAAAACGCTGCTGACAGAATCGCCTAAAACATGTTTACAGTAGGAAAGACTTTCCAGCCTGAGTCGATTCCAATTTATTTTTCCTCCATAACTGTAATCAAAAAGCAAGAGATCAGTGCAGCCACGGTAGCGGCAGCTAACCAAGACTGAGAGCCTTTAATCCTCAGCTTAAGGGAAGGAAGAAGTCTGCTGCATTTCCAAAGCTCTGGGCTCTAAAGTCACCCTGGCCGATGGAAACATTTTTAGGAGGCTGGGGGGAGGGGTTGCCTTTCCTAACTCTTAAGGAATTCTCAACGTTTCCTCTATCCTGAGAGTGGCCGACGGGGAAACCAGTTTTCCAAGTCTTTCCTTGTATAGTTGGATGGTACCCTAAAATCATTTACAATCTCCAGAATTCAGTTAAACGTGGAAGAGAAACCGTGATTTCCCCAGCCAATGAGGTCTTCTTACAATTGAAAGGTGTTCGATATTTTGTTCTCCACGCCTACCCTCAACCCCAAACTCTACTTTAAGCGAACATATCTGACAGACTTCCGGTTATTCAAGCCTCCCTTAAAATGCCATTATAAGTAGAGGTTGGAAGTATCGGGAGAAGGTTGGGGGAGGAGGCGGGTGGAGAGAGGAGGAAGAGAAAAGAATGCTCCTTTGATTAGATCCACGTTTTCCCAGGTCCATTATGTTGTGCTCTGCTCAGCGCTGCCACCTAGCGTCATCTTTTCCCCCAACCCAAGCAATTCTGACAAGACCAAAAATCAGGGTTGCTCAAACCGTTCATTCTCTGACAAACGTTCTCTAGAACTGCTTTTACTGGCCCTGCCACCCTACTTCCCTTAAAAAAAAAAAACAACAGGGTAAATGTGCTTATAATACACTTGGTTCATCCAAATACACATTTCCTATCTATATTTTAGTGAAGCTAAAGATGGTGCTGGTTGAAAATATTTATGAGACTACTGGGTGCCAGATGGTGGTGATGGGGGGAGGGGAGAGTACAAAAGGTGGCTTAGAGTAAAATATCTGAAAATTATATATCGTTCATAACTTAACTTATTATAAGGTTACTTTTATAATAATCCACGTGTATAAGTATAATACACATATGTCACTTTTTTTCCAGAAATGATTGCTTTGGTACTATGAAAAAAAAAATTTTTTTACTCTCATTTTGGAAATATCACTTCTTTCCAAATGTATCAGGGTTTTACCAAGCCAAGAGGGAGCAATATAAACGACATTGGCAATGCTTAATTGATTTAAAGACACAAAAAAATAGAACTGGAATATATAAAGCTATAAAGGCTGATTTCACTCAAAATTTCCAAATATTTCTTCTTAGAACAAACCTAGAAATTACATGAACTTTTGTGACCTTGGCCAAGCCTAACCACTGTGGGTTTCTGTTTTCTCACCTCTAAAATAAAATGGGGGCTGGATGAAAGGATCCTTTCCAATTCTAAGATTCTAAGTGTCTATTGATTTATACTCAAAAAAGCATTTATTAAGTTAATATGTATAAGATGCTGTGCTAGGCACTGAGAATATAAATACTAACAAAAATATTCTCAAGGAGCTCATATTTTACTAAATATGTAAGGATCTCTATACTGTATATTACTGTTTGGGTTTTAAATAGTATACCATTCAGAGTGTATTGTGGGGACACGGCGGTACAGTGGGAAGAACAATGGATTAGGAAGATATTGATGGAGTTTTAATATGGGCAAGGAATAACCCTCCCTGAGCCTTTTCATTGTCATCTACAAAATGAAGATAATACTTGTATTAATGGTATTATGGCGTTTTTTGTAAAGAAAGTGTTTTATACTTTACAAGTCACTGAGATATTAAATGAGAGAGGAACAAAAATCTGGAAATCAGAGAAAATGTGTGAGTAGTATAAAGATAGGAACTAGACCTAGGATTTCATTAGTATAATAAAGCTCCCCATGAGGTGGGCATCTTCTCTGCAACTTCAAGTTTCAGAGCATTCTGGGAACAGAGAAGTTAAGTGACTTGACCAGGGACACACAGATAGTCTATGCCAGATATAGGGCTTAATTGTAATGGTTCAGAGGCTAGATTTCTAGCCACAACACCATGTTGTCTTTTGAGTATATGTTAAGCCAATTTTCCTTTAGAAATATTATTTTTTTCTGCCATTGCTGCTACATTATATAAGCTACCTTTGAAGTGGAACCCTAACCCTTATTTTCTTCTTCATTCTATAAGCTTTTAGGTATCTCAACTTTTGTATTGCAAAGATATAGATGAAAATAATAGTAGAAAAAACCCCAATTTCAGTTTCATTGATATTGTGCTTATGGCTCAATTGAAATCTGAAGCATTTGGCTAAAATGCTAAAGTGAAAGGTTTTAATTAAAAATTGGAAGGATTTTACATTGAAATAATGACATTGTGAATAGAGTCAACAGTTTATCATACATCAAAACCAGAAGATTTATATACTTTTATCTTTGCTTCCTGTCAATAGGGCTCTAAGAGTAATGTTAAGAAATACATCATGTGCTGCAGAGCCAGCAGAGGGAACACTGAGTATTGATTTAGTAGGGTCCACCAAAAACAAACAAACATAAAAATCCCTCATATTTGAAGCAAAAAAAAAAAGTCAGAAACAGGGAAATAGCTATAAAGAAGAAGACTCTAGGTATTGAGAATACAGCTGGTTTTGCTATTCACTTTATACTCGGATTTATTATTGTTAATTGTTAGTAAACTCAGCGGGCATAGCCAAGCGTATTCTTACATTAAAAAACATTTAAACAGAGAGTAACATTTAGAAGAAGCCTATTTAAAATATTCATTAGGATGCCTAGAGGCATAGTGGGTTGTAATTATAATCCCCAAGAACTCAGGTTCGAATTTTGCCTCTGGTGCTTAAAACAGCTTTGGTGACCCTTAGCTGTTCTCTTATTTATACTCCGTGTAATTCCAGCGACTTCCAGGATTTGTCACCTATATCTGAGATGGTTGGGATTGACTCCGGTGGAAAGTATTTCCATACCTGGAGTTCCCCCAGAGTCATAGTTCCTTCACAGTTTGGGCTATACACAACATTCAAGAGGCAGTCTATTATAATGGAGAGATTGTTGGATTTGGATTCAAGAGGAACATCTGTTTGAACCCCAGATCTGAAACTTATTATAGCTGTGTACCTGGGTCAATCATTTAACTTGAGTCTATGTTTCATCATCCGTATTTTGGGAATAATAATATTTGCACTACCCAACTCATCGGGCTGTTTTTAAGGAAATGGTTTTAGAAGCCCTAAAGTACTATACAAATTACTTCCCTTAAAATCAGTAGAAACTAATTACAACTAAGTATCTGAGGGCAGAATTAGGCCAGTTAACTTTCTACTTAGTAAACATTTTCCCCTTTGTTTTGGAAAAGAAATTAAAGAAATTATTATAAGTGTTTTGGTTAACTTTCCTCTTTTGTATATCAAATCATGGGAGGATGAACAGTTTGGAAAATATTTATTATATTGACACTGCTACTGTATAATTATCATCAGGGAATGAGCACCACAAATCAGTCTGTGCAAGTTCCTAAAAAACATAGCTTCCTTTTGCCTCTTTTTTGGAGGAAGGAGTGATGCAGTAGCACTGGTGTGACTTTTATAATATTTTAGAACATTTCCTATTTGTAATGTAAGCACAGGAAAAACATCCTTAATTTTGGGGGAAATATTTTTGGACACCTCAAAACCCAACATGTTTGTGGTATATCCACTTACTGTTTCTGAAATGGAAATCTGCAACTATAGGACAATGCCATTTCCCACCCCAGGGAACACTATATAATCATGACAACTATAGGTCAATAAAGTTTTCCCCTCATGATGCAAAATACAGGTTAATTTTAATTCTGGCACCACAATTAATTTTGCCATCTGACATATTTAATAGGAGGGATAAAAATCCATTTTTCTAAGGTGAGCCCAACCTTAATCAAGTGGCTGGCTGAAAGGCCTTTGGAATATCCTGGCCTACAATTGCCCTGTAGCTATGAGTTTACTTGTAGTAGTAATTGCTGTGGTAGAATAGTTCTAATTAGAATTCTTGATTTTAAACTCTGGACTAGGAATAATTTTTGTGACTATGTCTATGGTTGTCTACTAGTCTATGGTTGCCTAATAGGCATCTCTGTCATATGATTTATTGAAACAATATATTTTACATCTTTCCAGTTTTCTTTACAATTAGTGAAATGACGGAACAGGGAGTACTGTCTCTGGGTGGCTTCAGATTTACTCAATATAATCACTTTCTTCTTTTTTCTTATCTTTAGTTTTGACTTGTTGAAAAATCTGCTAGTGTTCTTCAATGGCTATCTCTGACCTTAGTATTAACAAGCAATTAATTGATGGGGGTGAGGTGGGGGAGGAAAAACCTTGAATCAAGAAGATATGTATGTGGCAGAAACATTTAGAATAAATGCAAAGTGACCCATCTTTCTTACTAATTTCTATTCTACTCAAAACTCAATGGATTTTTTCCCATAGAGTTAATTATATAGGAACTCTATCTAATGTGTTCCAATTCAATGCTGCTGAAAGCTCTTCTATTTTGGTTATCTAGGATTTATCTAGGAGATAAAATCATTAAATAACCATATTTAACCTCTGTTTGGTTAAGAAAGCTTACACTTATTACAAAAATCCCACCTCTCTGCCTTTCACAAACAGTATGCAAATTGTTCTGAGAGGATTTACACAATACATCCACATCTGTGCTATACCTAGAGTTGTTACAGTAATGGTGATGACAGGTGTCTGGGTGCCACTTTCTTAATGGTTTTCAATATAATCGATTTATTTATCTCTCCCCCCCCCCCTTTCATCCTCTGCTTTTAGAAGGAGCTTCTTCCTGTGAGGAACAGATTTTACACTCCAGGCTGATTCTTTATTCCAATGCTGAAAAGACCTAATACAAATGATCACTTGGCTTTTAAGTGGAAAGCTTCCATTTACAGCGTTGCACATCGCCCCCCCCCCCTTTTCCCCACCCCACTTACCAACCCCCTTGTTATCTAACATAATGGTAAGAATACGTTCCCTCCTTCCTCCTCTTAATAATTTCATGCATTAACATCCTCTTCACAGTCACACACACTCACACACAGGCACACACACGAAGGCTCGCGCGCAAAAAAAAAAAACGCAAAAGGAAAAAGAAGCAGCAAAAATCTCAGCTGTACTTCTAGCCCTTTTAAAAAGTTTGCTCTGTAAATTGGAATGAGGTCAGATTTGGAGCTTCTCATTGCACGCGGTGATTATTATTGCATCGGGTTCCAAGCCAATGGGAGTTTTGGGGGTGGGGTTTGGCACGAGGAAGCGTTGGTTACAGCGGCTGATTGGCTGGGGTAAAGACAGTGAAAGGATAAAGAGGCGCGAGGCGGAATTGGGGTCTGCTCTAAGCTGCAGAAAGGGAAACAGTGTGTGAGGGGAAGAGGCCAATTTCACTACCCCGGTGTCTCTAGTTCTCGCTCGCTCTCTCTTTCTCTAAGGGTGTGCATTGGGAAGAAGAGAAGGAACTCTGTAATTAGCTCCCTTTTTTTGCAGAAGGGGAAAAAAACATACATTTATTAATGCCATTCTGTTGCACGCGTGCTTTTTTTGGGCTTAATACCTCGCAACCAAATAATTGCACAAACTCCTTAGTACTGATTCCGCCCACAGAAGCCAGTCCTGGAGTCAGACTCTTTTTTGCTTTGCATGGTCGGAAAGAGACTAAGTAATATAGACTATGTTGCTTTCTTGAGCGCTGAGGGCACTTGTGAACTGGAACCAACTGCTGCAGGGTGAAAAAAAAAACCCACTGCCTGGGAGGAGGAGGAAAAAAAAACTTGCATTGGAGGATTCAGCAACCAGCATTAAAGAAACTACTCTCCACTTTAAGGCGGTCTCCAGATTTTCTGAAAGCGAGGGAGACAGCCATCAGCATCGCGGTGAGAGAAGAGCTTGCCTGGAACTACAACTCCTCAGCAAGGGGCTGAGTATTTTTTTGGGGGGGAGGGGTGGCGGGAGGGCATCTCTTCGGGACTTTTGTTATCCTCCCGTTCCACCACCACCTCTCCCGTGAAGTTGAGGTTTCCTCTCACCTCACTTGCCCCATTTTTTCTCTTTTTTGGTGTGTGTGTGGGTGGGTGTGGTGTATTTCGCTTTGGGTACTTTGGAGGGTGGGGGGGGACCCTGGCGAGCTATAGTGCAGCTGCCGCCGTCAGTGTGTAAGCTTGAGCTGGGGAGATGGTGCAGCAGACGAACAACGCGGAGAACACGGAAGCGCTCCTGGCGGGCGAGACCTCCGATTCCGGGGCCAGCATCGAGCTTGGCATCGCCTCTTCCCCGACGCCGGGTTCCACCGCCTCCACCGGCGGCAAGGCGGATGACCCGAGCTGGTGCAAGACCCCCAGCGGGCATATCAAGCGGCCCATGAATGCTTTCATGGTGTGGTCGCAGATCGAGAGGCGAAAGATCATGGAGCAGTCTCCAGATATGCACAACGCCGAGATCTCCAAGCGCCTGGGCAAGCGATGGAAGTTACTCAAGGATAGCGACAAGATCCCTTTCATTCGGGAGGCGGAGCGGCTGCGCCTCAAGCACATGGCAGACTACCCAGACTACAAGTACCGGCCCAGGAAGAAGGTGAAATCGGGTAACGCCAGCTCCAGCTCCTCCTCCACCTCCTCTTCGTCCTCCTCCAAGCCCGGGGAGAAAGGAGACAAGGTCGGCGGCGGCGGTGGCAGCGGCGGCAGCAGCAGCGGCAGCTCGGGAGGCGGGGGAGGCGGCGGCGTCGGCGGCAGCAGCAGTAGCAGCAGCGCCAACTCCAAACCCGCGCTGAAAAAGAGCTGCGGCTCCAAGCTGTCCGGCGGCGGGGCGGGCGGCGGGGGCGGCAAACCTCATGCCAAGCTGATCCTGGGAAGCGGCGGCGGCAGCGGCAGCAAGCCCTCCGCCTCCTCCTCGTCCTCCTTCGTCCCGGAGCAGACGGCGGCGGCCGCTGCCCTGCTTCCCCTGGGAGCCCCTGCTGACCACCACTCGCTCTACAAGTCCCGGACTACCAGCACCTCCTCCACTTCGTCCTCCGCTTCTTCTTCCTCCTCCTCCTCCTCCTCGGCCTCTTCCTCTTCCTCGGCCTCCTCCTCCCTCTCGACCTCCAGCAAGCACCTGGCCGAGAAGAAGCTGAAGCGCGTGTACATGTTCGGCCTCACCTCCTCGTCCCCCGTGAGCGGGGCCGTGCCCGCCAGCCCCAGCCTGAGCGGGGGCCAGGAGACCAGCGACGCGGGCAGCCTGTACGAAGAGGGCGGTGCGGGCTGCCCGCCCGACGGGCACAGCCTCCGCGGTAGCGCCGCTTCGTCCCCAGTCGACGGCGGCTCCCCAGCCGACCACCGCAGCTACACCAGTCTTCGGGCCGCATCGCCCACACCCTCCACGGCGCACTCCCACTCCTCATCATCGTCGTCCTCCTCCTCCCACTCCTCCTCGTCCTCCTCGGTTTCCTCTTCCTCGGATGAGGAGTTTGAGGACGACCTGCTGGACCTGAACCCCAGCCCGAGTTTTGAGAGTATGTCTCTGGGCAGCTTCAGCTCCACCTCCGTGCTGGACCGGGACCTGGATTTTAACTTCGAGCCGGGCTCGGGCTCACATTTTGAATTCCCGGACTACTGCACGCCGGAGGTAAGTGAGATGATCTCGGGGGACTGGCTAGAGTCCAGCATCTCCAACCTGGTCTTCACTTACTGAAGAGAACGAGCGCAAGAGAAGAGGGACGGGAGGAAAAAAAATTTTTTTTAAAGGAGAGACAGAGAGGAGAGAAAATAAAAAGAAGACGCGAAGGAGAAAATGGATAAAGGGTGGACAAAAGGAAAAAGAAAGAAGTGAGAAGGGGAAAGATTTCGCACACCCACGCCCACTTAACAAGTTACAGTATCCAGAGGAGTGAGTGATTTTTCTGCCAGCCCGGTGCGCTTTTTTTTTTTTTGGGCGGTGTTCCCCACCCCCCACATTGACACCGCACCCCCCCCTCCCCAAACCTCCTGGGTTCGTAAAACTGACTTGTTCGAAAAGATTGAAAAGGGGGACCTAGAAGGAGCAGGGTGGAAAGGATCGTTCTTTTGTTAAAACTACGTTTCCACCCCCTTGCTTGAGAGACACCTCCACTCTACCCACCCACCCCCCCCAACCAACAACATAGACCCACAACCAACTCACACAAACAAACGGACACTTCCGGACGTCTCACCCCAGGAAAAAAAAAGCCAGGTTGTTGCTTTTCCATAGACTGCTTGGAGTCGCTCCCCATTGCTCCCCCCCCTTTTTTTTTGGTGTGGGTTTTTTTTTTTTAAAGGAGAGGAGATACAATCCTACACACCTCGGGGGAGGGGTGTTTTCGGCCCACTTCATCTGAAGAAGGAAATAAGTGCTACATTGTGTTGTAATTTTTGCATAGTTACGTTTTTTCTTTTTTCTTTCCTTGAAAGATCCGGACTGGTAGGGGGTGATTTGCGCGCCCGCGCATGCAAGCCAGAACTGAAGCCTTCCTTTGCTACAAATTCCAATTTGGTGGTGGTGGTGGTTGTTTTTTTTTCCTTTCCTTTTCCTGCAGCTGGAGGGGGAGATGGAGGGCGGGGGCGGGAGAGGAGGAGAGATTGATTTGTGCTAGGAAATGGACAGAGAACCTAGTTGGAAGGAAAAAGTGAGGGGGGGGGTAGGGTGGGTGGGAGAGAAAGGAGATGAACTGGAAATGGGGAAAATAATAATAAAACAAACGGATTTGCACGTATAGAGGAGAGGGTAGCAGCTCTTTTTCTCAGCCACCTTCTTATTATATATATATGAAACCAGTAAGATGGAACTTCATAGACACTGAAAAGTTTTGGAAAGGAGACATACAAAACGTGAAAGTTTCTGTATTGATGTGGTACAGGGGAAATGGAGGGCTATTGCTTTTAAAAAAAAAAAACGTTTTTTCTTCTCTTAATCGGAATCGTGATGGTGTTGGATTATTTCACTGGTGGGGTTAATATAGCATGTTATCCTGTCTATCTTTTAAAGATTTCTGTATAAGACTGTTGAGCAGTTTTTAAGATAAATAGTGTAGGATAATATAAAAAAAGCAGATAGATGGCGCTATGTTTGATTCCTACAAACAACAAAAAATTATCACCAGCTTTTTTTCATTCTTAACTCTTTAAAGGATTCAAACGCAACTCAAATCTGTGCTGGACTTTAAAAGAACAATTCAGGACCAAATTTTTTCTCAGTATGTATGTGTTTCTTCCTTATAGGTGTAAGTGAGAAGACTGTGGTCTTTTTTTCCTCACCGATGCTCCATCCTCGTCTTTTTTTCCTTGTAAATGTAATCAGATGCCATTTTATATGTGGAAGTATTTATACTGGCCAAACATTTTTTACTTATTTTGTCCCCCTCCCCCCTTTTTTTGGTAGTTCTTGTTACCCACACCATTTTATGTCTCCTTCACTGAAGGGCTAGAGTTTTAAGTTTTAATTTTTTATATTTAAATGTAGACTTTTGACACTTTTAAAAAAACAAAAAAAGACAAGAGAGATGAAAACGTTTGATTATTTTCTCAGTGTATTTTTGTAAAAAATATATAAAGGGGGTGTTAATCGGTGTAAATCGCTGTTTGGATTTCCTGATTTTTATAACAGGGAGGCTGGTTAATATCTCTCACACATTTAAAAAAATCAGCCCCTAATTTCTCCATGTTTACACTTCAATCTGCAGGCTTCTTAAAGTGACAGTATCCCTTAATTTACCACCAGTTTCCACTCTCTAACCTCACTCATTAAAAGGAGAGAATAAGCTGATACACTGTATGCCAACAAGGAAAAAAATTTAATGAAATGATATACTGTACAGATGCTTTAAAACTGGTGTATTTTCAGCAGAAAGGGATCCTGTAGCTTTAACTTATATACCATATCTTTTTGCACTTTTTTTATAAGCAAAAACGTGCCGTTTAAACCACTGGATCTATCTAAATGCCGATTTGAGTTCGCGACACTATGTACTGCGTTTTTCATTCTTGTATTTGACTATTTAATCCTTTCTACTTGTCGCTAAATATAATTGTTTTAGTCTCTTATGGCATGATGATAGCATATGTGTTCAGGTTTATAGCTGTTGTGTTTAAAGATTGAAAAAAAGTGAAAACATCTTTGTACATTTAAGTCTGTATTATAATAAGCAAAAAAAAAGATTGTGTGTATGTATGTTTAATATAACATGACAGGCACTAGGACGTCTGCCTTATTAAGGTAGTTCCGTTAAGGGGTTTTTTGTTGTTGTTTTCTTTTTTGTTTTTGTTTTTTTACTTTTTTTGGTCATCCATCCTGTGCAATATGCTGTGTAGAATATTTGTCTTAAAAATCAACGCCACACCACAATGTTTTGGGAAAAAAAGAAAAAAAAAGAAAAAAAATCATGCCAGCTAATCATGTCAAGTTCACTGCCTGTCAGATTGTTGATATATACCTTCTGTAAATAACTTTTTTTTGAGAAGGAAATAAAATCAGCTGGAACTGAACCCTAAAACTTGACTGTTTTGTCATTATTGTGTCCCACAACTAGGACTGAAATAGCTGAGCACCATCTGCCTTTGCTAATAAATAAGTAAATGCCCTCAAAGGGAGGTGCCTGTAAAAAGCAGTCTCTATTCAGGAACACTAAACTCTTTCTTTTGCCTGGAAAGACTTGGCAGGCCTCAACCTTGAAATGATGGCTGCTAGGCTGAAATGTGTGTCAACTCCGAATGCTCTCGAGGAATTTCCACATATTAACCAAATACAAAGAAAACCTTTTTTTCCCCCTGGACATGAGAAAAATGGCAAAGGACAAAGTGAGCAAAATCTTGGCACAGCATCATGACAGCAGAGGAAAAAAATGTATTTTCTCCAGATGGAGCTGGCTGTTTTTATCTGCTTCAGTTTAAACCCATCAAACCATCTTCAGGTCATTTCAACAGTCATCATCTAGGATTGGGTAGAATTATTCATTTCATAAGCAGGTAGAAGCAAGGGCAGCAAACAAGCCCATTGTAAATCATCAGTGGGTTATGAGAATAACCGGGGAAGAAGCAAACAAGACTGATACTGAATTGTTAAAGTGATTTTTTTAAAATTGACATTAATTTCTGAAAGGGGATTGAAAACAGGCTAGGTTTTGTGCAAACTGATATTTATGGACTAATACCTTTTGAATGCTGTCCAAAAAGGATATTAATACAAAGGGGTGAAACAGTAAGAATGCCCTAGGGTAGTCTATTCCTTGGATGATAAGGGGAAGACATCTCACCCACAGTCAGAGTAAGGTACGTATTAGCCATATCTGGTGAGGGGGAAAAATAAATGGTTTTTATTAACATCTACCATAATACATTGGTGAATCTTACCTGTTTTCCCTCTTACTAGCTTTCCCTCAATATTTGGTTTATAATATGCATTTGATCAAGTAGCAACATTTCCTGGTTGTTTTGTGATTAAAAAAAAAAATAAGCTGCCCCATTCATATCTCCCAAATGTTTAAGAAATTTTAGAATTATTATTGGTTTTCCACCTCTGTAGGGGGAGATAGAAGAAAAGATGATAGAAATTGATTTGAAATACTCCTGTAATCAATGTGAATGCTTCTTGGTAGAAAAGATGATAATCACCCTAGGATTCCAGACTCAGAGCAGGGGAGATACATGGAGAGCACTACTGGTAGGAAGTAAGTAGTAGAGTCAGTGGAAAGTAAATGTTTCCAGAATTAACAGCTTATAATATTCCAATAAAAATCCACATCTTTCTTAAAGATGACAATTTTATTTTTCCCCCTCTAGACTTTCAACCAACTATGACATATAAGTGCAGCCTTTACTACTGTAATTTCCCATCTTTCAAGTTAACTGTAATCTCTAGACAACATTGGGTTTGCTGGTGTTTAAAAATGCAAAGGGAATACTAGCAGTGCCATGTGCATTATTATTTCCCAAATTTTAAAATTTGTTTTTATAATAATGGTGGAAATGCATGATTTTATTTGAGGATAGGTTTATTGCTATGACTTGAAATCCTCAATACCTTGACCTAAAGAAGCAACTCTTTTGGACTGGATTTTGTTTCATTTGATTTTTCAGGGATTTTTTAGATGGAGAATGTTCATATTCCCACTCTCTCAACTTCCCCAATTCTGAGGTTTTGTGAGATCTTTTAAAAGGTTTGACAATATTGACATAATAATTAAGGTATTAAGTATTTTTGTCCCTTCACTAAGTAATATAATAAATGCCAAATGTGCTTCTCCCCTCCCAGTCTCTTCTGAATCAATTTCCATTCACTAGGGTTCCAGACATTGAGAGTATAATAATACATACCCAGAGAAACCTGACTGTTTGGAATGGCTCACTTGCTTCAGATAGTTCAAAGTTCTGGTAGAAAATTGATCTGATTAATCTTTTTCCTCTTAAGAATTTCAATTAACCAATTGTTATATAATGTAAAAGCTTCTGGCTCTCCTGTGATCCATCAGAAATATGACTCCATGATACTTGCTTAGGCAAGTTTTTTTTTTTTTTTTTTTTGAGGGGGGTGTCAATTCCGGGCTGAATCCAAAAGAATAGAAAGGGTGAAACTTGAGAAGGTGGGCTAAGGGAATGAAAGCTTACTGGATGCTCACATTGCTTGTGGATAGGCACAAAATGATTCAGGGAGGTCAGAGAGAGAGATAAAAAGAAGTAGTATGCAGCATTTTTTGGATACAGAATATACTAAGTCTGGTGCAGGGATAGGAGAATATACATTTTCCCCAATTTAAAATTTACATATTACTGTAATTGCTGAAGCTAATTTTTTAAGCTTGTTTTTAAGGCTTCTAAGATGACATTTTAAAAAATCCTTATGTCTAAAGCCTACATGCTTTCTGCTAGGAAAGCAAATGGAAAGCAAACATACAACCCCTTAAAGCACTTGGGTTTCAGGAGGCAGAGTTGGATTGACCCAACAGCTTATTTATTCTTCAAAGCCTATAAAACAATCCCCTGGTGTGTAATTACTCCTATTATACATATGGCTATTCTGGGCCATCCATGGAATTATTCCCCTATCCTCATTTGAAAAACAGAACCAAAATGAAGGAAAAGGAATCTTTTTGAGTAATTCCATGATGCCTCTCTAAATTATTATCAATGTCTCATCATTATAAAGTGAATGAGGGCCCCCTCTCTAAACAAATCCATTTATTGATTGTCCCTCTGTGTGGTAAGGGAGAGCAATTGGTGGCTGTAGTCATATTTCTTAGATTTGTAAAATACCATTCTTTAAATAGCCTATTGTACTTTCTAAAAGAACAGTTGTAGATTACATGTACATATAGTCAGGCTATCATTTCAAGTGCAAATTTTTGCAGTAGCTTCCTAATTTGTTTCACTATCCATTGTCTCTCTTCTCATTCAGTTTATTCTAAACTTTGCTGCCAGAGGAATCTTCCTTAAGCAACACTTTATCATGTCTTTCCCTCAGTCAGAATCTAATGGCTCTTTTACCCAGAGAATAAATGCCAGTTCTCTTTGCCTGACATTCAAGGCCCTGCACAATCCACCCCCAAGAGGCCACCCCACACTACAGCCAAAATTACTTACTGACTTTCTAGAAATACTTTGTACAGCCTATCTCCAGTCTTTTGCTGATTACATTCCTCTTGCCTAGAATGTCTTCCTTACTTCCTTTCTGCCAATGTGAATCAAACCCATCCTCTGAGGCCCAAAGACACTTCTACCTGCCTTTTGCTGTCCACCCCAAGCCAAAGTGATGCTTTTCTCCTCTGAACTTTTGGGAGGATTTATTGACTGTCCTATTTATTACTAAATGTAGTATTAATATTGCTTTTTGTATTGTTGTTTAACTTTTCCTGTGCCTTAGCTTGTGGGAGGGAGCACAGTTATTAATTTCACAACTGCTGATTTGGAAGGTGGAAGACCTGAGTTCACTGTAGTGGCCCTCCTCCTTACTGATTGGTAACCTTTGGTAAGTCAGTTCTCTCACATATAAAATTAGTTTGACTAAATCACTCCTTAATGGGTTTCCTTCCAGCTCTAACTCTGATCCCTTTCCAACCAGATTAGAGGCTCCTTGACAAGGATTTCTTATGGCCATCTTAGTATTTTTGTACCCTCTGTATAGTAGTGGTGTCAAACTCAAAGGAAAATGGGGATACTAAGTCATACATAAGGATTCTGGCAGGTTCCATATTTACTTAGGTAACCTCAGATTAACATCATCTATGTTCTATTGTATTTTTACTTATTTTATTAGATACTTCTCAAGTTACATTTTAATCGAGTTCGAGCAGCACTGGGAGTGTTAACCCTCTTATTTGCTATAAAGTAACTCTCAGGCCCTTGTATTTTCTATAATAATTCTTAGTACTTCAACATGGAAAGCACTCAGTTAATATTTGTTGATTGATCTCACAATTTATTTTCAGTGACTGTCAAAGGAAAAAAAAACACTATTCTTTGCATTTTATAAGTAAGGAATCAGAAAAACTGACTTACCCAAAATCATTATTTAATATAGTATTAGAATTAGAAGCATATGCTAACCTCTGTCTCTGGATAACTGCTATTACCACTTTGTCTCCTATTCTATGGGTTGGAAGCTCAGGAGGATTATTTAATTGACTTGGGGTCTAGACTTGTGATTTTATCAGTGTATAAATCTTCTGATGTGGAAACTACCTCTATCAGCTCAGATTGGCAGCTAACATTCAGATGAACAAGTAACTGAAAGTTCAAGAGTGTTATTTGGCACACTGAGAGGTTGTGATTGACCCATGGTCTCACAGTAAGTATATGTTGGAGCTAGGATTTGAACTCCAATTTTCCCCACTATAATACTGGCCAACCATCATCCACTGTGCCATATTCCCTCTCTCCTGATAAGAGAAGTTAATTATTCATATGCTTTCCAGTTCAGCAAATATGTTGCCTTTGCTAGGTCATGAAACATAAAGATATTTTGGGGCTAGAGGAGGGAGGGCAGGTAAAGGGAGGAACAGAGAAGGAATAAGTCTAATGAATGGAATCTCTGATTTGTAGGTTAAATTGCAGATTCCAGCAAGTGAGAAAATTGGAAATCATTCAGAGGAGCACTCAGCCTTTAGAAAGGGCCACAGTATACCCATTATATCCTAATTAGATTGACCGTTGGCTACAGTTAGCTTGAAGGGTTTTATGGTTTCCTGCATGTGTTGTTTTCATTCTCAATGTTTAAAAAAAAATAAAAGCACCACATTACCAAACTGAGTACAGTGTTTCCCTGGAGGATGTTATTTTCACAAGACTGGTGCATTTAATTCTGTACATTAGTGGAAGTGCACCTTTTTGCAGGTATATATGTATATAGTTGGTAATCTCTTTAACCCATTTTGCTGGCTCTTGATAAGCCCTATTCAGGGCAATTCATTTGTAGAGCATTGCCAAAAAGGGCAGAACCAAGTCAAGTCATAGCAGGAAACCCTCTGTTAGGCCTACATGTAGATAGAATATTAAAAAGGTAAGACAGTTGCATCCTAGTGCTTTACATTACATAAAACATTTGAATGGAATTCTGTTGATTTAGAAGAAGAGATAAGGGATAGGAGATAGGAGAAGAAATGATTGTATCATTACATATGATAATGTATTTAACCCAGTTTGTTCTCCAGTCAGTACCTCAACTGCATAGTTCTTTGGATATTGCTGGGTGCTATTTCCTGACACAACATGTTATTGAAAATCAGCAGGCAAATGAGAAAACTATCTGTTATCCTTGGTAGACTTCTTCTTGGGCAGAAAATGCCCAGTGGTGTAGTAAGATGATTAGCTAATGTGTATGGAGCATGTAAGTGCTTTTGCAAGAGCTCTGTTTAATGATCAATTAACTACAGATGTGTGTGTTGTTTAGTAGTCATTTTCTACATAAATGAATGTGTTAACTCTTCTTCCCAACTGGCACACTTAACACCTATAAAGGAAGTCTCCTTCTCTCTGACTTCTGACCCTCAGATCTCTAACTCTCTGTTTTCTATACCCTCCACAAAACTCCCAATGGGTGGCTTTTGTCATCCTTGGCTTGCTTCTCCCCTGAGTTCTTGAATCATTTCTCTGAAGTCCTGAGAGGCAGTAGGTTTGTTATATCATACTTAGCATGATGTGTTTTCTTCTCCCTCCAAAAAAAGAAACATATCTGGAATTACTTCTTTGGGGAAAAAAGTGGTACAGAATAATTTCCAAGTTGGGCCATCATTTTCATTTTATTTTCTTTTTTTTTTAATTAATTTATTAGTTGTTAACAAGATTCCATTCCATAGTTCCTTGATTTTCAAATTTCCTTTACTTCCCTCCCCCCTCCCCACACGACAGCATATAGTCCAGTATATGATCTGCAAATGCATTCATATTAGACATTATTCCAATTACAAAGGCGTATTGTACTAGGTGGGATGAAAGATGGTAAGGAAGAAATAAAACCAAACAATGAAAAGAACAAGATCATTTAGTTTGCTTCCATCAGGATTCAGGCTCAGTTCTTTCTAGTTATATCTCTGGATGGTGCATTTCTCACTTTCTTGAGTCATTCGGGATTAACTTATATCACTGCATTGCTGAAAAGAGTCCAGTCTGTCATAGTTGGTCATCACAGATATGGTATGTCTGTGATTGTATACAAATTTC
This sequence comes from Gymnobelideus leadbeateri, assembly GCA_011680675.1. Taxonomy (NCBI): domain Eukaryota; kingdom Metazoa; phylum Chordata; class Mammalia; order Diprotodontia; family Petauridae; genus Gymnobelideus; species Gymnobelideus leadbeateri. Next base: position 253,075 of record WOXC01000159.1, on the reverse strand, counting down.
TTCTGATTCTACTCTTCTCACTCAGCATCAGTTTGTATAAGTCTCTCCAGGTAATTATGAAATCCGTCACCTCTTCGTTTCTTATAGCACAATAATATTCCATTACATTCATATACCACAACTTGTTTAGCCATTCCCTTCATTTTATTTTCAAGATGAACACCAAATGAAACTGAAAGGGTAAAGGAGTACAGGTGGTTAAGGAGAGAAAAAGAAGAGGAAGACGTTGTTACTAGCTGAACACTTTAAGGAAAGAGATATTTAAGTACAAAGTTACTTCTTATCCAATTATGTTTATTGTAGCTAGATTGATACTTTTGTGTTTCTATTCCACCCTAAATTCCCTGACCTATTTTTAGAGTTCCATTTTAATAGGAAATACTTCATGAAAACTGCATATTCTATACCACCAGAATATAAGGCTTGAGCCTGGCAAAGTGTTTTCACTCACTAGTGTGTAGCATCTGCTGTGGTGACTGCTATTTGGATATAGACTTAAGGATTCATACATAGGCTTTTTACAGCTTGCTTTATTGTACATTTCCAAATGAAGTGAAAACCCGACATGAACCAAATGCTTAAAATTCAGAACTGTTCATCTCAGAGAGATAATACATATTATTTCATCAACTAATCATAAAAGAGCCTTAAAATTATACCTGGGGGTTTGCAGTTATATCTCAAAGATGAAAATTAACCATGTGAAAAGCAACTGAGAAACACGCAGATATGATCTTAAGGTTTTTTCATGATTAACATTACTAATTTTGTGTGTTTGGCTAAAGTCTCCCAGGCTACAAGTGTCAGAGAAAGTTCTGACCTGCATTGTTAGAAGAGTTTTTTTACTGGAAATTATTTGAACCAATAAAATCACAGGTCTACCAAAAAAGAAGTAATTTTGGAGGTGAGGATGGATAATTAACTTTTATGTTTTTAACAAATTGAACCTTTTACAAATAATGTTTTGTAATGTTTAAATTTTATTTTTGTATTAAAATTTATTTAACTCTTTACCTGAGGAGACCAGTGGTGACATGCTCCTAGATCTGAGTCCATCTCAGATATTCTCCTGCCTTTACCTTCTTTCCTCTATAATTGTATTTGACCTTCATGCCAAATTCAGGTAAAGGGTGAGGTGACTGTCTCTTTCTTATAAATCTTTAATCCTTTATCTATTCAGATGTGATGCCTGGCTATATAAATGCTTCTTTCATTTCCCTTCTCTTGGATTCTCTAAGTCTTTTAGGTGTGAACTAGGCCCCAGCTAACACAACTGGGAATACACTGGCTTCCCTATGATGTGCCATGGCTTGCTTAAAATTAAATCACAAAGCTTACTGTTATAATGTTCATCAAATGTAATGTAATGAAAGTTTGATTTTTATTGAATTCTCCTTCTGCTGTTTGTGGAGACATGTGTGGGACATTGTAGGCACAGATCCTTTGAAGACTGTTTCTCATCCTCAGTCAGTGACATATTTTCACTTGTTCTCAAAACTTTTATAACCTTGTTAAAACCTGGAGACTTAAAAAATCTGCCTTCTTTCTCTCTCCCATGCTACTTTCAGTAAACTGGCTTCATTCTTCTCCCCCATTCCCTATGGAAAACAAAGCAGTCCTCATAAAGAATTCAAATATTTCACTAGTTACTAAGTATAACTTAGGTAGGGAGCTGCTACTTTAAGATGATCAATAAATCATCGAACATTTATTAAGCATTTATTATATGCCTGGCACTGTGCCACATTCGGGGGGTACAAATACAGAAAAAAGAAAGGCAGTATTTGCTCTCAAGAAGCTTCCATTCTAATGCAACAAGACTATACCTAAAGGAGAATTGCAAGGAGAGGGGTGGGGAGAAAGATTCCCACATGAGGGTTATGATGACAAAGTCTGGAGAATGAAGGAAAGTGAGTGTGGGTCCTTCCTCAAAAAGATGGCATTTAGAATGGCTTTCTTTCCTTATGTAGATTGACTCCCAGGGCTGTACAGAACTTGAAATACGTTTTCCTGAGGAAGCAATATTATAAATAGTGGTTGCGTTCCCAGGCAAGTACATATAGACCTATTTAACCCATAATTTATCTAAATTGTAGTAATACCAGCCTGCATTCTGAATATTGTGGGCAAAAATCACATGATGCAGGAAGGAAGAAGAAAAAGAGTTTCTCTTCTTCTAGGTTCAGGAAGTTTGGGCAGAATTTTAAAATAGGAGGAATTTGTCCTTCACAAGCTTTCACCTTGTAAGGGCCAACATGGCTTCCTGCCCTATCTGCTTTTGGTTTCTATAAGCACATACTGCTTATGTCTCATCAATAGTTTAAACTGTCTCCCAGACTCTGCCCCGATTCCAGTCCCTGGTAAGAGCATATTAAAACCTTCAAATCTATGATTGGCAGTCAAGAGCCAAGTTTGTTTTGCTTGATGCTAATCCTCCTCTAACCTGAACTTGTTCTTTGTGATTAAACCCCTGAATTGCATTTCTTCCCATTTGGACCTAGTGTTTTGCTGATTCTTTGTGGCCCTGGTTCTCCTCCCCAGCTCATTAATGTGGTCTTCAACAGTGGTGTCAAACTAAAATAGAAATGAGGACTGGGGTGGTGGGGCACAAAACTACATATATAAGGACCCCTGTGGGCTGCATACTGACTTAGAAAGAGACGCATTAACATTATATATATATATATATTCTATTGTATTTTTATTTATTTTGTTACATATTTCTCCATTACATTTTAATCTGGGTCCTGCTGCTCTAAAGACTGTTGTTTGCCATAACACAGCCTGTCACCCTCGGTCCCCCTTTTTTGGGTACCTCTGATCTTGAAATCTTCCACTGAAGATTTCCACTAGACTCACTGTTAGTGGAAGCAGACCAGTTCATTTTTTTTGGATAGCTTTGATTCCTAGAAGGGTTTTCCTTAAGCTGAATCCAAGTCTGCCTCCCTGTAACTTCCATTCATTTAGCCTAATTTTTGTCCTCAGGGACCAAGCAGAATAAGACTCAATAACAAGGACCTAATGAGATAATGTTCACAAAACCATTAGCAAACCTCACAGAACTATATACATGTCGACTGTTATTATGATAGTATAATTCCTCTTGGAGGGGTTAACTCTTCAAATATTTTTAAAACAGCTATTAGGTCCCTCTTAAGTTTTCTCGAAACTAAGCATTCCCAGTTCCGTCAACCAGATCTTTTATGGGATGGTTTTGAATCCCTACTACTCCCATCCCACCCTATCCCTAACTCCCATCTTCATTTTGGTTGACCCCCTCTGGATATGCTCCAATTTGTCTTTGTCTCTTTTGAAATTTGATGCTCAGAACTAAGCATGGTATCCCTGATGTGGTCTGAAGGGTAAAACATTGAGGGGCTTTCTCCTTTCTGAGATAGAACAGCATATTAGTTTTTTTTTGACTGCCATACCACACTTTCAAGTCAGTTGTGAGCTGCTTTCCAGCTATTCCTCCCACATTTTGTACTTGGGCAGCTGAATTTTTTAACCTCACTACAGGACTTTACATTTATCCATATTGAATTTCATTTTGTTGGCCTCCGTCCATCATTCCAACCTACTGGTTACAAAATTGGGGTGTAGATCCTTCTGGATCCCAGTTTTGTAATCTGACATGCCCCTGCCAATCTCATGTTACTTCCAAATCTGATAAACATGTTGTCTATGCTTTCAATTTAAAGCATTTCAAAGATCCCTGAACATTCTCCTACCTCCCTCCTAGGCTTTTAAAGACATATTTAAATCATTATCCTTTGGGTTCACTTGTTCAGCTAGGGTATTTCTCTTCATTTCTATTTATAAGAGGTTCTTGAGAGACTTTGTCAAATACTTTGATGGAATCCAGGTATACTTACAACAGAGTTGTGCTAGAACTAGCTTATCCTGTGTACTAGAGCTGATCATTGAGCTTTCGGTTTAAACATTTATGCCTTAGAAATTGGTAAACCACAAATTTGGGCTTGATTTCTAGACTTAAGAAAGTGATGGAGAAATTTTTAATCATTTAGATTAAACTTAAAAGTGGATTGTGCATACTCTACCTCCCCTCCCCCATAAAGCTAGTTTTTAGACCAGCACAAACTTCCTCATGTTTGATCAAATGAGATACCATTTGAAAAGCACTTAGCAGAGTGTCCAGCATATAATAGGTGATATATAAGTACTTATTCCTTTCCTTTTTTTTTCTTTGCCCTCATCCAAATGGACACACATGGGTACCTTTTCTTATAGTTTTTGTGGGTGGGGAGAGGATTGGGCTCAGTCATAAGAAGATATATATGGGATTCTATTGTTCAGTAATTTCAGTCATGTCCAACTCTTTGTGACCCTATTTGGGGTTTTGTTGATATAGATATTGGAATGGTTTGCCATTTCCTTCTCCAGCTCATTTTACAGATAAGGAAACTGAGGCAAATGGTTAAATGACATGCCCAGGGTCACATAGCTAGTAATGATCTGAAGTTGGATTTGAACTCATGTCTTCCTGACATGGCCTAGTACTCTGTATACTTCACCACCTAGCCACCCTAATATGGGACTCTAGGACAGATGTATGGGACTCAGATCCCCTGTTAGATATACTTTATGCTCTGGTCCTAAAGAAGCACAGGGCAGGACCACAGTGCCAAAAAGACACCTGAGGATGGACAGAGGGGCCATGAGAGATTCAGAATTCCTTTCCTAGAATATCAACAACCAGGGCTACTCAAAGGACAGAAAAGGCCAACAGACCACCATAAGTAAGCCATTGCTAGCTCCTTCAACCCTTGCAGGACTGTTTACTCTTCCACATTAGACTAATGAGTTGATTATGGCAGTCATACACCAGGGCTTATTGAAGCCATGACTTTCACCTAAGTACTTTCTCTTTTTTGACCCAGGTGCAGACACAGCTTCCTTAGTTCATCTCTGGGACATGGCCTCAGCTGTGTTCTATCACTGCACCCAGTGCTGTCTGAGGGTATTTCCTCTATCAATTAGTCTAGTAACTCTTGAAAAAGGAAATGAGATTAGTTTGGCATGACTTGTACTTAATGAACCATTTCTGGTACTTAGTGATAGCCATTTCATACTCCAAATATTCATAATTTCATCCTTTTAAGAATCCATTAGTTTGAAGTATCTACCATTCTTTCACTTTTTAAAAATTGGGACATTTTTCCATCTCTAGTCCAGTGGCATTGCTTCCACTTGCCATGTTTACTGAAAGATAATGGATAGTAGCTCAGTAATGATACTTAAAAGTTCTTCTAGTATCCTGGCATGTATTTCTGCCAACAGTTCCCAGGTCCCTTGCTAATTTTCCTTTTAAGATGAGTGACTCCAGAGGTATGGGAATCTGAGAGTCTTCTTCTTTTGCACCTGCCCCCCTCAAAGTAGACATATTCACAGAGAATGCAAATGGAGACCACTACCCATCAAGAAGAGGGGTAGGCTTAGTGTAAGGGCTCAGATTTTCCCAGGGGCTGAGGCTAAGAGGAAAATGGTGGAGAGTTAATGACAGGAACATACTACTTCCTCATCTTTGAGACGCTTCTGGTGATGTGCTAGGAATTAGGTTCTCATTGTTTCTGTCAAGAGAGCTAATAAATAAGAGTCAAGATTTGACTCTAACTTAGGCATCTAACTCCAAATCCACTGCTATTTCCAGGTATTATCCCCTGTAACTGTTAAATTGAAGATATTTGGAAGTAGGTGCTTCACTCTATAGGCAGACCATCAATAAACTATTCTTACCTTACATAGGTTCTCTTACTTCTAAACTGAGATTGTCTAAAAGTTCTAAATTCCTATCATGGTAATATGAAGTATAGGAGAGCAAGGCCATTTTTTTCTTCATATGGTACAGTGAAAAGAGTACAGATTTTAAAGTCAGAAAACTTCAGTTCAGCTTTCAGCTCTGTTAACGTCCTGGCTGTGTGACTTTGAGCAAGTTACCTAACCCCTTTGAGCCTCAGTTTTTCTATCTATAAAAAGGGATTATAAGAGTTATACTACCTACCTCACAGGACTGTTGTCAGAAAAGTGATTTATAAATATTAAAGAACTAAAGATATTGTCGCATGTGGATGTCATGAAAATGTAGAGGCCACACATAGTTTTATTTACTACTTAAGGCTGGAGAAGAAAACGGCAAACTAGTCTAGTTTCTTTGTCAAGAAAACCCTAAACTGGGTCAAGAAGAATTGGACATGGTTGAAACAACTGAACTACACCAAGTACCTGGTAAATGTCTTACACACACACACACACACACACACACACACACACACACACACACACACACACACCCTCTAAAAGAAATTTGTAAGCACTCACTGGAATCTTTGATTAAATTAGTATAGTCAGTTGGGCCATTGGGCTTCGACATTGGGCTTCTAAGTGCCTCTCTGGTTTTTCCCAGCCTTGATTCCTTTGGAGTGAGCATTTTTCTCTTTATCAGTATCCCATCTCTGATTCAAGTGAGTCCATCTGGAAGTGCTGTTACCCAAGCTTTCACATACTGAACAGAAGAACTCTTTCCACAAGTGACGGCATGTTTCCTGAAACCAACCATTGGCAGCTGTTACATAGGCATTTTTGGCCTTTTAGACACCTGTAATTACACAAATTATGTCTATCATTGATGTTTATAAAGGATTTAAAAATTTAGGCACCCAAAGAAGGCAATCAGAAGGCAACATCTGACTCAGGTGAGGAGGTCCTTTAGAAGCGCTATTTGACTATTGTACTACTTTTAAAAGTTATGAGTTGTATCACAACAGAATAAAGGAGATTTCACGTGGATTTATATCTCTCAAGCAAATTATCATGAATGGGGCAGAGTTTAATTTGGATCAGTACTATAGAGTTGGGCCAAAAGCTACTTTCAAAGGAAGGAATGATATATCTGGTTTGGTTAAGAACTGGATATCAAGCTTGGCCTTCCAGTTTTGTGAACTAAGAAAGGAGAATAAAATAGATAAAATTTAACAATCATTTTATAATTTTACAAAAGGACTTCACATATATGATCTCATTTGATCCTCATAGCAACCCTATGAAATAGGCAAGTGTTATCATCCCCATTTGACTGATAAGAAAACTGAGACTCAGAAAGTTTACATGACTTACCAAAAGTTGCAAAACTGGTAAGTGTTGGAATTCAGGTTTCTGACTCTCCTAGTCTTTATTAGAGTGAATGGACTTAATTTTAAGGTAATATGATCAGGTTGTGCTTTGGCCTTTTGTAAATGGAATTAAAACTTTTGTGGGGTAGTGATCATTCCTTTGGTATGTTCTTACCTGATACAGATTGAGCAAGAGCCATCCTGAAACAGTTGCTATCTAGGGCATCTAGTTGGTATGAGGGGGACTAGATCATATCCCTGAACCCCCTTCCTACTTCTTCCTTTAATGCTTTTTTCCCCCTCTGGTAGGTTGGGAACCAGCTGGAAGGGATTCTAACATGTTTTTAGTTGAGTCCCTGAAGGGTCAAAAGAAATTCTATTGAACATTCTAAAACCTCAAGTTGTAGGATTGGCTAGTGTCTTTTACTAAACCAAAGTCTGTGTTCAAACCTGCCTTGCCTTTGGCAAGGTGAGTCCCTATGAAATGATAGCTATATTAATTAGTAAACATTCATTTTAGCACCAACCAAAAATTAATAGGGAAAGCCATGATTATGAACCAAATTGCCCTCAAGGCTTGGTACAGGAGCTCCAAGAGAGAGTGGCCATGAAAGCTAGGGTATCTGTTTTAAAATTCCTGCCCTGTTAACTTAGTAGCTGTGTGATCCCCAGGCAAATTTACATCATCTCTTTAGGCCCCTGTTTCCTCATCTGTAAAATGCAGAAGTTGGATTAAATGGTCCCTAGGGTCCCTTCCAACTGTAAGTCCTATGACTCTAAGGTTCTGCTGATTCAATAAGGGTATTTACATATAATTAATATAATTATCACAGGACTGATGTGGACTGGTATACTTGTATGCAATACTCATTGTGCCAAAACCCTCTCAAGATCAGAAAGAGAAATTAAGTCAATGACTTTGAGGTTAGGAAACTTGTGCTTTGCATCTGCACTAAGTCATCTTCTTTTCTCTTTCCATAGGTGTAAGTGCAATCCCAATACTCCTACATCCCAGAAGAGTTGTACCTAAGTTACTTCTATACATTTAATCCAGTCACCTGCTGTGAGATCTAGGACTAGAATCCAGGGAGGAAACTCAATAGGATTATATTTTTCTTTGTGTTTTTTAACTAAGAGAGAGAGACAGAGACAGTGACAGAGACAGAGATAGAGACACAGAGAGACAGAAATAGAAAATGCAGATTTAAAATTAATAGAGTCAGTGTAGTGAGTCAATATGTGGGGCAGCTAGGTGATGAAGTGCCAGACCTAAAGTGAGGAAGACTCATCTTCCTGGGTTCAAATCCAGCCACAAACATTTATTAATGTGACCTTGTACAAGTCACTTAACCCTGTTTCCTTCAGTTTCTTCCTCTGTAAAATTAGCTGGGGAAGGAAATGGTGAACCACTACATTATTTTTACCAAGAAAACCCCAAATGGGGTCACAAAGAGTCAAACATGACTGAAACAATGCTTCCACTGCAACAAACTGAGTCAATAGAGGAATTAAAGTAATTCTGTGATTCAGTTATTTTGGGGCTAGCAAAACTATGACTATTTCAGTTGTTTTGGATTTGATAAATTTAAAGAACTTCAACACCAATGGGAAACAGCATAATACAGTGGAAAGGGCATTGGATTTAAGGTAATGTGATCTGGTTGTGTTTTGGTGCTTTGGAAATGGAATGAAAACCTTTGCAGGATAGTGATCATCCCTTTAGTATGCTCTTACCTGATAGAGATTGAGCAAGAGCCATGCCAAGACAATTGTTATCTAGGGTATCTAGTTGGTATGAAGGGAACTAGATTATGTCCCTGAACCCCCTTCCTACTTCTTTCTTTAATTATTTTTTTCCTCTAGTAGGTTGGGAACCAGCTGGAAGGGATTCTAACAAATCCTAGCCCTGATATTTAATGCCTATGTGACTTTGGGCAAGTCATGCAACATTTCTAGGCTTTGGTTTCATAACTGTAGAATTTCAGAGTTGGAAGGAACCTTGGTGGCTATTGAGTCTAACTCACACCCAAAAGAATTCCAGTTTTGTGAACTAAGAAAGGAGAATAAAATAGATAACTCAACTAGTAATTACCCAGCTATCTGACCTCTGCCTAGAGATTTCCAATGAGGGGGAGACCACTACCTCCAAAGGCAGCCCATTCCATTTTTAATAGCTCTAATTATTACAATCCCCCCTTTATATCAAGCTATAGTTTCCATTCCATCTCTGGGACAAAACTGAACAAGAGATCTAATCCATCTTCCATATGACAGCCTTTCCTATGCTAGGCAGTTATCAGGTATCCTTCCCCCATCTCTATTTCCTCTTCTCTAAGCTATAAACATCCCCACTTCCTTCAGATGACCCTTAGGTGACATGGGCTCAGAGCTCTTCACCACCCTAATTTCCCCTTCGGAGTCCCTATCATGTAGCAAATTCTGATTGGCTGGTAAAATGAGTTTCCCTTTCTGTGAAATGAGGGGACTGGACATGATGATGTCTAAGGTCACTCCTAATTCAAAATCTACGAAACCATTTAAGACTGTTTGGTAAAAGTGATAGATCCTTTCATCATGAAATTGACAAAATATATTTCCCTAAGATATATGTGGATCTTCTAAATGTATATACATGACTCACGGTTGGTTTGGATAATTATCTCTGAAATCTAGCTCTTGCCTCTTCAAAGGAGTGTTTAATTTCTTCTTTGAGGGAAACAGGAGAAGAGCTGTGACTGATTACTTGATTCTTCCCTCAACTGTCCTCATGAAAGGTTTTAGGATAGAATTAAATCTATCTGCTCCATTCAAAAATTGGTTGCATAGGGGAATGATTTTTGTTCAAAAAGAAAAGTTGCTTCCCTGGTCTCTTTAGTGGGACAGTAACCCTTAGTTTCTACCCACAAACATAATTTTTTTTCCATTAAATTTTGGATAAACAAAAAGACAAATATTGTAGTCTAGGGGACATGATTCTGTTTCAGAAGGAAAGTTGCCTTCCTGGTCTCTCTTAAGAGGTTGGGTAACCCTTAGCTTCCACCCACAAACATAGTTCCTTTCCCCTAAATGCTAGATAAACAAAAGACCACTACAAATAATGCATAAGGAGTAAACTCATCTCACCAAGTAGAACAGCAGAATAATTATACAGATTAAAATGTACCAGAAAATTCACAAAAATGAGTGAACAAAATATTCCAGAAATTCACAAAAGTGAATCTGGGAGCCAGATGAAGGCTTGCTCAAAGCAGGAGGGAGGGCCCAATTTCACCCAAGGTCTATTCTAGTGGTCTCCAGGGAGGTCAGCTGAAAATCAGAACCATGTTGAGGAGCTGGCTTACTCTACCTGTGTTTCTCTAAGAGAGACAAATTCTAAATTCTGTAACGTCTTTCTCTGAAGAATCCCTGCTAACAGCTCCATTAGAAAAGTTTACATCATTGCGTTAGCATTTTCTCTGCCAATCAGAAGTTACATCTCCTTCCACATATGTAGCAAGATGTAAAACACATGGTTGGAAGTCTGGTTAAGCTGAAAATGGTGCCAGTAAATCTCAAATGTATAAGATTATCTAGGTGAAGTCTCTGGAAACACTAGGAAATATGGTACTTTTCTGCAGGTGTACAGAAAACAGTCAAGTCAGCAGTGGGACTTGGATGGCATAGTAACTTAGAAGCACAGGATCATAGATTTGGAGCTGGATGGGACATTTGAGATCACCTAGTCTGAGCTCATTTTATAGATGGGGAAACTGAGGCCCAGAGAAGTGAAATAACTTGGCCAAGGTGGCAACAACAGGGTTCAGGGTTATTTCACACTCATATAGCACTGAAAATGTTTTCTTCACAACAAGCCTGTGAGATCAGAAATGTGTTGGTATTATTTCCATTTTATGGATGAAGAAAATGAGGACTGCAGAGGTTAGGTTGTTTACCCAAGTAGCCCTTGTCTGAATTTGGTATTGGTAACTGAAAACTCTTAGAGATGAGGAGGGCAGGGTATTCCTCATTTCTCCACCAATGTCTGTGTTAAAAAATTTGCATTTGATCCAATTTTGGCTGGTTGTATGGCAAAATCTCCATGCTTTTTCATTTCCTTCTAAAATACTTTTGTTGTCATTGTTTTCTAAAATTCTTACTGCTCCAGAAACTTCTTATGGGCCAAGTGTATTTTCTTATGGCACAAAATATGTGTGACATATATGCATAGTAACTTTGCTGAAAATTTACAGACATTTGCTACACTTTAGGGCGGCATTTTCCAAGTACTCTCAACATTTATCAACAGAATCCATAAATACTGGTTCAGGGCTAGGTTAGGAAGGAGTTTTGAGAAAACTCTTAAATGTGAATCCATAAAGATTTAAATAGATAGAAGTCCATTGAGGAAGAAAAGGGGGAGCTGTTTAAAGAAATTGATATTTCACAAGGTATTTCTAACCATATGAGAGGCAACATGGTAGACAGAGCTAGCCTCAAAGCTAGGAAGGCCTGGGCTCAAGTATTACCTCTGACACATGCCAGGTGTTTGACCCCTTACCAAATCACTTACCCTCTGGACTCTGGACAATTTTTGATAAATTTAAGTTGGAGAGAAGGTGAGGAATTGTATTGATTGAGTTTCATCATCAAAGAGTTCCCTAGACCAGCGTTTCTTAATCTTTTTCCACTCATGTCCCCTACCAATACTTCTGAAACTGTGGATTGTGACCCCATATGACTTCATGACCTATGAGTTCTAAACTAAGGACCTAGACTACTGAATTAATAGGTGTGGTTTCTATCCTTATTCTTTTTCATTCAGATACAAGTTGGGCTGGATGACATCTGAGATCCCTTCAAACTCTGGAATTCTAATCAAAGAATGGGGAGGGAAATATTGGAGTGGAATAGAAGGAATTGTTTAATTCTTCCTCAAAACAATCACTACATTTAATAGTTTTTGGATACATGACAAAGTTTGACATTTCATGTTTTATTGGGGAAATGTCACTACAATAAATATTTTCCCTAGGAATTCCAATTTACATTGCAGAACAGTAGGGTTGCAGAAAATACAGTTTGGGAAATGGTGTCAGTGAATGCCATGGAGAATTCTGAAAGCAAATATGCATTGTCTCTTCCCATCCATTGCTTACGAATTTATTATATTAGAAAACTAATAAGGAGGAAGAGGAATTCTACCACAGATGTTCATTATTGCAGGATCCCAAAACAGTATTTGTCAAGTCAAGGAGAAAGTATGGTGGAGTGGGAATTACATTGGACTTGGGGACAAGACTAATTATTTTTCTTTCTCTTTTTCTGTAACTAAACTAGATGCTTAGACTAATAGCACTACAATATCTCTTTGACTCAGTGTCTTTTTTTGGGGGGGGGGTAAAATGAGGGGATTGAATCAGTTACCTTTTGGAGTCCCTTCTAGCTCTAAAATTGTTTTCCCTAGACACCATAGCTATTTATTTAACAAAAGCCCCTTCCTGATCACTGCTACCCAGTCTAACTATCTTTTTCTCTGTTTGTCACACATAGATACTCTATCTTTTCTCTGTATGCCTTTCACTGGCTATCCTCCATACCTGGAATTAATTTCCTCCTCATTTATTGATGTCCAGGCTTGTATTGGAGCCAGCTGTAATTGACTTTGGCAAGCTTGTTGTTAAATTTTCCAGTTTGAGCATTTACATCTATATTAGATTACTACTGATTAACATCTAGATTAGATTCCTACTGATTAGAAATTGGTAATCACAACAAATAAAGGCTTGATTTATTGTTTTGTTGATTGTCCAGACTTAACAAAGTGTTAAAAATGTAGCTTATACTTGTATGTGTATTTTTGGTTTATTTTTGTTTTCAGAGAGTCTGGTTGTTAAACAGTTACTAGGACACCTCTATTGTTTTTCAAATGTTGCTTAAGCTAAGCAAGAGTGCAGTAGAAGGTTCAGGGAATGAAGTCATTGCCAGACTGAAGACCTGGTAACTGTAGGCTGCTGCTGCTGCTAATTGGCATTTATATAGTTGTTTTGGGTTTGTAAACTGCTTTACATCAGTTATCACATTTGAGCCCCACAATACCCCTCATTAAGATACCTTATAGTTCTAATTATATAAGTCTATTTAAATGGGTTTATTTTGTTTCCTTAGCTAAATTATAAACCCTTTGAGGACGATGATCATGTTATATTAGTGCAACTAGGGGGCAAAGTGGATAGAATGCCAGACCTAGAGTTAGAAAGGCCTGAGTTCAAATCCATCCTCTGACTGTCACTTAGTAGCTGTACGACCCCAGGTAAGTCACTTAACCCTGTTTGGTTCAGCTTCCTATCTGTAAAATGAACTGGCTAGGGAAATGGCAAAACACTCAAGTATCTCTGCCAAGAAAACCCCAAATGGGGTGTGAAAGAGTCAGACACAACTAAACAACAAAAATTATGTTAAATATACTTCTTTGGTGTCCTCCTACTGTGCTCAGTCTACAGTCTGTGATCAATGATTATTTCTTAAACAGCTGGATCAAGATACCTCCATATATAGCATATTTCTGCCCGAGGTAAAACTGGCATTTATATAGTGTGTTAAGGTTTGAAAAGTATTTTGTATAAATGCTTTCACCTCCCCTTTAACATCCATCACCTCATTTGAGCTTTGTAGCCTCTGAGCTACCTCATAGAATCTTTTTTTTTGCTTCCAAACACAACTCATGCACCAGCTTCTTCATGAAATATCCTGATCCCCTTAGCTCTTAATGGCCTCCCTCTCAGGCAACCTTGTATTTCTCTTCTTTATATTTGTTCTTTTTATTTATTCTGTCTACATGTACAGACACATACACATATAAATAGGTATGTCCTTGTTTTCTCTGCCATTAAAATGTAAGGTACTTGGGGAGTAGGATGTTTTATTTATTGTTTTGTATCCCCAGCTCCTATCCCAGTAGCTGGCACACAGTGGGAACTTAATAAATGCTCATTGATTGATTGACCTGACTTTTATAGAAAGGATTGTAGTATCATATGGTATAAATGGAAAATGGTATTAGACTCATTTTTCAGATAAAGAAATTAAATACATAAAGGTTAGCAGATCAACAAAGGTCAGGTAATAATTTTAGAGAGAAACATTTTTAAACATTACCCATTTACTACAAATTAAATGACAAATATATTTCAGGAAAAAATGTTGGGACTTACATTTAATGCAAAGCCATTAGCTAGCAAAGTTTATGACTGAGTGTGGTTCCATTGGAGAAATTCAATTAGATGAGTCAACCAGTTGATGGTAATTAAAGTATATCAAATGTTTCTTATGTTAAGTAAGAATGCAAATTTCAAAGTGTGTTTAAAGAAATGTTTGAGATTAGATGTTGGCAGATCATAAAATGCATTATAGAGAATGTTGATATTCTGTTTGTAGTCTATAAATATGTTGTTAGAAATCTTAATTGTTCTTACTCCTTAATTGAAGTAGCTTTTTTTTTTTACACTAATTATAACACCTAAGCTAAGTGGGTTTTAGTCTATAAATTAGAAAACACTAGCACACAATTTGGCTTTTATAGAACAGATGGAATATAGATTTATTTTGAATATACATATTGGATAAAGTTTAAACAATAGTTCTTTTCAATTGATTCAAATTATAGGATCAACTTTCATTTTATCAGATTCATATTATAAACCATTGTGTAAAATATTTTCTGTTGTATCCTACTGCAGATTAAAATCTCTAATTTACCTTAACATTGTCCATTTTATTGACTATCACATTGAAGTTAGCTTATTTTCATTTCCACATGTAAATATTTTAAGTACAATAAATGCTGTATAATTACAGAATACAATAAACCCAGATGACCTATGGATTTAAAAAGACATAATGTTATCTACTTTATAATTTATTTCTTTGACATTGCAAATTCCAGATATATACTGCTAAAAATTCAGAAAAATACTTTTTTCCATGTAGGGAACTAGATTAGAGGGGAGATTATAATTAAGAAAATTACTAAAGTAAGTTTTCAGAT
Organism: Gymnobelideus leadbeateri; assembly: GCA_011680675.1. Taxonomy (NCBI): domain Eukaryota; kingdom Metazoa; phylum Chordata; class Mammalia; order Diprotodontia; family Petauridae; genus Gymnobelideus; species Gymnobelideus leadbeateri. Next base: position 237,922 of record WOXC01000159.1, on the reverse strand, counting down.
AAACCATTTATATATACTTGGGCAATATATTACCTTGGAACTAATCAAGATTATATTTGGAAATATATTGTTAATATTTAAGAAAAACTAAAATTTTTAAAAGTTCATAGCAAATAATAATCATGCACTAAATCTTGCCTTCTCATTATAAATACTTTCCCTCTACTGATGTTCACCATATTCCACTAGCTATACCTTGGGCTATAGATATGAGTCATTACTTTAAATTGCCTTGGTTTATTAAATGAAATCCAAAATAGCTTCTGTGCCTATCTGGCAAGAATTGCATTTACTTAATGAACACAGAGGTGCCTATAAGAGATTAATGGGACTTTGAAAAAGGGGTAGTTTAATTGGTGAAATAGCATATCTGCATTTCAGTAGGAAAGAGATGAAGTAATACATGTATGTGAATTATATTTAATATTATTATAATTTTGCTAATTGAAATGGTTTGGTTCTTTCAAATGAGGAGTAGAAGGAAGCAAATGTGCAATAAATTACCTGGAAATTTCAATCAATCAACAAATATTTACAAAGCTCCTATAATGAATAAGGTAATCTGCTAGGCACTGTTTTAGGTGCTAAAGGAACGAAAGTGCCTGTCTTTAAGGAGCATACAATGCCTTTAAGGGAGAGAGGACATATACATAAAAAATAGCTAGCAATCCAAAGTAGCACAGTCTAATTAAGTAATCAGTGAATGATACAGACTATAAAATGGTCCAAGAGCTTAGTGAAGGAAGAAATTGGGGCTGACTGGGGGGCAATGCTCATGTTTGCAAAATGATAACATAGAATGCAGACTGTGTGTAATGCTGTGGAATTCACCTGTAAATACAAAGTGAACATAAAAAATGTTCACTACCAGGGTGCTCAGAATCCAGGACTGGCAGAGTTTACCTACCATAAGCAATTCAAGTAGTTGGGTTTTTTCCTCCCACAGAACAGATTTATCCCTTGTATATCCTTTAAAGCTGTTTACCTGAGGTTTTTTTTAAAGTAGAATAATAATAATAATTCAATTTTAGCTACATATGGCTCTCTGAGAAGCTCAAAGTGCTCTATAGACATTATAACTTGCCTTATAAAGTAGATTTAGAGCTAGAAGGGAACTTTAGAAGTCGTTGAGTTCAACCCCCTTACTTTACTCGACATTCAGAAATGTTAAATGATTTGCCCATAGTCACAAAGATAGTAAAGGTCAAAGGTGGAATTTGAACCTAGGCCTTCCAGAAAGTTTAGCATGCTATACTACTACTGCTTCATTTTTCTAAGATGGCACTATTGCCTTCTTTTTATTTTTCATAGTTATAAGGAAAATGAGACACATGAAGGTTAAGCTAAATGACTTTAAAAATGCAATATGTTCTAGCCAACCTCTCCTGTAAATGGTTTGAGATCTAATTGGGTCCTGTGATTTTTCAACTATACTTAAAAATCCCAACAAAATAAGAGTGACAGATAGCAAAGCCTAGTGGATAGACCTCTGCAGGTAGAGTTTAAGTTTGAACATTCTTTTTGACACACAAGAGCTATGTGACTGTGGTCAAGTCATGCCTTAGTTTCCTGATGCAGTGAAAAGAACATTCACTTGGGAGTCAGAAGACGTGGTTTCAAATCCCACTTTTTATGCTTAGTAAAACTGTGAGGCCTTGGACAAGTCATTAACATCCATGAACCTCAATTTCTTCACCTATAAATGAGGAGAATTAGCTGATCTCTGAGGTCCTTTCCAGCCCTAATCTTAGGATTCTCATTTATAAAATGAGATAAAATATGCAAAGTGTTTTCTCAGACCTTGTTGTCTAGTTGTGTTGGACTTTTCTTGACCCCATTTGGGGTTTTATTGGAAAAGATACTGAAGTGGTTTGCCATTTTCCAGTCCATTTTTACAGATGAGGAAACTGAGGCAAGCAGGGTTAAATGATTTGCCCAAGGTCACACAGCTAATAAGTGTCTAAAGCTAGATTTGAACTTGGGAAGATGAATATTCCTGACTTCAGGCCCAGCACTTTATCTACTGTACTACCTAAATGTTCACATTCAGACCTTAAAGTCACATATACACACTCATGTATATGTGTGTGTATATATGTATATAGAGAGTACAGATATACATGTATATATGTTTATACACACAAATATATGTCAACCATAATCATCATCATCATCATCATCATTATTTTTATTCAGACTCAGGAAAAGGAACCAATGTTTAAACAGTCAAGAATATCTTTATTATGGTTCCTAGTAGCTAGGCAGCTATGGTGGTGCAGTGGATAGAGTAGTGTCAGATACTTACTAGCTGTGTGAACCTGGGTAGGTCACTTAACCTCTATCTACCTCAGTAATAAACCAACATCTAATTGGTTTAGGGGATAGAGTGCTGGGCTTAGAGTCAAGAAGACTCAGTTTCCTGAATTCAAGTCTGGCCTCAGGCACATTAACTGTGTGGCCCTGGGCAAGTCACTTAACCTTGTTTGCCTCGGTTTCCTCATCTGTAAAATGACTGGAGAAGAAAATGGCAAACCACTCCATTATCTTTACCAAGAAAACCCCAAATGGACTCATGAAGAATCAGACAAGATGGAAACTACTGAACAGCAACAACAACCCCCAATAATAATAACAGCAGGGTTGTTGTGGATAAAATGAAATCATATTTGTATAAGTGCTTAGTGCAGTGACTGATATGTAGTAGGTGCTTAATAAATGCTTGTTTCTTAGCAAAAGCAAGACAGCCTAACTTTTAGGAGAGACGTCTTGTCTAACAGTTCAGTCATCACACTGACTTTTTGCCCATATATTTCCTAATGCTGGTCAGGAGTTTTGTGTAGATAAAGGTTATGAACGTAGATCAGGTATTTGCTTTCCCATCTCTCCCCTACCATCGATTTTCCTATTTTCTCTAGCAATCAAACAGTTAACAAGGTGGTTGGTCACAGAGCTAGGTACACATTTATTTTCTGGTTATTGTGAGTCGGAACCTTGGAAATAAACCTAGTTTTACAGGATATGAGCAGAGAATGATTCATCTGGCTATTTTGAAAGTGTTGTCTGTTCCAGTTCCGGGAGAAATGCTGTTGTTTGCCTGCCCTCATTGTAGGGAAAGGCAGAAGTGAATCGTATTATGTGACACCATGATTACTGGTCTTAGATAAGGAGTTAGAAGTACAGGATCAACTCAAGGGCATCTAGGAAAAGGTTGTGAGGAATGGACTGAGAATTTATATTGAGAAAAGACCATTAAGGTAAAAGGAGACGTTCATCCCTGAATTTGTCTAGGCAAAGGGCTTATTTGTTTTTCCCAGAATGAGGTTAATCATCCACACATTCTCATGAGAATCCCAATAAGCCTTTCAGTTATCAGTGTTTTCTAGCCAACCCAGTATTAGGAATAGATACAATCCCAGTCTCCCACGACCTAAAAGGAGCTGAACTCGAACCCATGTTTTATCTTTCTTTTGTAACAGCCTATAGAAGAAAACATAAAAGCACTATTAGAAATGCATTGGGAGAGGATTTAAATAAATTAAGAAGACATTTGTTAAGTGCCTTCAATTTTAAGGCACTTCAGCAAGGTTTTGTGGGACATAGGGTCCTATATTGGGAGCTAGAAGGGAAGTTAAAGACTATTTACAATATTCACTATTTGTTTAGTGCCCGAGTCATTTTACAGATGAGGAAACTGAGGCCCAGAGAGATGAAGTGATTTTCCCAGGGTCACACAAGTAATAAGTGTACTATACTATATATATATATATATATATATATATACTTATACTATAAATAGTAACAAGTAATAAGTGGTAATTATAAATAATTAACCTGGTTTTGTGTTTTTGGAACCACTGTTCTTTCTACTATGTCACATTATCTTTCCTCTAAGTAAATACAAAGTAATTTTGGGGTTGGGGCAGGATACAGACACTTACTAGCTGTGTGGTCCTGGGCAAGTCATTTAACCCTATTTGCCTCAGTTTCCTCACTTGTGAAATGAGCTGGAGGAGGGAACGGCAAACCATTCCAATATCTTTGCCAAGAAAACCCCAACTGGGGTCATGAAGAGTCTGACAGGACTGAAAAACAACTGAACAACAGCAGCTTCCTCCCACCAGTCCTGGAGCCCTATCTACTCTTGTCACCTAGCTGTTCATAAAGGTCAGACAAGAAATAATTTCTGTCCATGAAGAGCTCATTGTTCAGCAGAACTTCTAAACTCCATAGCAATAGGGTATTTCTTTCCTTACAGTCAGAATGAAACACTGTAATGATAGTGTTAATAGTTTAAATTGGTATTTATGAATAATTTACTAGTCTACAGCACTCTCCATGTGATTACAAATAGAGGCAGGATCAGGTAGCAGATAGATTGTTGCATTTGGATTCAAGAAGCTCTAGGTTCCAATCCTTCCTCTGACACTAGCTGAGTGACCTTGAGCAAATCACTTAGCATTTATATCCCTGGAGAAACTCTCTAGGACTTACTCATTACAGATGGATTGCAATTGGTGGAGGGAGTTTCCCATGCTGACAGAGATTACAGATCTTTGTCTGTCATGCATGTGTTTACAAAGGACTCTCAAATTCATTTTCTCATGTTATGGTTCTTAATCAACTTGTGTACAGATCTTTATTTATATTATTACGATAAAAATACGTGGGAGTGATTTGAAATTTAAAAGACACACAGAGCAACAACCACCACAAAACAACAACCCCTTTTTGCCCTCACTAAGGTTTGGTCTGTGTATTGCTTTGTTTTTCTGTGTGCTCTGACATAAAAGGAAAATTCTTATCCTTATCTTAAAACTGACCCAGATCACTCATGCCGCCTTGATATGCCAGTGTTAGAGCACTTTCCCAAAGTTGAACACTTAGTACTCTTCTATGTGGTAACAAGTTTCATAGCTTGTCGTTTCCTGTGATCTGTTGTTCTCTGGGCCACATTTCTCATGTCATTCCTAGTCCTTATATTTTGACGCAGACCTGAACAAAGATTATTTTAAGGAGCTAAGGTACAGATCTGGATCTGTTTATTTCTTGGGTCTGTCCTTCCCTTCTTTCTTCCTTCCCCTTTCTCATCCTACTCCCCCTCACACTTCCCCTTCCTTGTAAAAACAAAAACAAAAAAAAAAACAAAAAACAAGTCTTTTGAGCACTGGTCATAAAGGCACACTCAGGAATCAGTCTGGGATGAAGGAGTGGAGACTGAGTGGGGTGGAGGGATAGGAGGGGGAAGGAACAATGTGAATAGGGGAGGAAGGATAAAAAATAAAGTGAGCCTATATAAAGCAAAGTAATTATAGATACTCAGGAATATTTTTCTTAGCATTTGTGGATTGTTCATTAGCCACCTATGAGGAAAGCTTAAATAACACCAAATGGTGTTAAATCAGTCTCTATTGTTAATTCAGTGACGCTATTTCCTAGAATAGAGGGCAGCCAGATAGGGCCAAAGACATTTTGTCATCACACCTGAACTGCAGAGCTTCAGGGGTTTGTCAGGTCACATGACTGTCACTTGGAACTGACTCCAATAACTCCTTTCAGAAATTACTTTGCAGCCCACACCAAGGGTTTTCTGAGTCACTTTTGATGGGCCTGAATACAAATCTTTTTTTGTTGATTTGTTATGAACTCAATAGCAACATGTGTGACCATTTCCACATACAGAGAACTGTATGTGAAATGAATGTCTCTAACATGAATTTCTATGGCATGTAGATTTTAATTTTAAAGCATAGATTAAATTTAAAATGGCATGTTAAATTAGAGAAATACAAATTAAAACAATTCTGAGGTACCACCTGACACCTATCAGATTGGCTAATATAACAGAAAAGAAAAATTATGGAGGTTGGAGGACATGTGGGAAAATTGGAATGCTCATGCATTGTTCATGGAGTTGTGACCTGACCCAGCCATTCTGGAGAGCAATTTGGAACTATGTCCAAAGGGTTACAAAACTATGAATACCCTTTGACCCAGCAATAGCATTATTAGATTTGTATCTAAAAGAGATTTTTTTAAAAAGGCAAAGGACATATGTATACAAAAAATATTTATAGCAGTGCTTTTTCTGGTAGAAATTGAGGGAGATGCCCAGCAAATGGGAAATTGATGAACTAGTTATAGTATAAGATTGTGATGAAATGCTACTGTGCTATACGAAATGAAGATCAGGATGGTTTCAGAAAAACCTGAAAAGACTTAAATGAACTGATGCTAAGTGAAATGAGTAGAACCAAGAGAATGTTGTATCCAATGACAGCAAAATGGTATGATGATCATCTGTGAATGACTTATTCTTTTTTTTTTTTTTGCTTTTTTTTGGGGGGTAAGGGCAGGGCAATTGGGGTTGCCAATTTTGGCAATTGCCAAAGGTCACACAGCTAGTAAGTATCAAGTGTCTGAGGCCAAATTTGAACTCTGAATGACTTAATTCTTAGCAATAAAAAGGTCCAAGACAATTCCAAAGGAATCATGATTGAAAAATGCTACCCACCTCCAGAGAAAGAACTGATGGAGTCTGAATGCATATTAAAACATACTTTTTCACTTTATTTTTCTTGTGTTTTTTGTCTGTTTTCTTTTATAACATAACTAATATGGAAATGTTTTTCATAACTGCACATGTGTAACCTATATCAAAATGCTTGCCTTCTTAATGAGGGGGAAGAAGAGGAAGGGAGAGAATTTGGAACTAAAAATTAAATTTTAAAAAATGTTAAAAATTTTCCATGTAATTGGAAAAAAATTTTAAAAGAAAATTCTCCCCCTTTTCCACTATTCACCACTGTCCTTGCAGAAATAGAAGTGAATGCTTTGGACCAAGGAAAATTTTGTGTTTTTATCTGATGTATGTGTTTCCTTGGTCAAAATTTTCTATATTTATTGATCAACTATGGTAATGTACTTCTCTATTCTTCACTGAGCTATTCCTCATACTAAAGATGTAGTCTGTTGTTGATCCCAAACTTGAAACCCTTCCAGCTTGGTAGAACTTTGAATAATTTACATAAAATTTGCAAAAGAGTTTGTATTCCAGTAATACCTCCTTTAAGAGTCCCATCTCTAGATCAAAACATTAGAGCTGGAATTTTATGGGGGTCTCAACTCAAATAGACACCATTCCACCAACTTTCAAGGGAAAAAATGAGACATGCAAACAAAAATTGCTTCAATTGGCAAATCTTGAGATTATAGATTTAAGGCTGCCAGGGAAGACCATTTGTTCTTCCCTTATTTTTCAGTTGAGGAGGTAAATTGACTAGAAAGGTAAATTGACTTGCCCAAATATTGCATAAGTAATGAGCAAATGAGTATTTGACCTCATTTTTTAACTTCAAATTCAGATCTCTTTCTACTAGACCAAAGTATAATAGGTTTTTAAAAAAGCCATGTATCAGGCATCTCATTGAGATTGGACCTGTCATTTCATTGCTATAGGGAAGAACCTCCAGGGTAAAGAAATTTTCTCTACTAAATCACATCAGTTCTTTCTCCAAAATTTATAGGCTTAGAGAGTTGCTTACAGCATTGAGAGCTTAAGCAATTTAACCAGGATTACACACCAGGATGTATCAGAGACAGAATTTGAATCCAGTTATTACATGCTCCTAGGCCAACTCCCTATCTACTATATCACGCTTTCTTTTGAAGGGGATACATATGGTGTCCTTTAAATGTAGAAATTTTGTTGCTGTGTCCATTAATTGGGGAATGGCTAAACAAGTGTGTGGTATATAATTGTGATGGAATATTATTTTGCTATAAGAAATGACAAGTAGCATGATTAAAATAAACCTAGAAAGATTTACATGAATGGATGCAAAGTGAAATGAGCATAACCAGGAGAACATTGTACACAATGACAATGATATTGTCCAATGATCAGTTTAGCTAATGACTTAGCTATTTTCAGCAATACAAAGACCCAAGACAATTCCAAAGACTCACGATGAAAAATGTCAACAACCTCCAGAGAAAGAACTGATAGAGAGTCTGCATGCAGATAGGAACATGTTATTTTGTAACTTATTTTTTCATATATTTTTGGTGTATGTTTTCTTTCACAGCATGACTAATATGGAAATGTTAAGTATAACTGCTTATGTATAACCTGTATCAAATTGCTTGGCTCCTCAATGAGGGGGGAAGGGTAGGAAGGAGAGAAAGAATTTGGAACTCAAAGTTTTTCAAAGCTAATGTTAAAAATTGTTTTTACATATAATTGGAAAAATAAAATATGTAGAACTCTTTAAAAAAAAGTTTGATTGCTAAATCCAGGGAACTCTGTGAGATGAGAACTTTTTTCAATTTTTTTCTTTCTTTTTTTTTTTTTTGCTTGAAATAAATTTTATTTGTATTAACTAAGGTTTTAGTTAGAGGAACCTAAGAATATCATTTTTTATTAGTGGTACTCTCATGACTGGCAGTTCTAGCACAGTGGCTAGACACTGTGATTCCAGGAGCTAAAGACCTTTGCCAGTCTCTGTCTTTTACCTGCCCTTGTGGTTTTCCCAGATTGAATATGGGGAACCTATCTTTTCTTTTCTTTTTTTTTAAACAAATGCTTTATTTACTTCTGTTTTCCATCATTCATTTCCGCCAGATTTTGAGTTACAATCATTTACCCCCCGTTATTCCCCTACCCAACCTCCCAGAATAGCAGTCCCGCAAGATATCGTTTCCTCCAATCTGCTCTCTCCCATACCTTCTCCCATACCCACTTCGACTTTTCGACTTTTCCATTAGAGGAAGGTAAATCTTTGTGTCCCAATGCCTGCACATCTTATCTCCCAATTATAAGCAAAAGAGTATTAATAATAGTATTTATATATATTTGAAACATTTAATCTTAAGACCTCGAATTTCAGATCCATTTCCTTCCTCCCTTGTCACCCATTCCCTCTGGGGAGATAAGTAATTCAGTATATGTTGTACATGTCTAGCTATGCAAAACATTATCATAGTATATATATTGTACAAGGCTGCTTATAATTCCCTCCCACTCATCCCACCCCCCACCTGGTCCATTCCCTACATGATCCTGTCCCTCTTCTATAGTGGGTACTTCCAACCTCCCCTCCCCACAAGGATGCCCCCCCATCAATCATCCCTCCTCTCATCCCCCTTCCCCCTATTCTGCTGCAGGTTGAGATATCCCATTTAGTATGTATGTCATTCTCTCCCTGAACCAAATTCAAAGAGAATGTGGATTTGCCTTTTTTTTTCCCTTCCTATTCTCCCCCTCCCTTGCAACCACTTCCCCTTGCTTCTTCTACATGAGATAGTTTACCCTACCCTGTCTCTCCCCATCTCCTCTTGCCACTTTCCTCTCTCACCTCATAATTTCATCCCTTGAGTATTCTCCCTTCCCAACAAATTCAACCTATGCCTCTATCCATATATAACTGTAACCATATACACACACATTCACATATGTATTCATATGACCACACCCTTCTTCCATTATTTTCATAGTGAGAAAGATATCATCAGTCACAGTTATTGCTTTTCCATATAGGAATGTAAATAGTTCAACTTTGATAAGTTCCTTTTGATTTCTTTTCCCTGATTACCTTCTCAGGCATCTCTTCCTTCTTGTGTCTGGATGTCAAATTTTCTATTCATTTCTGGTTTTTTCCTCAAGAATGCTTGAAAGTCCTCTATTCCACTGAATGACCATATTTTCCCCTGAAACAAAATACTCAGTTTTGCTGGGTAGGTGACCCTTGGGTTCATTCCCAGTTCTTTTGCCCTCTGGAATATCATATTCCATGCCCTTGGATCCCTCAGTGTAGAAGCTGCCAGGTCCTGGGCTATTCTGATTGTGTTTCCACAATATTGAAATTGTTTCTTCCTGGCTGCTTGTAGTATTTTCTCCTTGATCTGGGATTCTGGAACCTGGCTATAATATTCCTGGGAGTTTTCTTTTTGGGATCTTTTTTCAGGAGGTGATCAGTGGATTCTTTCAACCTCTATTTTGCCCTCTGGATCTAAAACATCAGGGCAATTTTCCTTGAGAATTTCTTGAAGGGTGATTTCTAGGTTCTTTCTTTGATCATGGCTTTCAGGTAGACCAAAAATTTTTAAATTGTCTCTCCTGGATCTATTTTCCAGGTCAGTGGTTTTTCCCATGAGACATTTCACATTGCCTTCTAATCTTTCATTTGTTTGGATCTGCTTAACAGCATCTTGATTTCTCATAAAGTCATTAGCTTCCATTTGCTCCAGTCTAACTCTGAAGGAATGAATCTCCTCAGTGAACTTTTGAGATTCTTTTTCCATCTGGCAAATTCGACTTTTTAAGGCATTCTTCTCCTCATTGCCCTTTTGGGCCTCCTTTGCCATTTGAGTTAGTCTATTTTTTAAGGTGTTGTTTTCCTCAGTCAGGCTGTTGACCCTCATTTCATACTTTTCCTGCATCCTTCTCATTTCTCTTTCCAATTTTTCCTCCACTTCTCTTATTTGATTTTTAAAGTCCTTCTTAAGGTCCTCTATGGCCTGCAACCCGCTCATGTTTTCCCCTGGGGCTTTTGCAGCAGGACTTCTGACCTCACAGTCCTTTTCCCGCTCTATGCCCCCAAAATAGGAGTCTAGGGTTGCATTTTTCTGTTTCCTTTGCCTTGGCATGTTGCCACTTAATTACTTGACTTTTGGGCTTGTTGCCACACTATGGCTTTAAGGCCAGATAGAGGAATTTTCGTCCCGAATGTGTGGGGGGCAACTTCCGTTTCTGGCAAGCTGTAAACCCACCCACGACTTCCACCCTAGATCACAATCCAGATCCAGGGAGGTTAAAGCAAGAGCGATTACCCCCCAAGACTGATCGCTGGATCTCCCTACAATTAATTGCAGGCTGGGAGCTGGAGCTGCCTCTGAAAACTACAAAATGGCGTGTCTCCTCAGTGGCTTCTAGCCCCCAGGGGAGGAAGCCGATGCATTCCCCAAATACTGGTCCCAAAGTCCATAGGACACTAACCTCTTACTTTGTCCTAGGCATGTCTATGTTGATAATTCTGGAGTCACCACGGCTGCTGGTGTTCTGGGGTTCCTCCAGCGGCTGCTGGCCCTGCCGCCCTGGGGCTAAAAGCTTGGCTCACGTGGACCTGGAATCTGCTCAGCTCTGCTCAGCTCTGCTTCCTGCGCTCTGCGAGTTGCGCGCTGCCGGCTCCCAGAGCGCTGCACTGGTCCTTCCTGCAGGGCTGCTGGGCTGTCCTCATTGGGAGGTTAGCTTCTCTGTGTTGTTTTGTGGGTGCTGGGGCTCCAGAAGTTGTTCAGAGTCCCCTTTTACATAGTTTGGGGGGAATCTGGGGGCAGAGTGGCTTGGATGAGCTGTTTCTACTCTGCCATCTTGGCTCCGCCCCCCACTTTTTTCAATTTTTGATCATAATCTACTTGTAATGGTTATGGTAATGGTAATTTGAAGATCTTCCCTGCCTCTTAATAAGCCTAAAAGAATTTGAAGATCTTCCCTGCTTTGAAAACATATTCTATCCCGTAATAGACTAAATGTAATCCTGTGGTGGGAGGAGTTTGCTGAAAGGTGGAGCAAAGCCCACCGAAAGCTGGGAGTCAGAGAAAGCTAAATGTTTGAGAAGAGAGGACAGCTTCCAAGGGAGACAGATAGGCTTGTCAGTAAATATTATTGGTTTGTGGGAAGGCTAAAGGATAGTGTGGCTCTCTGCACTATTGTGACTTATGAACTTCTTTGCTACTATAACGGAATCACCTTACTGGTTTTGGGATTCAGTTTTCTGGTGTCTGAATACATATTTTGCTTTTGTCTTTTATGTGGAGAGTCTGTTATATTTTGTGATTGAACACCATACAGTTGTTTTGTTTTTGCCTTTTTTGGGGGGGGGAGGGCAATTGGGGTTAAGTGACTTGCCCAAGGTCACACAGCTAGTTTCTATGTTAAGTGTCTGAGGCCGGATTTAAACGCAAGTCCTCCTGACTCCAGGGCCAGTGCTCTATTCACTGTGCCACCTAGCCACCCCACCACCATGCAAAAAACTGACCATGGGCACTATGAATATTGCATTGGCACTAAACTGCTCCACATGCTCCCCATCCTCTTACCCTTAAGCAGTTCATGTGAGGGAATTTTTGTGTTTCTTGAGGCCTGTTCTATTTAAAGAAAAGAGGGGGAAAATGTTAATACCAGTAAAACTAGGTTTGAAGTAACAGGGCCACCAGGACCTTTAGTGTCTTGCCTGAGTTATCAGCAGAACAATAGCTAGAACCTAGTTTTCCCAACTTTGGAGCAGTCTGTCAAAATGACCAGAGTCTTGGATTTAGCAATCTAGGAGAACTGTATTTTAATCCTGCCTCTGATGGATCAGTCAAGGGACCACAAATAAGTTGCTTAATATCCCTGAGCCTCATTTTCCTCATTTGTAAAACAGAGATAATAAGATCTGTAGTATCAACCCAAAAGGTAGTTATGAGGCCCAAAGGGAATAATGTATGCAAGGTACTCTGAAGACTTTATGGTATCATAAAAATGTCAGTTATTATTATCAAAGGTAGTTCAGTTCTTGTTACACTTGGCCACAATGACTGTGTTTAGATTACAACCAAACATCTGCATGGAAAGTAAAAATTTCACCGACTCCAAACATTTAGCCATGTGCAGACGGTTGATAATTAGTTTAGTTTTAGATAATTGGTTGAATTTTTTACTTTTCTTCAAGAATCATAAACTTGCTTGTTGAAGCCATTTCTAAGGCCCCTTTGGCCTTCTGGTTATGTTGACTATAATAATAATCACTTTATGTAGCACTTAAAAGTTTGCAAAGTGTTTGAATCTTAACTCCAGAAGGTATGTCCTATCCCCATTTTCTAGATGAGGTAACTGAGGCTCTGAGAGGATGTGACTAGCTCTTGGTCAGTCATATCATTTAATAAGTGTCCAGGCCTTCTTAAATCCAAGGCTGGCACCTTGCTCTCTCTACCACACTGCCTCTCTCAAATGGATTTTAATTAAAATATTAAAACAATTCCAAACAAGACCAGATTTATCATTCTAGTTCCTAAATGGACAGGGTGACTATGAGGATCAATATTCTGGATTGTCCAGTCTTGACATTTTTTACATAGGGTAGTAACTTTATGCAAACCTACTCCTCAAACTAAAAAATTTGGGTGGCTCTAAATTTGTATGTTGGCAAATTGTGGTCATCCACTTTCAGTTCCAAGTGGAGTAAATAAAGCAGAATAAAAGAGATCAGTGAATGCCATATGAAGTAATTATATTAAAACTCAAAGATAAGACATATGAGAAATGACTATAATTTTATAGTAGATCTGATTAAAGGCCAGATTTGTATAGAGTAGATCTAGTCTATATTAGGAAAAGGAAGGTGGGAATTGAGTTGAGGCAATTTATTAGACAGAGACATAGAGAATAGAGAATTGACCTCAGGGCCCAGAGGACTTAGTTTTAAATTGACCTCTGACACATACTTACTGTATGACCCAGGGCAAGTCACTTATCCATCCCAGACAACTTTCTAAAACTCTAGATTGCAGAGCAAGTGCTGATCTGCGCTGATAGAAGGGATTTTTTTTTTTTTTTGCAGGGCAATTTGGGTTTAAGTAACTTGCCCAAGGTCATACGGCTAGGTTTTTGTTTGTGTGTGCATTAAGTGTCTGAGGTCGGATCTGAACTCAGGTCCTTCTTACTCCAGGGCCGACACTCTACTCACTGCGCCACCTAGCTGCCCCGAGAAGGGATTTTTTTTTTTTTTAAAGCAATTGGGGTTAAGTAACTTGCTCAAGGTTACACGGCTAGTCATTATTTATGCGTGGGTGCTCATTTTCTGAGGCCGGATCTGATCTCGGGTCATCCCAACTCCGAGGCCGGCGCTCTTACTCACTGCGCCACCTAGCCGCCCCTTTAGGGCAATTGGGGTTAAGTAACTTGCCCAAGGTTACACGGCTAGGTTTTTGTTTGTGCGGATTAAGTGTCGGAGGCCGGCTCCGAACTCAGGTCCTTCTGATTCCAGGGCCGGCGCTCTATTCACTGCGCCACCTAGCCGCCCCTGAGAAGGGATTTCTTTACCATATTCTTTGTAACCAAACAAGTCACAAATCTGATCCAAAATTAAAAAAAACACATTATTCCTTCCACATCATGACTTTCCCTTTGCAATTTTGCTATATCATGGGTCAGCATGAGAAATTAAATGGGAATTTGGGGGAGTTTTGAGGAAGCCATAGATGACATGCAAAGGCCAGCAGCCAACACAGAAAAAGTTTTAAAACTTAGAAGTGCATAAAACATATGTATAGTATTGCATAATATCAACATATTTTCTTTTAATATCACAATAATTCAGACTTTTTTACTAGTATGGAGAGCCAAAAAATTTTAAGCAGATTTTCCAGATTGCAGGAATGCCATGCTCCTAACACCCATGACGTGGAAGAGATAATTGTAAAGGCATTTATTTAAAATAATTATAAATTGTAAAATAATTATGAATTACATAAAAAATAAAGACAATCATTACCACAAGCAAAAGTACCTGGTTGCTATCTTTGTAATTTTAGCAAAATGATGGGGGACAGAGGGAAGGTCTGGGAAGGAAAGGTAGAAAGGTTGCCAATATTAATGAAAATAGTTATAATTATTCATGTAATTTCCTAATCAATTTACATTATGTTTATAGGTCAGTTTAAGGTAAGGATTCCACAATAATTCAGACTTCTCTAGTATGAAGGGAGAGCCAAAAATTTTTACTTTTCTTAGTTTTTTGACATATTCTCTTATTCCTTTGCCTCATTTACTACCACTATGTCAACCTCAGTACCTACATATCAGCACACATGTACATGCATGTGTACATATATACATCTTAAAAACACATGTAGATACACCTCCCCACATGCATATTCACTCTTCTGCTTGGCTCCTTCCTTCACCTGTACCTTAGCTCAGGGTAGGACTTCCGAATGCCTTTCTGTTGTAACTTCAGAAAGGATTATTAAAAAAAAAGAGTATTTAAGAGCATTTAGATTGTCTTAGAACTAGAAGAACGATTGAGTTAATTTACAGATGATGAAACAGAGAACCAGAAATATTAAGTCATTGATCGGAAGTCACAAAAATAGTAATGAACAATATTGTACTTTACAGACCCCAGGTCTCTTAGGTCCTTTCCATTATTCTATTGTTATCTTACTTATAAATGAGTGTCATGGATCCATTGATTCCTCCCTCCCAGATAAGGAAAGAGAATGTTTGAGGGAGGGGGACGGACCAAAGAGATAATAGTTACTGATCTAAGTGTGAGAAATCAGAGTGGATTCTGAGGTGGCAGCTGATGAGTATCTCCTGTAACTTCCTTTTCTCTCTAAAGCTAGCCCAGGAGAAGGAATAAGGCCTGCTTGGGTGCTGGGGACCTTAAGAGGTGAGAGCAGAGAGACCCCTGCTGCCAGGTTTAAGTTTTCATGTAGTTTCCTGAATGGACAAGGTAAAGTGGGGGACAGTTCTGTTCTTATGAGTACCTAGGCACAGTAGATAGAATACTGGGTCTAGAGTTAGGAAGATCTGAGTTCAAATTTCACTTCAGACACTTATATGACCCTGGCCAAGTCACTTAGCCTCTGTTCACCTCAGTTTTCTCAACTGTAAAATGGCGATAATGGCACCTTCCTTGCAGGGTTGTTATAAGGATCAAATGAGATAATATTTGTAAAGCACTTAGCACAGTATCTGTCATATACTAGGTACTGTATAAATGCTTACTCCCTCCCCTCCTCTTCTTTTGACTTCTTGTCTAAAGGATACAGATCAGGAAACTGATTTTCCCACACTATTCTTTGAGACTGAGAACATTTCCAAGAAAGGGACAGGTCTAAGCTTGGAAATTGTATAGTCATGTAGTTGTACTTGATGTCAATTTTCCATTTGTACTTTTCTAAAGCATCACATACTCGTACTTAATATTGGACTCTGTCTCTGACTGCCTGATGTCTTTTAGCAGACGTTGGATTCACTTTGGACATGCATATGTAAAATAAAACCTTTATGAGCTCAAGTCATCTGATAACATAGCAACACTAATGCCGGAATATTGTCCAGGATGAGCAAAGTGGGACATATGATCTCCTGCCCCACCTGCCTTCATCCCAGCTAATTTTACGAATGGCAGTATGTGTGGTGCTACAGTATCTGGTGACCTGAGTTTATGAAGCCAATCCAGGTCACATGGCTAGGATAATCTCCTATCTCACCTCCTCTCATCTTCATTAATATTATGGTATTAGGCAATCGGGGAAGCTCCCTGATGTGGTGGATAGAACATTTCCTGTGGGACTGAGCTTGAACTAGGGCTGCTTCTGGTGATAGATGTGCTCTGACTGATTAACCCCATTACAAGTATGTATATTCCTAGGGAAACGGCAGATACATGTGTCTCTCTGTTTGCATGTACATGTGTATATGTGCCTACATACATATGTATACCCACACATATATGCATGTTTGTATACAGTTTATGTGGATATAAGTATGGAGAGAAACTAGAATGGTTTGAGGCCCAAAGTGACTAAGGTCAGTGGTGAAGAGAGAGTATACAAATGCAGAGAAGGAGAAACACAAAGTGGCTTTGCCAGAGGGGCAAAACCATGGATTCTTAGTCACCATCTCCCTTAGACATCATTCAGGTAGATCACAATCCATCTATTTTCACTGGCTGTAATGTGATTCTGTTCTGGAAAATTCTATTTCTTTTACCTGGTAGATAAAACCTTAGGTGCAAGGTGGGGTGGGGTGGGTAGCATGCCCCATTTCTCTTTTTCTTTATCTAATAATTTGACTGTTCCCAACAGGCTTTAGGAACATATATTCCCACACAGTTGGTTCATGTCTAACAGGGAATATAGATTTAAATTTTCTAATACGTGTTCTATGTACAAATGAAATATTTCTGCTCTCTCATTACATCATCAACAGTATCACCTATGGATACTTGCTCAGCACTTGTCAAACTGTATTAGTCAGGGTGGGCCCTGAGCAAAATTGTAAGCAGGTAAAAGTTATCCTTGGTGTCCTCTGAACTCCCTTTCCATCTTCTCTTCTCATTTTTTGATACTTCCTTCCTCCTTCCATTCAATCCCAACTATCTTAATTGTGCTTTCCTACTCTGTCTTGCCTTTCCCCTAAAATTCTCTTTTCCTCAAATCCCCATCAAAATTCTTATTTCTGCAGTGATCTGTTATTGGATGTTTGCCTTGGAGGCAGCCAGGTGGCAGTGGATAGAGTGCTGGGCTTGGAGTTCGGAAGACTGGAGTTCAGATCTGGACTCAGATAATCACTAGCTGTTTGCCTTAATCTTAGTGAGAAAAAAATGGCAAACCACTCCAGTATCTGTCAAGAAAACCATATATAGGGTCACAAAGAGTTGCATGTGACTGACTAACTGAGCAACAACAAGAAAACTATTATTTTATAGGTTTTCCTAGGACCAAACTAATCCAGGTCAAGTTGTAAAATGACTGATAATTTAAAAAGTTAAATGGCAATTGGTTATTATGAACAGAGAATCACAATAATACATGAAGAGACCACTAAGCTACGTGAACAATAATCTATGTATAAAGACTGAACATACATTTGTAGTGTTTATTGTTCCAATCACATAAAACTAGAGCAAAGCAACTATGCTGCATTTAATGATGTACATAATTGTTATTGTGCAGCATGCTAATTAGGCACAAATAGCAAGCAGTTCATATTAATTACTGTAAATATTATTAGTTTTACAGGACTGAGACAAGTTTTCTCTTCTCCTATCCATCCAGACATCTTCCCAGGCCATCTTGCCATTTGCCTGATGCCTCTTCTCTGCTTCTCCACTGGATCTCTACCTCCAGGATCTATGCCTCAGTTTTTGGAGAAGTTAACACATTCTTCTTTTGAATCTTTGGAACTCCTGCTCCAGGGCAATACCATTTCGATTGGTGAGAGCCCACTTAGTCTATCTGGTTGCAGACCCTAAATCAAGCTTCACCTTTACAGTCCATCCAACTGTCTACCCAGGCCCATCCTGACACACATGTGCCACCCTCCCCCCTCTCCCTCTTGTTTTAGGCATAGCATTGTCCATCAATAATTCCATGACTTCTGTAAAGAAAACATCAGGTAACTACTCTATATATCACTTTGTTGTCCTCTTGACTTTCCAGGGCAGAAGTCCCTTCCCAGGCCACCACTTCCTTAAATTCATTGTAACTCCTTAAAGGTAGGGATTTCTCTTCGTTATCATGTTTAATTAATTAATTAATAATAGCCAGAATTTATGTATTGCTTTGAGGTTTGTAAAGCAATTTATATAAATAGATAGATAGAGAGTATCTCATTCGATCAAAGTTCAGTTGAAGTAGAACCTCCTACATGAGGTGTTCCCTCCCCTCCAGCTGTACAGTGTATGGCTTGCTCCCAAATTAAATTGTGTTTGTCTTGCATATAATAATAATAGCTCACACAGTATATTGAAAGGTTTGTCCTGTTAAATAAATTAAATAATTTCAGTAAACAATTAATGGATAAAGTGGAAATTTTTATTCTTAATACTGAAATTACAGAGTGCCTCTGGTTGGCCCTGAAGATAAAAGTCTTTTAGTGATTTTAGAATGAGTGGGAGGAGCAGAGGTCATATTGGGTCAGATGGAACAGGAATCGCTTCTCCTACTGTCCTTTTCTCCTTCCATTCCCTCTCAGCTCTCTAGCCCAGCACTCTTAGATGCTCATGAAATGGGATCCCACCACCCCTGACCTGCATCTTTTCTCCTTCCTTTTGGCAAGATGATTGGATGTTTGTGGGGTTAGTGAGAGTGGCACCTTGGTGTGAGTTTCAAAATCTAAACAGTAAGTACTTCGTAATTTTAATTTACAGGGACATGACTAAGAACTTAAATGTAGGTTCAAATTTCAAATACAAAGTACAAATGAGAAACATAGCAAGAAAGTAAAAAAGACCTGGGGTCTTCAGTGCCCTGAAAATTCAAAAGTGTGATATGGCAACCAAAAAATCTAAACTGAATTCTTTCCATTTAAATTGCACTTTAGAGTTTTCAAGACTGTCTTTCACTTGCATTGCCTCATTTGATCCTTCCAGTAACCCTATGAAGTAGACAGGGATCATCATCCCAGTTTGACAAAGAAATCAAGACTTTTAGAATGACTGGCCCAGGGTCACAGAACAGAATGTAGCATCTGCTTAACTCAACAATATGGGTATTAGGTATGGGAAAGTTTTAAAAATTTCCTCCAGCAGTGAAAAAAAAGACACACTCAAACAAATATAGGAAACATAAAACACTCAAATAACCCTCCAATAAGCATCCATTCCCATTGACTCTCAGTCACCAAAATATCAAGTCAGTGGGGACCAATCAGAAGCTCACTGTGTCTGTCCTCCCTGCAAGGCTCATGTCCCTCACAAAGGGGCTAATATGAATATTTAGCTTCATGGAAGATGTTCCTTCTGTAATTTCATCAAAGGTACTAGAGGAACACATCAGACTGAGGAGGCTTCTCCTCATATATCCCTGATACAATGGTACAGTATGGCATCTGAGCAGGCCTAGAGTGATGAGGTTCACAAATGAAGAAAAAAACTTAGTTCTAAATTGAGAGAGAGAGAGAGAGAAAGAGAGAGAGAGAGAGAGAGAGAGAGAGAGAGAGAGAGAGAGAGAGAGAGAGAGAGAGAGAGAGAGAGTATTGCCTTCAAGTTTCTTGGCTGCTACTGTTGTCATTCACCACTACTTGGGGCATGGGAACAGAAATATGAAACACCACACTGCCCCCATACTTCCTTCCTTCCAACCCCTATGGCTCTGGTACTTTTCTTTAGACACAAAGATTTCTAGTTATTTCTCAAATAATCTCTATCCTGTAAAATGGTAGGAAGGGGAGAGCCTAGAGGTAAAAAGGTCAAGACAATCAAACAAATAATTGATAATACTTGTGGGTGGGGCATGTGCTATTTAAGGCCTCATTTCAATTCTTGTTAGAATCTCTTTTCCTAGTTCTTAGTAATTTTGTATGAACCCATCCACTTTATAGCTGACTCAAAGCTATATTTTTAGCTAATAAATTAAAAATAAAGAATCTTCCAGTAGGTTCAGTAACTCACAAAGGAATTGTTCATAGACATAAATTTAACTTCTAGAACTTTAAATTCAGAGTATAGTAATTTATTATGAGAGAAAAATGCTGGCTCTGAAAAGCATGAAAAATAGTCATCTTTTTTTACCCTAATTTAATCATGATGATCCTTGTAGAGTTCTCAGATGGCCATGATCGGTCCCATGAAGGCCAACCTCACCAGTGTTATTCTGGTTCCTGGGACTATTTGAGGGAGTAGAGGTGGCTGCTAGGGAGAGTCTTTGAAAAGACAATTCAATAGCAAGTTAAATCATGACTGGACAGTGAATGACTCAATCCCTCTCCCTTTTTTCTAACTCACCAACTTGCAATTCTACTCCTTTACACTCTCCCAGTTTGCATTCTTTCCAGCTTTTGAGAGGTCTTGGGGCAGTGGAGGACTGTAAGGGAGAGATAATGGTGTCCAAACTGCAGGAGAAAGGCAGCACTCCTGTGGAAACAACACCCTGGCTTCTCCACCCTAGTGATAACTGAACCTCACAGCTGGTAATCTTGTTGGTGTAGCTAACTGTGATCTGGGCAACTTTCTGAGTTAAGGTGCTTCCTCTTTGAGGGAGAAAACAGCTATCAGTACCCTGGGGATTGATGGATCACCTGAGTAGAATTCATCCCTTTTTTATGGGTCCTAAGCTTGCCAGAAAATTAAAAGCAAATTCTATAAATGATGGCAATAGGAATTGCTACAAAATATGAAGGAAATTTCTTTGTGAGCTAATGCTAACTGACAGGAAGAATGGATATCTGGCCCGAGTGCTTCCTTAAAACTGAGGTGAAGTTAGGGCATTCCCTACTCTAACTTAGATGAGAGAAGTATAATCAGTGTCATTTTTGATATATGGGCCAATATAATTTAGAGCAGAAGATTAAAAGCAAGCAAGGAGGAAAAACCACCCTGTTTATCCTTTATGCATCTTCATTGTGTCTATTAGTGATAGGCTTTCTAGACCCACTAAGTCAAAGGTATAATAAAAATGCCTGGCTAAAAAACTTCTCTGATTATGGTGACCTTGTGTTTGGGGGTTTTTTTTGAG
The DNA here is from genome assembly GCA_011680675.1 of Gymnobelideus leadbeateri. Lineage (NCBI taxonomy): Eukaryota > Metazoa > Chordata > Mammalia > Diprotodontia > Petauridae > Gymnobelideus > Gymnobelideus leadbeateri. The sequence continues at coordinate 216,700 of WOXC01000159.1, read as the reverse complement.
CCTAGAGGAGAGAAACTAATAATACCTTTTTCCACAAACAGAAAATATTAATCAATTATTTATTAGTGTTTAAGGCTGTTACTACCTCAAGCATTTCTGCAAGAAACCAAAGGCCATGGAAAATTTACACAAATTCTAAAAACACACAAATGTGGTCAAAAATGAGGGGAAAAGCTTAAAGTAGGAATATCTTCAATAAGGTAATCATACGGAACAGCATAAAGCCTACTGTTATCCTTTTTTTGAATAATATTTTATTCCTCCCCCAATTACATATAAAAACAAGCCTGCTGTTTTCGTAACAGATCTGAATGCATACTGGTAGTCTTTACTAGTAGGAAGAAAGATTTAGACTTCTTAAGTCAAGGGGTAATCATCCAAGGAAACAGGTTATAGTTAGCAAATATGGTATTTGTCTCCCGAAGAAGGGGAGTTTCTAGTTTACAGGCTTCATGAGGACAGAGGCCATGTTATAATGATCTTTGTATCTGTCCCAAGGCCAAGCAAGCCCAGTTCAATGAATAAATGAATAAAGGAATAACAGCTAACATTTATATAGAATTTACTATATTATTATAATAATTTTACAGATGAAGAAACTGAGGCAGAGTTAAGTGACTTGCCCAGGTTCACACTGTCCCTGGATTTTAACTAAAAGTCTTCTTGACTCCAGGCCCAGTTTTGTGTCCACTGTATCAACTAGCTGCCCCTAATGAATGAATGAATGAATGGCAGGGGAACACTTTTCAGTGAGAAAGGCTTCAACCAAGTTTCTTTTTTTTTTATAAAGCAATTGGGGTTACGTAACTTGCTCAAGGTTACACGGCTAGTCATTATTTATGTGTGGGTGCTCATTTTCTGAGGCCGGATTCGATCTCGGGTCATCCCAAATCCCGAGGCCGGCACTCTTACTCACTGTGCCATCTAGCTGCCCCTTCAACCAAGTTTCAAATGGAACCTTGACTTCAGAAGATAGTTTGATGTACGGTAGCACTGTGTGAACATTAATAGATGTTGGGAAACTGGAAGGTTATAAAAGGAGTCAGTGAAGATGAAGATAGGATAGACTGCAAGAGAGATATTGGAAAAATGGAAATCAATAGGAGTACTTAGATATATTTAAGCATAATTTAAACACATACATTATGGTATTGCATTCTTGTGTTGAAATTCTGCCATGGGTAGATGTACAAGTAGCACAAGGGAGAATAGTGATCATTTGTTTTAAATTATAAATTATCATAATAAAATATAGGCATCTTAACTATTTTCTACCATGAGGCATTTATAGAGTGTATTCCCATCATCTCTGGAATCATCACTACTTAGGCTGATTGTGGGGGCTAATATTCAGCTTGAGCCCCAGTTCAGTGCATTCTCTATCAAAAGACCAGATAGGAACTATAAATAAAATAGGTCATTTAATTAAGACAGAATTGCAAAGCTAAATTAATGTTTATAGATAATCTAAAAACCATTATTCTTCACACTTTCTGCCTTCTTTTCTGATACTCTACTAATATTAAGAGCAGAAGGGGAGCCACACAGGACTAAAGAACATTTTGTATCTTTCTTGATTTTATGGATTTCTATGACCAAATAATTCATCATGAAATAATGAGCCCACTAGTGATTCACCTCTTTTTGCCTCCATAAACATAGCTAAGTTTCTCCTGTTTTGAAACTGTAATCAAGATCTGGAATTTTAAAATTCCAGAATGGTAGAATCTGCTAGAGACTACATTGTGTTGTCATAGCCATTGCAGACCAAAGGCCACTTCCCTGCCATATTTCGAAATTGGTGTAGGAATCTGTGGAATAATAAAATAAATAATAGAAAAAAAATCAAGTAGTAGAAACATTTTTGTCTTCTCTGTCCCTTACCTCAATATATAAATGGGTACAATCATCACAGATAATAGGGAAAGGAAAAAAAAAACTCCTCAAGAAAGTTCTAAGAATTGGAATTGCTGTACATCTTTGAAATGAATTCTGCTGTTTCTGGTAACTAGCCATATATCCCTCATGCCTATTTTTCCACTTCGCCCCTGAAGCTGACCAAGTCCTCCATATCCTGTTCACATTTTTCGTCCCAACAATCTTCAAATGAAACCAGAGGATTCACTGCTTATTTATCCATGAGCAAAAGCATTGAGAAACTTTGCACTGATAGAAAAACATAAGCTACTGATTGTAGCCAGTGTGACTTGGAAGTCTTTGGATCTCAGCAATTCTTTGGATATGGCAAGGTAATGAGAAATTCTATCTTCCTGGGATCTGTACTCCTAGGATCATGGAGTGAATGTTAGAAAGCATCCTAAAAATCATCTAGTCCGTTTTTCATTTACAAATGAGGAAAATGCTGTGAATAGAGAGGAAGAGACTTGAACAAAGTCTCATAGATAGCAAGATATATATATATATATATATGTAATGTGTAAAATGTATATATGCAATATATGTAATGTGTCATTACACAGATATACTATATGACATATGTGTATGTGTGTACGTATATGTGTGTATATATGTGTAAATATATATATATATAAATGATATACTTTATAATTTAGATTCCTTGGGGCTAAATCCAGTCCCCTTTGACTTTAACATAGTTAGTGGTAGATTATGATTGCTATGATCAATTATTTTTAGTGTTTGGCTTGTGGTTTTTATGATTGTTCTTCATATATGTTTGTTTCTTAGAATAGAATTTTTAAAATTATCTATTTATTTGCTTTTTTGGAGGGAGGAGGGCAGGGCAATTGGGGTTAAGTGACTTGCCCAAGGTCACAGGGCTAGTAAGTGTTAAGTGTTTGAGGCCAGATTTGAATTCAGGTCCTTCTAACTCCAGGGCTGGTGCTCTATTCACTGTGTTACCTAGCCATTCCTTACAATAGAATTTTGTAAGTTCTATCTTAACAATAGAACTGTAAGTTCTATCTTCCTTCACTTTGGGGAATGGAAATAAATTGATATTGCTTGTTAGAAAATGCATATATATTTATACATGACTACATTAATAATTAAGGCCTTTTCCCCCCTTGTTAGTATCTTTATGTACTGGAATTTGATTCCCCTTCCTTTACAGACTCTGAATTAATATTCATGTTGTAGAATCTCAAGGGGAAATGGCATAAACACAACAAGATCTTTGACTGTTACTCTGAGAGAGCAACCAATGGACATGCTGGTCAGGCAATTCAGAGGCAAAACTCCCTGGGAAGATCCTGAGTCTACACTACTTATCTACTGTATTCCTATATGGTTTTAATTGCTTGCTGCTTTCTTTTGCTTTTTGCCCCTGAAACAAGCTGGGAAAGTTTTTCTCTGTTTTCCCAACTGAAACTTCCATTTGCTGCATTCATGGAGAAGACCTTCTATGTCTTCTTTGTTTGCCAACCTTGAGTACATTGGAAAATAGACTTGTCCTGTACTCTCATTCAGCTCAATAAATTACTGTGCTTAAAAATTCCAAATTATAGAAATAGATATGGGAGATAGTAGATACCAATTTGTATCTGGAAGCAGATAGAATAAACAGAACTTTGTTCTACTCAGTTCACCATCCTGGAATCCCTTAAAAGAAGGGAGCACTTCTGATATGTGTCAGAGCTGGGACTATTTGCTATACAAAATGGAAATCAGGGGTGCCATCTTTTGGAAGGGTTAACACACCATCATGTCTAACCTTGAAATCAGATTTGGAGGACGGTTGCACTTCCCCTCTGTCTTTTGTAAAGACTATTTCCTAAAAACAAACAAACAAAAACAAACCCTCCTGCCCCCCCCCAAAAAAAAACAAAACAAAACTCTTTTGGATGCATCAAGTATTATGTATGAATTTTCTCCTTTTTGCTGGTGCAAGTACTGGGTTGCCACATAATCACTCCTTTGGAGAGGCATTTGCCACCAAATATGAGACAAGAAAAGGGTAAGCGAAACTGATCTAGCCTCAGACTCACCCAGAGAGCCTTCATTTCAGTTGCTACAGTGAGTGGTTCTGCTTTAACCGGACTGTCTCTCCAACATTCTATAAAGGTTTTGCAAAACTGGTATTTGTCAATTGACAGCTTAGCTTGGGTTCTTAAGTAGTCTTTTACCATCTCCTTTTCATGTCCTTCCAAATTTGATACAATCAACCATACATCTACATGTTGTTATGTATTAATGAATGAGAATCTCCAAAGGTAAATAACAACTATGTCCCTACAACATGAAAAGGGAAGAGAGAAAATGCCTTAGAGTCTGTACTCAAACTATTGAATGCTAAAAAATGAATATACTTTATGCTCTAGTTCAAGGGCTGTGGGAATCTTTACTGACTGATCTGGATGAGTCTGGAGTTACTTCTGCTGACCCTCCATTTCTTTTACTTCCAGGTCTTGTTGTGCTACTGAGATCAGTTATAAGAGGCCATGATTGTAGTAATAATTAGGCAGAAAAAACACAACTCTAAGTGAAAAAACAAAAAAACAACCATACAGATATAGGTGTGGTTAATTATCAGAAAAAGAATATAATGTTGCTATCAGAAAGAATCAGATTCATTAATTGAATCTAATTTCATGTTATGTATGTAAATCAAAATGCCTACTTCTTTGTTAAGAAATAATGGGGGCAGCTAGGTGGCGCAGTGAGTAGAGCGTCGGCCCTGGAGTCAGAAGGACCTGAGTTCAGATCCGGCCTCAGACACTTAACCCACACAAACAAAAACCTAGCCGTGGGACCTTGGGCAAGTTACTTAACCCCAATTGCCCTCCAAAAACGCAAAAAAAAACCCAAAACCAAAACCAAAAACAAAAAACACACACACACACACAAAAGAAATAATGGAATTACTGGGCATGATGGTGAAGTCCTTTAATCTTAGTTAAGGTGGAGGCTGAATCTTGTGGATTTCGTGGGCTTGGGAGTTCTCAGATGCATGAGGCTAAACCAACTGAGTGTCTTCACTAAGTCCAGCGTTAATATGGTGATCCCTGAAACTAGGGTTTCTTATGGAGAGGAGAACTGGCTCAAATTAGAAATAGAGCAGGTCAAAGCTCCCAGGCCAGTCAGTAGTGGGATTGGGCCTATCCTTGTATTTCTAGCCTGGACAAGATGTAGAGACCAAATCTTAAAAAGAAAAAAAAGAGAGAGAAAGAGAAAATAAATAATGGAAGAAACCTCACTTATGATATAATATAAAATTGGAAATATATGAATGATAGTAATATTTGAAACAAATATGAAGAGAAGGATAGAGGTTATATAGCCAATGTGATACCCATAGCAGCTACTATGACTATGTAGACATATTTCCAGGGTTGAATCATAAAATATAACAAACTCTTTTCCTCAAAGACAAAACCAAGGTATTTATTCATATACCAGAAAGCCAATTCTACCATGATAACAAAGAAGTTATATGCATCACCAATCCAGAGAGCACCAACATCCCCAAGCCTTCCCTCCATTAGGCTTCCCCACAAACAAGCTCTGCTAGGCAAAATTCCTCCCTCTCTCACTCATGCTAGCTTCGATCTCAGCTCTTCTTACTCTCCCAGCTCCACCTTGCTCTCTCTTCCTGCTCCACCCTTCCTTTGGCAAGCTCCTTCCACCATGGGTTACATGTAACTCAAGCTGTGGGCTAGGCCAAAGCTCAAAGCAGGGAAGATATTCAAGTTCCTTCAACATTACAGAGGTTCAACTTGAAAACAAAATGAAAGACCGCAAATAGAAACCTTTTTCTTGTTTCTTTATCAGTATGACAGAGAGAGAGAGAGAGAGAGAGAGAGAGAGAGAGAGAGAGAGACAGAGACAGAGACAGAGACAGAGAGAGAGAGAGATAGAGAGAGAGAGAGACAGAGACAGAGACAGAGAGAGACAGAGAGGGCACACCTGAATCTGGACATTATGAATATTCTAATTACTAGGAAAGGGTTGGGGTTGTATCCCAGATTATATTATAGACTAGGTGAAATACTCTTCAAGACCGTCCGACTCCATTTGCTTTGATTCCATCTTTTGACCTGGTAAACTTTTGGCTTAGTTTCTCAAAAAAGCACAATGTGGTCCTACTCTAGATGCTAGAAAGGTACGTCTATAATTTTAAATCAATGAAACATTCGCTGTTTTCAAGGACAGTGTGTGTGTAGATAAAGATAGATAGATGATAGATAGATAGATAGACAGACAGACAGATAGATATATAGATAGATATACAGACAGAGACTAAGGGTCTGGATCTGTGACTTCATTAGTATAGGCAACTCCTGGATATGGAAACTCAAATGCAGATTGGCACTTTCTCTATAACGTCTAATTCTTATAGAGTTACTTAGAGGTAACTGTTAAATGTTAAATTGATAAATGACTTGTTGAGGATCACACATTCAACAAGTGTCAGACCTAGACTTGAATTCAGGTCTTTTTCATCCAAGGTTGGCTCTCTGTCCATGCCACGATGCCTCTCTGGTAAGCCAGTCTTCTCTAAGCTTGATAATCAATGTATATCAAAGTTTCAGATCTTTGGGCCTGATGACTATACTTTAGAGTAGATGTTAAAGAAGCAGCTTAATGTTGTCACCTATCCTCACAGTATTAATATCTAATGCATTGGCACATTTGCATTTAAATTTTTCTGAGTAAAATTGTTTGCCCTTGGAAAGTCTTTGAGTGTTGCTGATGAAGATGCTGCTAACATTCTCCAAGCTAAGATGAAGAGGTGAATGAGGCTTTGGGGCAACTAACAGAATCAGTTAAAACTCAAATCTAGTAAGTGGTGTGAAGACAAGGGAACATTATACAATCTTAGTTCCTTTTTTGTATGTGAACAAGAAATATAAAACATGATCTCAACTCATTAGGGTGATAGAAGAGCAGAAAGGGCTGATGATTTGATAATGTACTTTCTACCATTAGATCAGGTCATAGGATCTGAAAATAAAAAGGAATTTAACTTGTTAAATTATCTTTTGGGAAAGCAGGTACAGCACTGAGGGAGGTATTTTTTATGCATGAAAGTTCTACCTTGTATTAAAAGCCAGATAAATTTCATGTTCCCCTAGATATAATTCCAACCAAGATGAATATATAGTTAGGAAATGCAATGTCAGTAGTATATACAATATTAGAAGAGCATAGCATGGGGGCAGCTAGGTGGCACAGTGAATAGAGCACCAGCCCAGGAGTCAGGAGGACCTGAGTTCAAATTTGGCCTCAGACACTTAACACACTTACTAGCCATGTGACCTTGGGCGAGTCACTTAACCCCAACTGCCCTCCAAAAAGCAAAAAAAGAAAAAGAAAGAAAAAAAGAAAAGTGTAGCATTCCATTCAGGATACCCTGGTACACATAGGTTGAATACATTGGAAAATGGCTGTACTAGGTTCAAAGTACTCTGTAGCTCCCAACTCCTAAAACTATAGTTCTTGAATATGTTTATTTTCAATAGCCAGATAGTTGACATGATTAGCTCAAAAGCAAAGATATTGAATGAAATATAGAATGAACAGGAAAATAACAGTACAATCTCCCTCCTCTAAACTTGACTGCATTCTCCCATAAATACATACAATGTGAATGGAAAGATCAGGTACACACAAAAGAGTACATTAACGGAGAGGCACACATTTAGCAAACATAAGTGGCCAAAGCAATTCATGCCTCTAATGCCTGATGTCCTTTCCCTTCTAATACCATTTTCATGCTTCTTTCCTTTTCTCTCTACTCTACCTTCCCTCACCCCCACTGTAGAAGAAGCAAAAGGGAAAAGGACAAAGAAAAGGCTTTCAAGAGTTCTTCCTCTATAACTGGCTCTCTTCTTGATTGTCATAGGGGATTCCCTCAACTAACTCTTTAGAAATTGTGTCTACAGTGGCAAAGCTAGCTCACTCTTTAAAGGCTACCCAAGGTTTGACAGATCTGTTAGCTAATGTATTGCCAATTTTTTTTTTTGGTTGTGTCTGACTCTTTGTGACCCTATTTGGGATTTTCTTGGCAAATTCCCTGTAGTGGTCTGCCATTTCTTTCTCTAGCTCATTTTATAGATGAGGAAACTGAGGGTCAAGTGATTTGCTCAGGGTCACCTAGCTAGTAAGTGTCTGAGGCCAGACTTGAACTCAGGAAGATGAGTCTTCCTGACTCCAAGGTCGGCCCTCTAGCCACTTTATCACCTACAGCAGTCAATGGCTAGCCACCTTGTAATACCATCAAATTGATGGAGGAGCTTTCTTACTCTTCTAAAGGGACAACAAAGTACAAACATTTCTTTCTATTTCTTTAAGATCTTAACACTTTAGCATTGCCCTTTACATCTTGTAATTTCATCAGGTAAACTGAGGGGAACTTAGTTGATTGAGGTCCCTAATAATCTCCTCCCCACTAGACGAGCATTGTACATTATAGCATAATAGTAAAGAAAACTGGGTTAGTGGTGATCACTTTGGCATTTTTTTCTTTGTTCCTCAGGGTATACGTCCTTCCTCTAGAGGTCAAATAAAAAGAAATATGTCCTGTGAGTCAGGAGACTTGAGTTTGCATCCTGGGTTTGCATGTGCATTCTGCTTCAGATTTCATATAAGCTTAGGCAAATTATTTCATCTCTCCAGTTTCCTCATCTATAAAACAGGAATTGCAGTATCTGGTCTCTAAGTTCCTTCTATTTCTCACATTGTGGTTCTCTGTTTCTAACAATGCAGATTGAAACCCCTTCTTGCTCTACGTAAGTATCATCCAGCTTTCCCCATGAATCCTACATATAGATCTACCCAATGTGCTAGAAGCCTTCTATTATTCCTATAATGCTTCAGGGGTCCCAGTGTATTATGTAGGTTATCAGTTGCTTCTCATTTTCACTACATGCCCACCTTCTTTTCTAGACAAATAATCCCTGATCATGTCTTTTTCTCCACTTCTTGGGAGCACATTGTGGTTTGTAACATTTTATAACTGCCATGCAATTTTCTAATCCTGTCTTAGTGCACAGTAATTGCAGCTTTGAGATCCTGACATTCCATGATTTATATCTGTATAGGATCCCTGGGAGAACATTGGTGTTAAGGAGATGGGCTTTTAAAGTACAGTTAGTAGTTTGGTACTGCTTGTTACTTAAGATCCTACATAATTTTCCAATGTGATCTAGTTTGATTATGGTCCATCTACAATAATATTGTCCTTCTATCAAAGATATGCATAAACATGAACCTAATATCCAATTCAAATGAGTTAACGTAGGTACTCTGCAAACTTTACAAATGCTATATAAATGTTAACTATTATTGTTACTACTACTGCTAAATGGGCTTTCCATCTGGCTGCACTTCATGTTTTTTTTTTTTCTGTTGTGTGTTATTCTTTTCACATATTATAATGTTAATGGGATATAAGATCTTCTCAGCCATTAACATGCCTCAGGTGGAGCCCATTAAGGGACGCTTTCTTAGGGGTGGTTTGCCTGTTGGAAGATTTTCACACCTTTTGCTAATTTCTAATTAGGCACTGAGTCAGGAAGGTTGTGATGCCTTCTGGATCTGAGAAGTGTATGTATCTTGTGATTCCCTGGTCAAGATTCTGAGTGGTCATATGTTCAGAGCTTCCTGACTGCTCAGATGTAAAGGCTCTCTCAATCCAGGGATGCATGTAAAGTGTATAGTTGATTCAGGCAGTCAGAGCTCTATCTGTTGGTCTTTATTTCTCTTCTTGTATTTTCTCTGTTTATATTTTCTCTGAAATGTCAGGGTGCTGACTTTTACCCTGAACTAGTGAATGTAATTTTAAAAAGATTGTTGACCCCTTAAACAACTGTCTTTCCTAGTAAAGCAGATCTAAGGACCTGTGCTAGCAGGCATACTGGGTATGCCAGTGTGGTTGCTGCTACACATGTATATTTCACTGAGGAAGCTTTGCAGTAGTCCAAGGCTTAAATGTTACCTAAAATAAGAGATATTTAGAGAATTTTGTAAACAATAAAGAATCCATTTGTTCAGAACTTACACAGGATGTTTGCCACAAAACCAGTGAATAATTTAGGTGAGTATATTTATTCCTGTTTATCACCTCATGTGATGTGGATATGAAACTTAAGTTTATTGAACAAAATTATATCCATAATTGAATTTGTCACAGATTCTTAAAGGGTCCTAACAGATATATGGTAAGTATCTGGTCTGAGAAGAGCTGTCAAAGCTTCACTTGTCAAATGTTCTCTTAAAACCAATAAACAACAAACACACTTGAGTTGTGAATCTATCAAGATATGGTTTGCTATAGAAAGTCATTCACAAAAAATCTGTTTTTTCCTTTTCTCTGCTTTAATGAAAATTCATGAAACAGACAAAAACAGTGGCAGATCCCAAGGTAAGTGGTGAAATTAGAGAAGAAAAGTGGATAATGGACTTAAAATATAGATTCAGCAAGCTTGAAATCTTAGTTTAAAGGATTCTAAAAATTGGTAACTTGTAGAGAAAATTGGTATTGCAGAGCAGATCATTTCTAGGAAAAGGCAATGAGAAGAAAGAAACAAACACGGGGTAAGTGCTTACTATGTGCCAGGCACTATGCTAATAAGACAACTATAAAACAAATTTTGGGTAGTGTGCAGTCCTACTTTCTTCTTGCTTATTGTACAATTGCCTCTAAATCTCTTTTGGACAAGAAGTAATAGATTAGTGTTAAAGGGCCAACCCATGGAACAGAGCTGGAGCTGCTCTTTTTGTTTCTAACTGACCCCAGGTATTAACTCTACACTTAGCAGTTTGGGGACAGTGAAATTCCTGCCTGCTTTAGGCTGCCCTTGTGTGTGTGTGTGTGTGTGTGTGTGTGTGTGTGGCTTTGTACTGAAGGGAGCCTAGCACTCTGATATTAGAAAGGAATCCTCTCATTGGAAACCTAAGAAGAAGCGATAGTGATTCAATGGACCTTTTAAAATGTTAGGAGTTCAACTCATGGGCTTCTTTCTGGGATTTTCCTGGTCTCTTTCTTGAGTACATCTCCTGAAAGGGACAGGATAAAGGGCTTACTTTACCTTCACCCTCCCTCTACTGGAGCAGAAATGATAAACTTTTTGTGCTGCTTGTTTGTGTTTGTTTCTTTGCCTGAGTCTGGGGGGATGAATATCTATATATGTATCAGGACCTGGAAGCCACCTTGTGAATCCGAGAGTTCTGGAGGTCTTGAGCGCATCAGGTGGAAGCTTACCTTGAATGGCAATAGGAAAAGTTTCTACAATGCAGAAGATGAATAACAACAAGAGAAGCCAATCCCTGGCTGGCCAATTGGCTGGCCAATTGACAGGACTTTGAAGGAAACAATGAAGAGCTAAGGTGAAATCTTACAGTGTCTATTTAGCAATCCCAGTTTATATTTTGATGATGTTCAAGTATCAACATCCTCTGGGAGTAAAACTATGGTATGAAGTTGAGTTACTGAATTTTCATATTTCTTGGACCTGTCTAGCCATACCTTCTGATTCTACTCAGCTCATCATTTCCATTCCCTTCTCACTCGAGAACAGGACTTAACCCCTCTTAAGGTTGTAAGAAGTCAGCTTTGGCTTTATCTTATTTGGATCCAAGGCTCCATCATACTTCTGAGGCATCTCCAGTCATGCTACTACAGATATACTTTATCCCGTTTCCAGCTTCTCTTTATATACTATCTTCCCCCATTACAATGTAAGCTCCTTGAGGGCAGGGACTTGTTTTTGCTTTTTATAGCCTCAACATTTAGCCCAGAGCATGGCACATAGTAAGCTCTTCATCTATCCATCTAATATCTAATCTATCTTCCACTTATCTATCATCTATCTGAATGCTATTTTAAACCTTTGTGTTAGTAAGAGATCATATTTTGAGTTCTGCATTTCTTTCATATATAGGAAACGAATACCTGTTCCATATTTGACCTATATATGTACATATATATATATATATATATGTATTATACATCAAATGCATTTCTATCCCTTAAGGAGATCCTTGAGACAAACCCAAACCACAAATATAAGCAAGCCATCTTTAGGATAACAGTGTGAGAATCTGATGAGCAGAAGGTGTGAGAAAATAAACTTAACTTCTGTCATTAGAGGCCGGGATTTCCCTCTCTCTCACCCCAAAATGAAACCAGTCCAGTTTCCACATGCATGGGTCCATTGTGAGGGACAGGGAGATGGTTCTAGTTTTGTCTTCCCAGCCACCATTAGTTGTTATTGCAAGACTAATTTTTCATGTGTAAAAGCAAGTTTCCTCATAGTCTAGAATAAACAAGAAGGAAGGAGATGTGAGAGGAATTCAAGAATCTTCCCAAACTAGAAATCAAAAACTCTTGCATGTTGAACAAAACAGATGCAAATGACTGAGTGAACATGAAACTTATAAAGGGAAAGTAGGAGAGTTAAGATTTGTGACAGTAGTTCATAGTATTGAGAGTACCTACCCACTAATTTACCTTGATTAATTAGGGAAGTATAGGAATCTCAGAGTTGCAAGAAACCTCAGAGATCATCTAGACTCTAATAGGGGTGGGGAACCTGTAGCTTCAAGATCACATGTGACCCTCTAGGTCCACAAGAGCAGCCTTTTGACTGAATCTAAGTTTTACAGAACAAATCATTTTATTAAGGGGATTTGTTCTATGAAGCTTGGATTCAATCAAAGAGCCACATATGGTCTTGAGGCCACAGGTTCTCCACCCCTGTATCACCCAAATAATGGGTAAAAATAGTAACAGAGGTAAATGATGTTAAGAAAAAGATTTACATAATTGGTCAATGGACTCTGTGAACCATTTTTTCTTAAAAACATTAAAAATATTTTATTAGAAATTTTATTTTTATTATTATATCTAAATTAGTTGATGCCTTTTTGACAAAACATACTCTGCTTAAAATTTTGTTATTTTTTAAAAATGTAATCATTTTACTATCTATCCCTGTACTTCCAACTCTGAACTCAAAACAAAGAAAAACGGTTAAATAAAAATGACTAATAAAGTAATTGTGTCTGCCTATATATATCATATTATTCTTACATCATCATCTGGCCTCTAGATTCAATATTGATCATTGCATTTATTCTGAAATCAATTGACTTTTTTATGCATAGGGTCATTTGTTGTTGTTGATCAGTCTTGTCCAACTCTCTACCCCATTTTGTTGTTGTTGTTGTTTTTGCAAAGATACTGGAGGGGTTTGCCATTTTCTTCTCCAGCTCATTTTACAGATAAGGAAACTAAGGCAAACAGGGTTAAGTGACTTGCCCAGGGTCACACAACAAGAAAGTGTCTGAGGAAGGATTTAAACCCAATTCTTTCTAATTCCAAATTCAGTACCCTCCCCACTATACCATTATGCTACCTTATCTTATGCCACCTTCTCCAGGTACTGCTTATTTGACTGCATCGTTTTATACAAGCATTCCTTTGAGTCTCTGAATTGCTCATATTTATCCTTTTTTTTTGGCTTTTTGGAGGAGGGAAGGTAGGGAAGTTAGGGTTAAGTGACTTGCCTAAGATCACACAGCCAGTTTTTGTGTTAAGTGTCTGAGGCCATATTTGAACTCAGTTCCTCCTGACTCCAGGCTCAGTGCTTTATTCACTGTGCCACCTAGTCATGCCCATATTTATCCTTTCTTACAGCACAAAATAATCCTGCTATATCAATTACCCCAATTTTCTCAGCCATTTCTCAATTGATAGCCATGTGTTTTTTTGAGTTTTGTGTGTGTGTGTGTGTGTGTGTGTGTGTGTGTGTGGCTACCACAAAAAGTACCACTATGAACACGTCAGTATATAAGGGAACAATACCTTTTATTTTTCGAACTTTGTTTTACTTAAGATACATTGCCAATACAAAGGGCACACTGACAGCTTACAAACTTTTCTTGAATAATTCCAAATCAACAGGTACTTTCCAACAAATACCCAAATAATCCTATTTCCAAAGTTCAGTTCCTGAAATGGAAAACATTATGGATTATTAATACAAAGAAGGGGTTTGTCTTTTCACTTGGGCAGTATAGTGCTAACTTTAATACTCCATGCCTTTCCATATTGACTTTATTTACATTGTCATTGTGTATTGTCTTTTTGTCTCTATTTTTTGTATTCTGTCTTTGTGTAATCTTTCCTTGTTTATTTGAATTCTTAACATTCATCATTCCTTACAATGCAAAAATATTCCATTGCATTCATATCACATAATTTATTTACCATTTCCCAAGCAAACATATTTTGTTTCCAACTCTTTGTTGTCACAAATAATGTAACTATGGACACTTTCATGCACAGGTTCTTTTCCCCCTTCTTACTGTCAGTAATCTCCTTAGGGTATATAGTCATAGTAATGAAATCTCTGGGTCAAGAGGTATGAACAATTTACTAACTTTCCTTGTATAATTTTGAATTGTTCTCAATTCATAGTTCCACCAGCAAGGATTTTTTTTTTTGCTTTTTTTTTTTTTTTTTGGAGAGCAATTGAGGTTAAGTAACTTGCCCAAGGTCACACGGCTAGGTTTCACCAGCAAGGAATTAACACATCATCTTCCTGCAGCTTCCGAAATGAATTTTCCAATCTCTAGTATCTTACTTAGTTTAACGGTTTTGAAAGGAGTGGTATCTAAGAGATGTTTTAATTTGAATTTTCCTGATTTTGAATTCTTCAGGTGACTTTTGATAGTTTGAATTCTTTCTTTGATAATTAATTGTTCATGTCCTTTGACTACTTTGTCTATTGGGGAATCAATCTTAATCTATATTTGTGTCATATATATATATTTGTGTCATATATATATATATATTTGTAAAACAGACTTTAAGCAGAGCTATTTAATGGAAAATTTTTCCTTAGTAGAAATTTTGAAGAATAATTCATGTAGTTGTCCTTGCCATTCACCCTGCTGCTGATCCCAAAGACCACTGGGGCTTTCCATATGCCCAGCAACTGAATCTTCACATATGTCTTGTGTTCCCTACTTAGAAATGTGAGCACCATGAGAACAAAAATGACCTTGATTTTTCTCTCCATATCCCCAGTTTTGGTAAATAATAAATGCTTTTCATTCATTCATTCATTCATATAACCATTGGAGGAGACTGATTTGTATAGTATGAATTTGTCATTTTCCTTCATTGTGACAAGAAACTGGGTTAAATGTCTTTTAAGTCTCTTCCAACTCAATGAAAAATGGTTCTTCTATTACCTGCATTGTATTGTTTTCTCCCTACATCAAATCTGAAGAAAGCTGCTTCAGATATAAGAATTTTAAAGTCAAACCCTTCTGTGAACATATCAGAAACAAGGTCACTTCCACTGTATTTTGTTTTGTAAAATTTTATTAAATGGTGAAAAACATGGGTATCTGAGCAGGGCAACTCAGAAGTCTTCTCCTGTCTCAACTAAATCTCTTGTAGATGGTTCCTAAATTATGACTTTCAAAATACTTGTGCTTGTAACTTCAAACAAGGATGCACGTGAAATCAACATATTGCCACACCTGCCTGTCTCATACCTAATAAGTGTCAAGGTCAGGACTAGAACCTGGGTCTTCTGACTTTTTAAGTATAGTCACAACTATAGGCCATGATGCCCTGCTATCTCCCTAAGGAGGATGGTAAAGGGAAAACCTTTCTTGAATTTATACTAATCAAAGTAGCACCTTCTACTCAGCAAAAGTACATGGGGGGAAGGGAGGGAGAGGGGAGAGAAGGAGTGAGAAGCAATAAAACTCAGACAAGAGGTATTTTAACAGCATCAAAATCTTAAACCATTAGAAATCATTGTAGGACTGGGCATAGTTTAGATCATAAAAGATTTGTCAGATCATTTCCTAAATAAACTTTTTGTGGGGGGTTGGGAGGGAGAAGAACAACAGTTGTTTCCTTCTGGACTGATCATTCATTCTCATAGATCTTATCAAATGAAGAGGAAGGAACTGGAGAACTTAAGGAAATAATTCCTTGGAGCAAGATAACTTCTGAACTCTTGACAAATGAACCTTCTCAGTTGTTCTGAATTTAGGAAAGGAAGGTAATTTTTAAAGAGGGTAGGGGGTTAGGGCCATACACTCCTTTCCTTTCTTCCTGAGAAGTTTTACAGCGTTAAGATGACTGGAATGACTGAATTGGGAGAAAGTAGAATTCTAAAAAAAAGGAGCCTGAACCTTAATTTAAAAGGTGGCCTGCCATGAGAACTTTCAACTCCAATAAAAGGACTTTACTGGCAGCAGGATTCTACAGGAACTTTAACTATTTTTTTCCGCAAGTGTGGGGGTTGGGACGGTAATAGTAAAGTGACATTTCCCACCTCCAGTGGTTTATCCTTTCAGGGTTGTTGTTCTCCCTTGCTAAAGTCCCAGCGGGCGGGATCCCGTGCATAGCAACCAGGCAAGACTGGAGCTAACACACATACACCTCTGTCTTTCCATCTTATGAACAATTCTTTTCCCTCCCTCCTCCCCGCCCCTACGCATCAACCCAAATTTAGGAAATATTCGCGTTGAAACTGGCAAGAGGGAGACTAGTTGCGTGTTCTGCAACTTTTTGTAGCATCTTTCCCCCTCCCCCAGCCCGCCCCATACTTTCAACTCCTCTCTGCTATCCTTCCATTGTCAGACATTGGAGCGCGGGAGGGAGGGGCGTTTATTGTCTGGGATGCGCGGGGAGGATAACGCAACTCTGAGCGCTCTCAAGCACTCCAGTGGAAGTTAGGGAGTAAAGTTGAAAAGATTTGTGAACACATGAAAGTTAAATAACCAAAGAGAGGGGGAACTGAGCTCTTCACAGCTTCTTTGTTCTGCTTTCGGGGAGAGCCCTTTGGAAAGAGTCATTGAATCAGGGAGTGGGACAGAGTGGGCTGGAGTGAAGACGTCTAGAAAGCAATAATTAACTCCCCTTTCCTCCTTCTTGCCTTTTCACCCCTTCCCACTTTCCTTACACCGTCCCATCTCAAACATACATTCCACCCCCACAAGAAAACAAAGCCAAACAAAACTGTCCACAGAACCTCGCAAAGCACACACGCACCACCCAAATCAGACCGCAAACAAAAGATCCAGGAGCTCAGAGGAGGGGGGGGGCGGGGTGAAGGTGTGTGCATGACACCTCCTTGAAGGTGAGTGGTAATTTGCTTTGGAGAGTTCTTTCTTCCAGTTACGAAATTGTTTCTCCACCCTCACCCCCTTTCTACCATACCATACCACACCCCTGCATCCCCCTATTCTTTATTGCCTTTTCAAAAATCGGGAGAGTAAAGTTTGCCCTGTATTCACTCTTACTCAGGGAGGTAGCCTAGTTGCGTTGGGGTGAGAAGTTAAGTGGAGGGGGTAGGTCTGGGGCAGGGGTCCTTCCGCTACACTGTACCGAGTGGAGATTGAGCCTAAGAGTGGGAGAGGGCAGGGTGGGAAAGGCTGAGGGAAGAAGGTCAGGCAAAAGTCCAGTTCACGGATGCAGAGTTTGCCCTTGGGCAAGTGGGAGCTACTGGGGATGATGTTTGAGGATGTACAGGGGTGGGAAGAGAGGCTGGGGGAGGACGCTTAGGACTTGTCCCTTTGTGCCCAGAACAACCCTGTTAGCGCCTCAGCATTGAAGGACTGGAACTGGGGGGGCCGGAGGCCCGCGAGCTGGAGTTGAAAACTTCGTGTACTTTAAAAGAGATTCCTATCATCACTAACTGAAGTTTTAGGAGGAATAATGGAAAAAGGGTGAGGGGCCTGGGGTTGGAAGAGTAGGTGGGATTTTGCGAACCGTGCAGCCTGCCGGATATCAGCGGCTACTAGAGCAACAGGTATCCAGAAAGGGATGGAGAGAAGGGTGGAGGGGTCCCTGATATAGCTGCGGGGCAACTGCGGTACGGGCTTTGTTCTGAGGATCTCTAAGTCCTTCCAAAGTAAAGGGGTCTTGTGAGGGGGAGGCGGGAGCCATTCTACTTTTCAAACCCACTTTTGCTCCTTTCGCATTTTCTTTGGGGAGAGCAGGACAGGGGGCGTGTTTGGGGTGTCTGTGAGATGGGGGGTGAGTCTAAAAGTTGGGAGAATATGCTTCCATTCTCCCCCTTAACTGCTTATGCGGTTTTATCTTTCTGTGTTTGGTTTTTCTCCCACTCAGCATTTGGTCCCCTGGGATGATAAAAAACTGACCGAAATCCGATACCAGGGGGGATTGTTCTCATTGACTGTCGGGGGGAATACAGACAAAGAGGTGCATCTACCGGAAATAATGATTTCAGAGTCTCCCCCCCCCTTAATTTTATTGGGGATGGGAGGGAAAGGGAGGGAAGGGCGAGAGGCTTGGCGAGAGGGCTGGGGAGGGAGGGGAGAAGCACAATGTTCACTTAGAGGGAAGTTTTGAAGAATAGGTCATAGAAAACGCGGGTTGCGGGGGAAAGTTGCGGTGATAATAGACTGAAGAAAATGGGAGGACAGAGGCAGACCTGAGTTGCTTCTTTGGCTACACTCAGGGACTGGATGATGTGGGGAAGAGGGAGGGTGGCGGGGAGGAGAGTGAGGGAGGGAAAGAGGAAGAAGGGGGTGAGAGGGAGAAACCTGCTGCCGCTCGCCGGCTCTTTGTCTGCTCGGGGACTTGGAACAAAAGGGGAAACTCTGATGAACTCTCTCCATCCTCCTCCTCTCTGACGCCTGGTTATCTCTCCTCTCACAACTTTGGTGGAGAGACTCTCTCCAGTGCTAGGCACCCAACAAGTTCGGGGGCTTTAGGAACTGGAGTTAGAGAACCATCTCCTTTACAATGGATTAAAGAGGGGGGATAGAAGGTGAGTTTGTTTCCTTGTTTGTCTTATTCTTTTCCCTTATCTGGCTAGTCTCTCCCTACCCCTAACCCCTCCCTGCCCTGCCCTGCCCTTCTGGGAACTGAGAAGTCGTAAGTGGCAAAGTTTTGTTGGTAAGTAGTATCCTCTCTCCCCAACTCTCTTTTGTTCCTTCCACAAACACGCAGAGATTTTGGTTCTTTGTTTTGTTTTTAATAAGTAAAAGCCAGTCCAACTTTGCTCTTTATGCATTGTTTTGAGGGCTGTTCATCTGAGATGTGTCCTGTCCCTTTGCTACCCCCATTCTTCTATTCCCCCCACCCCTGGGTATAACTGACTTAAATATCCCGAATTTGGGGAAGTTTGTTTTTGTTGGGACACGGCGGGGCTTGGGGGAGGGCACGTAGCCCGAGAAAGAGATAAGATTGGGTCGAGGGGCGTTTTATCTTGGCATTCTATAACTGTTGTCTGCGGAGTGCTTTGCGAACTCAAAGTATAATGCAAACATGGGCCAACAACAATAGGATTCAAGAGGGAAGAAGAGGGTCCGGTGCATGTGGTCCTTCTGGGCTTGGAATGTTGCCTGTAAGGGTGGGGGGAGGGGACTGCAGTGAATAGATGGAGAGTTCGGAAAGTTTGGGGTGGGGAGTTGCTGCCCCAGGTACTGCGCAGGGAGAAGGAGAGGGATGAAAGAGTGGCAGAGTGGACCAAAGGCTTTTCGAAGAGGCCTTCCCATCCCTTCCAGTTGCCTGACTCAACCAGAATAACCGATGTAATTGTTGTCGTCCATCAGCACCCCTTCCCCTTTTACTCCTGTCCCCACCACCTCCTTTCCCCACCTCAGCCCAACGCCCAAACTTTCAGAGCATCTGTTTAACTGAACATATAGAAAAGGGATGGAAGCTCCAAAGGCTCCCACTAGCCCATTCGCCCCGCCTTCGCACCTTAACCTTTTGTTTCTGTCTGCCACGCCCGAGAGAAAGGGATGGCTAATAATGAAAGCCTCTCCAGACTCTCAAGGCGGTTCCCACCCGGGGGGCTTTAAGCCTGGTATTCCCAGGAAAAGAAATACTTCCCAACTTTATTTCTAAGAATCTCAACTTCGATTTTCCCCCAGCGTTTATTCCTGAAGAAATGGGAAGTATAATTAGTAACTCAGGAAAACCCCAAATCTTTTTAAATCTCCTTTCCTCACTCTCTTTCACTTTTTGGGGTTGTTTTGGAAACTTTGTGATTCTGCATTGTCTTTGAGTGAATAGATTTTTCTTAGTAGTGCCTTTCGGAAGGGCATCCTAGAGGTAAAAGTTGGGAATCTGGAGGGAAAGCATTGGGCTTTAGCCATTGTGGTTTGTATTTATTTTTATTTTAGTGGCTAATCAGAAGCAACCAGGGTGTTTTAGCATGAACCAAATTAGAAGGTGATGATTAATCACAATGTTATTCACCTTACTATCTACCTCTCCTCCTTCTGTATGAGTACCAGAGAATTTTTCGGAGACCTCATCACTTCCAGGGAACTTCTTTTTCACAGTTTGACACAAAATCAAGCCTTAAAGTGAACTTGTTAATAACTGGGAAAACTCCCCTTATTTAGTAATAGTGTCCTTCTAACTGTAGGAAATCATGAATTATTATTAAACACTGGCTTTAGAATGGTTCTTGTTCTTTAAATTTAGGAGAATAAATAGTGATGTTGAAAGTACTTTGGATGATTGAATATGTGGCATATATATTGAAAGTTAACCATACCTCATTTGTATAGGTGCCGGAATGATGATGGGCAACATCTAAGAGGAAATGCCATGGCTAGAATACCTTTCTAACAAGGTACCTCCTCCAGGCTGCATTGTTCTTGATGGACATTCCTGGCAATGGATATAGAAAGGCCAAACAATTACTGAGTGAAAGATATCAACCTTCACTTGGAATTATCATTTAAGAATTTGACTGGGAGTTTTGGATATGACATGATTATTATGAAGGATACTGTTACTGTTGGGAATACAATCTCTTGATCTCTGGGAATTCTCTGCCTCATAGAAGGTATGTGGCTTTTGGGAACTTTGTTAATGGTTCTTATGTCTGGTGATATCTCTGTTATTCCAAAAAAGAAAAAATGATGCCTTGTTTTGAGCCATTGATTGATCCATGTGTTTTTGTTTTGAGTTAGTTGGCAGCACTTCTTTTCTTATGTGCCTCGAGATTTGAGTATTTCAGATGAAATTACATTAATTTTAGTATATTTAGCTTTTACCTTTGTTTTATCTACTACCAGCATTCGATTTAAAAGTAAAAGGTACACATTCCAAAGTTAGTAGAATTTCAGTCTCTAAGAAAAGTTATGCTTCCTGGATCATTAGAAAAATGATATGTGTCAGGAAAGAAGTGCCTTGCTGTTGTCCTTGTCATCCTCATGGTCTACAGAGTCAACTGGGCAGATGCCCCATTTTATTCATTGCTAATTTTAAAAATGCTGTAATTACAGCATTTGCATGTTAGCAAAAGTTCTAGATTTGCCTTTTTTCTCTACTGTGATATCTTAAAAAAAAAAACTTTCTTTATACTTTCCATTCAGCAAGCAAAATCCAAAATTATTCTAGTGGATTGTGCCAAAAATGAATTCCTAAGGAATGTGTTTAAAAATAAGCTCTGTTGCCAAAATGAGTTATTACTCTAATAAAGAAACAACCTAAATGATATTTTCATCTTATCTAATGCTATATACCTGGCAGAGACCTTAGAGACAGAAAATAATGAAGTAACTTAGTGTTGATTACAGAGAAAAAGCAATTCAAGTCTGTATAAATAATATAGGTAATGTGAAAATAGTTTATTTTCCTAGATTATATGTTTACCATAGTTAGCTGTGGGGTTCTAGTATGGCAAACCAATAGTTTTCCGTTATTTAAAATATGTATGTAGAAGTGACTCAAGTTCCAGGCAATGTTGACTTCTTCAGAAATAAGTGGCAATTATTGGTACTTGAAAAGTTTTGAGGTGATTACCTTAGTTCATAAAGCTTATCATAAATTAGAAATAATTCATTTTGGTTGTATAGGAGGAAGGAAAAAGAGGAATAAAAGGATTGTTATGTACTCCTAACCAGTTGTATAACTTTATACAGGTCACTTTGCCTTTTTGGTCTCATCTTCCTTATCTGCAAAAATGAGAGGTTTAGGTAATCTCTGTGGTGCTCTTCAGGTTGGAGATTATATAGAGTTTTATGAAATTTTGAAAATGTGTTTATCACTTGAGTTACTGATTTGGAAAATTCCATGAGCCAAATAAGATCAGGATATATTAGTTCTGGGAACGTGCTTTAATTTTTCTGAAAAATAAATTAGATTGTTGTCAAAGTATGCCATGTGAGAATTGAGATTTGTTTTATGATTTCAGAACAAGTTTATCTAATTGGTATTTAAATTTTGGGAATGATATTCCATACCACAAAATATTTTCTCCCCCATAATACAAAGCAGAAAACTGTTGAATTTGTTCCCAAAGTGGATGCTCTGATAAGTGCCCATTTTTCCATTGAGTTGGAGACTTTGAAAGTTTTACCTTAACAAGTTGAATGCTTAACAAATTTCAAAGGTAGAGTGGCCAGAGAATTCACTGAAAGATTCTAACTTGTGGTTTAGAAGGATTATAACATACATTTTTCTTTAATACATAATCACTTTTATATCTATATTTATATGTATCTGATACATCTGTACTTTTACAGAAGAATGAATTGTGGACCTGTTTGTTTTTGGAAATAACTAAACTATAACAATAGAAGTGTACCTCCTCCAGAATCAGTTCAATTTGGCTTCTTTTTTACATTGCAGTCACTTTCCAATATACTTTTAAATCCTTTATTGTAATAAGAAGTTGAATAGAATTGACTAACAGAACTGTGCCTGACAATATATGCAACTTTTGGTAACCATAGTCCTCCACTTCTCTGCTGACAGGAGGGAAGTATATTTCATCCAGATGCTTCATTTTCAGTGGTGATGGTGGATTCTTAGAGCGTCTTTTAGTATTATATTTAATTTTGAACCTCAATACCAGTACAAAGTAATGATGATTTGGGAGTGGTTTGTGAAAGATGAAGTCAAGAAACTTATGCATATTTTAAAATATTTTTACTCAAAGTATTTTCCTCTCCTTCCCAAACTCCCACAATGACTATAAACATAATTTTAAATCACAACATTTCATCTGAGATGGAGCTTAAGTCACGGAATTTTCTTTTTTCTGATGTGAAATTTAGCAAGACGTTACTTTTTGAGAATGAAGATTTAGCTAGCGGGACATTATATTCAATTTAACTTTCTCAATGAATTGTGGCAGGAAAGTCCAGATACTACTTCCTCACGTATAATTTACTAGGAGATGTAGAAAGAAACTATCCCATTGATAAAAATTGCATAGGGATGATAAGGTTACTAGGAGAATTTTGTACAAATCAAGTTAGAGAAAGACAGCATCCTTTTGTTTAGATAAAGCTCCCTGTTTGCAAATATAATTTAAATGATCACTTCATGTGCTCTTAAATTTACTTTGTCAATTATTGGTATACATCTATAGCTATAATAATTTATCATCAGCCATATCATTCCCAAACCTGCTTACTCTTAAAATTCTGACTAAATGTACTTCATGCTGTTCATATAAACAGTAGATTCTGAAGTCATAATATTTTATACTTTCATTCATGTAGATGTTTGTGCTTAGTAGCTCCTTTTAAAATATGTATTTAATATAAAGCATGAGGAAATGTCCCACTATGCAAATATTAGGCATTCCACTCTTAATATTGATGCAATTCCAGATGATGGTTTCATTTTATTCTTACATTTTTATTTAACTGAGGTCTTAGTTTCTTTATTGGTAAAACAGGTAGGGGTGTGGGATGTGGGAGGAGGGAGTTGATCTGGATACCCAAGGTCCTTTTTTGGTTCAGTGTTCTATGACTTTTGTTTCCAAATTGACTATGATCTTTTCCACGAATATTTAAACATAATGGTTTATTTTTATTTTACAGTCATCCACACGTGTGTATATGTAGTTGCTTGTCAAGACAGGAATAAAAGTTTTGGGTATACTTAGAATCTAAGTCTGTTTTGGGGAAGGATCACATTTTCCATAATCGGAATAATGTATATGATATGGAGAATTTCAAAATTGGGAGATACCTCAGAGGCTATCTAGTTCCATACTTGTACTCAAACAGGAATCCTCTCTACAACATCTCTGAGGAGTAATCATTCAGCCTTCCAATGAAGAAATTTCGTGAAGAGGAATTGATTACCCCCTTAGACAATCCCTTTCACTTTTGGGTAGCTGTAAAAAAGTTGTTTCTTACATGAGGCCAAAATCTTCCTCTTTTCTACTTGTACTTCTATCCTTTGCTCTTACTTGGGCCCTTTGGGGTCTAGCAGAATCTCTCTCCCATATGGCAGTCCTTAAATACCTAAATGAGCTATCATCTTTCCCAAGTCATAATCCCTAGGCTAAATATACCTAGGTCCTCCAGAGAATGGGATCATACCATGATGTTGAGCTCAGTCCTGGTCACTGTCCTCTGCACTCTCCTTTTTATCATTGTCTTCCTTGAAATGTCTCTCCTGACGCAATGTGACTAGGTCGGATGGTGACTAAAACCATGAAATTAAAGGAAGCTTAAACTGCTTGGAAGGAAAGCTGTGGCAAATCTGCAAAACAAACTAAAAAAGCAAAGACATCATCTTGCCAACAAAAGGTCCATATAGTCAAAGCTATGTTTTTTCCAGTAGCAATGTAGAGCTGTGAGAGTTGTACTATAAAGAAAGCTGAGCTCCACAGAAAATTTGAATTGTGGTGCTGGAGAAGATATCTGAGAATTCCTTGCACAGCAAGGAGATCAAATCAGTCTATGCTTAAAGAAATTAATTCAGGCTACTCACTGGAAGGTCAAATACTGAAGCTGAAGCTTAGATACTTGGGCCACATAATGAGAAGATGGAACTCACTGGAAAAAAACTCTGATGTTAGGAAAGATTGAAAGGAAAAGGAAAAGGGGATGGCAGAGGATGAGATGGATAGATAGTGTCATGGAAGCAATGAACATGAACTTGGACAGATTTCAAAAGATAGTGGAAGAGAGAAAGGCCTGGCATACTGTGGTGCATGGGATCACAACCAAACAACAACAGAGGGCTAGTACCTCTCTTTTGTTGGATACTCTATTTTTCTTATTGCAGCCAGGAATGGTATTAATATTTTTCAGAGGGGAGGGGACAGCTATGTCATAGTGTAAACTCATATTTAGCCTATATTCAGCATCTTTTTAAAATTTGAGTTGATGTCTAGCAATGCCTCTTCATCCCCCTTTTTTGTGAAGTTGATTTCTTCAAACCAATTGTATACCATTAGGTTTGTTCATATTAAATTTTATCTTTCCAGATTCAGCCAGTGTTCTTGCCTGTCAAAATCTTCTTGGAGTCTAATACTATCACTGAATGTGCTATCTATCCCTCCCAGATTTGTGCCATCTGAAAATTTGATAAGTACGGTATCTATGTTTTTATCCAAGTCTTTGATAGAAATATAGATACTTTTGAGTATGTTTTGAAGATCCCTAATACACATATTTGGGCAGCTAAGTGACATGGTGGATAGAGCACTGGGCTTAAAATGAGGAAGAATCATATTAATGAGTTAAAATTATATACAGTATTTTTGTGGCAATTGCAATTAATTATCCAACATCTATTTAATATATTTAAATAATAGCATGTGTTATAGTGGTTACCTTTATACCCTATTTACTGGGACCAATGTTGATATATACTGTGTTGATCTCACAGCTTATAAATCAGACTTTCATTGAGTCAAAAAGTATTTTTGGGACAGAGGAATGTTTTAAATGCATGTACCACAGGCTGGAAGTATAACAAAGATAGCATCACAGCAACTTCGTGAAAAAGGTACTTCAAGTATTATTGTCTCTGTTTTATAGGTAAAGTAATGGAGGCTTCTTAGAGAAGTTGTGATTTATCCTTGGTCACATAATAAGTGTGTGAGGTGACATTTGAAACCATGTTGCCCCAAATATAAGGCCAATACTGTTTCTCAACAAAAGTTAAGAGTACCTTGTTGGTTGATCTCAGAGCCTAAATACTGATAGGGGCAACTAGAGCTTTTCCCCAAGGTGACATATTTAGAAGGTGCTTTGCTGTCCTTCAAGAACAAGGGATATTAGAATTTAGTGCCTTGTTAGCAAGACTACTTTGGTAAA
The DNA here is from genome assembly GCA_011680675.1 of Gymnobelideus leadbeateri. Lineage (NCBI taxonomy): Eukaryota > Metazoa > Chordata > Mammalia > Diprotodontia > Petauridae > Gymnobelideus > Gymnobelideus leadbeateri. Next base: position 190,690 of record WOXC01000159.1, on the reverse strand, counting down.
ATAGGAAACTATCAGGTCAGAGCCTGGGGTGAGTTCCTCCAACAGCTGTTCTCCCCAACATATTTGGCGTCCCTAGCAATGATCTCATGTCAGTGTCCTGGGATCTCTGTCTTTCCCTCCAACAGTGTAGTATTGTAGAAAATACTTGCATGGGATGCAGTTCATGTGGCTTGCTACAGACTCTTTCTTAGTTATGGATCTGTTCTCCATTATCTTCTAAGGTAACTAAGCACTATCCACTATGAGAAGTGAAGGGAGAGATTTAAGGAATGGTGGTTAATATATGTAAACCTATAGTTTTTAAAATGGTATTTTAAAGAGATTCTCTAGGGAAGGTAGATGGACCAGAGTCAAAGAGAAATGGTATAGTCTATACCTTTTATTAAAGGAATTTGTTCTGTAAAGTTTGGATTTGGTCAAAGGCCCTACTTGAGGACCTAGAGGGCCACATGTGGCCTCAGGGCTACAGGTTCCCCAATCCTGGATAGGATGTCACTTGCTAGGTAAAGAGATTCATGAAGCTTTGGAGAGAAGGCATGAAAACTTCATGATACTACCCATCTCATAACCATAATTGGAGTTTGTTTGCATTACTACAGCATTACAAATCATCATCTTTGCTCAGAAATCATCTCCCCCCCTTTCCCTAATCTCCAATCTCTCCTTATCTATAGGCTCCATCCTTGCTACCTACAGAAGTATCCGAGTCTAGAAAAGTTGAGTGAATGAACTGAGTGTGTGATTGAGTGAATGTGTGGTTGCTATGAATTGTCACTGTGCTTGTGAATGAGTTGTGTAAGTCCTTAAACTGACTCTACCTGTGTCTATCCTTCCTTTCACAGCCAAACTCCTAGAAAAATACTTCATCTCCTTTTAATCACTCCTCAAGCCCTTTGTATTCTTGCTTCCGACTTTACCATTTAGATAAATAACAGTCTCCAATTTTACCAGTGATTTCATCCTTCTTGAACTCTCTAAAGTTTTTGACTTTGCTGTCTTCTGCTATCTCTTATTGGATAATCTTTCCTCTCTGGGTTTCTGTGACACTGCTTTCTTGGTTCTACTCCTAACTTTTTGACCACTCCTCATACCCATTTACTGGATCATCACCCATGGCCTATCCCTTAACCATGGGTTTACCCTGCACTCTGTCTTGGGTGGGCCCTCCTTTGCATTTTCTCTATACTTCATTTTTCAGTGATCTTATCATTTCCCATTATAGATATTTAACAAAGGTTTATCGATTGATTTCATTGCAAAAGATTAAAAGAAAAATCTCTTGGACAGTTTTATGTTCTTGGTGACAAGAATTTAGTAGGTAGAATTTATTGAGAGAAAGCACCAATTGTCAAGGGACTTTCTCATCTTCCTTAATCCTTCCAGGTCAAGAGTGAGACAAGCCAGAATAGTATTACTGCTTTCATAGTGCTACTAAAGCTATTGCTTATTGAATGTTGTTGATACTGAGAGAAGTGTCCCAATTATGTATTGATTGAAGAGAGTTGCTAAAGCTACTTGAATTCAGTTCTAATTTATGCATTTTGCCTATGAGTTTAATGCAAATGTGACGTCATAACTGAATCTGACTAAAAGGCCAACCTCCAGTATGACTTGTGGGAAGTAATTGACATCCCAGGGAATCAATCAATTATTCAATGTTTGAATTCAGTTCTTTGATACAGTTAAGTACCTACTACAAGCCAGGTACTGGAGATATAAAGACAAAAATGAAATAGTGCCTGACCTCAGGGCAACTGCATTTTATTGAAAGGGTGGTGGTGAACAAATTAAAGTAAATGCAAAATATATCCAAAGAAAATGTAAGATAATTTTTTTTAATGGGAAGGGGAGTGAGAGGCATAATTAGCCAGTGGGATCAAGAAAAGCCTCATGTAAGAGTTGACACTTAATATGATCTTTGAATGAAGTGAGGTATTTTAATTAATTAATCAACCAGCATTTATTAAGTGCTTGTTATGGGCCTGGCACTGTGATTGATGGGGTAACAAAAGTTAAACTGCAGCTTCCCCAAAAGAGCTTACATTCGTTCAAAGGAGATGGATGGAGGAGATGGAGTTTGAGTGGAAAACAAGTAGGCACATTGATTGGATTATAGTATGAATTAAGGGGAGTAACATGTAATAAGCATGGAAAGGCAAGTCGAAGCATCTTGTCCAGGTTGCATTTTTTTCACAAAAAACTAAGCAGATCTTTTGGTCTTAATTTGCTTTACACTTTTTATGACCCTTCCAGACAGGTGAAGTTTCCCCCTCCCCCATTTCCCTTGTTTTTTCTATTAAACTCTGACATATTTTGGTCTTTCAAAACTGTCTTTAAAATTTACTTTACTTTTGGGAATTTGAAAAATTATAGTAAACTTCCTTCTGGAAGAGGAAGAACTGTAGAGTCAGGAAGATGGGTTTGGAAAATGGTGTGGCAAAGCTCAGAAATATATGCTTACTATGAATAGAATTTTAGAGAGCAGCATTATGTACTGTTTATTTGAACTGGAAAACCAGGCAGTGGTCCTTCCCTTGTCCTTTGCATCACCTTTACCATAGTTTTTGGGCTTTCTTCTCCCTTAAAAGAAGAATGTGTGTAGGAATTAGATTCCTGCAATGATCCTTATAGTTCAGACAAATACCTACATCAGTGATGTCAAACTCAAATAGAAATGGGGCCACTAAACATTCTTAGAAATACCTGCCCAAGCTTATATTGAATTAGAAAACCAAATATTAACATTATCTATATTCCATTGTATTTTTATTTATTTTGTTAAATATTTCCCAGTTACATTTAATCTGGTTCTGGTAGCACTCTGAGTGTCAAGGATAGTATTGTAGTCAGCTGGTTTGACACCTCTGATGTAGAAATCAGAATCTAGAGCTGGAGAAGGAAATGGCAAACCATTCCAGTGTCTTTGGGGTCAGAAAGAGTCACAATTGAACAAGAACAAGAACAACAACAAATATACATATTTACTTATCCGGGGCAGTTGAATTACATACATAAATATATACATATGTGTATATATATATATATATATTTTTTTTTGTGGCTATTGCAACTAATCATCCAATATCTATGTAATAACAATTAAATCATATAGCATATGTAAAGGCACATATTTCTAACTCTTTGTATTCCTGACATTTGCATTTTACTTTTTTCTCCTGACTTTTCTCAGTGTGAACAGAGATATCTGGTACTTCAAAAGAGCAATTTTTGAAATTAAATTTTATTATTTTGTTCAGTTGTTTTTCACTGGTTTCTGACTCTTCATGACCCCATTTGGAATTTTCTTGGCAAAGATACTGGGGTGGTTTGCTTTTTTCTTCTCCAGATCCTTTTATAGACTAGGAAACTGAGGCAAACAGGGTTAAGTGACTTGTCCAGGGTTACACAGCTAGTGAGTCTGTCAGCTGTCATCTTCCTTATGCCAGACGTGGCACCACCTAGCTGCCCTTTATTATTCTGTACCTCTGACTATCCTTTCTGCTTTCCCATTGAAAATATTCAAAACTGACAAACTCCCCCAAACAGATCCCTCAGTGCATATCTACCTGATCTAGCAAAACAAATTTCCACACTAACCATATCGAAAAATGTGTATTTCTTTCTCTTTTTCTTTGGAGAGGGCAAGGCAAGGCAGTTGGGGTTAAATGACTTGCCCAAGGTCACACAGCTAGTGTGTCAAGTGTTTGAAACCACATTTGAACTCAGGTCCTCCTGACTCCAGGGCCAGTGCTCTCTATTCATTTAGCCACCTAGCTGCCCCTATATCTCTTTCTTTATCTTAAGTTGATCCCCTCTCTGTTAAGAGTTGAGTGGTATGTGCCTTCTTCATTTTTTTGGACTCCTGGTTTATCCTTACTGTGCTTAGAGTTTTGAAGTCTTTATGAGTTGTTTTGCTCTAGGTTTTTTTATCGTTGTAAATATTGTGCTCTTAGATCAGCTCAATTCACTCTGCATCAGTTCATAAAGTTCTTCCCCTTTTCCTCTGCGATTGTCTGTTAGATTCATATACATATATTCATATACATGTAATTTGTTTAGCCATTCCAGGAGGATATACCCTTAGTTGCCAGTTTTTGGCTACCATGAAAAGAACTGTTATAAATATTTTGTAATATACATCCTTTTCCTCTTCCTTTGATTTCTTTGAAGTACTGTTCTAGTAATGGTATAGCTGGGTCAAAGGATATGCACAGTTTAGTGCATATTTTTCTGGGCATAATTCCAAAGTGCTTTCCAGAATGGCTGGGCCAATTCAGAGTTCTACCAACAGTGAACAAGTGTGTTTGTTTTCCCACATTCTTACCAGCAGTTGTCAGTTTCCTCTTTTGTCAATGCCAATCTGATATGGGTGAGATGAAACCACTTTTTTTTTCAAAATTCCTTTCATTTGCATATCAATAATTATTGGAGAATTTAGAGCAATTTAAAAAAACATGATTATTGATAATATGGGTTTCTTCCTATGAAAACTTTTCAAATATACTTTGATCATTTATCCATTGGGGAACTGATCTCAGTTTTATGAATTTGAATTAGTTTCTTACATATCTTGGAAACAAGAACTTTATCAGGAATGCTTGTTGCAAAGATTTCCCCCTAGTTACCTGTTTTCTTTCTATTTTTTACTACTTAGGATTTATGCAAAATCTTTTATATGTTACATAATTAAATCTTTCATTTTGTGTGAATCCTTTCAATCACTTGTTTAATCATGAACTCTTCCATTCTCTATAGATCTGAAAGAGGATTTTTTTCTCTGCTGCTCTAATTTATTTATGATGTCACTTTTTATGTCTAAGGCATGAAGTGGTTTTAATAGTCTCCACCTAGGATGGCATTTGGGCATCAAAGAAGACTCTGTACTCTGAACAAAGCAGAAACACAGATTCACAAATCCAGAAATATTCCAAGTACCTTCCAAACTCATATTGGACTGATCAGCCACAGCCAAACACTTTGTATTCTGACCCCAACATCCTCAGATTTTTGGTTCTCTTCAAAAGACAAACAACAATAGTGAAGGAGCTATAGAATCTGCAACTTGTAGTCTTCCCCATTAGAATGTAAGTTCCTGGCAGGCAGGGGCTGTTTATGTTTCAGATGGGAAAACTGGACAAATTTCCAGTGTCTCCTGTGTTAGGCATTTACAACATAGATTTCAAACATTGCTTATTTGAAGGGGAAGACCAATTTTATACAAATTTTTATGTGCAGTGATTAGTATAGTCCTTGGCCTATAGTAAGAGCTTGATAAATGATTGTTGACTTTACTATTCTCTAGATTAGACTGTACTTTTTATATTGTAAATTCCTAAGGAAGAAGGTCCATGGGTCTATAATACATCTCACTCATCTCTCAAAACAATTAATAATGCAAAGAACATTGTATCTGGAATCTGAAGACCTGAATTTGAATCTCAGTTTTGTCACTTATTATCAGTATCACCTTAAATAAGTGACACAGCTCTCTGGGCCTCTGTTTCCTCAGTTTTAAAATTAGGACTGTGGTCTAAGCGCCTGTTAAAGGCCCTTTTAACTCTACACCCTATGATAAATGCATTTGTGGCAACATAAGAAATGTTTTTGACTGTGCTAATGGTTTTAAAGAAAGCAAAATACTGCCTCAGAGATCCTGTGAGATTTTCCTAATTAAACACTGTGTGCGATTATTGGATTATCCTCTACAAATCTTGATTTCAAATTTATTGACAGTACCTACATTGGTCTGTTTAATTACTTTGTTGGGGAGGAAGATAAACATCCTCTTCTATTGACAATATTTACTTAAAATAATTACTTACTCTGTTGATATATCACAGTCATTCTCATTTTGTATGTAGCAGGGATATATTTTGAAACTCAATCATTTAACCATCATTTTTGCTCCAAGAAGGTTTGAATGAGGACAGTCATTTTGGGTTGATGCTAAGAGACAGCTGAGATAGAGCTGTCTATATATTTGGGCTCACAGAAGGAATTGAGCAGTTTCAGATGGGAAAACTGGACAAATTTCCAGTTTCTCCTGTGTTAGGCATTTACAACATAGATTTCAAACATTGCTTATTTGAAGGGGAAGACAAGTTCCATACAAATTTAGCTATAAGAAATTCCAAAACCAAATAAAAATAATTTTTTTCTATTATATGTATTTGACTCTTTTCCAATAAATAATTGTAATGATAATAGGAATTTGAAGATCTCCCCTGCCCCTTAATAAGCCTAAGGGAATTTTCAGATATTCCTTGCCACCTGTTAGGCTGAATGTAATCACATGGAGCCTGTGGTGGGAGGAGTTTGCTGAAGAGTGGAGCAGAGCTTGAAGGAAGCTGAGAATCAGAGCAGCTAGATAGTGAGAGAGAGGATGGCAGGCAAGGAGACAGCTAGGTTTGTGAGTGTTGTTTTGTGGGAAGGCTAAAGGATGGTGTGGTTCTCTGATGTGTTGTGGTTTATTAACTGCTGTGTTGCTATGATGGATTTGGTTTCCTGGTGTCTAAATAAATGTTCCACTTCTGTTTTCTATATGGAGATTCTGTTATATTTTGCAGTTGAGAATTATGCTGGCATAGTTATAATTGCAATTGGCACTCTGGATATTGTGTTGGCACTACAGTAATCTAGACAGTGTTGTATCACTTTTGTTCTTCTCTTAAAATATGCAAAATATTGATTGACTGAGTCCCCAAAATGTGATAGTTCTTTAATTTTTTTAAACAAATGCTTTATTAACTTCTGCTTTACATCATTTTCGCCAGATTTTGAGTTACAATTATCCCCCCCCCGTTTTTTCCCTACCCATCACCCCAGAATAGCAGTCCCACAAGATATCGCTTCCTCCAATCTGCTCTCTCCCATATCTTCTCCCATACCCCTTCAACTTTTCCATTAGAGGAAGGTGAATCTCTCTGTCCCAATGCCTGCACATCTTATCTCCCAATTACAAGCAAAGGAGTATTAATAATAGTATTTATATATATTTGAAACATTTAATTTTAAGAACTCAAATTTCAGATCCATTCCCTTCCTCCCTTGTCACCCATTCCCTCTGGGAAGATAAGTAATTCAGTATATGTTGTACATGTCTAGCTATGCAAAACATTACCATAGTAGATATATTGTACAAGGCTGCTTATAATTCCCTCCCACTCATCCCACACCCCACCTGGTCCATTCCCTACATGATCCTGTCTCTCTTCTATAGCGGGTACTTCCAACCTCCCCTCCCCCCAAGAATGCCCTCCCATCCATCATCCCTCCTCTCATCCCCCTTCCCCCTATTCTGCTGCAGGTTGAGATATCCCATTTAGTATGTATGTCATTCTCTCCCTGAACCAAATTCAATGAGAATGTGGTTTTGCCTTTTTGCCTTCCTATTCTTCCCCTCCCTTGCAACCACATCCCCTTGCTTCTTCTACATGAGATAGTTTACCCTACCCAGTCTCTCCCCATCTCCTCTTGCTACTTCCCTCTCTCACCTCATAATTTTACCCCTTGAGTATCCTCCCTTCCCAACAAATTCAACCTGTGCTCTCTCTCCATGTATAACTGTAAACATATATACACACATTCACATATGTATTCATATGGCCATACACCCTTCTTCCATTATTTTCATACTGAGAAAGATTTCATCAGTCACAGTTATTGTTTTTCCATATAGGAATGTAAATAGTTCCACTTTGATAAGTTCCTTTTGATTTCTTTTCCCTGATTACCTTCTCAGGCATCACTTGCTTCTTGTGTCTGGATGTCAAATTTTTTATTCAACTCTGTTTTTTTCCTCAAGAATGCTTGAAAGTCCTCTATTCCACTGAATGACCATATTTTCCCCTGAAACAAAATACTCAGTTTTGCTGGGTAGGTGACCCTTGGGTTCATTCCCAGTTCTTTTGCCCTCTGGAATATCATATTCCATGCCCTTCGATCCCTCAGTGTAGAAGCTGCCAGGTCCTGGGCTATTCTGATTGTGTTTCCACAATATTGAAATTGTTTCTTCCTGGCTGCCTGTAGTATTTTCTCCTTGATCTGGGGATTCTGGAACCTGGCTATAATATTCCTGGGAGTTTTCTTTTTGGGATCTTTTTCAGGAGGTGATTGGTGGATTCTTTCAACCTCTATTTTGCCCTCTGGATCTAAAACATCAGGGCAATTTTCCTTGAGAATTTCTTGAAGGGTGATTTCTAGGTTCTTTCTTTGATCATGGCTTTCAGGTAGTCCAATAATTTTTAAATTGTCTCTCCTGGATCTATTTTCCAGGTCAGTGGCTTTTCCCATGAGATATTTCACATTGCCTTCTAATCTTTCATTTGTTTGGATCTGCTTAACAGCTTCTTGATTTCTCATAAAGTCATTAGCTTCCATTTGCTCCAGTCTAACTCTGAAGGAATGAATCTCCTCAGTGAACTTTTGAGATTCTTTTTCCATCTGGCAAATTCGACATTTTAAGGCATTCTTCTTCTCATTGCCCTTTTGGGCCTCCTTTGCCATTTGAGTTAGTCTATTTTTTAAGGTGTTGTTTTCCTCAGCCAGGCTGTTGACCCTCATTTCATACTTTTCCTGTATCCTTCTCATTTCTCTTTCCAATTTTTCCTCCACTTCTCTTATTTGATTTTTAAAGTCCTTCTTAAGGTCCTCTGTGGCCTGTAACCCATTCATGTTTTCCTTTGGGGCTTTTGGAGCAGGATTTCTGACCTCACAGCCCTCCTCCTGTTCTATGCTTCGATCTTCCTTGCCCCCAAAGTAGGAGTCTAAGGTTGCATTTTTCTGTTTAGTTTGTTTCCTTTGCCTTGGCATGTTGCCACTTAATTACTTGACTCTTGGGCTTGTTGCCACAGTATGGCTTTGCCGCCAGACCGGGGAACTTTCACCCAAAATGTGTGGGGGGACAACTTCTGTTTCTGGCAAGCTGGAAACCCACTCACGACCTCCAACCCAGATCACAATCCAGATCCAGGGAGGTTAAGGCAAGAGCAATTACCCCCCAAGACTGATCGCTGGATCTCCCTACAGTTCACAGGCCAGGAGCTGGAGCTGCCACTGAAATTGCAAAATGGTGTGTCTCCTCAGAGGCTTCTAGCCCCTATGGGAGGAAGCCGACACATTCCCCAAATACTGGTCCCAAAGTCCATAGGGCACTAACCTCTCACTTTGTCCTAGGCATGTCTATGTTGATAATTCTGGAATCGCCACAGCTGCTGGTGTTCTGGGGTCCCTCCAACTGGCTGCTGGCCCGGCTACCCTGGGGCTAAAACCACGAATCAGGCAGAGCTGTGCTCAGCTCTCTGCGCAGTCCGTGGAGCGCTACTGTCTCCCAGGGTACTGCACTGGTCCTTCCTGCAGGGTTGCTGGGCTGTCCTCAGTGGGAGGTTAGCTTCTCTGTGTCCTTCTGTGGGTGCTGGGGCTCCAGAAGTTGTTCAGAGTCCCCTTTTACATAGTTTGGAGGTGGTCTGGGGGGAGAGTGGCTTGGATGAGCTGTTTCTACTCTGCCATCTTGGCCACACCCCAGTTCTTTAATTTTTGATCTTTTATTGAGTTCCAGAGTAACTGTGGTGTCTATTAATTTTTAATTTTTTTTTAATTTTCAGGCATTTTTACTCCTTTTCATATCCCTCTCCCCACTGGAAAAAAATAAAAACAAAACATTTGGATAAATATTCAGAGTCAGGAAAAACAAATTCCTGCATTGGTCATGTCTGAAAATATGTTTCATTCTGTATATTTAGTTCATCACATTTCTAGAAGGCAGGTAGCATTCTCCATGGTCAGTCCTTTAGAATCCTGGATGAAATCATTGTGTTGATTAGAGTTCTTGTCTTTCAAAACTATTTATTTTCAAATTTTTGATGTTATTGTAGAAATTCCTCTTCTGGTTCTGCTCACTTACCTCTGTAATCAGTTTATACAAGTCTTCCTAGGTGTGTCTGAAATAAATTCTTTCATTGTTTCTTATAGCCCAATAATATTGCATTCCATTTACATATCATAATTTGTCCAGTCATTCTCCAATTAATGGGCAATGTCTAAGTTTCCATTTCTTTGCCACAATAAAAAAAAGTTGATATAAATATTTTTGTATGTAAGTGTCCTTTTCCTCTTTCCTTTTGAACATATGGGCCTTTCTTGGGGTATAAACTTAGTAGTAGTATCACTACAGACTTAGTAATAGTGTCACTATAGATGTAATAGTAATGTCACTTCATCACATTGCTCTTGTGTCATTTCAGTCAAGTCTGACTCTTTGTGACCCCATTTGGGATTTTCTTGGACAAGATATTGGAGTGGCTTGCCATTTCCTTCTCCAGCTCATTTGACAGCTGAGGAAACTGAGGCAAATAGGGTTTAAGTGACTTGATTTATCCAGGGTCACACAGCTAGTAAGTATCTGAGGCTAGATTTGAACTCAGGTCTTCCTGACTCCAAACCTGGCACTCTTATCTACAGCATCATCTAGTTGCCCCTATCATATTTCTCTCTCACTTGGATAGCTGTATCTCTACCCTTTGTTCATGGTGTTGTTGATCTCCCTCACAACTATCACATCTATGGATAATGGTTCACGAGTTTGGAAAAGGACACACCAGTAAACAATCAGTGAAGTTGTTCATTTTGTAACAGATCAATCAAAGATAGTCCTTGAATATGAAATTTTTTCAAGTATCTGCAGTCTCATGGAAGTGGCTTTTCTCCCCACCTATGCAGATCATAAACCCTCTGTACTTTAGCAGATATTCTTCTTGTCTTTTCAGTTTAGGGATGAGCCTCTGCAAAGTTAGCTAAGTTTTTCATGGATAACAGAAAAACAAGTCTGTCACTAGGCCTACGTGTGAAGCCTGTCCAGCTGGGTAGGACCTGCCAGAGTTTCTTATTGGCCACCATAACCTTTAAGATTGAATGAATGATCTTTTCATGCTTCTCTGTTACATCAGTTCTTACAGAATTATGATATTACATTACATTCATGTACCACAATTTGCTTAACTATTCTACAGCAATAGACATCTACTTTCTTTTCCATTTTTTCTTATTATAAAAAGTATTGCTACAAATATATTGATGTATATGGAGATTTTCTATCAATGACAGCTCTAAATGTGGTATACTGCATGTATTTTCAGGCTTTTTTTGATGCATTGATCAGCTTTGCTGATTTTTTTCTCTTCCTTTTTTGCTTTAGAGAATATGATTTGTTTTATGGGATATTTATTGTAATGTAATACCTCTTTAGAGAATATTATTTGCTATATGGGAAAGAGGAGAGAAACAGATACATTTTATTGATAGAAAAAAAGCAAAAGACATTGATAAACATTTATTAATCTCCCTCTCCTGGAAGAATAAATGCATGAATGAAAGAACATTTATTGAGTATTTGCCATGTGTAAAATCACTGTTTGGGGATTCAAATAGGAAAGTAAAACAATCTCTGCTCTCAAGGAACTCACCTTCTAGTGGGGAGAAAACACTTATGAGAGATTTCAGTTACAAGTCAGATGGAAAGGCCCAGTAGTCTGGAAAATCTTTTTGGGGAATTGGGGTAGGGTGGGAGGATAATCAAAGAATATACCACAGTAGTCCTACCATATAATTTAGTCAAGTTATATGACTTCAGGAGAGTAGTCTTTAATAATACTTCCCACTACCAGAATCCCCCACCCCCAATTTTGTTAGGTTACTATAGTTTAAAGAATTATTTTGAGGAAGAATTCTGTTAAGTTGACTACTGTATGTTTATGGTAAACAATGCCATCGCTTTATTATAGTAAATTCTCAGTCCTTGTCTGAGTATGGGAATGTGGGTGCCAGTGTTTTTTCTTCTCTTCAGAATTGTCTGTTAATTGACTTCTGGCTGAATTCATTGCTCTGTATTCAAAACTGTTGATTACATATTTGCTGTTAGAATTCAAATATGTAAATTGATTGTCTTGGTTTCTAGCCAAAGTGTCTACTGGAATATGTTTGGAAAAAAAAAAAAGCATTTTTTCTTTATTTTTCTTTCTTTTGGCCTTATCAATGGCATGCATGAAATTCTGGCCTGATTTTCAAGGTTTTCTTCACAATCTTTTTGAGGAAAGGTGTCAGAAATTGATTTGTCAATTAATGTCATCAGCCTTGAGCTCTTTACTCCTATTAGAATATGCCTAGTTCTTAGACCTATCTCTTTGATGGAGTCTACTGAGGTTCTTACAAGAACTTTGATCTGAACTGTCTTTTGTGACTTGGATGACTCTTTGGTTTCCTTACTTCACACCTTTTATTCAGGCTTATCCTGACCATAGCCTTGAGTTTTTAAAGAAACAGAGACACTGAGATCCTCATGTTTCCACACCGACTTTGGGTGGAATTATCTTGGCATGCTGACTGTACTACTGTTTTACCTTTTTAACTCCTAACCCTGGCTTTGGCCTCTGATTCTTGGTCAGGTAAACTTGGTCTTCTGGTTCCTAACCCTTGGGCCTTGTAGCCACATTCTAACTGCTTCTCTGCTGTTTTCATGTTATTTAATTCTATAACACCTGATCCAGGGAGTAGAGTGATTTTGGGGGAACCAGGGATTAACCCCTTAACATATGAAAAGCTAGGGAAAGGTGTCTGAGGAGTTAATTGGAAGCCTAGTTTCAATCTCTTAATGGAAAAGACTCAGGTGTCATGGGAACTAGTCCTGCTACTACCTTACTGTGTGAACTTGAAAAAGTCCTTTGAGTACCTTGGGATTCAGTTTCCCAATCGATTAAAATAGAGGGATGAACTAATGGTTTCTAATGTCCTTTAGTCAGTGGTCTATGATGAATTTAGCTGTGTTTGTGGTCTCCCTCAAATACAGAATTCTGACCTTCTACTGCCTCAGACATCACTCCCAAATTTCGGCAAGCCCAAATTCGAACTCTTATTTCTAGGGAATAAACTTTGATTCTGACAACAAAAACATCATCAAAAAGAATGTCGCTTGGTATTCTGTAAACTGTAGTTCTCTTGCTAATTGTCATGATAATGAATACTCTTAATACTCTAGCTCTCTATTGTCTAGCATAGGACCTAAAACAGGAGGCTCTTAGTAAATGCTCATTAAATTGAATTTGTTGTTGAATTTTTATAGGATTCCTAACTTTCTTTGTTGTTAAAATAATTTCTAGTATTATATTTATGTAGCTTATATACGGATACTTCCAGGAATCATTGATCTCCTCAAGGTTAGTACTTTATCAGGTTATACAGGCTGCTATAGGGCAGCTAGGTGGCTCAGTGGATAGAGTGCTGGTCCTGGTGTCAGGAGGACATGAGTTCAAATCTGGCCACAAATACTTATTAGTTGTGTGAGCCTGGGCAAGTCACTTAATGCTTTTTATCTCAGTTCCTTGTTTGTAAAATGATCTGGAGAGGGAAATGGCAACCTTTTCCAGCATCTTTGTCAAGAAAATGCCAACTGGGGTCATGAAGAGTTGGATAGAACTGAAACAACTCAACAACAGCCACATAGATTGCTACTCATCTATTTTTCCTCATCCTGTAAATTTTATTAGTTTTTTTGAATCCTTCCATACATTTCTTTATGGAGAATCTATCTAACTTGCTGGAGGCCTTTCTCTAGGTCTTTTACTATTCTCTTGGCTCCAGTGTTTAGCACAGTGCCAGCATAAAGTATGTATTTAATCAGTATTTCTTGACTTGACTTTGCCAGCATAGTGTTCAGATTGTCCTTCTGCTTTATTTTTTTTTGGAGGGCAATTGGGGTTAAGTGACTTGCCCAAGGTCACACAGCTAGTTTTTTGGGTTAAGTATCTGAGGTCGAATTTGAACTCAGTTCCTCCTGACTCCAGGGCCGGTGCTCTATTCACTGTACCACCCAGCCACCCTGAGATCGTCCTTCTGGTCTCAGAATGATCCTGTGAATATATTGTCCAGAGCCTTGTTAACTGACTGCCAAACTAATCTGATCCATGGATTTTAGGCTAGATATTGATAGATGTTAATATTGTATTGTCCAAATAACATTTGTCTTATGGTGGTTACTCTTCAATACCTTATCACAAAGTAGTAGGGAATATGGGAATTTCAGGGGATGTATGTGGGGAAAGATATTTTAGGTCAAGGGGACCTTTCCATGTCCTTCAAATCACATGGTACTGGCAGTCGCCTATGCAGCTATTTACGCTCTATAGAAGATTAGCTTTGCAATAGAGACATCTTGACAGCAGAGCAGTGTATACACCAGAAACTTGTACCAGTTAAAAGCCCTTCAGGAAATAATATGATATAACCTATAAAAGCTTAAAGAGCTAGCAATAACAGCTGTTGTAGGACTGAGGGCTGCATTTCATCAACTCAGCAAAACACATTGGAGACTATCTAGGTGAGGGTAACACAGTCTCTTAGCTTCTTGGCCTTTCCTAATTGCACTTTGGGTCCCTTAACAACTTGATCTTTCTCGCCTCTGAAATTAGGTAGTACATAAGGCCTCTGTCTGACAGGAGTAGAATTGGTATGCTTTTTGGGGGGTATTGTTTACTCTCTATTTAATAGGTGTTTAGCCTGCCTGCTAAATAGATTGGTAGCTCCTTTAGGAGAAGACCTCTGACTTTCCTCTCCTTTCCTCCCCTCTTCTCCCCACTCTGCTCCTCTCCCCTCTCCTCTTCCATCTCCCCTCCCTTCTTCTCTCCTCTCCTCTCCTCTCTCTCTTCCTCTCCCTTTTTCTTCTATCCCATTAACTTTTATCCCCTCTCCTCCCCTTTCTTCCCTTTTCCTCCTTTCCCCTCTCCTTCCCTCTTCCCCACTTTTATCTTTGCCTCTTCCTTTCCTACCCAGATTATAACCTTTGAGCTTTGACCTGTTGTATTTCCAGTTTAAACCACTTTGGCCCTCCTTAGTCAACTTGGTCTCCCCTTTTCCCCCTCACAAAAATTGGTGTGGACCCCATCAACTTAGCCCACTACAGTTCAGAACTCCTGAGTTAAAAAGATGTATAAGCCCCAACTCCTGATATATGGGTTTATAGAAGTGCACCATCACCCTGCCCAGCCCACATCTTTATGTGTTCAACTGTACTATACACACAATAGTTTTTCATATTTTGGTTGAATATTTTAAACTGTATTTTCTAATTGGTAATTCATTCTAAGACCTGTAGATTTATTTATAAAATTGCAGTACAAGTCAGGTAAGATATCTGAGACCTGAGTATCCCAATGATAACGAATAAATTAATGCTTCTGAAGCTCTGCCCCAGGAGCTTTATGTAGCCATAAGCTTGCTCTCACACTACTGCTTAGTGTAATGATTCCTTTGCTGTGCTGGAATATTAATAACAGCTGCATGAAAAGTTTATCTAGTAGGATAAGAAAAGTGATCCATTTGAAGTCATAGTTTGACATCTTAATTAGGCATCCATTTGATGCTTTCTTTTCTGCCTTTATAATTAATAATATCCAAATGATAGCAAACAATATATTAAAGAATTGTGATTCCTGGTTGAAACAAGATTTCTCAATCCCCACATTCTCACTCCAAATCTTCCATGGATTTAAACTTTAAAACTATAGGCCTATGACTCCTGACTTGAACAGAATTTGTAGTGATTTTGCTGAGATATAGGAGAAGTCTGGTCACCTTATTTTCTGAGGACAGGGGGAAGGGATTCTGCTCATTTCTTGAAAAAAAAAAAGAAATATAAAGGCATGTATAAGGAACTTCTTATGTACCAAGAATTGTGTTAAGCACTAGGAATACAATTAGAAAAGCAAGACAATCCATTCTCTCAAAGATCTCACATTATAATCATGGGAGACAGTGGTACAGGAGAATTCTGCTACAATTCTGTGGCTAGAAAAGTCCCTTGGTCTTTAGGGTGACTTAGCAGGATAATTGGCCATGTCTGGAGATCTTGAGGGCAGATAGTAAAGTCTAATAATCCTTAAAGTCTAGTGGTTTACTGGAAGAATAGTATCCAAGGTGTGAGTGGCCATGTCCAATCTTCAGTCAAGAGCCTAGAGGAACTAGGCCCAAGAGTGTTGGGAGGGGAGAAGTTGGTGGGATTTAAACAGGAGCGGAGCAGAGGCATTAGAGAAAGGATCCTTTATTGGTTGACTCCACCCACCAGGACCTTGTAGAATGAAAGGGTGGTTACAAACTGGGCATTATGGAAAAAGGGAATTCTCAGCAAGATACCAAGTTCTACAGAATTCCAGGCAAGCATCGTGCTATTTTATGGATATGGTTTTTGTCAGTATGGATACTTCCCCCACTGACTCAGATCACAACTACTCTTTGCCTCAGGAGACAGTCTTTGTGAATTGCCATGGCTGAAAAAATTCATCAGCCTGTGACTAACTTTCTGGCAGCTAGCCTTGCCAAACTTAGTAAAGCTAGTCCTGGTTTTACAGAACATCTCTTACTAGGCTGGCATTTTTCTGACTTGGTTGGATCTTCCAGAGCTTCCTTTTTCTTAATGGAATACCTAGTCACCCTTATGCTTTAATGAACTGTTGTATTTGAGCTTTAATAAAAGGTAAAGAATGTTTGTTATGGTATTACTTGCAACAATGTGCTATACTTTATAACCCCCACCTCTCTCCTTTGGGACAGGATATAGAAACTCATGTAATGCTATTAAGCATGCATCTGTGAATCTCAGTTGCATTGTCAAAATAATAAATATTTAATATAAATTCTTAGCCTTGTTTGCTAGTGCTGTTGTACTCATGTATTTATGTTATAGATAAGCCAAAGGAAGTAAAAAAAGTGTTACATGGATTGCTATAGTGAAGCATCTGCTTTCCCTATTGTATGATATTTAGGCATGGATTCGTTTTATTTTTTTAAAATTAGACTCTAAGTGTTAGAAAGAACCTCAGAGATCATATAGACAAATCTGCACCTGAACAGAATTCCTCTCTATAAACACCCTTGACAAGCAGCCATCCAGGTTCCATCTGAAGATCTTTAGTAAGAAAAACCCCACCACAAACCCCCACAAAACCACACCCCCAACACAACCACACAAACAAACAAAAAAAACCACCACCCAAACAACCCCAACCCCCAAAAAAAAAAAAAAAAAAAGTATGATATTCCAAGGGCATCAGGACACACCCTAATTGGACAATTCTTATTGTGAAGGAGTTTTTCTTTTCATTAATAATAATAGTAGCTAATATTTTGTTGTTCAGTTGTTCAGTCGTAGCTGATTCTTTGTGCCCCATTTGGGGTTTTCTTGGCAAAGATACTGGAGTGGTTTGCCATTTCCTTCTCCAGCTCACTTTACAGATAAGGAAACTGAGTCAAAGAGGGTTAAGTGACTTGCCCAGAATCACACAGCTACTAAGTGTCTGAGGTCAGATTTGAACTCAGGAATGCTCATCTTCCTGACTCCAGTCCCAACTCTCTATCCACTTCATCATCTAGCTTCCCCTCGATAATATTTACTTGATGCTTACTATGTGTCAGGCAGTGTGCTTAAACACTTTACAGCGATTATCTCGTTTGATCCTCACAACAATTGGGAGGTAAGTGTTCTTATTATTCCCGTTTTACAGATGAGGGAACTGAGGCAAACAGAGGTTAAGTGACTTGTTCAGCTTCACACAGTAGTAAGTGCCTGAGGCTGAACTTGAACTCAGGTTTTCCTAACTTCTGACCAAGAGGCTTATCCTGTACCACCTACCTGTCTCTCCAGCTTTCCTTAGTTGTTCTTGGTTTTGCCGCCTAGAGCAAAGCAGAGTGAATCTAATCCCAGTTTCATATGACAGTCTTTCAAACATCCTGTCTTCTCTTCTTCTGGCTAAAAAATTCTCCCTTCAGTTAATCATAATGAGGCACTATTTCCTGTTACCTCACTATGCTGGTGATTCTCCTTTGGCCTTGCTTCCTTTTGTCTTTCTCTCCTGTGCACAAGGCTCTTCCTAACCCAGAACCAAGCACAGTACTCCAGATGTGGTCTAACAAGGGCTGAGGACAGTAGAGCTGTCATGTGTCTCATTCTGGTCACTTTGTCTTTGTTAATGTAGCCTAAGAGAGCATTAGCTTTTTAGGTTGCCATATTATAAAACTGATTCGTATTGAGTTTTTGTTCTACTAAAACTCTGAGATAACTTTCACTTAAACCGTTGTCTAGCCACATCGGATACATTTCATAAATCTTTAAATCATGATTCTTTGAATCAAAATGTAGGACTTTTACATTTATCTTACTACATTTTATCTTGTTAGATTCTACCTATGATTTAAACCTATAGAAAACCTGATTATTAACTATTAGCTTGTTAGATAATATTCTCAGGTTTACTATCTGTTTGATTAATAAGCATACCATCTTTTCTAATCTGTTGTAGTTTTTTTATATCCTTTTAAGGGTATGAAGTTAAATTATTCAGTACCACAAGAATATAATTCCAGTGTCCATATGACTTTAGTTTTTTCTTTTAGGACCTGAAGAATCCAGTCATTTTAATTTTGCTTTAAAATTTTTAAATTAAAAAGATTAAAATTTAAAACTTCAAGATTTTGTTTTGAAATTATCACATATTGAAATATTTAAATAAAAATAAAAAAATTAGTCTAGTATGTAGTTAAAGTCAAAGCTATTATCGGTATTAGATAAAGAATCTATATATTAGTTATTATTTTACTAAGTATAAGAATTTTACTAAGTATAAGAATTCCCTCTCCTAATTAATATGGGCCTATTAATCTGGTCATTTGATCCAAGGGACCAATACCCATCCTCTCTCATAACAAAACAGATGCTCGTAATTCTCTGGCATTATCACAAATACAAGTATAGCACACTTATTATACAGTATGAGTATAGCTAGCATTTATTTACCACTTTAAGGTTGACAATACATATACCTATGTTTCTATCCATATCATCTTTATCTATGTCTGTATTTATGTATGTATGTACCCCAGATAATTATAACATAAATCATCATCTAGCTATATCCTACACATATTATGCATATTCAAATCTATGTATAGATCTGCATACATGTGCATATGATATAGAATGTTACATTTGAAAAAGTATTGAACTCAAACCCCAGGTCTGCTGCTTACTGTCTTTGGACTTTGGACAAGTCATGTAACCTCTCTGGGTCTCAGTTTGCTTATATGTAAAAATAAAGGGGTTGGACTGATCATCTCCAAAGTATTTCTGCAATTCTAGATCTGTGATTCTGTGATTTGATAAAAATATATTTATATCACTCTTCCTGGATTACCTCCCCATCTCAGCACTTGCTGGCTGAAGGTTAGGTACTTTAGAGGTTTGCTACTTTCTCTAGGTTCAAAGGGATACTCCTGAGTCCATATTCCTAAAACTAGAGCTCACAAGCCCCAACTGGTAAGCTTACTTTTATTAGTCAGCCAGTAGACAACAATTAGCTCGAAACAAAGGCATTTATGAAGATAGTATATTGAGAACAGAAGCTATACAACATACCCCCCCAAATCCCATAATTCTGGGGTGCACACAGTATCAATGGGAAGAAAAGGTACAATTTAGAGTACAAGAGTAGTGAGGAAATGCTACCAGGGAACAAATACGACACCTTTGGCCCTACAGGGCCTTGATATCCTTTATCTTCTTATGATGTCCTCACACTGTGCCCAGGGGGTGGGAGATTCAGTTCAACTCCTGAGATCTCTCTAGACCCTCTACTTTGTAGCTTGATAGTTTTTTTCTTGAATCGATGCTTTATTCTCTACTGATAAAAATCATATTCCTAGAAGCTAATTCTTGTCTTGGACTTTATCTGTGTCTATGTCTCTGCTCTTTGGTAGATATCTACACTGTCTTTTACTGCATGAGTAGCTCCTCTGTAAGAGGCTATGGCCAATGGGGGAAAGATGAGAGAAGATCCCCCTGCTCAATCTATGTTGTATGGTAGAGGCTCAGGAGGTCATATTCAGTTGCTCTCTGCCTCAAATGCCTAAACTGCCTCAATTGCTTCCAGGATCAGTAAGCTTAGCTTTCTAAATGTCATCAGTTTTCTTGCAGCCAATGAGCAGCTGCCCTTTTTTATTCTACCAGAGAGAACTTCTTAATGCAACATTTCTTTGCAGTGTTTTAACATATTAACACTTCCTTACTTTTACCTGCTTCTTACTTTATGGCATTGTTTTAACAGAGCTGGATTAGGGGATTCAAATCCACCTTAGTACAATAATACACACACACACACACACACACATACATATTTATATGTATTGAAATATGTCTTTTTTTTTGGAGGGGGAGGAATGGCAATTGAGGTTAAGTGACTTGTCCAAGGTCACACAGCTAGTAAGTGTGTCAAGTGTCTGAAGCCGGATTTGAACCCAGGTCCTCCTGACTCCAGGGCTGGTGCTCTATTCACTGTGCCTCCTAGCTGCCCCAAAATATGTCAAAACACAGTTATTTCTCCTATACTCTTCTAGTGTTTTCTTTATTGCTCTTATTTCTATCTGAACCTGTGAATTTGTAAGTGTTGATAACTCCTTCATGGGGAAATTCCTTCTACTTCAGCAAATCAGCAATATTGAAGCTTTTTGGGGGGGTTATTATTATTTTTTAATTTCTGGAATAAAAGAAGCATTTCCATGACAGTATAATAAAAATATGACTGCACATGAAACTTCAAATCCAGTATTGTCATAAATAAGACTCAAAACCACATCTTCCTTACTCCAAGGCCACTATCATTTCAAGAACTGGATCAATGTAGAAAAATCTTATGTTTTTATTCATTTTGCTGGCTAATAAAACAGTAACAAAAATAGGTTACTAACGGTGAGTTTCTGGTTGAATTCACTATGACTCTGAGCTGTTTTCCTCCTTCCTTATTCCATCTATCTCCTCCTTCCTAATGCTATTGACTACTTTATGTTTAAAGTTTGAATTGATCAGCCTACTTTGGAGTCCCCTTTGAAGAAGAACTGTACAAATCCAGGACACAGTTTTGTACCCTTGCCTATCATAAGACTAATGGGTAGCTCCTATTTTTTCTGGTTCCCATCTTTAAAATCACCCTTAAATGAAATAAACATTTGCCATTCTGCAATTTCAAAAACAAAGAATGTATTCTAAATCCATCTGAGTACCTCTGTACACTAGTTTGATCTACAGTGAACAGTCTGGGAAAATGATGTAGAATTACTTGAAAATGCTGGACTATTGATATGATACTAAGCTATGATGTCAAATTGTGCCTCAGCTATCTAATAGGACAGTGATATCTATGACTTAAAACTCTTCCCCTTCTAAGATGGAGAGCCATGTTTCACTCTGGGACTATAAGCTCTTGTTTCTCCATCTGTCTAACTCTCACTCCACTTGATCCTTCAAGTCAAGTAACCTCTTGACCTCTTCCTCATCACCCCTGCTCTGTTTTCTTTTCCCTTCCTCTTCAGCCTTGATCCAATGAACCACCACCTACGTTTGTAGTAATATGGAACAAAACTTGATAAGTGCATGACAGAAGTCCAAACCAAGGGAGAAGTGATGTCAGAATGGGGGGAAAGGTCATACTGCTAGGGGAGATCAGGGGATACCTCTTGGAGGAGATAGAATTTTATTCAGTTTTAAAAGAATGTGTTAGAATTCAACAGGTAAAGATTGGAAGGGAGGAACACATTCTGGGCATATGAACCTTCATGAGGCAAGATATCGTGGCAATTTTGGTGAGCACTGAGTAGTTCAATTTGTCTAGAGTATGAGGTCCATGGAGGGAATTAATGTGAGAAGAGGTGAACAGAATGGGGAAGGGATCAGAGAACATGACAGATAAGGATCCATGAAGGAACTGGGCGTGTTTAACTTGTGAAAGAGAAGACTTTGGTAGAATAAGATACTTGTAATTGAAGGACTGTGAAATATATATATTTTGGAGGCGGGAGGGTAGGGCACTTGGTGTTAAGTGACTTGCCCAAGGTCACACCGCTAGTAAGTGTTAAGTGTCTAAGGTCAGATTTGAACTCAGGTCCTCCTGACTCCAGGGCCAGTGCTCTATTCACTGCACCACCTAGACACCCCTAGGATTGTCATATTGAAGGAGACTTATTCTACTAGTATTAATCAATCAATCAATCAATCAACAAGCATTCATTATGTACCAGTGATTCAAAGAAAAGGCAGATAACCCCTGCTCTCAAGGGCTTTACATTTTAGTGGTATAGATAGCATATAAATAATCAGATAATATACAAGATATGTACAGAGGAGATGGAAGACAACCCTAGATGGCACTGACTGGTACATGTAAGGACTTTTTGTTCAAGTACAAGTTGGACTAGATGGTTTCTGGTGTCCCTTCCAGTCCTAACTTTCTGATTTTTCTGTGTAGTTGTAGGCTTAATGTAACAAAAAAAGGTCTGACAATGAGACCTGTCCACAAGTGGGATAGATGCCTCAGAAAGTATCCTTCTTCCAGTTATCCAAACAGAACCTAACTTACCAAATGTCAGGAATATTGTAGATGCATGGGTTAGATAATAGGTATGGATGGGTTAGACTCGATGGCCTTTGAAGGCCCTTTTACCTCTCCTATCCTGCCATATTAAAAGGAGTAGTTTACATTATTGCCTCCATTTTCTCACCCTTCACTCAATCTCAAGTACTCAGACCTTTACCCCTACCACTCTGCTGAAAGGGTTTTTTCCAAGGCCTCGGTATGGTCAAATTCAACGGCCTTTTTCAGTACACATGACTTTTGTCTTCTTTATAGTATTTGCTACTGTTTATCCTCCATTTCCTTTTGGTCTTTTTACCTTCCTTGGATTCTATGATACTTTGTTCTCCAGAATCTCCTCCAACTACTCTGATCACTCATTCCTTGTGCCTTCTAGTGGCTTCTCTCTTCTTCCATGTGAATATCTTTCAAACCTATGCCCTTTGACCTCTCCTTTACCTTCTTTCATTATCTTCTATTATCTTCATTTATGATTTCAACTTGTCCCATGACTGATAATGCCCAAATCTTTATCTCCATTCTTAATCATTCTCTCCTTGAGTCCCATATATCCATTTGTTTTCTAGGACATCTATCTGGATTTCCTACAGTCCCCTTGAGTGCATTATCTGAAACTGAACTCATTACTGTTATTCTGCAATTGATACATCCTAATTTCATTATTTGTGTTGATAGCACCATGATTCTCCTAGTCACCCAAACTCCAAACCCTCCCTTTTCTCTTTGTTACCCTTCCCAGAAATTAGCTGCTGAGTCTTTTTAATAATATCTCTTTAACAGCTGTTGTGTATATTTTTTTCTTTTCTCCTCTCACTGCTACTCTCCTAGGTCAGATCTTCCTTACTTCTACCCTAGAGTATGGTAATAAATCTGAGGCAGCTAAGTAGCTTGGTGGATAGAGTCCTAGACTTGGACTCAGGAAGACCTGAATTCAAATCCTACCTCATATACTTAGTATCTGACTGTGGACTAATCATTTAATCTCATTTCTCCCCAGTTTCCTCATCTGTAAAATGGGGGTAATAATACCGCCTACCTCACAGGGGTGTTATAAGGATCAAATGCGATAATTTTGTCAAATGCCTAGCACAATGCCATAGTAAGCACCATATAAATGTAAGCTATTAGATAAGAGATTTAAAGTCTTTAGTAAACCTTAAACCACTGTATAAACACTAGCTGCTATTAATAATCTTTTTGCTTTCCTCACTCCAAAACACCCACCACAGTACAATAATCTTCCTACGTATTGGTCCAATCACATAACTTACCTTCTTTAAAAAACAAAACACAACACAACTTAAATGGACTCCCCACTGTCTAGCAAATAAAATACAAATGTCAACCTGGCATTAAAAGCTCTCTACAATATGGTCTCAATTTCCTTTCCAACTTGTATTCATGTATTCTATTTCCTAGGCAAATTGTGTTATACACCAATTTTATTCTGTCTGAGTTTCTTGCCTCTGTTTTTTGTGTGTACAAAACACCTTCTCCCTTACCCCTACCCTCCCATTCCTACAGTGGACTCCCAGAGCATTAAAACCTAAATCATGCCATAAACTCATCTTCCATGAGGAATTTTAGCTATGAGAGATGGTCTTTGAATGTTTCAGGTACCTCTATTAGTACTTTTTCTGTGCATGTTTTCTACTCTTCACTAGTAAGATTATTACTTCTATGCTTATCTTCCCCAGCCTTAAGTATACCTGTGCCCCTGCTACATTGAAAACTTTCTGAGGGTAAGAATGGGGTCTTTATTTTTCATCTTTTTTATGTGTAGTGCTTAGTTCTAAGGCACTGCATATAATAGACCCTTAATAAATGTTTTGTCAAATTGAAGAGTATTGACCAGAGTGGGAAGATAGCCTTCATTACCGTATTTTTGAAAAAAAATATATATATGTAATCTCTCTAAAAACTTCCTCTGAGTCAGTGGGAATAACATAACTCTGAAATAACATCTGTATTGTAAAAATGATAGTACTAATAGGATAAAATATTAAAGGTATGTTAACCTCATAGAAATAGGTATTTGTTCTCTTATACATTTACATCGTAGTTTGTTTCTCATGGCTTGACAAAACCAAACCAAACCCTTTCCCTCCTATTATACTGCCATTACTCACAGTGAGGAATTGTGATATAATAGAAAAAACAGAACTTGGAATCAAAGACCCGGCTTCTTATTCCACTTCTTTTTTTTTCCCATTATAAAATGATTTGATTTCTTTTTTTCCCTTGATTTTCAAATTTCCTTTACTTCCCTCCCCCTCCCCCCATGACAGCATATAGTCCAGGATCTGCAAATACATTCATATTAGACATTATTCCAATTACAAAGGCGTATTGTACTAGGTGGCATGAAAGATGGTAAAGAAGAAATAAAACCAAACAAAGAAAAGAAAATGATCATTTAGTTTGCTTCCATCAGGATTCAGGCTCAGTTCTTTCTGGTTATATCTCTGGTCTTATCCCACTTCTGACTCTTTCCATTTATATGACCATACACAAATCATTTAGCCTCTCTGAATCTCAGTGGTCTTCATCTGTAAAGTGGGTATGATATTTCCTCATAACAGCTATTTCAAAGATATGATATGAGGAAAGCCTTTATAAGCCTTAAAAGTATTACAGAAACTATTATTTTTTTCTTTCTTCTGACTGTGCTTATAAGCCTTACCTTTTAAGTTGATTAACTCCAGGGTTGGGAGAATCAACTTCCTACATCATCTCTCTTCCTCCTTCCCCCACCCCTGTCCTTACCTTCAAGTCCTAGGTTTCAGTGGATCATTTGGTAGAGAAGCCTTTTTCATTGAAAAATGAACCAAGAAGCAACAGCTTTGTATCTAGGTAGGCTAATTGTGAATGAAGGGAAATAATTTATTTTCTGACATATGGTGCAGCTGATGGACTCCTAAGAAACTGAAATGGGATAAGTTGCTTTGTGACTGATAACATTTAACTGTAGTGTCCATTTCCTTGAGTGGAGACTTTTTGTTTTCTCATTCTGGTTTCTGATCATGGACTTACGATTTCTTTCATGGCTTTTTCCTTCTCTTTCTTTAGCTCAGTGATGCTTGTCTTGGTTTATATAGATGGTAATAATATCCCTTTCTCAATGGTTAGAATAAATGTGAGCCTAATGCACTGGCCTTACTGAGTTCAAAGTTATCTTACTTTTAAAAGTTTAGTTTTAAAACTTTGATGGAGTGGGGTGGGCAAAGATCTTTCATATAGAACATTAGGCATTTCTTTTTGAAATGGGGGAAGGGCAGAAGTATCTCTTTTGGGATCTACCCTGATGTGAGGTATGGCATAGTCGCTTTAGTTATTATTAGTGGCCTGGCATACTGCAAGTACTTAATAGTTACTTTCATTAGAAAGTTCTTAGGTTGTAAGAGAGGTTGTGCTCTCCCTGTTTCCTGCTCTTAGGTTTTGGTAAATAATAGGAATTGGAATGATTCCTATTTCAAGGATTGTTTATATTGATGAAATGGGAATTTTCACTTGTTTCCTAAACATTTTATTGTGCAAACTTTTGTTAATATTTTGGAGTATTTAACACTGCCTAGCACAATACCCTTTTAGCAAGAGCTGCACCTAGGAATGATTTCACCTAGAGCAAAAATAGTAGAGGGGGATGGTGGTATAGAAGGCAATGCAGGCTAAGGTACAGTCATAGAATAGTGTAGGGTGCTTGAGTGGTCATTGTTAACCGCTTGACAAGAGTGGCACAGGATCTTGGGGATTTACATCAGTAGTGAAACAGACTGGAGGTGAGATCCCTGGAGGTGAGATACAAGTAACCAAGGGGAAGCATTGTAAATCCATGCCCCCTACACATTTTCCCTGTAGATTAGTGCTCTGGGGCAAAGGCCTATTACTCCCATGCTAGTTGTTGTGCCTTTCAGATATCAGACATTCAGGAACATTTTTTTGATTAATCTGAAGATAATCTGCCCATTATTTTTTCATTCAGGTCACAGTTCCATTCCTTCTGTCTGAAAATAATTCTAAATATATTTTTCTAAATAATCCAGTCCTCAAAGTTCTAAAGTCCCTTCTCATATTAAAAAAAGGAAAAAAGAAAACAAATGCTCATTTGAGTGGAATCAGAAAACAAAACAACTGGGTTCATGTCTTGTCCCTTATACTCTCTGGTTCTTTTTGATCCTAGGCAACTCACATAACCTCTCAGTGTCCCACCTGAATTTTTAATTTCAAAACAGTTGCTGATCTGCTTTGGAAGTTCTCAAATCACAGGTCCTGTCAAAAACAACAAAAACAAACACAAAAGCAAAATATCCAACCAAACAAAGAGCTCTTTAGTGACACTTGACTTGGAGTCAGAAGGACAAGGATCTGATTTTGATTTCAGCATTTAGCTTTACAACCTGGGACAAGTCATAGCTTTCAAAGTTGGTTTCCTTATCTGAAAGATGGGTCTAGAATGTTTTTATTTACACAATATTATTGTAATGAAAGTGTGTTTTTATACTCAAGGTACTATATATAAATATGTTATTGTTTATCTTAGCTAGGGTTAAGAATTTGGAGCTAAATTCTTTTTGCCATGAGTGGAGATTGCCAAACTCCATTAAAGCCTGTTGTTCTTGTTCTCTCTCTCTCTCTCTCTCTCCCTCTCTCTCTCTCTCTCTCTCTCTCTCTCTCTCTCTCTCTCTCTCTCTCTCTTCCCATCCTCTCTTTCTCCTCTCTCTCCATCCTCTCCACCCCCTCTTTCCCCCTCTCCCCTATGCACTTAGGGTATAGGGTGACTCCTGAGCTACCCCTGGCACCACGTGAGTTTCAGGAACATTAGAGTTTTTCAAAGACAGCTTTCATACTCTTAGTAATTTGGGGCCTGGCTCAGGCAGAACATGTACAATACTATGTGTGGGATTATTCCTGAAATAGAAATTCTGTAGGAGGAATACCAGAATAATTTCAATCAATATTTGGGCATATATTTAGTTCAGCAAAAATGTGACACTTTGGTAAAGTTAAGTCACTGGAAACATACAATGTGATTGCTTGCTTTAGCTTGTTCTCTTTTAGGGCAGGTATTCTTAAGTTGGAGTCCCTGTACTTGCTTTTAAAAATGATTAATTTTATTTCAAATGTAATTGGTTTCCTTTGTAATTCTATGAATTTTATTTTGTGTGTTTAAAAACATTCTGAGAAAGGGCCCACAGACTTCACCGTACTGACAAAAGAGATCCATGACACAAAAAGGTTAGGAACCCCTGTTTTAGGGAGATTAAAGATGGAGAATGATCGACGGAGAATGACTTATCTGGCTTGAAATTATAAACCCAAAAGGAGAGCTTGATGATAATGTGGAAGACCTCCTCTGCTTTTCTCTTCCAATAAATTCTAATCCATTGCAATTCATGATATCTATGAATGTAGTGTTCTGTAATATTGCACATGGTGACTGTATAATATTAAAAACATATGGCTGCAAATATTTTAAAATTGTGCAATATAGAATCCTCATTCATCATGGCATCTTGAGTGCAGGGACCTGCAAGGGCCCTCTGTTAATTACAGGGCTTGACATTTCTAGGACTAACTAAGAATGATACAGTTGGCTATGAATCATCTCTTCCCATGCTGAAATGCCAAGCTTCTGTTTTATTGCATTGAAGATTAAGTCCAACGGAGCGGTAGTGATTCTGAACACCAGTATTTTTTTGCCTTCATCAACTTGCTGATACAGCATTTATATAATACAAATGGACCTCTGCACCTTTTTAAAGTGCTTTAAATCGAGACAAATTTATGCCTCATCAAAAGGTTAATCCTGACAAATTATTGTAAATTATTTCTGGTGGGTCTGCTACAGGTGCAGTTAAATTAATTCTGTACGGTGTGCAGCTGGATGGTATATATTGGGTAAAATGTACTACACTTTCTGTGGTGAGAGGAGAATTCCAATAAAAGCTAGGGGGTCATTCACAGAATCCATTGTTGGAATGCAGTCATTACCTTAGAGCACAGGTGCAGTCTCCAGCATCAGTTAGTCAGTCAGTCAAGAAGCACTTATTAAGTACCTACTATGTGCTGAGCATTGGCCTAAGCACTAGGAGCTATAGTTATCGTCCCTATTATTGAGCCACTCTGCCTGTCTTTCTGCTATGATACATTTAGTTTTGTTTTTCTCCTACCTGTTGTGACTTTTTAGAAAAAAAAATGTTCATTTTTGGGGTTTTGGTAGGAACATATAATCCTTATTCATCTATCTTTCTGAAAGCTGCATCCTTTTTGTCCCATCACTGAAACTTTCATAACCTATTGTTTCCACTGGCAGCCATTCTTTTCCTCAACTCTAGGTCACAAAATAAAAACAAAAGATGAAACTAAAGTGGGCTTTGAGGAAGAAAAATGAAACAATATAGGAAAACAAAAAAAAAGTTATATTGAGCATCTATTTACTAGAATCTGATGGAGCTATAGAGAAGCTATTCCTTTCCTGTAAGAATGTAGAAGCTAAGATAAACAATTTAAACAGAATGGGAATACATACAGGGTAACTGAGCAAGCATGCAGGAAGGCCCCATTTTCATCTGGTTCTCTGTCCTAGTCATGAGCCTAGAGCTGGCTCAGAAATTAACACGTGTCTTTCAGTCCTCAGTGCCTTCACCTGCCCTTTGAGGAGAGGCCACAACACTGGAGAATTCTAGCTTCCCTCTGTTACAAAGATTCTGTGAGAGAGGCTTCCTTCAGAAGTTCCTTTCTAAAAGTCTCATGCTAATGACCTGGTAATTGCTTTTTATGGCTCTTCCTACGAAGTGTGAAGTGTTCTGTTGACTATCAAGTAAGCTTCAAATAAGCTTATTGTTTCCTTGAGGCCTTTGGTCAGATACTGAGAGGAGTTCTGAATAAACAGAAGTGGTAGGAGAGGATGGATGGAAGAGATGTTGGGCTGGCCCTTAGCTTTGAAAATGTGCTATAAAGTATCATGGGGTTCATATATAATATCTATGAAACTTTCATAACTACTTTCTTTTTTAAAAGATTTTTTATAAACTTAATATTAAACATCAACAAAACTAATTACACTTACTATTGAAATGTTGAAATTTAAATAATGCAATTTAACACATTAAAATGTCCCGTTTTCCATTTCTGTCTCCATTAGGATTCTTTGTCTGTTCATTCTTTTTGTTTCCTATAGGATACTCTATTCTTCTGATTCTGGTCTTTTGGATTTGTATAATTTTATATGTTTAAAAATATATTTCTTTATATAAATTCCTCAAAAATTTGAATCTTATTTGAAATATAGTATTCTATAACATTAGTATATGGCAGTTTTTTAAGCCTTCCCCTAGTGTTCAGTATTTTCTATGGTATATATACCATATACACATATATACACACACACACACACACACACCATAAATATACTATATATATATACACACATACCATGTATATATAGTATAATATATATGTATATTGAATATATATATTCAGTATCTTCTAGTTTTTTACTGATATGAAAGATAGATCTTTGAAAAATTGTGATAACACTTGCAGGTAATATTCCAAGCTATGAAATTATTGAATCACAAGGTATGGGTTGGCTTTTTTGGGGGGTAACTTTTGCTTTCCCTGTTGATTCTACACTTTCAGAATTCCATCAATGCTAAATGAATGTACCTCTTTCTCTATAACTGAGCTAGTCTTGAACATCATTCTCATTTTCCATGGAGAAAATATAACAGCAATCAACAGTGACAACAAACATGAACTGAGTAAATATCATAGTTCTCTGAAATGAGGCTTTTCAGCAGTTTTAATAGTCTCAGCTTCTATAGGAAGGTTATTCAGAGAAAAGATTCATCAAACTTCCAGGAATAATTATTTTTAAAGACCTTACCCATCGATATTTTCTCCAAGGTCTGATTTCTAAAAAATTTTTTAAAATGCATTCATTTTTAACAACGAGAAGAACATTTATAATGCACTTAACTGCGTATATCATTGTTTTAAGTGCTGGCTGAGATATCAAGTTTAGGTAAGACTTACCTTACCTAATAGAATTGGTCCTTACCTTCATAGAATTTATAGTTTGGCATTACAGATAGACTTAATATGCATCACTGCATTATAAAGATATTAGAGAATTATAAAAGAAAATGAAGTTTGAAAGCAATGGGAGTAATCAGAGAAATCTTCCTGGAAGAGGCAGCAATGAGTTGTCATTTGATGAATGGATCACATTAACAAGTATTTATTAAGCACTTCCTATCTGCTTATCTTTTTGTGCCAAGTGCTGGAGATATAAATACAAGTAAAGAAGAAAGGCAGTCTCTGCCCTCAAGGAATTTACATTCTAATGTGGGTAGACAGAGCTGAAAAGGAGGGGAGAGGGGAAAGTAGAAAGACAAGATGGCAAGTCTGGAGAATCAGAAGTAGAATTGGGAGATGAATAAAGGTTGATTGGCCTGTGATTTTCCTCAAAATGGAAGTTCATGAAAGAACTCAGCAATGGGAGAAAGGGACTTTAGGGAGAGAGCAATGTTCCAGGGTGAGAAGCCAATTGAGGTAAGGTGTCAAAGTCCAGAGAATCAGAATGGCTAGTAATTCAACAGATGAAGAGGGAGAGGGAAGGCATTTTAGAAATGGAGAACTGTAACAGAGAGAAGTTAGTGTTTTCAGTAACAGCAACTAAATTAAAATGCCCACCATAACCCTTAGTACCTGGGTAGCTTTGGGCACATCACTTCAAATGACTGTGTCTTAATTTCCTCATCTGTCAAATGTGGGAGTTGGCCTAGATGGCCTTTGAGGTTTCTTCTAGCTCTAAATCCATTATGCTGTGACTTACTCTAGGCTAGTAACTGGCCAGGCAACAATTACTATTCAGGTCTTTGAATTCTAGTTAAGTGCCCTCTTACCCATCACGCCATGCCATCCCACATGGTCCTTATGAAGTATTTATTTTGCTTTTTCAATTTCTTGTCCCTTTGTATATTAGGGCCTTTGACTGTTTGTGGCTACCTTTTTCTCCAATGAGTTGTAAGGCATCTATGATTTAAAGAAAAAAAAATTACAAGGTTGGTTCCTTGAGTTTTTGCATTCAAGATTTTGTTTCCTTATTGTTAGCATTATTTTTTTGCATTGTGTGAGTTTCTTCTGTCTTGTTATCTTCAGCTTATTGTATAGAAAATCTCTTACTCAGTTTTGTCAATCTGGAAGAGCTAGGTTAGTTACTGTGAATTTAATTTCTATTTAGGTGGACAACTTAGACTGTAAAGTCCAATTTTTATTTGACTATAAGATCATAAGCTCAGCACTAGAAGGGACCGTGGAGATAATTTCGTCCCTCTTGGTCTTCAGATGAGGAAACAAAAGTAAGGTTAAGTGATTTGCCCATGGTGACAACCAATGTTGATTGATTGGATGGGATTTGTACCTAGGTCATATGACTCAGTCTAGTGCTCTTGATAATACTCCTCACTGGTATAAATAAAGAGCTTTTGAGATCCCTCAGAACTGGTGAATGGATTTGTTATTTTACTTCTCTTTCAGAAGGCAAATTCTCATTTGTGTGGCACAAAGGGTATACATTTTTTTAACTTTTGTGTTCCCTGTGCAAGCCACTGAATGGTATGATACACCTGGGTCAGAAGATGTTATATTTAGTTCTTGCTCAGTAGTGCTAAGTTAATGGAAGTTCCTTTGAAGGTACAATCCTTTTAACAACTGAATTATGGCTTGAGAGGCTTGCATTTATGAGTACGACTTGGATTTTCACCAACTTATTATTGCATTTTCGCCAACTTATTATTGCATTTTCGCCATTCTTACCCTTTCTCCCAATAAGTTCTAAGATAACAGATGTTCAGATGATGTGTGTAATGGAAATGCAGATTTAAAGATCTTCCCTGCCCCTAGCTTAAGTGCACCTGGAGCTTGTGGTGGGAGGCTTGTTTTTCAGGAAAGCCCACACCTTGATACTTTGTGATTGGGCTGTGGGTCCAGAAGGTTGTTACATTCTCTGAGCCAGGAGAAGGCTATATAAACCCTGAGGAGAGGCTTTGCTTTGGGGTTCACTTTGAGAAGTGTTGTGTGATTTGACTAGATGAGACTCTGGGAAGCCATTGTTGAGAGCCCCCCGGCTTTGAAAACCCAGATGTTGATGCTTCCCTCTCTGGTAACTGTGATTTGGTATTGATATAATGGTTGGACAGTTTGGAAGCCTGTCTGTTTGATCTGTAAGTTCTGTAACTCTGAAGTTTGGGGTGCTGACCTTTTTCCCCTGAACTAGGTTAATATGTTTGTTGATTGGGGTAGGCTTGTTAGCCCATTTTGAGTTGCTTTCCTTTTGAAAAGCAGATCTAAGAACCTGTGTTGGCAGTCACCCTGGGGATATTGGGGTGCTTGCTGCTACAATGTGCTACCCAACATTTCTTTCATAGGCACCAACTGAAGGATATACTTTGATTCTACTCTGCCTAAAATCAGTCAAATATTAGTCTAATATCAGTCAAATATATCAAAGCCCTGTGCTAATTTAATTTAATTCAGAAACATTTATTAATTGCCCACTATGTATAACCTAGCTTGGTGGTACAGTAGATAGAGTGCTGGGTCTGGAGTCAGGAAGACTCATCTTCCTGAATTAAAATCTGTCCTCAGACACTTATTGTGTGACCCTGGGCAAGTCACTTAACTCTGCCTCAGTTTCCTCATCTGTAAAATGAGCTGGAGAAGGAAATGGCAGACCACTCTTTCTTTGCCAAGAAAACCCCAATTGGGGTCACACAGAGTGAGATGTGACTGAAAAATGACTGAACACCAGCAATGTGTAATGCAATGTGCTATATATAAATTCCAAAGGGAGACGGTGCCTGGTAAACTTAAAAGGTTGAATTCATATCTCGTGCATGCACGCGCGCGCACACACACACACACACACACACACACACACACACACACACCTGTAGCTAATGCTCAGGTAATTTTTCTGGCAAGCATTTCTTTTTCATTTTTCTTTTTTGCTTTTTGGAGGGCAATTGGGGTTAAGTGACTTGCCCAAGGTCACACGGCTAGTTTTTGTGTTAAGTGTCTGAGGTCGGATTTGAACTCAGGTTCTTCTGACTTCAGGGCCAGTGCTTTATTCACTGTGCCACCTAGCCGCACCTGCAAGCATTTCTTAAATGCCTACTGTGAGCCAGGAATTGTGCTAAGCACTTTATAAATATTATCTAATTTTATACTCACAACAATTCTGGGACCTAGGTACTATTATGACCCCCATTTTGTAGATGAGGAAACTAAGGCAGGCAAGAATTACTGGACTTGCCTAGAACAGATTTGCACTTGTGTCTTACTGGCTCCAAATCCAGGACTTTCTCCACATGCTAT
The DNA here is from genome assembly GCA_011680675.1 of Gymnobelideus leadbeateri. Classification (NCBI taxonomy): domain Eukaryota; kingdom Metazoa; phylum Chordata; class Mammalia; order Diprotodontia; family Petauridae; genus Gymnobelideus; species Gymnobelideus leadbeateri. Next base: position 156,851 of record WOXC01000159.1, on the reverse strand, counting down.
ATAGCTGCCTCCCTTCAAACCTGTTGCAGTTGGAAGACTACTGGACTTGGAGTCTGAAAGACAGCATTCAAAACTTACTAGTAGGTTGACCCTGGGCAAGTGATGAAACTTAGCCGAGTCTGTTTCCCTATGTGTAAAACGTGGACCGTAATAGCAGCTTTGGGCAGCTAGGTGGCACAGTGCTCAGTGTATTGAACCTGGAGTCAGAAAGTCTCATCTTCCAGAGTTCAAATCTGACTTCAGGCACTTACTAGTTGTGCGACCCCAAGCAAGTCACTTCACCCTGCTTGCCTCAGTTTCTTCATCTGTAAAATGAGCTGGAGAAGGAGATGGCAAACCACTCCAGTGTCTTTGCCAAGAAAACCCCAACATGACTGAAACAATTGGAAGACAACAGCTAGCAGCTATTTCACAGGGTTATTGTGAAGATCAAGCAAGATAAATGTTCTTCACACACTTTAAATCCCTTTATAAATGTTAACTATTATTAATAATGTTCTTTCCACCCCCTCCTCCTCACCCAGTTGTGCATTTGGGATATTATTGAGGCTTAAAGTATGTATTACTCATTAGAGTAGCATCCTAGTATAGGGGGACGAGTTCTGGATTTTCAGTTACAAGGCATGGATTCAGTTTCCAATTGTTATTTACTACCCCTGGCAAGTCACTTAACCTGTTTGGGCCTCATTTTCCTCATCTGTACAATGAAGGGGTTGGACCAAACAACTTCTGAGTTCCCTTCCAGCTTTGTATCTATGCTTCTATGATCTGTCGGTGTTTGCATAATGGCTGTGTGTAATTCCAGAAGGGATATTAAAAATGATCTTTATACATTGTCTCTGGTATAGGGAGAGGTAAAGTAGGTTTAAAACTTCTTTTTAATGGTTGCACAGCAAATGCAATATTCTTGGAAGTGAAACTTAGGAATGTAGTATGTGTTTTTTCTTCCTTCTAATTGCTTTGTTTGGGCTCAGTCAACTGGAATTTTAGCTGTTGAGAGCCTAGTGTTGGTTTTGGTGTCCTAAGGCTATCAAGAGTGCACAAGAATAACACATGACCTCACTGCAGGGATATGCTATCCATCTATTTTAAATGTTACTTCTAACACTTGTTGGGGGGGTGGGTGGAAACACATTTTTAGTTTAAGGTTTATTTTTATTGCAAGTGACCCAACTTGAGTATTTCATAATGGTAGACTTTTTTTTTTTTTCAAATAGGCTGGCTCCTTCCTACTAATGCAAGCAGAGCTGGTTGCTATCCCATTTCATCTTAATAGAAATCCTTAATGTTTATAGACTATGGTAAGAATGAAAATGTATTGACTCTTAGAATCCTGGCTCTATTCTTGCTAACTAGTCCATTTGCATACAGCCTAGTGATTAGGATAGGAGAGTGGGAAATTCTATGGATATTCCCATTTCCACAACAGTGAAAAATGTAAATGAAATTCTAAGAAGTAAATAAACTTGTGGAAATAGCTTTTTAAAGTCTTTCAATTTAAATGGCCTGCACTTTTAAAATGAAGCTGGGGTGGTTTTAATGTATGTGTTTGACAGCAGCTGCATTGATAAGAAAACCTTTTGCAAGATACTTTTGTCATTGATCCAAGTATGGGTCTCCTATGACAGATTGGTGTATTTTTGAAGGAGCCACTGTGTCAACAGTAAGCATCATAATGAGTCTTAAAACCTGACTCAGTAGAACAAATGCATTTTATTGGAATGCATTCTACTTTGAATGGATGCACCCAAATACAGTGAAAGTCTGAAGGCAGGGCATTATTTTATAATGAAAGACTAATATGTGAGTAGTTCAGCTTAAGTGAAAGTGGAATTGAAAATGTGCATTGGTTTAGGGGTGGATGAAATGAACTCCTCAGTAAGCCAAAGATGATAGAGAAGAGCTATCTGATGTGGCACAGAAGGTGAAAATGGAAAGTACAGTATAATGGAAAGGAGTTTAAAACAACTCAGATTGTCCTACCTCAATTTAATCCTAGTGAGATTGTGGAAATGTGTGGTATAAGATCTATGATGCTGAAAATACTTTTCAAATTCTTTGTTATTTTTCATAAATAGCATCAATACTCAGTTGACCTGTTTTTTTAGTACCTAACTTTGGCTTTATCTAGTAAGCAAGAAGCAGCTCTTGTTCTCTCCCTCCCTCTCTCTCTCTTTCTCTCTCTCTCTCCCTCCCCCCACCACATATATGTTTCTCTCTATGTGCATACATACATTTTTATGGGGGAGAGGAATATAAAATCTGGTACTATTTCATTTTTTACTGATTTTTAAGATGGAATTTTAGGGCATTATTTTCCAAAGCAAGTATGAAATTTTATAGGCAAAAGATATAGGAACATACTGACAATTTTCTTTGGAAAAAATTGTCATATCTGAACTGGATAGATTTTGCAATCCTATGAATAAGAATGTATTTTGCATGACAACTCTCATTTGCTGATGCAGTTCTAAATCTGATTTAAATCACTGACATTTTCATAGGCTGCTTGTATATTTATTGTCAAAACAGTGAAAATACTGCAAGTGTGCATAATTGTATACATAGGAATAGGGTATGTGGCATTGTTTCTGTTATCATTTTCTCTATCAATTCAAAGGATAATTTTTTTTCTTCATATCAGCTGGGCAAAAAGGCAATAAATGTCTTCAGGTCTAAAACTCTTCTAGGAAGACTGACCTCCTTTGGTAGGGTGGAAGAGAGGGAGGTATAGGAAGGATATGTCAAATAGCTGGTTGCTTCAACCATTTTGATTTCTTACCACCGCTGTCCCTATATTATTGGGTTTAAAGAAACCTATTTTAACTCATATTTTTCCTTCTTGTAGGAATCCATGTCTAATTTATTTTTCTCTTAGAACCAGTTTCAGTAATGGACTAGGGCTTCTTCCTCCCTTCCTTCCTCCCTCTTTCCCTTCCTCCCTCTCCTTTTTCTCTCCCACACCCTCCTTCTTCCCCCACCCCCAATTTGATCCGAAGGTATACTTGCCCAAATTAAGAATCCTGCTCTGGAAGTACTGACTTGCTCTTTGGGAATCTGAGGAAGAAGGCAAACGACTAATAGCATTAGAAAGAACTTTGCCATTGGGTATCATGACACTATGTATCATGTCCATAGTCTGTGCATGGTGATTACCAGGGGGAAACGGTCTCATTCCAGAAGGCAGGTTTGTGTTCCTATTTCCCCACCAAATTTCTTTTTACTTTATAGACCTAGTATGCCTAGGAGTTTGAGGGGTTTCTGGCTAAAAGAGTGAAAAACAATTCTAGATTCTGAGTTGTTCTTCATCCTACATGAGCTTACACTCAGTATCCTACACAAGACGGTATAATCTTGTGTCAGAATCTGATTTCATCAACACTCACCCTTTTAAACTTCTTCTTTTGTCATCTTCACTGCAGAAACTGCCCCCAGGCTCCTGGACTTTCTGTTCATCTCTGTATCCTGCAAACATGTCTACCCCCCCCCCCAACTCCAATAACTGAAAAGAGCCCTGGAATGTTCAGTATACAATGAAAGCGTTCATGTCATTTACTGAGATCAATAGGAACTGGCACAGATCCAAGGAAAAACACTGTAAGATGGACAGGTCAGAGAGGTCATGGGGAAAATAAAATTTGTCAGGGTAAAAGAGTATCCCAGTGAAAGAAGCTGCAGGCTTTTGTGCTGAGATTAGCAATGGTTAGCTTGGCTGTGAACTTTCTTCGAGGTATCTACTGCCATTCATGTGTTTGATCTGTTCTCATATAACACCAGTGTTGGAGCATGTATGCTCCTTGCAAAGCACCACAAATAAACCCTTCTTGGAAGTCCCAATTGTCTTTAATAAGCAGAAATGAACTCTTTGTCCTCTGGAAAATTCCACATTTCAAAATCTGACAAAGAGTCCATATTTTGGGGGCATGTATTTGGTTCATCCAAGGGAAAGAAGCAGTTCATTGGGAAGGAGGTAAAGGCAAGGGAAGGTAGAGTGGAAGAGAAGGTGATGATATTAAGGGTTATCACTCGGGGCAATAGATTCAGTACTTGGAATAGTGAAAATTGTCCTAGGACAGGTCTCTGCATGCTCTGATTTAAGAATGAAAGATGCCACAAGAAAATTACAAACTTGTTTTGTTTTTCCTTTGCAAAGATGTATTAGTAAGAATTTTCCTCATTTTTTTTTCTTAAAAATCAAGTTTAAACATATTTGGAGAAATCAGTAAAGTGTAATCCATGCTGGAGTACTGAAATATCATTATCTGTATCTTGGTTTGACAGAAGTAAAGAAGATATTTCTGGCTGTAATTATTTCTCTGGCAAAAATAAGTCACCAGCCTCTGGAATTCTCTTCTATTTTTCAAAATACTCTGCTCTAATCTTATATATTGAACTAACTAACCTATTGTAATTAGACTTACTGAGATTTAGAATTAGGTCATTCAATGCTTTTTAGCATTACTCATCCCATTATATACCTAAACATTTTTAATCCTGATTTGGGATGTCTAGAAGGAATAATGCTTTCCTAGAGATATACCTGATAGGAAGTAGGGGTTCTTATCCTAAATGTAGTTGAGTGCTCAAGAGATACAGGTCAGTACAACACAGATCCACACACAGGTGTGCCTTTGTTTCTCTATAGTGGATGCTCTGTTTAAATATTTCCATGGATGAAAACTGGGGAACCAGAAAAACTGTGCTGGAAAGACTCTGATTTGGGAATCATTGAATTAGCTCATTCTCATCAGAGCCTTCTACTCCTAAATAAAATTTTGGAAATCTCGTAACATCATAGTCTAGGTTAGGTAAAAACCTGGTATAGGAGAACCTAGCTAGTTTTTAGAACAAGATAAGTAACTTTGTTCATAGCTGCCTAACATTTTTTTACATTTCAATTGGCATGTGCCAAATTAAATATTTTGTTTCTCTTGTCATTGGTCACTAATTAAGTCTTTTCAAGAATGTAGATTGACTGCCAAAGAAAAGGCCTATTTATTAAATTACTTGTTTTTACTAAGCAGTTTCTATGCATCATTAAACCTTAAGTTTGACTTGTATTTTAAGTGTTTCTTTGAATATCCAAAAATGAGAGAAATTTCAGTAATGGCAGATTTAAACTATCTTTTTTTTTCCTTTTAAAGCAATTGGGGTTAAGTAACTTGCCTAAGGTTATGTGACCAGTTTTGTGTGTGTGTGTGTGTGTGTGTGTGTGTGTGTGTGTGTGTGTGGGCGTTAAGTAGCTGAGGCCAGAACTGATCCTGGGTTCTCCCGACTCCAGGGCCGTCGCTCTTACTCACTGCACCACCTAGCCACCCCTTAACCTGTCTTTCTAAGAAAGAGTCCAAAGTACTTTGACACATTCTTACATAATGCCGCATCCAGGCAAAGTAACTCTGGTACATGGAATTTTACTAGCCAAATACAAGCCGATTCAAAGTTGATTCAAAATGTGGTCAAGTAGTAAAATGACAAAAAAGACTGGGTGAGTGATTTTTACTAATTGCTACTCTTCACTGGACAAAATTCATCATTTGAACTCACTGTCTCCTGGGATTGTGTCTCTGTATAGGTAGAAAGCACTCCAGTTTGGGGATAATGTTTTCTCACTACTGTTCCTGCTATACCTTCTCAGTAAATCCCTTTTCCAAATGCTAATAAAATTCACCTGGTTGATTCATAATGGGTAGCATATTAGATGGGGGCTCAGGAACTATAGTGTTAGAAATCTTAGCAGTCCTCAGGGTTTCTTGTAGAGGGTGGTAGCAATTAGCTGCCCTCTGGAAACCCAATCTGCCAGTGTCAGTGTATGTTGAGAGAGGGACCTAGAGAAGGTTGTTCTTAACAATCTGAAATCTGCTCTGAAATGTCTATCCTTTGCTCCTATTTCTACCTTCTTGAATCAAGTATAAGTCTAATCCCATTTCTACATGACAACCCTTCAAGTACTTGGACAGTGTCAATGTCAATTCAGTTCAATTCAGCAAACATTTATTAAGTGCTCACTATATACCACGCACTGTACTTAGTGCTGGGGATACAAAAATACCGGTACCTACCCATGAAGATATTGCATTCTCCTGGTTCCCCCCTCCCCAGGTTTTCTTATCTCCAGACTAAATCTCTCTAATTTCTTCAACTGTTCATCATCTTGAATCCTCTTGCCATTCTAGTCATCCTTTTTTGGATGTGTCTGCATTGTCAATGACCTCCCAATATTCTTATAGTTGAGCAATTTTTATTAGGTGTGTTCTTTACATGTATCACCTATGTACTTTGGAGGTTTCTTTTTAAGTGGAGGCTGGTGGAAAACAATAAAACAGCCAGTTGAATGTTTGTATTGTTGCTAAACAGAATTGATTCCAAACCTAAGTAGTTTTTGTAATGTACTCTGAAATGTGGAATTCCTCTAGGACAGAAATACTCTTTTGGGGAATTGTCTCACACAGTATATGCATAGCTTGTTTTGTCTGGAGACTGCTACTCAGAACCTTGCCATCTGCAGTGGGTGGCAACCAAGTCCCAGAGTCTCAAAGAATTCATCTGTTAATTTTCTTTCTTTCTCTGACTTGATGACACCATTGTGGTTACTCCCCCTCCCTCTCCAATCAATAACATCTCATTTTCCATTATTACATCTTAAGTATATTGCAGTGGTTGCAAGCTGTTGTACTTTCACTTTGGAAATGTGATGGCTGAAGAAGTCTGCCTGAAAAATAAAAGGAGTCTGGGGTCACCAAACAGTGGCTGTCATCCAGCTGAATAACCAAGGGAGAAGAGCAGTAACCTGAATGGAAGACGATGTTCAATCAGAGAACCCTAGGTCTGGAAGAGATTAGAGATGCTTTCTAACCCAGTTTCCTGATTTTATAGATGAGGAGACTGAGGCCCAGAAAGACTAAGTGATTTGTTGAGGGCTACATAACTAGTTAGCTACAGAGTTAGAACTCAAGTTCCTTGACTACTTGGCTAAGTCCTAAGTTCTTCTGGCTCCTATACTGCCTACTCTGGGGTTTCTATGTGGCAGGATTTTAGAGATAGACACAGACCTCCTGATTTCCCTACCCCATTCCCCATCAAGAGAATTAGACCCTTTGATATTAACAATTAACAATATTAACCATTAACAATGGTTGCCAGTGCTTCTACGTGTTTTGGTTTTTGGCTTAGTTGTTATGATGGAGAGTCTTCTATTTGTGACAAGATTTGTTTATGTAGAAAATTCATCTTAGGACTAATTTCTAGTCTGTGTTCATAAGGGATTTATGTTTGTCCTCATCATGCTTTGATAATTATAGATCATAGATGGAAAGAACTGCAGAAGCCATATAGCCCAATCTCTTTATTTTACAGATGAGAAAATGGGAGTCTTGGAAGGTAACATGACTCATGGGTAGTATGCATCAGAGGTAAGAATAAAATCTAGGAGCTCTGATTATAGAACCAGTCCATTCCACTGTGCTACATTGCTTTCCTAATAACAGGCTATAGAAAAGCATACTTTTTTTTAACTTTAGTTAATACAAATTTAACTCCTATCTATAGGATATTAGGTATGAAAAATTGTACAGATGCATTTTTCCCCTTGGGGCCTTGTCAGTAACCTAGTTATACTTTTTTTTGTGTGTGGGAATGCAGTGAGCAATGAGGCCTTCACTTTACCAAAGTGTAGAGTTGTACAGTTTTGCAGCAGGAATAAGACTATGAAGGAGGATCACTTATTTTTGGATCACTTCTTTCTTTCTTTCTTTCTTTTTTTTGCTTTTTGGAGGGCAATCGGGGTTAAGTAACTTGCCCAAGGACACATGGCTAGGTTTTTTTTGTTTGTGTGTTAAATGTCTGAGGCCGGATCCGAACTCCAGGACCGGTGTTCTACTCACTGCGCCACCTAGCCGCCCCTAGGGTACTACTTCTATAGATGGACCTAGACTTGGGAGAAGGAAGTTAGATAGGAAACACTATTCTTAGAACCTGTAGAGCAGAGATTCTTTATCTGCAGTCTGTAAATGTTCTTTAAAATATTTTGATAATTGAATTTCAATGTGATTGATTTCCTTTGTAATCCTATATATTTTATTTTGTGTATTTAAAAACATTCTGTGCAAGAGTCTTTAGACTTCATCAGATTCCCAAAGGGGTAATGACACAAAAGTGAGAAAAACTCCTGCCCTGGAGTGACTTTAATAGTCTCCTTCTATGTCTTCTGGATGAGTTGGAGAATAGTTGTAGTAGTTTGAAAGGCCCTAGCTTGATTCTGACCTTTTAGTAAAAGAAAATTCAGACTAGTTGGGGAGATGTTTCTCATAGACATGGATTAATACTTACCTGGCTTACTAGAGAAGATTTGTGGAAATTCTACTAAGTTGTGAAAAGTGAGCCAGATATCTGGAATAGGCAAAGGGTATGGAATCCATAGAGTTGGCAGAGGTCTAGAGAGGTATCTGGGACATCAGTCAATTTATTAAGAACCTACTATATGATAAGCATTTAGCTATACTTGGGGATATCAAAATAAAATATAAAATAAAATGGAGAGCATTGGTCTGATTGAATATATGAATTAAGTATTTATTAAATGTTTGCCATGTGAAAAATGCTGGGGATGCAAATAGTGAAGAAGATAGCTCCTCCTCTCAAGGAACTCACATTCTAATGGGGCAGATGATACATATGGAAAGTTTTGACTGCAAGTCAGTTGGAAAGCTCCCATGATCCTTAGAGTGGTACTACAAAGCAGATGGTAATGCCTCTTCTTTAAGGCCATTTTCACTGATAAAATCACATCAGTTTCTGATGTTGCACCATTTGACAGAGTCAAAAACTGGTGGCAATAACTTCCTTTTCTGGGTTTTCAATAGATGTGGCTGGAGCACCTGCAGGAGCAGTTGCCAGTTTGTATCTCCACTGGATTTGTTTCTCAAGATAATTACTGCAAGTACTGGGCTGGAAGCTTTCTTGTTCCCAAAGCTCTTGGGTTCAGGGTCCTGGACTGTCTCTATCCGAGACCAAGAGGAGATTGTGGTCAAGGTGGTGGTAGGTGGTGGTTTGACTTGCGTATGCAGTTTCCTTTCTCTCCTTCAGGGTTCCTTGCTTCTTTAGTATGGTGGATTTCCCTGTCATGTGGATGGCAGTTGATTGGCAGCTCATGGAAAGGGTTGGTCTCTTCACTTCCTTGGGTGACTCTGAGGGCCTAGCTGGAAGCAGGGCCAGTTCTCTAGAGAGGGGTTCTGCTACTTCCAAGGCTTCGTGTACTCATTTCTCTTTTAGTGGTATTTGGTCAGCAGTTGTTGGTGATGACGAAGGTGGGCCCCTTCTCCACAATGATTTCTCTCCTTATTGAGTCAGCATCGACTTGGCAGGAAGCAGGTCTAGTTTTTTTTTTGGGGGGGGGCATTGTTATTCCCAAGGTTCTTGCTCTTAGGGTCCTAGTCCCTGTCTTCATCTGAGTCTGAGGGAGATGGGGTTCAAGGTGGTAGTGATGGTAAATTACCTGGCACATGATGTCTCCCATCCCTCCCTCAGGGAGTCCTGCTGTTTCAGTTAAATTGACTTGCCTGTGAGTGTAAGTCTGAGGGTATCAACACTGGAGCTATTACCAGATTGACAGACAGCTCATCTTATATATCCAATGCTAGCACCAACTCATGAAATAATATGGGAATGGAAGACTGAGATGGTAGGAGCAAGTGGAACTTTTACCAGTTGTCAAGGCAGCAGGGGAGGAGGAACCTTGAGTTTCAGTGTTCTAAGAAGACAGTGTGATTGGCAGAGTGGGGGAATGTTGTCGGCAAAGAGAGACTGTAGACATAGAAGGTACCTTCGTGGTAGGGCAGAGAGCAACATTAAAGTAGTGCAGCAAGCAGTGATAGCACTGACAGAGCCCTAAAGGAAGGAAATCTCCCATGTAGGACCATGGGAAACTTATGTTGTGGAATTGCAAGGGTACTGCAGACTACTGGCACAAAATGCATGGTTTTAAAAATGTGTTTTACTCTTTTAATAAAGAAAGCTTTATTGGTGTCTTTGAATTTTCAGTCCCTCTTGCCTAGAACGCATGCACTGACTATCTGCCATCCTGAAACACTCCCTCTGCTCCCTTCTAACTTCTGGATTCCCTGATTTCCTTTAAGACTCAGACCAAATCCTACCTTTTTCACGAGGCCTTTACCCATTCCCCTAGTTCAGGGGAGGGGAACCTTGAGCCCACATGTGACCCTCTAGGTCCTCAAGCATGGCCCTTTGACTGAATCCCAACTTGGATTTGTTTTGTGAAGTCTGGATTTGGTGACTTCCAGGCTGCAGGTTCCCCATGCCTGCCCTGGTTGCTAAGGTCTTCCCTCTGAGATCATCTTTCTTTTACACTGTACTTTTTTGTATACACAATAATGTTTACATTTTTATCTCACCTCATAACACAAGCTCCTTGAGGGGAGGGACCATGTTGTTGCCTTTCTTTGAATTCCCAGAGTTAGCACAGCACAGAGCACATATGAATCACTTAATTTTTATTGTTTATTTATCGTTTGAGTTAAGTGCCTTTTGAATAGAGATAGTTTCCTTCTTTGTACTTGTACCCAGGACCTAGCACACAGAGTCTGGCACAGAGTAGGTGCTTAACAAATGTTTGTTGGTTGCTTGATCCTAAATTTGCCAGTGTGATGATAGATATTCAATTAAAAGATTTTTTTGAATTTTCTTGGTGAAAGCTTGAGCCAAGAGAGTTTTGTTATTCTTTCTTCCCTAAACCAAGCACCCGTTGCACTATGAGTATCTCTGACAAGGATTATATTTGAATAGTGTCTAATCTACTTAGCCTGGCATTCAAGACATGACAAAATGTCCCCTCACCTATCTCTGTCTTCCATTGTGTCTACATGATGTCTCCTTTGGACAGATCTCTATCCAAGATTATCTCGCCTACTCATTGTAACATGTGCACTGCACATTGCTACCTCCAGTCCTTTCCTTATTCCATTTCCTTTGTTTAGAATGCCTTCTTTCATTCCTTTTGATATAATTTCTACCCTTCCTTCAAGGGCCACTTCAATTTCTACCTTTGTGGTTCTTTCTTTAACCACCCTGACCTTTAGTAATTTCTCCCTCTTCTGAACTCCAGTAGCATTGTGGGTAAAGGAAGTCCTAATTTAAAATGTTACCTAGGCTACTGTAGGAGGTGGAGAACAGAGAGGAATGGAAGCAAGGGAAATATTATCCAGTATATGGAGATAATAGAAAAGGCAGTAATTATTTGTTTTCTACGACAGCAGGAAGGGGAAAACTGGTGGCTTGGATTCATTTAAGTATAAAAAACTCTAGCAGTTTTTTATTCATCTTTCTCAGTTACCAAATTTTCCAGCTAACTACATTGAAATAAAGGAGGTTCTATTATTTTGATGTATGTGTGGAGTGTCTTTTGTGGTATATATTCTATTGTGCAATCTGTAGCACTGCCTTTTATCTGCCAAGGGTTTCATGTGCTTTACCCCTTTTCTGTTGCTTTTGCTCATTTTTCAATTTTTTACACTTCAGCTTGGGTGAGACATAGATGTATGCTAATTATGTAATATTCACAATCTTAAGTGGAAATGTTAAGTATTGAAGTCATTTTCCTTCTATACCAGCTATTATCATATTTTAGAATCCTTTGTCCTTGCACAAAAAGGTGGCCTGTTTGTAGGTATTTCATGTAATTGCTGAGGGATCGTGTGGGGTTTTTAGGGATCCGTTTTTCAGCATTGGGAAAGAGAGACTGGAGGTCAGTTTATTGGTTTCTCCTCAAAAGACTAGGAAGGATGGGGGAATTCTTGAGTAAACACACATTTTTCTCTACACTCTCTCTTAACATTTACCTTTCCCCCTACTTCTCAAAGACATGAAATGGAAATCTGGAATGAAGGAAGAGGCAGAAAGATGATGTATATATCTGGGTGCCAGCCTGTATGAGTGTGTGTGCTCTGTGCCAAAACACACACACACACACACACACACACACACACACACAGATTCACATTGACTATGAAATCTATGAGGTTCTTACAAATTTAAGTGCTGGATCACCAATAGTATGCAACTGCAGCCAGCTTCTTCTCGATTATGGTGACCACATTCATTTTTTGAGGGGGAGATAAGTGTTTGGATGCTATGGACCAATTTATTCTTCTACCATTTTGATACAGAGAGCCTAGAGGAGATTCAAAGCTTTGTACATTTTGTGGCAACACCAAAAACTGTCAATACAAAATCTACCTTCAACACATGACTTTATCTCCCTTAGATGGTTTCTTTAGCTGTAAAACGAGGGGACTGAACTGAAGATTCATCCAATTTCAGCATTCTTTAGTTCCCTCCATGAATAGAACCACAGAATTTGAAGAACCTCAATGGCCATCTGTAGTGCCAATGCAATATTTACGGCACTGACTGTGACTATATATATACCTGCATGGTGCTTGATTATAAAATATGGCAGACTCTCCATATGAAAGACAGAAGCTAAACATTTATTCAGACCAAATCCCAACACCAGTGAACCAATTCCATCATAGTAGCAAAGAAATTAATGTACCACAATGTAATAGAGAGCCATGCCATCCTTTAGCCTTCCCACAAACCAACACAAGCTTAGCTATCCCAGCAGGTGGCAAAAACCAACTTTTACTCATGAGTCTATCTGACTCCTTGCCTGAACTTCCTCTCTCTCCCACCGTCCATCTGCTCTGACACCCAGCTTCCTGTGGACTCTGCTCCCCTCTTCAGCAAACTCCTCCCACCACAGGCTCCATGTGATTACATATTCAGTCTATTAGGGGGCAGAATTCATTTTCAAAGCAGGGAAGGTCTTCAAACCCCCTTAGGCTTATTAAGGGGCAGGGAAGACCTTTAAATTCCAATTCCCTTTACAGCACCTGATCTAACTTACTCCTCAAAGAATCCCTGTAATAACAAAGCTGACAAGTGGTTCCCTAGCTTCTGCTTGAAGACTCCTAATGAGGTTGAATCCATTACTTCCTGGGACAGTCCATGTCACCTTAGGTTAGCTGTAATAGTTCAGAAAATTTTCCTAATGTGAATTGCCCATTACTCTTTTTTCTGTCCTATGGGACTAAACAGAAAAATAATCTAATCCTTCTTGTACATGTTAGATCTTTGCAAACATGAAGACAACCATTATGGTCCCCTGGGTTTCCTCTGCTCCAGGCCAATTGTCCTCATATAACTGATTCTTATTAGTTTCAAGGCCCTTCATCATTCTAGTTGCCCCCTTGTGGATGCTTTCTAGCTTATCGGTCCTTCTTAAACTGTGTATAAGCACATTAATGCAATACTCCAGATATGGTCTGACTAGGGCATATAGGACTATAAAGGGATGATCACCTTTTTATTCCTGCAAGTTAATTCTTTCTTAGTAAAAACCCAAGACTGAATTAGAGTTAGATTTTTTTTTTTGGCTGCCATATGATATTAATGACTCATACTGAGCTTGCAGTCCACTAAAATTGCCAGCTCTTTTTCAGACAAACTACTATCTAACTATGGCTATGAGACAGCTGATGGTGTAATGGATAGAGTACTGTCTCTAGAGTCAGGAAGACTTGAGTTCAAATCTAGCCTCAGACTTTTTACTGGCTGTGTGATTCTTGGCAAGTCACAACTTTTACTTCCGTTTTCTCAACTATAAAATGGGGATGATAATAGCACCTACCTTGCAGGACTGTTGTGAGGATCAAATGAAACAATATTTGTAAAAAAAAAAGTACTTGACATAATTCCTGGCACATAGTAGGCACCATATAAATACATATTCTCTCCCTTTCCTTTCCCTTCCCTATGCATCCTCCATCCTATACTGATGAAGTTGATTTTTTGAACTTAAATTCAAGAGTTTGCATTTTTACCTATTGAATTTTATCTCATTAAATTCAACTCAATGCTCTAGCTTTTTGGATCCCTCTTGGGTGCTCCAGTGTGCTAACTATTCCTTGCAGCTGGTGACACATCATCTATAGGTTGGTCTCAGTAAATGATAGAAATTTTACCCAAGTTAAAAGCACTAAACTGAGCAGAATTCATGGCATCGGTCATAGTACTGTTTGTGCAGCCCTGTTCCTGCCTAGCAAAAACACCTTGTTATTGCAACCTAGACCAAGACAATCCAATGTCACATTATTATTTTTTCGCTTAAGAATGCTTCAACTACAGATCTATCATATCACTTTTATGCTGCTGAGTTTTCTCATATCCATCAGAATAAGAAAATCCATCAAGCTTTTGACTACTTTTTCCTCTGCAAGTAACTGATCTCTGAGAGAATGACATGTAATATAGACTTTGCCATTCGCAAGGCATTGGAAAAACTGCATCTGAAATAAAATCAATACATCGTGCAGTAGTTTATTTACATTTTAAAGTACTGAATGGCAAAGCAATTCATCAGCTAAAGAATCTGGAGCCAAATATATTATGTAGACTCTGACATAAAGCAAAAAACTGGCCCATAAAAGAAATACGAGCACATCTTACCTTCATGATACACGTGCTTGTTTTAGTTAATAGAAATGCCCCAAATCATGCTAACAGAAAGCTGTACATCCATGAAAAGTAAGGAAACGTAGCAGTTAGGGTTGCTATTGTTTAATTTTGGGTTTTCTGATGCAGTTTGAATAAGTAGAAAGGAGAGTTTTGTAGTCAAAATACCTGCCCTAACTTCCTTCCAAATGAACTCCAATCAAATGAAGATAGGATGAGAGTATGTGTGTGTTGGTAAAGATAGAAGGCTAGTGTATTTTCTCAGATTGTAATAAAATGGATTTTCTTGCCTTGATACCTTGGAAGAAAAAGGCATCACAGGGAGGCAGTGGGATATAGGGAAAAGAACACTAACATTGGACCTGAATTCAAATTCTGCCTCAAATGTATGTTACTTGTGTAACTTTGGTCAAGGCACAAGCTCCCTGAGGTTCCTTTTAGCTTTCTACACCATGAAGGGATAGGACTGGAAGGTCAGTCAGCTTTACTTGTTTTGATCTGTGATCCTATGATGTTATATTACCCTTTGAATTTCTGATTGAATAAAAGCCACACATGAGACAGAATTGCTTCATTGCTAAATGGCCAAAACCAAAACTGAGTGTAAAAGAACATGAAGAGCTAGGTGGTGCAGTGGATGGAGTGCCAAGCCTAAAGTTTAGGAAGACTCATCTTTCGGAGTGCAGATCTGAATTCAGACACTTCCTAGCTGTGTGATCCTGGGTAAGTCACTTAGTCCTTTGTGCCTCAGTTCCTCATCTGTAAAATGAGCTGGCGAAGGAAATAGCAAACCACTCCAGTATCTCTGCCAAGAAAACCCCAAAATGGAGTCCCGAAGAGCTGGACACAACTGAAAATGGCTGAACAAGAACAATCATTTTAAATTTTTAAGTAAGCTAACAGAATTTTAATTACAGAATTAATCAAAACCTGATCATTTATATGAGAGAGAGAGGGAAAGAGAGAGAGAGAGAGAGAGAGAGAGAGAGAGAGAGAGAGAGACAGAGAGACAGAGAGACAGAGAGACAGAGAGAGAGACAGAGACAGACAGACAGACAGACAGACAGACAGAGAGACAGAGAGAGGCGCCGAGAAGCCTTAAGTAAAATAGGATCTAGGGCCATAAATATAAATTTATTATAAACATTTTTAAAATGCAGAAGTTTGTTGGGAACCATGACTACTGAGAATGCCAGGGGTATTATTTTCAACTGGAACTATTTTGATATATATACAACTGGGAACGAAGCTGGTTCCGGTTCCATGTGTTCCTATGTGTCTTGCATAAAGGGTGCTATCTAAGTAGAGAGTCCCACCAGGTACAGAGGAGACTAAGCAGAGTCGGTGCCTTACTGAGGAGAACAATCACCCAGTGGCTTCAAATGCTTCAAAACACTTATAAAGAGTGGAAATGGGTTTCTGTTACTCCAGTTATTCTTGTTTCTTGGGATGATCTGCTCTGTATTGTGTTAGCCAAGTGGTGCTCAATGGATAGAATGCTGATCTGCAGTCAGGGAGACCTGCATACAAATCCTACATCAGGCGCTTACTAGCTGTGAAGACCCTGGGCAAGTCACTTCATTTCATTCAGAAACAGTTTCCTCATCTGTAAAAACAGGGATAATAGTCACCTCTACCTCACAGGATTATTGTGAGGAACAAATGCGTTAACACATGTAAAGAGCTTTGCAAACCTTAATATGCTATACAAACATTATTATTGTTATTTATGATAAAAATTATTATTTCTTAAGGCAATGGGATAGAGATTCCATCACCTATAGACCTTGCTATGTAATTGAAAAGAGGAACTAACTTTTGGCCAACATAACACTGGACTTTTTTCCTGAAATTTATATGGTACCAGAAACTTATGGCTCCATAATATTTTAAATAAAAACTTGTTAGCAGAAGCTTTTGAACTCCATAGTTTTCAGTGGTAGTCATTAATAGTTATAACTTGCATGCAATTTGTTATTTCTGGTACTTTTTAAACAGTTTGTGTTATTTTCATATGAAGGAAAGTGATGTCTGTGTTTGTAAGTTCAGTTCAATGTCATATTAGGGTGTAAAGAGTAAATAAACTTAGACTCCATAAGCTCTAATTACTTCATATCATATTCATCCATGGCATAATTAGAGTACTGGGCCTGGAAAAAGAAAATTTGGGTTTAAATGTCCCCCTGACATGCAGCTGCATGACTTGGGGGAAGTCAGCTTCCCTTGGTGTGAGACACCTCCTTAACACTAGCTACTAATCACAGAAGGGCTGCAATCTTTTGGTGAAGGAAGTTCCCACATTAGGAATCCTACTGATAAACTCACTGGATCACTCTGTATTCTCATGTGTACATTCATAGCTTGTTAAAAGTAGCATCACCTTAGAGTTCAAATACTTGCCCAAGGTGACACAGTGAGTTAGTGGCAGGGTCAGAATTTCAACCCATCCTTCTCTTTCAGAATAGGAATGTGACACCATACTCTCCCACCATACTCTCCTTGGCTTATTCTTTTTATCTCCTGTATATAAGCAGTGCCCAATACTCTGGCCCTGTCCTTTTTCCCTCTTCTTTCTGAATTCTCTCCTTTGTCAACCTTTTTTCCCATTCCCATGACTTTGACTGTCACCTCTAATTATATTGTTTTCAAATATGGGTCCCTAGCCCGAACTTTCTCCTGAGCACCCAAATTGTATTCCCAAATGCTTGGTAGACATCCTAGATCACCTGGTAATGCTTCAAAAGTCAGTGACACATCATCTTTCTCATGACACTTGTTCCTCCTTTGTATTCTGCTAGCACCATCAACCATTCCACCAGTCACTGATAACTACAGACCTGGGAGTATTTTTTTTTTACTTTCCTAATTCTCTTAAAACACTCAGCATAACCAGTTGCTTATCCTGTGATATATACTACACCCCCAGCAATGCCACTACTAGCTGTTGCTTTTAGAATAGTCTTTATAGAGCACAACTCTGATGGGGTCACTTTCCTGTTTTCAGAAATCCTTAGTGGCTCCTCATTGTCCATAGGACCAAGTCTGGATTCCTTAGCTCATCTTTCAAGGTCTACCATAATAATATCCTAGCTTATCTTTCTAGCTTTATCTTCTACTATTTCCTACATAAGGATTATGTTCCAAGCAAATTGCTTTATTGTCTCTATGCCTTTGTTTATGCTTTCCTCTCTGTCTGAAATGCCTTTCCTTCACTATCTCTGTCAGAATCCTATCCATCCTTTCTTTGTGTCCTCATTTATCTATGCCACTAGGATCACAGGATCTAGGGCTAAAAGAGAAAGCAGAGACAACTGGTCTAACCTCTTCATTTTACAGATGAGGAGAAGCCTAGAGAGATTAAGTGATTTGTCCATGGTCACATATGTAGAAAGTTTCAGATCATCTTGACTTGAAATTTACTAAACCATGATGTCTGTCTGTCTACTAGAGGATGAGTTTCTTAAAAGTACTGATTGATATCTGATCAGGGACAGTTTGTTGTTTACTTTTGTTCCCTCCCCAGCTTCCCCCCGCCCCCGCCATCTCCACTTCCGTCAGCATACATGATGGATGACTTGGATAATTTGGATGACTTGTATATTACAGAGAGGTCTGTTTGCAAAGATTTTCTGTTTGGGAGGAGAGAGAATCAGAAATGTAAACATACTACTAGAATAAATGATACCATCGTCACTTTCTAACTGTCTTGTATTGTCATTCTTAACTTGAATGTTGGAGAGGCAATGTGATGTAGTGGAGAGGGGATTGACTTCAGAGACAGAGTGACCACGCTTGAAGTACTAGCACTGACAAATACTGGCTGTGTGACCCTGGGCAAGTCACTTAACTGCTCAAAACCACAGACAACTCTCCAGACACTATGTTACAGAGAACATGCCAATCTGTATTCCTTAGACCAGTGAAATAATACAAACCAATCATTTCGAATTGATGTCATTTCTGACATTTCATTAAAAGAAGTACAATAAAGATATGGGAGTGAAAGGAAGAGCAATAGAAAAGAATAAGGAAGCTGTCAATAATTTCAAGATGCTACATTTAACCATGTATGTACAATGTAAAGATGAATTTAAAAATCACTCCATGACCCCATTTTGAGGTTTTCTTGGCAAAGATACTAGAATGATTTGCCATTTCCTTCTTCAGCTAATTTTATTGATGAGGAACTGAGGCAAACAGGGTTAAATGATTTGTCTAGGGTCACACAGTTTGTGTCTGAGGCTAGATTTGAATTCATAAAGATGAGTCTTCCTGATTCTAAACCCAGAACTCTACCCACTGTGCCACCTACCTGCCCCATTTATAGTATATATAAAAGAACCCAGACATAATAGATGCCATTTTTACTGATTAAAATATTTGAATTTAATTCAAGTTGTAACTGAAAGTAGAATCTTATCTAAAATTGCTAGTTTGTTTTAAAAAACAATGAATTCCTCCAAATTATCCTTCAACTTTGAGATCTTATGGATTAATTGTTTCATTGGTAGTGAACTTTGTCTCATGCTCATGTTTACTGTCTTGTAAGTTTATTGTAATTTAAAAATTAAGTTACCCTGGTGTCCATTAATATTTTCATTTGTAGTTAAAAGTGTCAAAATTATTTTCCTTAAAAGTATTTTATAATGTTTATTTCTGACTAAATTAGACTAATTAACCATTATTATTATTTTTTTTTTAAAGCAATTGGGGTTAAGCAACTTGCCCAAGGTTATATGGCTAGTCATTATTTATGTGTGGGTGCTCATTTTCTGAGGCCGGATTTGATCTCTGGTCATCCCAACTCCAAGGCTGGCGCTCTTACTCACCACGCCACCTAGCCTCCCCTTTAGGGCAATTGGGGTTAAGTAACTTGCCCAAGGTTACACGGCTAGGTTTTTGTTTGTGCGGATTAAGTGTCTGAGGCCGGCTCCGAACTCAGGTCCTTCTGACTCCAGGGCCAGCTCTCTATTCACTGCGCCACCTAGCTGCCCCTCTAATTAACCATTCTACTCCCTTTACTTCCATTATTTTAAAGTGAGATTTTGCTGGATTTTCTAGGAAAGAATTGCTTTTCATATGACCTCTCATGAAGCGTTTACATGTTGTTTGTTTACGGAGGTATTCTGACTGACTGACACAGTGGTTGGTGACACTGGCTGGAAGCAATTAATGTTGACAAGGCTGCCCTCACTTCTGAGAATTTGCCTTGGGCAACAAAATGAAGCTCTGAGTCATTGTTCTGAGGCCAAGATATGTGGAAGCTTAGGCAAAAGTCTTCTGTGTGCAATAATGGGTCCTGCATGTCTGATTTAGGATCTTTTCTTTTAACTGCAGATGCCCAGGCTTGACTACTGTCATTCTAGACCATTGCTTTCTTCCCTTTTTAAAAATATGTTGTCTCTAAGGGTGTTTTCTGTCCATTATACTTTATTCCTCCTATATTGTAGGTGCTTCATTTCCTGTTCCCCCCCACCTCGTGTGTGTGTGTGTGTGTGTGTGTGTGTGTGTGTGTGTGTGTACATCTGTGCCTGTGTTTGTTACTAAGCTTCCTTTCTGTTCTTACTGATCTTTTCTGGTAGACATACTTGTAGGCCATTTTCTCCTGCTTTTAAACACAGAATCAGCGATTCACAGAAGCCCCCATAACTCCTGTTGCTGCCACCTAGCTGAAATTTTAGCTTGCAGTGCCAAAGCAAGAGGTTGGTAATATATTTTCAAATCAGACCTGCCTCATAAAGCCATGGATAAATAATGGAAATTCTGAGTTATGAGGGATTTTAGGGTCCTCTAGTCAAACTCCCTAATTTTACAGATTGAGGCCGAGGCTTACAGAATGTAAAAGATTTTCTCAAGGTCAAGTCACTAGTTAGTGATAGAGACAGACCTAAGAAACAGGTGTTTTGATTATCAGTCCAGGGTTCTTTCCAGATACAGTAATGCTTAAATATTTCCATTTATTATTTTCTGTAGACATATTAACCATTATAATTTTAATTATTTTTGCATTTAAGAACCACATCTGTAACTATTCTTAGAATAAAAACATCAGCTCTCTTTATGAATGGATTAATCAGTATAACTAGTTATAATGTTAATGCTTCATTGGATTTTTCTTATTAATATAAAATTTGTTATAATGCATCCTGTTTATTCACTGCAAAATGTTAATGTTAATTTTATATATGAACAAGTATCAGTGTGGTTTCAAATATTTGTAATTATAAGGTCAAATACTGCTCAAGGTCCATACTTCCCCTTAGAAGGTGGGGGGAGTAGAGATAGCAAGGGCAGGGCAGATGCATTTGGTTGCTTCTTTCTGCTCAAGACCCCCTAGCTTCTAGTTAACAAAGAGTAAAAGGATCCCTTTTGAAACATTTGCAGGATGATGCAGAATCTAAACTTCTGCCATATGGTCACATTGTAATAATTATGTACCAAATGTTTGGGAAGCTAACTCTGTGTTAAAGAAAATTGAGGAAAACATGAATATATGCTAGTATCTTCAGAATATAAAACAAGATTATTTGTTCAACTGATCATGTTAAAAGGAAGATGATTCCTCTTATGCTTTTTACATCTGTATTATAGGTATGTACCCCATGAAAGTAAAATGCTTTAGTTTGGAAAGGCATACAAAACACAATGTTTTAAAGCATTAATAAAGCTCATTTTTAAAACTTCCTATGCTAGAAGGAATTGAAGTATCATATTATGTGTGTATTCATGTATTTGATTTTAGAGATCCATTCTTTAAGAGCAGATATCTGATTTTTTTTTCTTGGTCTTTGTTACAGACTTTTTCATGGTTTATTTTTACTTCCCAACAGCCCTTAATTCTTGTCTTGGTTAGTTGAAGAACCTGGTAGTGCTTTCTATTTTACTTCATAGAACATTACTTGCTAACAGATAGTGGAGATAGAAGAATAGTGTCCATATGCTATTTTAAGGTATTGCTGGGGATTTTTATTTCAAATTCTTTAAATTTATCACTAACTAATGAAGGTATCATTCCTTATTTCACTGAATTCAGGCATTTTTTATTGGGCATTAATTAATTATTAAATAATAATTATTATTAAATAATTAGATATTGAGCTAATGACCTCAACTGCTTCAGCTTAGTGGAGGAAAAAGCTCAATAGTTTAAGGAAAGAAGGTGACATGTTTAATAAAATATTCTTCTTAAAAAATTCAATCTTCAGCTAGACCTAGCTTGAAATTCAAAGTAGTATGTTTGTTTTTATTCTTAGAGGAGTTATAGTTGATATACCAGACAGTTTTGTTAGTACAATGAGAGCTTGCTTGCCAGATGAATTATGTTTTCTTGTCTTTTAGGTCAGCATAGGCATTATCAAGTGTTACATACTAGAATTCAGCCATTTTAGAAAAGCAGATGGATTTTCCTATATTCCTCTGAAATTCCTACATTCATTCATGTATCATTAGGCTGTAGCAATATGGCTTCTTGTCCCTGCCTTTAACTGATAGGAGACAGTAAGAGAAGAGAAAACCAAGGAAGCAAAGTAGCAGAAATATTCATCCTACTCACAAATTTAATGAGACTACCTGTGGATTGATGGCCTGTGCTTTTTATGTTTTTGAACTTTAGCATTATTTCTTAAGATGTTTCTTTCTCACTTGTTGCTAGGTTCACAAAAAGGAACATGATGGTTTTCTGGGAACAATAAAATTCAACAAGCACTTATTAATCACTTGTTTACTATTGTCAGAGCCACGAACAAAGCTCTGGGGGGAGATAATCCATCAAAGGACCAGTCAAGATTATGTGCTGGGCACTGTGCTAAGCTCTTGAAATATGATGAAAGGCAAATATATCTATATCTCTACCTCTATCTAAATATTATCTCTTATATACAAAGTATATATAGAGTGACTTCAAAGGGAGGATGGGGTGAGGTAAGGGGAAAAGCCTTCTGTAGGAAATGGAATTTGAGCTAATGACTTCCACTCAGCAACAGTCTCAGCCTAGTCCAAGTCTAGCCCAAGATGTCCCCATCCAAAAGTTCATGGCCACAGGTGTCTAGTCCAAGGTGTGATTGAAAGGGCCTAGCCCAAGACAGCAGCCTTGAAGTATTTGAAGACAAATCCTTTGCAGATGTTGACTTTACAAAAGGTCTAGATAAAGTCTTGGAGGAAAAAAATGTCCTAACCACAGGAATTACGGTAGTACCTGGAAAAAATGAGACATGAGATACAGAATGGAAAAGCTCAGTAGGGAAGAATGGCAAGGAAAATGTACATGTTAGAACAGGTGGTGAAAAAATTCACCGAAGAATCGAATGCCTTGACAGTTAGTCAAGTAGAAAATGACTCAATGAAACAATAAGAAATATTAAAACAAATTCATAAAACTGACAAAAACAGAAGAAAATGTGAGAACCAAAAGAAAAAAACTGACTTGGAAAACAATCTGAGGAGAAGTAATCTAAAAAATTATCAGATTTTATGAAGACCATAATTTTAAAAAGTCTGGATGTCATTTGGAGAAATTATAAAAATTCTCACAACTCTTAGAACTGTAGGGCAAAGTGAAGCTAGAATCAAATTGTCATCTTTTGAAAGAAACTACAGAATTCAAATTCCTGGGAATTTCATAGACAATATTGCAAACTTCTAAGTAAAAGTAAAAATACCATAAATAGCCAAAAAGAAGACATTCCTGTACCAAGGAGCCGCAGTAAGGGTCGCATAAACAGCTGCTTCTCTCTTATGGAGAGAAGAGCTTGGAATAAGATTTTAAAAGACATGAAGGATTTTAACTAAGAAAAACCGATCTGGTAAATATATATATATATAATATTATGGGATTGGGGAATGGAAACAACTAGCTTTTCATGGAATATAGATATTCAAAGCACTCCTGATAAAAAAGGTCAAACTGAGTAGACATCTTGAAATAAAAATGTAGGAACCAAAAGAAGCATAGAAAGGCACATATATTTATTTAATTGAAGGGAATATATGGGGATTTGTTGTTTACATGTAACAAGGAAATAAGAAATAAATATTTTCTTAATCCTAGTATCTTTAAGGGTGATAAAGGTAAAAATTGTAGAAGGCATATGGGTGGTGCTATGTTTTAATGATTGTAGAAGATAAAAACGGGAGGGACATGGGACTAGACTAGGGAATAAAGAAGGAAGAAGAGGACAAAAGTCATTATCGCCTAATAGAAGTACCTGAGGTACAGAATATATAGACATGGATAGAATGAGAACAGGCATACCATGAACTTCACTTTCATCTTAACCAGATAAAGGAAGAATAAATGCAATTCTATGCATGTGCACACAGAGAAAATTGAAAAAATATCATAAATGCATTAAACTCAAAAGGGAAATAACGAGGGTTAGAGATGGGAGAGGGCTAGAGAAAGTGTTGTAAAGGGAGAGTAGGATAGGTAAAGAATGGTTATAAGTAAAACAAACTAAAAAATTTTTTTGGAGGGCAATTGGGGTTAAGTGACTTGCCCAAGGTCACATGGCTAGTTTTTGTGTTAAGTGTCTGAGGTCAGACTTGAACTCAGGTCCTCCTGACTCCAGGGCTGGTGCTCTATTCACTGCGCCATCTAGCCGCCCCCAACAAACTAAAATATTAAAGGGAAGAATGTGATGAGAAATATAAGGAAAAGAAGAAAGAATAAAAATCTGGGATGAGATATAGGATAAGGGCCAACGGGAACAGAAGAGTTGTAATGAAGAGGAAACAGACTCTTTCACCAATAGGATCACAAGTATCAAGCAAACTCTTTTTACCATATTTTTCTTTCTAAAATGTGAGTAAGGAGATGGAAAAAATAAAAGAAAACAGGATGGATTGAAATATACAATCAGCAGTCATAACTGTGAATGTGACTGGGATGAACTCACCCATAAAATGGAAGAAGATATTAGAATGGACTAGAAAAAAGAATCTGACAATATGTTGTTCACATGAAACACAGTTGCAAGATAAACATTCCTGTAGAATTCAAATGTATTGCCTAAACAACAACAACAAAAAAGCAGGGGTAGTATGTATGTTTTCAGATAAAGCTACAGTCAATATAGAGATGATTAAAAGAAGATAATCAGAGAGATATTCAAGAGGCAGTTGATGATATAACACTATAGGTCAGAAGAGGATAAATAAATCCAAAAACATTTGTTAAACGCTTATTTTGCAGCAAGCACTGAGCTAAGGCCTGGAGATAATAAAAGGGCAAAAATAGTTCCTGAATTCAAGGAGTTTATATTCTAATGAGGGACTCAGCATGTAAATAAATATGATACAACTTGATACATACAGAATAGATGTTAAGTTACTTGCCTAAGGTCACATAGCTAATAAGTGTCTGAGGTTGAATCTGAACTCCTTGTCTTCAGGTCCTTCACTCTATCTATCCATTGTGGTACCTAGCTGCCTATAGGAAGGAGTACCTATGTGGATGAAACCACAGGTCCTTAAAGTAAGTGTAGAATACTGATGGTGGTGGTTGAAAATGGAGGCAGCGTGCTTGCTAAAGTAGAATCAGGAAGATTTGGGTTTCAATCCCCCCTTTGACACTAAATAGCTACATGACCATGGGAATCACCCAAATCTCAGTTTCCTTCATTGTAAAATAGGGTTAAAAATAACATAGGACCTATCTCAGTGTTGTCGTGAGAGTCAAATAACATAAGCAAGCCCTAAAGCACTAGATACACGCTAGCTATTACAATAATGATGATATTACCGAAGTACTCCCCACCGTGAAACAACAACAACAACAACAACAACAACAACAACAACAACAACAACAAACATGGAAAGTAGAGACAGACATTTTCAGATTGTCAAAGTTAAGATTTTAGGAAAGGTCAAGTATTAGTGCTGACCCCAGGAGAGCTAAAGTTCTATCAAAATCCTTGGCTGAAAACTAGTTGATTTTTCAAATTGAGCAACTCTGACCTACCCTAGACAGTTGGGTGAGAAAAGAGTTGGTTACTACCACACATTATCTGAACGAAGAGCTAGGTCTATTTGAAACATAGTCTTTCTTCTAGTTGTCAACAAAGGAAATGTGAAGAAACAAAAGGGTGAAGGTCCCCAAAGTAAAGAAAAGGATGACTCGGCCCCACAGGTAGAAGTTACAGAAGAAACTCAGAAAAGATTTTCACAGAAAGTAAGTCATATATTCATAAGCACAAAATGAATCCAGTGATTACCAGTTGTCCAAAATTGCATGACTAAAATTCGGAGGCACATGGTCAAACGTTGTTTAAAAAGACAACATTTTAGGATCTGTTAATTTTGTTTTATTTGAGAGTTTTACAAAACACCTCTCCCAACAAACACTTTCTACCATTAAACCATATATGTATTGTCACAGTCGAATTAAGTTGGTTAATTTTTAGAAATATGGCTATTTTCTTCTTCCTGTTTTTTTTCCCTCCCTTGGTAGTATTAGAAAATTAAATGGCAAATAAAAAAAATGATTCTAACTATGTTGTAGGGTTGGAAAATTCTGTGGTTGCTCAGTAACATTTTATAACATGGTGATGCAATTCAAGACTGGAGGGCGATTTATAGGTCAGTGGCAACAACATGGAGATGTGTATTTATGTTTGAATGTGAAGTCACAGTGACCTTTTTTCCCTTTTTCCTCTATCTCTTGGGTGATCTAGGTTTTCCAGGTATAAATTACTTAAATGATTTTCTTTCCTCCCCTTTCTTACTTTCTTCATTACTGCCTCTTCTCATAGAATCATATTCCAATACCTAATAATGTGGATTCTCTGGTTATGCCTTTAACATAAAGTGTGATTCAAGATTTTGACACTTTTTATTGGAGGAAAAATGGAAATGTTACCATTATCACCTAGGATTATAGTTTATTCAGATGTTAATTTTATCTGGATAGTGTAATCATCACTTATACATCTCTAGGCAGCTGCCAAGGTTGTTTCAAAGATTTAGGCCATGAATAATTGGAATATAAGAAACTCCAAATGAGCATAGAGTAGTAGAGAGGGTCAGGATGACCTGGGTCCATTAGCTCCAGTTTCTGATAAATATAAGCTCTGTGACTCTAACCAAGTCATTCAAATTCTTAGTGACCTAGATAATTTTCAGTGTCTATTTACAGATGAATTGCCAATTGTCATCATTGAAGGGCACGTCCATGTTAGGAGTTCTAGATACTGGGGAAAGAACAGACTAAAAGAAAAAAAAAAGAAACTTTTTAAAAAGTATATGGTGGAGGCAGCCAGGTGCTGCAGTCAATAGAGCACTGGCCCTGGAATCAGGAGGACCTGAGGTCAAATCTAGCCTCAGTCACTTAACACTTACTAGCTGTGTGATCTTGGGCAAGTCACTTAACCCCAATTTCCCTGCCTGCCTTCCTCCTCCAAAACCAACAATATATGGTGTCTCCCTGATTTAGATCTCCTGGGTAATGAGACCACTCTAGATTCTCAACTTGTATATCCCAAGGCCAGGCTAACATTCGGATATAGAATGAGATTTGCTAGAAAGTTTTGAAGTTTTGAGAGGGCCTTTTTGGTTGGCTTGAGATAGTCATGGGATTCTCAACTGATAAGTTGTGGGCCCATCCATTCTGTATGCCACTGACTAGGGCTCTTCATTATCCCTTTTATCATTTAAACTTATATTTCAGTTCAGGAGATGTTGTTTTTTATTGGGCAGGATTGGAGTGTCTAAGGAAGCACCTATGTGTTGCATGCTGCTTGCTCTGTGTTTTTTGTTAACTGCTAAAGTTAGACAATCTTTTACTATTGTGGTTATAAAATTGCATCTTGAGATCAGCAACAGAAGCTGAACAAACCCAATTGAAAGTTCTTACATATTCCTATACTGAACTTGCAGTGGAGTTTACCTTTCAGTGAACTTGGTCCATATTGTGATGCCTAAAGCTTTTTATTCCTGGCTGGAGTGTTTGAGTTCAGCGAAGGTTAATTACAGGAGGAAGGATTTAGGAAAGCAGGAATACGGTCTAGGTTATAAACAGGCTACATATTTTGAATTCTTTGAGATACAGTCTGCTTGTGGATGGCTGCCAGTTGACACAATGGCATAATTTGCTTTTTTTTTCTTTAAGCAAGGAAGCTCATTCAGTAGAAATGTCCCAGTTCAGACCTTAATTTTTTATGATCTTAAGTACAGTTTTATGGTTTAAAATGTTGAATACTCAGGAAAGACCTCTGTACCAGCAGTAGGTACTCTATGTGCTTGTGGTTGTGGAGAAGGAGAAGAAAGAAAAATAAATACACAATGTGTCTATTGACCTTGATGGGAAGCTTAAATTTAATGAGAGAGATAGAATCAACACACATTAAGTAAAAAACAACACCCTCCCCCAATATCCGAGATCAAAGAATAAGCAAATCAATATATAGGTATTTAGGACTGTATATGTAACTGGTTCTCAGTTTGATTTGAGTGACTACCTCCAATTAGGAATTGTTGGAAAACAGAAAGCCCTATTTCTTTTATTTTGTGAAGAAAAAAAAATTAAAGCAACTTTAATTCTCCTTAGTCTATGGCAACCAATCATTGCTGAGGTTAAAATAATTTTTTTGTATAGCAAGACTATTAATTAAAATAAACGACCACTGTATTTTCTAGAGAAATACTTCTTATTGATATTTGTCGTTCTGTCAAACCCATTAAAATAGAAATTTTATCTGCTGGCAAAATGTGATTCACCATGTAAACACTATTTAGTGACAATTCAGCATGTTTTCCTTTATAAAATTTTGAAATTTAGGGACACATTACAATTCTAATTTGAGCCTATTAATCAAAAGGGATCATGTGATAAATTAAAAATATTCTAAATTTAACATCTTCCCAAAATGAACATTTGCATATACAAAATTAAAAAGCATGATAATATATGAAATTGTGAATCCCTATTTCAGACAGCTTGCTTTTTAAATAAAAAGTATATAATAAATTTAATGTTATTTTCAAAGCTATTCTGTTTTTTTCTTCTGATCTTCCTACTGATTTTTTTTCTGTGCATTTGAAAGCATTTCAAGTGTCTCTTTTTAGTTTCCTTTTTTTTTTTTTTTTTGGTTTTCAACACAGTCTTTAGCTCCCTTCTTCTACAACCCTCTCCAAGAGAAAAAAGAAGAAAAAAAAAAGAAAAAAATTTGATTGTTTTTTGTAATTACTCCAATCAAGCAAAACAGATCCATACATTGGTCATGTCTTATGCTTCATATTGTAACCTTGAGTCCATTAACTCTTTGTCAGGGGGTAGGTAACATCATCATGAGTCCTCAGAGTCATGGATTTAGAGTACTTAAGTTTAGCAAAAACGGTTTTTCTTTACTGTTATTTTTTTATTAAACAAATGCTTTATTAACTTCTGTTTTACATCATTCATTTCTGCCAGATTTTGAGTTACAATTATTTTTCCCCTACCCACCCTCCCAGAATAGCAGTCCCATAGGATATCGCTTCCTCCAATCTGCTCTCTCCCCTATCTTCTCCCATACCCCCTTCGACTTTTCCATTAGAGGAAGGTGAATTTTTGTGTCCCAATGCCTGCACATCTTATCTCCCAATTACAAGCAAAAGAGTATCAATAATAGTATTTATATATATATATATTTAAAAATAAATATTTTTATATATATTTGAAACATTAAAACCTCGGATTTCAGATCCATTTCCTTCCTCTCTTGTCACGCATTCCCTCTGGGAAGATAAGTAATTTAGTATATGTTGTACATGTCTAGCTATGCAAAACATTACCATAGTAGATATATTGTACAAGGCTGCTTATAATTCCCTCCCACTCATCCCACCCCCCACCTGGTCCATTCCCTACATGATCCTGTCCCTCTTCTATAGTGGGTACTTCCAACCTCCCCTCCCCCTAAGGATGCCCTCCCATCCATCATCCCTCCTCACATCCCCCTTCCCCCTATTCTGCTGCAGGCTGAGATATCCCATTTAGTATGTATGTCATTCTCTCCCAAATTCAATGAGAATGTGGTTTTGCCTTTTTGCCTTCCTATTCTTCCCCTCCCTTACAACCACTTCCCCTTGCTTCTTCTACATGAGATAGTTTACCCTATCCTGTCTCTCCCCATCTCCTCTTGCCACTTTCCTCTCTCACATCATAATTTCACCCCTTGAGTATCCTCCCGCCCCAACAAATTCAACCTGTGCCTTCTATCCATGTATAACTGTAAACATATATACATACATTCACATATGTATTCATATGACCATACACCCTTCTTACATTATTTTCATACTGAGAAAGATTTCATCAATCACAGTTATTGTTTTTCCATATAGGAATGTAAATAGATCAACTTTGATAAGTTCCTTTTGATTTTTTTCCCTGATTACCTTCTCAGGCATCTCTTGCTTCTTGCGTCTAATTGTCAAATATTCTATTGAACTCTGGTTTTTTCCTCAAGAATGCTTGAAAGTCCTCTATTCCACTGAATGACCATATTTTCCCCTGAAACAAAATACTCAGTTTTGCTGGGTAGGTGACCCTTGGGTTCATTCCCAGATCTTTTGCCCTCTGGAATATCATATTCCATGCCCTTTGATCCCTCAGTGTAGAAGCTGCCAGGTCCTGGGCTATTCTGATTGTGTTTCCACAATATTGAAATTGTTTCTTCCTGGCTGCTTGTAGTATTTTCTCCTTGATCTGGGGATTCTGGAACCTGGCTATAATATTCCTGGGAGTTTTCTTTTTGGGATCTTTTTTGTGAGGTGATCGGTGGATTCTTTCAACCTCTATTTTGCCCTCTGGATCTAAAACAACAGGGTAGGGTTCCTTGAGAATTTCTTGAAGGGTGATTTCTAGGTTCTTTCTTTGATCATGGCTTTCAGGTAGTCCAATAATTTTTAAATTGTCTCTCCTGGATCTGTTTTCCAGGTTAGTGGTTTTTCCCATGAGATATTTCACATTGCCTTCTAATCTTTCATTTGTTTGGATCTGCTTAACAGCATCTTGATTTCTCATAAAGTCATTAGCTTCCATTTGCTCCAGTCTAACTCTGAAGGAATGAATCTCCTCAGTGAACTTTTGAGATTCTTTTTCCATCTGGCAAATTCTACTTTTTTTTTTATTTTTTTTATTTTTTAAAGCAATTGGGGTTAAGTAACTTGCTCAAGGTTACACGGCTAGTCATTTGATTTATGCGTGGGTGCTCATTTTCTGAGGCCGGATCTGATCTCGGGTCATCCAAACTCCGAGGCCGACGCTCTTACTCACTGCGCCACCTAGCCGCCCCTTTAGGGCAATTGGGGTTAAGTAACTTGCCCAAGGTTACACGGCTAGGTTTTTGTTTGTGTGGATTAAGTGTCGGAGGCCGGCTCCGAACTCAGGTCCTTCTGATTCCAGGGCCGGCGCTCTATTCACTGCGCCACCTAGCCGCCCGCAAATTCTACTTTTTAAGGCATTCTTCTCCTCATTGCCCTTTTGGGCCTCCTTTGCCATTTGAGTTAGTCTATTTTTTAAGGTGTTGTTTTCCTCAGTCAGGCTGTTGAGCCTCATTTCATACTTTTCCTGCATCCTTCTCATTTCTCTTTCCAATTTTTCCTCCACTTCTCTTATTTAATTTTTAAAGTCCTTTTTAAGGTCCTCTATGGCCTGCAACCCGCTCATGTTTTCCCCTGGGACTTTTGGAGCAGGACTTCTGACCTCACAGTCCTTTTCCTGCTCTATGCCCCCAAAATAGGAGTCTAGGGTTGCATTTTTCTGTTTCCTTTGCCTTGGCATGTTGCCACTTAATTACTTGACTTTTGGGCTTGTTGCCACACTATGGCTTTAAGGCCAGATAGAGGAATTTTCATCCCGAACGTGTGGGGGGCAACTTCTGTTTCTGGCAAACTGTAAACCCACCCACGACTTCTACCCGAGATCACAATCCAGATCCAGGGAGGTTAAAGCAAGAGCTATTACCCCCCAAGACTGATCGTTGGATCTCCCTACAATTCGCATGCTAAGAGCTGGAGCTGCCTCTGAAAACTACAAAATGGCGTGTCTCCTCAGCGGCTTCTAGCCCCCAGGGGAGAAAGACAACGCATTCCCCAAATACCGGTCCCAAAGTCCATAGGACACTAACCTCTTACTTTGTCCTAGGCATGTCTGTTGATAATTCTGGACTCACCAAAGCTCCTGGTTTTCTGGGGTTCCTCCAGCCGGCTCTTGGCCCTGCTGCCCTGGGGCTAAAACCTTGGCTCACTGGGACCTCGGCTCCGGCTCGGCTTGGCTTCCTACGCTCTGCGTGCTGCTGGCTCCCAGACCGCTGTGCTGGTCCTTCCTGCAGGGCTGCTGGGCTGTCCTCAGCGGGAAGGTAGCTTCTCTGTGTCGTTCTGTGGGTGCTGGGGCTCCAGAAGTTGTTCAGAGTCCCCTTTTACATAGTTTGGGGGAATCTGGTGGTAGAGTGGCTTGCATGAGCTGTTTCTACTCCGCCATCTTGGCTCCACCCCCCCAAGTTAGTCTATTTTTTAAGGTGTTGTTTTCCTCAGTCAGGCTGTTGACCCTCATTTCATACTTTTCCTGCATCCTTCTCATTTCTTTTCCCAATTTTTCCTCCACTTCTCTTATTTGATTTTTAAAGTCCTTCTTAAGGTCCCCTATGGCCTGCAACCCGCTCATGTTTTCCCCTGGGGCTTTTGGAGCAGGACTTTTGACCTCACAGCCGTCCTCTCACTCCATGCTTCGATCCTTTGTGCCCCCAAAGTAGGAGTCTAAGGTTGCATTTTTCTGTTTAGTTTGTTTCCTTTGCCTTGGCATGTTGCCACTTAATTACTTGACTTTTGGGCTTGTTGCCACAGTATGGCCTGGCGCCAGACAGGAACTTTCTCCCCGAACGTGTGGGACGGGGGCAACTTCCATTTCTGTCAAGCTGGAAACCCACCCACAACCTCCACCCCAGATCACAACCAGATCCAGGGAGGTTAAAGCAAGAGCAATTACCCCCCAAGACTGATCGCTGGATCTCCCTACAGTTCACAGGCCAGGAGCTGGAGCTGCCTCTGAAAACTACAAAATGGCATGTCTCTTCAGCAGCTTCTAGCCCCCAGGGGAGGAAGCCGACGTGTTCCCCCAGTACTGGTCCCAAAGTCCATAGGGCACTAACCTCTCACTTTGTCCTAGGCATGTCTATGTTGATAATTCTGGAATCACCACAGCTGCTGGTGTTCTGGGGTCCCTCCAGCCGGCTGCTGACCCTGCCGCCCTGGGGCTAAAACCACGACTCAGGCAGACCGGACCTGTGCTCCACTCCGCCCTCTGCCAGCTCCCAGACCTCTGTGTTGGGCTGCTGGGCTATTCTCAGCGGGAGGTTAGCTTCTCTGTGTCATTCTGTCGGTGCTGGGGCTCCAGAAGTTGTTCAGAGTCCTCTTTTACATAGTTTGGAGGTGATCTGGGGGAAGAGTGGCTTGGGCGCACTGTTTCTGCTCCGCCATCTTGGCTCCGCCTTTACTGTTATTTTTACTGTACGTATTGTTCTGGTTCTGCTTGCTTCACTCTGCCTCAGTTCATATAGGTCTTTCCAGGTTTCTTTTTTTTGTTATCTCTTACAGAACAGTAATATTCTATACAATCATATGCCATTATATGTTCACCCATTCCCCAACTGATAGTTCTTTGTTACAACAAAAAGAGTTTCTATAAATAACTTTTTATATATGCATCCTTTTTATTTTTTATCACTTTGAAGCATGGGCCTAGTAGTGGTAGCTGTGACTCCAAGGATCAAAAGTCACAATATAGTGGCTTTTGGGGCAGAGTTGCAAATTTTTCCCCTAGAGCTGATGGCCCAATTTACAATTCCATCAATAGGACACCAGTGTTCCAGTCTCTGCAGTGCCTCCAACAATGGTCATTTTTGCCTTTTGTTATTTTTTGCCACTTATTTGTTTTAATTTGAATGTCTCCAATTATTTCTCCAAATATTATATTTTCTCTGAAGAACTTTAGAATTGATTTGTGATATGGGAAACACTGGCAAAGAACCTTCCAGTATGGCATGCCTGTATCAAAGAAGTAGCAAAAGTGCCCTAGGAGCAAAGCAGAATTGTAGTAGCTCAAAGGAAACATTAGATAATGCAAATTTAGAGATATCTCCTTCCCAAATGTTCATATGAATTACTTGTGCCCAACCTCCTGCATTGGTCTGATCAACTACAATTGGACATACTGTACATTGACCCGACATCATGATGTCATTTTGGTCCTTTTCAATTAAGGACAATGACCAACCAATGATTTGGAGCATTTCTTCCCCATATTCTTGATAGCTTGGATTTTTTTCTTTGAAAGGTTTTAATATCCATTGACCATTTTTCTATTGGGGAATTTTTTGTTCTTATAAATACGAATCATTTCCTTGGAGATCTTGAAACTTTATCAGAACTTTATCAGAATAACTTGCTACAAAGAGTGACAAAGAATGTATGCAATCTGGTATACACTTTTTAAAACTTTGCATTATTTCATGCAGATCCTTCCAGATTTTTAAAATATTATTCCTCATAATTTTCAACTTAAATATCATTATAATATTTCATTGTCTTAACATATCAAAAGTTATTCAACCATCCCCTTATTGTTGCTTCTGGATTTTTTCTCCCAATCATAAATAATGCTATTATAAAAATATTTCAAAGAACCTCCTACCCTTCTTTTTGGTTTGATTTCTGCTCTCAGAGTATCTACCAGTGGAATTCTTGGATCAAAAGGTATAATTAGTTTGGAAATTTTTACTTTATCCTGTCAGATTGCTTTCCAAAAAAGTGCTATTAGTTTTTAGTTCATAGGAAATAGATCTAGAGCTGGAAATTACCTCACAAGCCATCTCTTCCAAACCAAAAATTTCACAGCTGAGAAACATGAGGCTCAGGGATTTACCCAAGGTCATAAAAGTTGCATAGAAGTCAATGACAAGATTTGAATCTGTGTCTTTTCATTCCAGCTGCAGTATTCTTTACATGATACCTGGTGCTCCTCTTGTGTTTTTTTTTTTTTTTAAAGCAATTGGGGTTAAGTAACTTGCTCAAGGTTACACGGCTAGTCATTATTTATGCGTGGGTGCTCATTTTCTGAGGCCGGATCTGATCTCGGGTCATCCCAACTCTGAGGCCGGCACTCTTACTCACTGCGCCACCTAGCCGCCCCTTTAGGGCAATTGGGGTTAAGTAACTTGCCCAAGGTTACACGGCTAGGTTTTTGTTTGTGTGGATTAAGTGTCAGAGGCCGGCTCCGAACTCAGGTCCTTCTGATTCCAGGGCCGGCGCTCTATTCACTGTGCCACCTAGCCGCCCCCTCTTGTGGTTTTTTTTTAACCCTAACAATGTTGTTTTTCTGCTTTTGATATTTGTGCTAATTTGATAGGTATGAAGTGATGCTTCATAGTTATTTTGCATCTCTTTGATTATAGTGTCTAACATTTTTAATTGATTTGAAATAATTTATAGTTCATCTTTGAAAACCTTGCATTCATCTATTTTGGACTAGAATTTACCTTTATAAAATTTCAAAAGTTCCTTGTATATTTATAGCACCAATGCAATATTTACAGTGTCCACAGTCACGATAGACTGTGAGTATAAGTATCACATGATATTCGATCACAAAATATAACAGATTCTCCAGATATAGGATAGAGCTAAACCATTTATTTAGACACCAGAAAACCAAATCCCAAAACCAGTAAGCTTATTTTATCATACTACCAAAGATATTCAGAAGCCATAATAATGCTGAGAACCACAGCATCCTTGAGGGTTCCCAACAAACCAACACAAGTTCAAGATTTACTCACAAACCTCTCTGTCTCCTTACCTGAGTTCCTCTCTCTCCCACTGTCTGTCTTGTTCTGACTCTCAACTTCCCATGGGCTCTGCTTCCCTTCAGGAAACTCCTCCCACCACAGGTCCATGTGACTACATCCAGCCTATTAGGGGGCAGAGTTTACTTTCAAAGCAGGGGAGGTCTTCAAACTCCCCCTCTGGGGCAGAGAAGATCTTCAAATTCCCATTCTCATTACAGTATTTTAGAAGTCAAGTGTTTTTTTGGGGGTGTTTATTTTTCATCATGTCCTTATATTTTTCTTTGTATAGTTTTGTATATTTAATTTTAATGTAATCAGGTACATCTCTCTTATACTTATTATCTAATAGAACAAAGGTATTTTACTTTCTGCAGTTGAGATAATTCAGTCATTTCGTTTTTCTCTCTCTTTTAATGGTTCCTTTTGTGTTTGTCTATCATCTGGTTGGAATTCCCTGAGGTGTAGGTTGAGAAATGAGTGTCTGAATCCCATTTCCTGTCAAATTGGTGATCAATTTTCCCAAGTAATAATAATAGCTAACATTTATGTAGGGCATGTACCAGATATTGTACTAAGTACTTTACAGTTATTACCTCATTTAATCCTCACAACAGCCTTGGGAGGAAAGTGCTATTATTATCTCCATTTCACAGATCAGGAAACTGAGGTAAACAGAGGTGAAGTCATTTGTTTACTACAGCTAGTTAGTGTCTGAGGCTGAATTTCAACTCATGTCTTTACTCTAGACCTGGCATTATTCACCACTTCACCTCTTTGCCCCCAAGTATTAAAAAATCCTTCATACAATTTTAATTTTTTATATTTTATCAAGCAGGAGTCTTTTGTATATGCTTCACTGGTTATCTGGTCTCTCTCTTCTTTTCTTTGATTTTCCCCCCTCTTTTTTCTTTCTTTTCTTTTCTTGTCCCTGGTACCATTTAGTTTTAAAGGCAACTCTTTTGGTAATATTTTAAAGCCTGAGAGAGTAAGAACACTTATATCACTTTTTGTGTACCCCTTGATATTCTTGTCTATTTTTTTTCATATGAATTTCATTATAATTGTAGTCATTTCTATGAAGAAATTTTTTGAAATTATTTGATTGGCAATGCATTAACTATGTAGATCACTCTGGGGAGTACTATTTTTTCTACTCTTATTAATTTGATTCATCTCAAAATATTGAATTGCCTAAAAATTATTTAGGTCTTCCTTTATTTTAGTCATTATTGCTTTATCATTGTCTTTATAGAGTTCATATATTTCCAAGTAGGTTAATTCCCAAATATTTAATTAAGTTTTTGGTTACTATAAATGGGATTTCTGTTTATTTTTAGTTTTCAACATTAATTTCCACAAGATTTTGAGTTACAAATCTTCTCCGTCTTTCCCCTATCCCACCCCACAATAGTGAGCCTACTGAATACCACTTCCACCATCTGTTCTTATATCGTTCCCCCCCTCCAACTTTCTAGTAGGCAAGATGGATTTCTCTACCCCAGTGCCTGTATATCTTATTGCCCAGCTGCATGTAAAAAACACATTTTTAAAACATTTAAACATTTCTGGATTCTTTCTCTTCTTCTCTCCTCACCCACATCCACTGGGAAGATAAGCAATTCAGTATAGGTTGAACATATGTAGTTACACAAAACATTTCCATAGGAGATATATTGTGAAAGGCTAACTGTATTTCCCTCCGTCCTATCCTGCTCCCACTTATTCTATTTTCTCCTTTGACCCTGTTCCTTTTCAAGTGTTTGCTTCTAACTACCCTCTCCCCACCATCTGCCCTCACTTATATTATCTCTCCTCTTATCCCTTTCCCTGCTACTTTCCTGTAAGGCAAGATACCCAATTGAGTGTATATGTTATTCCTTCCTTAAGCTAAATTCAATGAGAGTACAGTTCTTCCCCTCCATTGTAACAATTTTCTCTTGCATCTTTTATATGAGATAATTTATCCTATTCTATCCCCCCCTTTCTCCTTCTCTCATTATATTCCTCTCACCTCTTAATTTTATTTTTGGATATCATCCCTTCCTATTCAACTGATTCTGTGCCCTCTGTCTATGTATACATGTACACACATATACACACATTCACATATGTTATAAATGGGATTTCTATTTTACTATTTTCAATTAATCTTTGTTGCTAGTAAATAATAACACAAACTTTTTTTGGGGTGTGTGTTAATTTGTTTCCTGCAACCTTGTTAAACTCATGTATTGTCAATTATTTCATTGCACATAATTTTCCTTGCACATAATCATAACATTGATAAATAATCATATCTGTATAAAATCCTAATGAGAACATTGACATGTGTCCTCAAAATATCCCTGAAAAAAATGAGATTTTTCCCCAGAGATTTTCTAGGATAGACCACACCTTCAGAGTTATACTGACTGAGAGGTATGTACAACATAAAGCTTTACCTTTTCTGTTGTCTGTTGATTATTTTTAAAAGCATTTCATTTGATAGAACAAAATATACACTTAAAATCTCTCTTCAAACAAAATATCTGCTGCATATATTTTAAAATCATAAAAGATTC
This sequence comes from Gymnobelideus leadbeateri, assembly GCA_011680675.1. Lineage (NCBI taxonomy): Eukaryota > Metazoa > Chordata > Mammalia > Diprotodontia > Petauridae > Gymnobelideus > Gymnobelideus leadbeateri. The sequence goes on along the minus strand of WOXC01000159.1, from coordinate 118,945 downwards.
TATGACACATGGAGCCAAGGAAATGACTATTTTCAGTAATCCTCTGTGTCAGTATCAGGCAAGGCATAAAACAAGGAGACATTCACACAAGGTTTCTGCCAGTATCTTGAAGGAAGCCCTGCACAGAGTCCTAATAACAATAGAAAGATTCCACATCAATGATGATGTTCTTTTAATACCCTTAGTTGCAGATGACATTAAACTAATTGTCCTGACTTCCTGAGAACTTCAAATCAACCTCAGTGAAAGCTACCTCACTCACATTGTCTGACTACATTGGAAAAACAAAGGGGATGAAAAACACATTGCTTGAATTAGAACATGTAGTTGCCTGGGCAGCTGACTAAATTAGTCTTTCAGAGCATATTGGATAGGCATAGAAGTTGGAAAAATAAGGTGGTCTTGCAAAGGAGAAGACTGGACTGCATTTCTGTGGGGAAATTTTGTAGTGCTTAGAGCTTTCAATTATTTTAATCTGCTTGCTGTGGCAAAAGCCCATATTTTTTAACACTAGCATACTTCTGGTGATTTTATATGGTTATAAATCATGGCATACCATGAATTTCAGAAGAATCAAGATTACGAGTGACCCAGAGGGTGAGGGAAAGACATGTGATAGGTTTAAGTAAGCTGCTGCCTTGCACAGAGTACATGGAATAAACAAAACCATCCAGGACTAATTACAACCTGTATAAATTTAGGCAAATACTTCTGGCATTTACAAGCTGTTTCACCTTGGGCAAGTCAATAATCTCTCTGTGCTACACTTTCCTCATCTTTAAGATGAGTGTGCTGGACTAGAGATGATCTCTGAGGTCCCTTTCAACTCTAAATTCCATTAAATGTGCTTTTTGACAAAAATGAAGTAGCTTGTAATGTAGTGAGAGTGAAGTCTGAAGACGTGCTGTACTGTTATTCCCCAGACATTCGCAGCTGGTTTTACATGATGAATTGGAGGCCTTTATCTGTTTCTTGTAATTATGTAGAGGATGTTCTCCTCCCCTACCTCCACCCTTACCCTATGCTCAGTCACAATTCCTAGTGAACATACAGAAACTTGGGATGGACTGCCTTTAGCCTATTAGGGGACTCCTGGTGGCGAACCCTAGGTAGCTGGAAATGAGCCTCCTCCCTCCCTCCCTCTAAGCTCTCACATGATCACTAGAAATGGCAACTCTGTTCTGGGGAAGAGGGGAAAGGGAGCCTGCGACATATGAAAAGAAACAGAGGAAGAAGGTAGCCCTCTAACAATGTAGAATCTCTGTGTGGAAGATTTACAGAAAAAGAAAAAAAACATATAAAACTAACAAAAAACCATAGACCAGGGTTGCACAGGGTGAGATGTTAGGGAGAGGTGGATGTATACCACTGGAGATACACGATGCTAATCTCTTATAAGACTGAAACAGCATATAGCTTAGGGGCTGCCCAAGCAGCTTTCCATAAATGGCCAGTGTTCCATAATAGCTCTGCTGGAGCTCAAAATTTTGCAATTAACATGGGATAAGGGACACCATTTTCATGTTATTAGAAAGCTGGTGGTGGATAGAGGTAACTGGGCCATTGTGGTTGTCAGGATAACCTGATGCCTCATGAAATCAACCTGTATCAGAAGAGCAGAGGGCACAGGCATAAAGAGAAAAGGAGCCAGGATGAGCAATTAGAGCCTAGAAGTAGGTCATGTAGCAGCTGTTGGGGCTAAGCATGGTGGGAGCAGCCTGGTCGTGCTCTCAGACAACACAAGCTAAATGCATCCTGTGTAACTGACTGATTCCGGGGTCCCACGATAGTACCTGACAAGTGGTTTTTAGCAAAGTAACCCTCCCCTCCAAAAAAAACCCATCCCTCCATCCTGCTGATACTCAAATTATCTGCTTTATTGATGTTTGATTTTTCCAGATATCTGATATCAATGCCACCGTAGGTATGTGAGCAATAGTGGAAGTTTAAATACAGGTAAATGCTTACAAATGGATTCTTGGTTCCCTCTTGTCCTCATTCCCTTATTTTATTTCCTCTATCCCCACCCAGAGACATTTTGTGTTTGCTCTGGATCTGCGATATGTGGAAGAGAGCTAAGGTTATGGTAATACATATTATTTTTAGTTCAACAAATCTTATTTGGCCACCTACTATTTTATATAAGGCTCAGGCCCTCACCTATTTTTTAGGGTTGATTCCATTTTGCCTAAAAGGTTTTTAAGTTTTGTGTTAGTTTTGCTAATGAAAAGCTTTATGTCAGTGAGGGGAAATGCCAAAATCCAGATGGGGGACAGTACCCATATTTTAGCTGCTTCTCATTCTATTTCCTTTAGGTATAATTTCAGGTTCAGTTTAAAATTTGCCTCCTTAGTAAGTAACGAGACTGTGATCCTGGATCTGTAATCTCTCTTCTTTTAAGTGAGACAGGAAGACACTGACTTTCTAGGACTGGGGTATCTTTTTTCACCCCCTGAATGAGGCTGCTTCTAATTTGACCTTAAATTGTAAATCAGGGTTGTCTGGTCTTTATCAGCTGCTCTTAAAGACAATTATGCCCAGGCCATTTTAGGTTCCTGCTCCACAAATAATCTTAAATGGCTCCCAAGTGTTAGGAGCACAAATTCAAAATTCCCTTGGATATTCAAACCGTGTGGGTTTTTTGATCTCTACTATAGAAGCATATTAGGGCATGTTTTTGATGAATTTGTAAATTTTCCCCTTTTGAACATGTCATATAGGTCATATTGATGTACAATCCCATGATCCTAATAGTATGCTTTAATTCTCTGGGATAGTTCTTTTTATTTAATAATTGTTTTGCATAATGTATAAAGCTTTTCTGAATTCAATTAAAAGAGTGTCTTGTTGGAATTTTAATTTGATTATCTTTCTCCATTTCCCAGGCATCCATAGGGGAGAATATTTTGTTTGGACAGCTGTACTTGGGTAAATCTTGGTTACAAATGAATCAGGAATGACTTTTGTGTAGTATGTCTTTTAAAAGTATCTTCCATAGAAAGACCAAGGGCATTTGAAAAAAAAAAACCCAGTAATTTTGACCAATTAGCATTTATTTACTTATTATAAAATTATTTGTCTTTTCAATTCTGCTTTGGAAATGTGAAAAAAAATGGTCTCTGATTAACCACATACAGAAGTCACTCTATTCATCTCTGAATCCCTAGGCTAAGTGGAAATAATATTACTAAGAAGATAGGTCATGGGAAAGGGAAAGTGCCATGGAAATTAGAAATATAAGAGGTGGAAAGAAAAAATCATCTCAGTCAACTCTCCTTGGTGCATGGTGAGGATGGGTTGGGGAGGGAGCAGGAGGTGCATCATCCCTCTTTTTCCTCATGTGTTTTCTTGGAATTGTTCCTCAGGTCAGGTCTTTCTATTTCCTCTGTTTTATCACAATGTTCCACTTGTTTCAGGCTCCCATTATTATCAACCTTTAGTAATATGATTTTGGTCAGCTTGAGAATGGAGTGGGGATGCAGGAGAGCTGTTAATAAAATCCCTTCGTGATGACCTTTTAAGATATTTACAGAAATTTGGGTTTTTTCCCTTTACAGCCAGTTTTTGTTATTGTTGTTGTTAAGTCAAAAGAAGACATTTGAAAAGAGATAATTTAGAAGTCATTAGAGGGGCGGCTAGGTGGCGCAGTGAGTAGAGCGTCGGCCCTGGAGTCAGAAGTACCTGAGTTCGGATCCGACCTCAGACACTTAACGTACACACAAACAAACAAACAAACAAACAAAAAAACCAAAAAACCTAGCCATGTGACCTTGGGCAAGTTGCTTAACCCCAATTGCTCTCCAAAAAAAAAAAAAGAAGTCATTAGAGAATCACTACATAGCCAGGCATTGAAGAGGGTATAGGCCAAGGTGCCTTCCTTCATTCTGCTGGAAACTTTGCCCCTATTCCTATATGATCCCCCACTTACTCTTGTACAATCAAGGATCTGAATGGATACTCAAAAACCTTTTCAATACCTTCATTTAACAGATGAAGAAATGAAACAGGGGAAAGGTTGTGCCATGCATCAAAGGTGGGATTTGAACCTGGGTCTCTGACCCTTAGAGCCAATGCTCTTAGTGTTTTCTGTGCTGACTCCTAGGTATCATCTGGATTGGTCCCACCTCTGAATCTTTTTCGTTGTATGTGATAAACCTTAACAGCCTAAAACATCGTAGAAAATAAAGCAAAGCAAAATACTGAAGAAACTTTATTGATGCTGTCTTATAAATGAGTACCAAGCAACTTGGAAAGCTTTAGCCAATTTTATTTTATTTTTTTAAACCAGTCTACCCTTCTACATATAGCTTCATTGGTAATAAAATAAATGAAATCAAAATTCCTTTCTACTTGCCAAGGAATAAGCACTCTCTTTCTGGGTGAGCAGGTCAGTAATTTTCATTCCAAGATTCAAATGGAACCACATGCTATACTGACAGGAGGAATTGTTTAAATGTAACATAGCTTCTCCTTGGATTGTAGCATTTGGATTGTCTCAGCTTTATGTCACGGCTCTACCACCCTAAACAGATGGATAAACACATTCTAATTCTCATTATTTTTAGAACTGCATGGCCTATTGATGTTGGTGATTGCAGAAACGGATCAAGGGCAGCCTGTGGCCTGCAGAATGGATCTTTCATCAAACCTAAATCTACACTAGTGTCAGGAGACAATTATTTCAGAAAAAAAAGAATACCCCCAAACAAAGATGTCAAAAGCATGCAGACTGTAAGATATATAGAATTAAACATAAAATGTAAGTTGGAAGTTTGAAGATCCAACATCATAAGTTTAGTTTTTTTAAGCACTACATTCTATTTTTAGAGTTATGTATTTTGAATTTATTGTTTATATTCTCATATATACAGATGATAAGGCTAAATGTAGGGCAATATAGCTGGAAAGTAAAAAACTAATTGTGTATCATGGGTTAGTGAAGGGCAGGCTCTGTGCAAGAATGACAGAAAATAATCTGGAGATCTCTTTGGTTGACATGTGAAATATGAGTCAATAGTATAATGCCATAGCTAATTTTTTAAGGGATGATGTTGAATGCTAAAATAGGAGAATAGCATATTGGACTCATGAGATAATGCTCTCATTATATCCAGCATTAGTCAAACCTTAATGGAGCACTGTGTCTTATGATGAATGTAGACACATCTAAAAGGAAGCATCCAAAGTGAAGGCTCCCCTAACTCAGTTCTTATTTCCACTTGCCTTGGTTAACTTCCTTGGACCTTGGCTTACAACAGGAAATGGGGGAGGGGAAATATTTTTCCTTCAAAGACCATGACTCTGTATTTTCTGCTTTTTTTTCACTCTTTCACCATTGCTGTTGATAATTGCCCTTCACTGTGTGCTCTGTAATACATCTAGATGAGAGTCCATTCTAAGGTACAAACAAATCAATTTATTAAATAGTAAAGCATTTATTAATCAGTCAATAGTCAATAAATATTAATTAAGGGACTACTGTATTCCAGGCACTGGGTTAAAGCTCTGGGGATACAAATGAGAAAAAATAAAGATAATCCCTGCTCTTCAGGAGCTTACAATCTAATGGGGGAAAACAGTATACAAAAGGAAACTGAAAAGGGGGATCATCGGGCACACCCAGCAAGGGTAATGATGCTTGTGAAGTCAAAAACAAGCAGAGCAGCTGATGGAAAATGAAGAGTTACCTGAAAAATTCTGAGCCCTATATAAAGGAAGACTTGGGGAGGAATTTTCCTTCTCCTCCAAACAGTCTATCCATTATTTATTGAGCACTTATTATGTACAAAGAACTGTCCTAAACCCAAAGCCCAAAGTGGCATGTTCTTATCCTTAAGCAACTTACCTTCTGTTGGGGGGATATATGTAAGCATATATAATAATATATGAAGTAAATATAGTGTACTTGATGCTGGGAAGGCCCTAGCAGCTCAGTAGATAAGGAATGTCCACATGCAGGAGGTGGTGTTTAGATTAAGCTTTGAAGAAAACTAGGAATTTGAAGAGACAGAAGTGAAGAGAGAGGTAATTGTTGGCAGCAGACCAAGTTTAATTTCTTCTATTTCAGAGACATGTTTCCCACTATCAGTGCTAATTGGTGCATATTGTATTTCTTCTGTCTCTGGAGGAACAATGTAGTCATTACCTGTTTGAAAGATTGGTTTAATTCATATATAATCTGTAAAAAAATATTTTTAAATGGAAGGCCATTAATTATGTTAATGTTTGTATTGATGCAGCATTTTCTTTGAACTCCAGAAGTTATTAGTGTTTTTTTTACCCATTATTAATAAAGCATAATACCTTATCTAAAAGTTTGAGCCTAGAATAGAAGGAATACAGGTCAGCATTGCTGCAAATTTCTGTAGTCACAATGGTGTTACTCTTACTTATATTATTTCTGTATTTTGCACACATTTTTTTCTTGTTACTCTGGAAAATCCAACTTAGAAGCTCTAATTAAAACAAGAAATACATGCTCATATCTAGGATTATTAGAAGTCTGATATGGCAACTGTTGCAAGGGAATGTCTAACCAACCCAGGGGTCAGGATAAATCATTTAATAGAATATTATACCCTGCCTTCTCTAAATCAACCTCTTTTAAATTTTAATCTCATGAATTACATCTTTGACCAAAACATCTGATATATATTAGCCACTACTCATAAAACTCAAATGTTTAACAGGTTGGCCATTTTCCCATAGTCCTTTTAGTATTTTTTTTTAAATAAAGGCTATTTCCTCTGCAAAACAACTTTATAAGTTTGTATATGAAAATGAAAAATTGTCTTCTTGCTTGAATATTGTCCTCATGAATTTATAAGATCTCCAAACTGATAGATTATAATGAAAATACACTGAAGGATGTTAAGTGTAGCAAGTGCTTTTTTTTTTTAATGGGGGATTTTCCAGCTTTAATTGACTCATTTCTTACTGAGTTTTAATGCTTTATTTTAGTGCAGTTTTTACTCTGGTTTCGTCATGAATACAGCTTTGTTGCTCTCAGGGAGGAACAATAGTCCCATTCAACCCTCTTTGCCTTCTACATTTGGTTTTCCCACTGCTGTACCAGTAACATTGTTCTCTAGTGAAAAAAAATAGAGAAGACAGGTCAGTTGAATTTTTAGCACACTTAGCAGTTGCAAAATGGGGTGGCATTTATGTACATACTTATAGTAGACATTGGTTTCATATCTAGTATAATGCAGTGATAATTTAAAAAATCCTTTAAGGATGAGATTCTAGCTCTTAGTTGTCAATTTCCTGTTTAGGAGAGAGGAGGTGGGTCTAGTTTCACGTGAGAAAGAAGAGTGCAGGGCTGATTTCCTTTTTCATTAGGAATGTTTCACTCAGATAACATTTCTGAATTTGGGACTGTGCTCCTTGCTGGTTTCTTCCTTGTATTAAAAAAAATTAAAGCAACATATAACTGGACATGGTACATGTTTATCATTTAATATAATTCTTCATTTTAATATTGAATATTTGCTTACAATTTCTGATTAGGTCAGATTTCTGTAGTCTTGATGGGGAATTTTATTTCAAGAAAAATGAATGAAGAGCAAGTTGAGGTTTTTACTGAATTTCCAGATTATTGGTATTGAATTCATCGTCAGTGGAATATCCTCCCATGCTCCATCACTCTCCCACTTCTTTGGATTCTGCTGTAAATGGAGCCAGAAGACAGAGAGATTCAGAGATCAGGCTTGTGGAACTTTTGAAGAATCAAAATGTCTACCAAGGAAAATAGTGGCATGCAAGTGTGTGCAGGCAATAATACTGCTTCTCAGTTAACAGAGTTCAGAGTTTAGATTTCAAGTATTGTTAATTATTGGTGGTGCTGAAACATTTATTTTGTCTTTCCGATACTATTTTTCTTCCTCTTATCCATGTAAGATTTTCTTTCATTCCCTCTAAGTCACCCTTTCTAGTTCTAAAATAGTATGATTCTTATTCCTTCTTGAAATGCTAACTGAACATTTGCGTTGATATGATGGCTGGTTGTGACATGGAACTGTTTTAGGTTTTGGGGATATGGAAGGGCCTAGAATTGACTCAAATTAAAATTTTCCTTGCTAACGCTTTTGCTTTATTTAGCAGCAAATACTGAATCTTATTTGCCTACTGCAGTGAATAACAAAAGGTCTTCTTTTGTGATTGTTTATTTTTGTGTGTGTGTAAATGTACTATTGTCATGGTCTTCTATTTTATTGACCCATTAAAGTTTTAAGTCATTTTCTACCATTTGTCAATGATAGAGAACCATAAAAATGTACCTGGAATATGCAGAGTCACTTTTATGTAGAAATATCTTCTTGTAAATTTAGCATAATTTGAGGTTTAAATTTAATTGAAGGGAAAAAATAAATGGTTAAGTGAAGAATCTCTCTCCTTTGAAAAATATTCTTTATCCCCATTGCTTCATGTTTAGATTTTTACCATAAATTTCACAGTGGATCCATTTCCATGAGACTGAGATATAAGTATTTCATTTTAAAATCTGTTCCTATTAGCTGTTGGCTCACACATTTTTTTTCATTTGAATATTGGAGCCAATGTTTTATGGTGGTTTCAGAGAGGCTAAAGAAAAAACCATTTCCTGGGGTTTTAATTTTAAGAATATTGGTTAAGGATAATGATTGCTTATAGAATCTGAAAATATATTGTCTTGGATTAGCCTTGGCACTAACTGATTAGAGGACTGAGAATTATATAATTAAAAAGATTTTCTCTGTGGCAGTAGCTACCTTGTGATATTCATAAGGTTCTTTTTAAGTTGGTTTTTCATATTGGAAAATAAGAATGTATAAAAACACCATTCCTTCCTTTAATCCTAAATCCAGATAAGAACCACAATGTTTAGTACAATGCCCTGAGCTAGAATTGAATATATTGGTTACTTCTGCGAATGACTTCAACACAACATTTCATCTTTTAGCCTTTGGTGGGTTACAAGATATTGTTAAATAAAAGTCTGATCACAGTGTGTTATGCTGCCCTTTGTAGATCATGGATCTATACTGACCAAACATGCAACTGTCGCCTCTCAATTGTGAGGTTCTCTCTCTTTTTCCTTCCTCTTTTCTGTCTCTTACATATTTGAAAATGGCAGATGTGGTGTGTTCTTCCCCCCCCCCCCAACCCCCACTTGGTTCCTTTAGTTAGCTATTGATTGAGACAAGCTTTGTAGGATCACTGCTTTCTTCATATGGGAAATTCTAACACAACCATTGTCATACACTGTCACCCTTAAAGTACAGAGTAAATGGAAAGGACTGCCAGGGGGTGATGACTAGGAGCTCATAGAGGCAGTCATTACAGTTTGGGTTAGTTGGCGTTTATAGGACTTCTTTTTTTGGTTTGAGCTCGTCTGAGCTCACAAAGGAGATTCATGGTTCATTGCTTTACAAAAGCTATTTGGATGGGCAGTTTTCTTCTGAACTACTTATAGGAACTCCTGGGGCCCTCAAGCTTATTCACTTAGTATTCCCAGATTATGGATACATAAACTTTAATGATTATGGATTTATATGAGAACGAATAGTAGCCCTTCATCAAAACATGATTTTGCTAATAGAATGGCCAAATACTTGTTAAGGGTGCTCAGTCATTGAGTATATCAGTGTTCATAAGAGTAAGTTTATTCACAGCTCTCAGAGGAATTTGGATTCTTCTGCTCATGAGTAGAGCTAGCAGTGTGATATTGGTTACAAATTTGCAATTGAATGCTGGGTCCACTATTCTATGATAAGTCATGTGGGCTACTCAGAAATAAAACACATGTGATCCTGAGATTTGCGTTTTTGTACAGCCAGCTAACGCTACTTGATGAATTGTTAGGTTTGTCTTTATGGCTGCAAGCAGTAATATAGGGGAAAGGTGATTTTTTTTTTAAGTTAAAAGTTCAACTTTAGCTTTGTGGTATTTTGTGAGTATTAACATGCATTTCTGATTTTAAAAATACTTGAGTTCTTTAAGCAACATATGATAAAATTTGGCTCAACAAAATTGCAAAATGAGAGAAAAAATTGGTCCTTTGGGGCTTGTTGTAATGAGGATTGACCCATAGTATGCTATATGTTTTTCTTCCAATTTGTACTCAAGTTTTAATTTTCATGTAATAGAATTTCTTTTCAGTTTAGGCTACTTTGGAGCCACCATCCACTTGCAAATATGAATATGAATTGCTGAATTAGCTGGTGTGGTAAGCCATGCAAGTTTATAATCAGAGGAGGGAATGGGACATTTTTTGTCGGGGGTTAACCTTGCTTTTGGAATTTGTTATTTATGTAAAAGGATGAGACTGGAATGGGAAGGTCAAGCAGGGCTTTAGGGAATTTGTCTGGCTCTTTAAAACTTTCTAAAGTTCCCTTGCTTCGTGCTTTTTCTATACTACCCCTCCATCCATATATCTCTCTGACCCCAATCATTTGTTCTTGCTTCATTGTACAGTTAGTTTTATTCCTTGCAAAATTTAGTCCAAACTTGATCGTCTTGGAGGCCCTTCCCAGGACTGAAATTCTAAAATCTGAGAAATCATCACTGTATTAAAAATTTTAATGATTATGGATTTATATGAGAATGAGTAGTAGCCCAACATCAAAATATGGTTTTGCTAATAGAATGGCCCAATACTTGTTAGGAGTGCTCAGTCATTGGGTACATCAGTGTTCATAATAGTAAGTGTATTCACTTTTTTTTTTTACTGTCAACACCCATCGACCACTTCATTAGCAAGACTGAAAACTATCAGTCATATGTGAGCTCTCACTGGATGGTATGAGTAGCCTTGGGTTTTGTCTGAACATTAATATGTTTTGTTTATTTTGAAACCAGCCCAGTACATTACATTATACATTATATCCTTAAGCATTTATATGGTATTATGGGACAGTAGGGGGAAAAATCTAGTTTAAATCTTTTTTTTTGAGAGAAATGACAGTGTTTTCTATTTCATAGGTTTGAGAGAAAGTTTATGTGAAGTCATAAACCCATATGCGCAGTTAAGCGGTGCAGTGGATAGGATGTGGGGCCTGAAATCAGGAAGACTCCTCTTCATGAGTTTAAATCTGGTTTCAGACACTTACTAGTTATGTGACTTTTGGCAATTCACTTAACTTTGTTTGCCTCATCTGTAAAATGAGCTGAAGAAAATGCACTCCAGCATCTTTGCCAAGAAAACCCCCAAATGCCATCACAAACAGTTATACATGATACCAAACAACAAATTATGGCTTTTGATTCCCTTTTGTTATTTACATTCTTTGTAGTGAGATAGGTTTGATTAAGATAACCCTGGATCTCTTTCTGAGATGAGATTTTACTTAGAATGATGAAATGTATATATTAGGTGATCATTAAGGGGGCTGTTGATTGATATCCCTGTGTAACATTTGGTCTCCTTATTGATAGATGTTTGAATGAAATGTCTTGGTGAGGGAAGCATTCTCTTTGGTTAGTATAGAAACATCTTGGTGTATAGGGAATAGAAAGCTGGGAAGGTTCAAATCCAGCCTTGTTCAAATCCAATCCTCTCTGAAAAGTGCTGACTGTGTGACCCTGGGCAAAGCTCTCAGTGTTCTAACAACTCAATAAAACGGTAAGTTGCAGAAGAAGGGCATTGACAGGAGTTTCCTAGTTTGAGACTTCTTTATAACAAATTGCAAAACTAGTCCCTATCCCCTAACCAAAACAACAAAAAAAGCCTCTTTGGTAATTTTCTGGAACTTACTCTTGTGATGAATTCTCTCCTACTGTGTTCTATTCAAGAAATGCCTTTAAGGCATGTAGTCCCTACCTTTAATTAAGTCACACACAATATATGATATATTAGATTTTTGCTGCCTTTAATGCATACTTATGAAAGATTATTCAAATGTCTGTGAATGTGCTCATTATTGACATTTCCCTATCACAAGCCAGCTTAATATTTCTGACCAACTTGATCCATTTTACTAAGAAGACACGGAGTTTTGCAGCAGACATATGTGAGTGCAGACTCTTACTTGTACAGTGTATTTAGTAGAAGTGTGATAGTTATGGATCTTGAAAGGACATATAGAGAGGTAGATCTACAGGGGAATTCATTGTTGAAGATTTTTCTTGTTAGGTAATGATAATAATACTAAGTTTTACAAAATGCTTTACAAATATTGCTTCTATTGTTCCTGGGAAGTAAGTGCTATTATTTTCCCCATTTTGTAGATGAGGAAACTGATGCAAATAAGAGAGTAAATAACTTACCCAAGATCAAATAGCTAGTAAGAGTCTGAGGTGGAATTTGAACTCAGGTCTTCCTGATTTCATGCCTACAGCAGTCTATTCACTATGCCACCTAACTGCCTTAATAGAATGTATCTGTGACAGGATAGGAACTCTTTTTTTCCTGACTCCAAGTCCAGTGCTCTGTCCCTTATACTGTAGCTGCTAAAAGATACTCAGCTTAATTTTTTTCTCACATCAGAGGAAATGTCCATTTGATTTGTAAACTATGAGTCACCTCTATTCATCCATTTGGTTGAAATTCAGCTGCCTAAAAGTTCCATGTGGACATGCTAGAAATTTCAGCATAATTTGTGCTTACTGAAGTGAATTGAGTTGAATACCCTTAATTTATTTTTAAAAATGGTATGATAGAGCCTTATAAGCTAGTGTCAATTATTCTGTTCATACTGGTTCATAGCAAGAGGTGTTTCCATAATGTTTATAATGTAAGTCATTGAGAAGTTGGCAAAATAGTATTTGGGTTTCAGGCAACCTTTAAGTGACACTTTTAAGCTTTGTTTGAAGCATGAGATAACTTGATAATGATATTGTTTAGGTTACAAGTATGCAAAGTGATGTGGTTTATACTTTTGGAGTAACTGATTTTTTTCCCCCTAACACATGTGGTAAAGAACAATACAATTTTACTTTTGAGGAAACTCTGGTTTAGAGAAGTGAAAAGATTTTTCATATTTGCATAGAGTATTTTCAGGAATGTAGTAATTCTGCAAAGTGAAGAATATTGGTGACAAGAGCAAAAAATAGGAAAATAGAGGAATAAGGGACTGGATCAATGAATTCATTGTTCTGTGAACAGGGATTTCTCTGCTAATTATAGTTTTTGGAGAGATTAAATGACTTGCCCAGGGTCTTATTGCTGGCATGTGTCAGAGCTTAAAATTGAACATAGGTTTTTTTGGTTTTGAGGTCAGTTCTCTATCCCTTATGTATGTGTGTATATGTATGTACAAATATATGTGTATATATGTGCGTGTACACATATATGTGTATATATAATAATATATTATTGATATATGTAATTTATGTATGTTATGTGGGAAAACCTCTACTAACATATTGACTTGTAGTGTGGATGTCTGTCACTTAGCAAGCAGTAAAATATTCCTATGTTTGAGTTCCTGCCTGCAGACTTTGGAGATGTTCTTTTCTAGAGACTTGGTCTCCCCATGATGACTTTTTCTTTGAGTGTTGAAATGGAAGAAAATTGTCTATTGAGAGTTTGACTAAGGTCACAATCTGCCTTGGCGAAGAGAATACCCACACTTATAAAAAATAACTTCTAGAAAGACTGATGTATGTACAACAATCATAGTCTGAAGGCATTTCACACATACCTAAATCATGTGATCTGGACAGTAGGAGTTGGCAACCTTTTAAAAATGATGTGTCAAGCACTAAATGATTTATTTCTGGTATGCCCCAGAGGATGAGGTGGGCTTGTTGCCTGTGAAATGTGAAGGAGGGAAATTTGCATGTGGTTGTTGCTGATACTTGGGGCTGATTTTGTCTCTTTTTTGTTCAGACAAAATTAGCTTGTACACTATGAATTTTCCACTCGTTTTAGTTTTTGCCATCTAATCTGGTTGTGCAAATTAACCAGTTATTGTTTTGTTACTTTGTACTGTACTCATAATTCCAAGCAAATGTGATTTTACACCAACCTGCCTGTGAGTACACACACAGACACACACACACACACAGACACACACACACAGACACACACACACACACACACACACCCCGTGTGTCTTTCTATTTACACTCAAAAATGAATCCTTCCAATCTCAATTGTCTTTGCATCCCTAGTGGTGAAAACCAGTCTGGACATTTATCTGTTTATCTGTCTGTCTTTTTATCTGGATATATATCTATATATCTATATGCAGACAGCTAAGTGGCTCAATGGATAGAACACTGAGGACTGATTTCAAATCTGATCTCAGACTGTGTGACCCTAGGCAAGTCATTTAACCCCTTTTGCCTCAATCCACTGGGAAGGAAACGACAAATCACCCCAGTAACTTTGCAAAGAAAATTCCATGTATAGTATTGGCATACTATGACCCACAGGATTGCAAAGAGTCAGACATGACCAGGCAATACAAACAACATATCTATACACACATGTATCTGTGTGTCTGCATACAGACATATAATATAGGAAGATATGTGTGTATATATGTGTAAATATGTATGCATATTTATCTATACATACACAGTTGTATGCATGTATATATGAAAGACAGATAGATGACTTGCCTCAGAAAGACCTGGACTTAAATTTTGTCTCTGGTATTTGCTGAATCATGCTCAACCTCTCTCTCTCTCTCTCTCTCTCTTCCCATCTTCCCCATTATATTTTGTTGTTGTTCAGTTGTTTCAGTTGTGTCTGACTTCATGACCCCTTTGGTGTTTTTTTGGCAAGGATACTTGAGTGGTTTGCTATTTCCTTCTCTAGATCATTTTACAGATGAGGAAACTGAGGCAAATAGGGTTAAGTGATGCCCACAGTCACATAGCTAGTAAGTGTCTGAGGCTGGATTTGAACTCAGATCCTCTTGATTCCAAGGCTGACACTCTATCCAGTACACCACCTAGCTGCTACATCATATCCTGATGTCCCTGGGCAACTTCTTAACAACTCAGTACTCTAGGTGATTCTCTAAGACTTTAAAGGTGTAGAGGAGGTACCAACTTGCAATGGCAGAGAGTATTTCCTCAGATGAGAGTTTGCAACTGATGAAATCACAGGACTAGTCCTTATCCATATGTATGTAGGTGTGTGTATGTGTGTGTTTGTGTGTGTGTGTGTGTGTGTGTGTGAGTGAAATCCTGGCTAAACTATACCACTGGCTATTCAAAGGGATTTAGAAAGACTCAGGGCTTAGTGTAAGTGAGCTACAGAAAGTTTTCAGGGATAATTTGCATATAGGAAGTAATGCATATGAAAAAGTCATCAGCATGACTCCACAAGACTGATGATGAAGCACATTGCCTTTGTTTTAGAGGGGAAGTGAAGGAGTAGAGATGCAGTGAGACATACATATTATGGTCATTGATTGGCTTTGTTTTGCCTGACTATACTTAATTATTGTAAGGATTTTATTTTCTACTTGGAGAGAGCTATTGAGGAGAATAGGGGGAGGGAGCACTAGTGATTACAGCTACCTCTGCCTTTCTCCTCTCTAACCCCCCCCCCCAAAAAAAAAAAGGGAAAGAAAAAGGTAAATGATGGAGTCAAGAAAACTTTAGAAGAACATAAAGAAGAGAGCAAAAGAAAGTTTAGAAATGGGTGCAGACAAGCAGAACAGTGTGGGAATTGCCATACTAAATTTGAAATACACTTAAAAAACATACAAGCTGTATATAGTGGAGATTCATGATTTTATATGCAGTTTTCTTTCCATTCTCTGCATGAGGAAGCATTGATGTTGGTCAAGTTTGTAGTCATAAAAAGAAAAATTTTCAAAAGAAAAGGAAGTTACCAGGTATGACCAGAAAAGGAGATAGGCCAGGTCACACAGTAAGAGCAAAGGAGAATAGAATGCCAATCCAAGTGCTGGACTAGTGTCCATATAATATTGTTGGGTGTGTCCTCAATGTGGGATTTATGGAAGAGAATGGAAAAGAATCACACAAAAAAGCAAGATTCATGGTTTAATTCTGATCTGGCCCAGTGGGGAGAGAAGCCATATGTTCATTTCATTGTAAAGTATGATCCTTGGTACCCTAATTATTTTTTCTTCCCATTCCCTTCCCTCTTGCAAAGCCTTAAAGTCATACTTTGAGAACTAGTGCTATGACTAATACTTCCCCCTGGCCAGGTAAATTCCTTGCAGTGTCTTATTTGTTTTGATCACCCCTTTGCATGATCTTTGCTAATTAACCCTACTTGACTCAGATTATTACTTTTCTCTCTGTTTCTGCACAGGGTTTATGTGCTAAATTTTGGCTGTATTAATATTTTTGAGATGTACTTGCTGATTTGCTGATCTCTGGGTGTTAATTCATTTTTGTTTCCATGACTAGATTGTATAATATTTGAGTTTGGGTTATGGGCAAGTAAGGTCACTCCCATGGTCCACAGTTTCCTCATCTCTTATGAGAAGGAATGGACTTGATTATCTTTAAGATTCTTTTTATCTCAGTGCCCTAAGAATTCTTTGCTACAGCTTCAAAATTTTGAGTCTTCTGAACACAGTGGCCATTTAATAAATATTGATGGATACTAAGCAAATCTAATTATGTGTCATAATTTTTATATAATATCATGATCATCCTAAAAGTGGAAGAAGTGTGTCTCCAGGTAATGGACAGATAGGAGAGGTTTGTTGTGATTCAGGGCAAAATTTATGATTACTCATATGAGTACCTTTAATTTCCCTAGTTGTTATTTGCACCATCTTTAAAAGAATATAATAATACCTTACTTGCTTGAAGGCTGGACTAGACCGTCTCTTGAGCTTCCTTCCAGCTTTGAGATTTATGATTATGTTCTACCACACTGACAACTTGGGCATAAACTCAATGAAAAGTTTTCAATTTGCCATCATGACACTATGATTTAGAGCTTCTTTTACTTTTGGTGTTCAACATTCTTTTCCCCCTTCTCCCTGCTTTATTTTACCCCCACTCCAACCTCCACTGGTCTGGGCTCAAATCCTAGCAGTAGGGGTTCATTCAGCTTTCTATTTCTGTTAAGAACCAAGTGATCAAAGACACTAGAATTTCTAGACTTTTAGGCTTTTCTTAGGCACTCACTACAAGTACATTGAAATCTTCAAAGATTCCCTGCCATATTTGGTGGATCTGGGGAAACCTTATTTGTTTTATCCAGTATTATTTGCTTTTTAAATAAGGTTCTTTATACTATTATTCTTCATGCCTTAAGCTATTTTTAAAGGTAGCTCTAGTCTAGTAATTCCTTTTCTGTAAAAAAAATTAATTGTTCTGTTCTGTTTCTGAAGATGGTGGCTTGTGTTTGGGTGAAGTAATGCTGATAACTGAATGCCAAGTAGGGTGCGTAAGACTCATTTGAGTTCGTCGTCATAAAAGCCATGTATTTAAAAAGGAAGGTGATATATGTGATGATGCAACTGTATCATTTTTGCCTGGAACAGAGCATTCTGCTGTAAAGACTTGGCTTTCCCCTGCCTCTGGCTCCAAGTTTTCAAATACTTGAGTGTTTTAAAAGTCATTATGTCATCTAAATATGAACATGGATGATCTTCAAAAGAAGAGATGTATTCAAAATAGACCTCAATTGATTTCTTTAATCATAAATTCACATAGAGGGACATTTTTTAACAAGCTGAATTTTGACTAGACCACTTTGAAGGTACAATTATAGGCTACAGTGTCAATGAGGAATTAGAGGTTCTTAGACTAGTGGATTATTCCATAGCTCTGTGGGCACACAAAGTCTGCATGCTAAGATTAATTTTAAACATAATTAAGAACAGAAGCAGAGTTTTTAACTACTTCATTGCTGGCCTTTGCCTCTATCAACTGAGTTTCTGTTTATCTGGAGCAGCTGACAGACAAATTTAGTTAATTTTTTTTTAATATGATGCTACGGGACACAGGACACCCCAAGACCCTATGGGATAAATTCTCCCCCTGCTTAGAACTTGGATTTATAAAAGTCCCTATTTACAGTCGGACTGCTATAGTTAAAATTTCTGATTCTTGGGTCCCTGTCACCCAGTTTATGTTGCAAACTTAAACTTTTTTTTCCTTGCTTTTCGGAGGGGAGAAGGTAGGGCAGTTGGGATTAAGTGACTTGCCCAAGGTCACACAGCTAGTTTTGTGTTAAGTGTTTGAGTCTGGATTTGAACTCAGGTCCTGCTGACTCTGGGGCCAGGGCTCTATTCACTGCACCACCTAGCCGCCTCCAAACTTAAACTTTTAAACAGTCTATAAAAGATCATAGGGGCACCTAGGTGGCAAAGTGGATAGGATACTGCACCTGGAGTCAGGGAGACCTGAATTAAAATCTGGTCTCAAAATACTTACTAGCTGTGTGACCCCAGGCAAATCACTTACCCTGTTTGCCTCAGTTTCCTCATCTGTAAAATGAGCTGGAGGAGGAAACGGCAAACCACTGTATTATTTTTGCCATAGAAACTCCAAATGTGGTCACAAAGAGTCAGACACTATTGAAATGACAAAACAAAAAAAAACCAACAAACAGTAAAAGATCACAACCTACTCTATAGTCAGTCAACCATGACTGGTTCTAGTTTTCTAGGCTTAGACTTAGAGGGGGGATTTTTAAAAATCTGGTTGCCCAAATTAAAGACTTCTTTCATGTTCTAGATTTAGATGACCTTTCTGAGGAAGCAACTTTTATCTACCTCTTGTAGCTCAGTGTTCTTGAAACAGGATATAGTGCAAGGGATATTTCATTCATCTAAAGCTGATGTATAAGTAAGAAGTAATTATAAAAATGGATAGAATTTACGTATTGCTTTAGATTTCACAAAGAATTTTACAAATAATCTCATTTGATCCTCACAAGAACACTGAGAAGTAGATTCTATTATTATCCCCATTTTATGGATAAAGAAACTGAGGCATCTAGGGATTAAGTGATTTACCCAAGGTTACACAGCTAATATATATCTGAGGCAGGATCTAAACTCAGGGCTCCCTGACACTAGGTCTAGTATTTTATCCACCACTTTACCTAGTCACTTCAAAAATAAAAGAAATAGATCCAAATGAGATGTTAAGGGGCTTATGCCTAGGGTGGCCGGTGTAAACAGTTCATTTCAGGACCTTAAACTTTCTTTAGATCACTGTCCTTTTGGTAGTATTGATCTAGTGGTTTGAATTTTGTTGGAAGGTTGTTCCAGTCATATTGCTTGCTATCTCTCCATGTCTGCGCATCGTGTGTATTATCCATGGCCTCCCATAAGTTGGCCACAGTTAGTGTGCCTAATATGTTGTACTTCTTTTTTTTTTCTTCTGATATCAAGAGGTGCAACACTCTGGAGGCCCACTTGTCCTCTTTCTTGCCACATAACTAGGCCATCTTCTCTTCCAATCATGGAATTCATTGATAATGTCTTTTACTACTCTTCTTTTTTTGGGAGTACCTCATTGGTCATAGTTTGCTCATAGCCACCATATTTCTCTATTGCTCTCTGTTCAATACTCATTTTTAATTCTTCCATGTCTTGCTGCCCTTTAGAAAGAGTGATAGAATATTAGAATTGAAAAAGATGAGCTTTTGCTTTCATGGGAAGCTTCAGGTACAACTTTGGAATTCCCTGAAATCAGTCCAACCCCCACTTGTCCTCTTGTTCAACTCCGGGCTTAACTCATTCATTGTTCATCTCTACCACCTATCTCAGATATTCGTATGGACAAACTCTATAGGATATCCACTCAAATGCAAGTTGAAATCTTGGCAATACACGTTCCTGTATGGCAGGAAAGCCCAGTTATCTTCCAAAAGGCTCTGCTGTGTTCTGGGGCTTGATGCATTAGGTTTAATGTCCTCTCCAAAAGTGAGCATCCCCTTTGACCTAGCCTTTGCTCTGGATTACCTGTATCACAACAGCAAATATCTTTAGTAAACACGCATCTCCCTCTTACATCTTGTCTGATGTTTTTTATCAGAGGCTGGATGAACAGAATTTTATCTGTTGTTATAGCTTCTAAGGAATATTTAATGCTTTTGATATATGGATGGAAGACATCTTATTCTAAAAGGAATCTGAAAGGCAGAGTTCTGTTCTAATGCGTCAAATGCTATTTGTAATCAATGAACAATATGAATAAGATGTTTTTATGTTTTCTAGGAAATTGTAAGATAGCAAAGATGTGGTCAGTTATTGAATACCATTTGTGAAAGCCTTTTTTTCTAACTAATACTATATAGAATATATTGTCAATTCATGTACATATGATTATCACAAAGATTTTACATAGATGAGAGGATATACATATAGATTAGTAGTTATTATTGTCTCATTTGTCTTTTTAAAGTATTAATAAGGTTTAAGATGTGTTCCCTGTCCTTGGTATCTTCCCTTCATTCACATTTCTTTTATATCAGTTGCTCACCCTGCTCCCCTATTTTTCTTATCTCTAGTGCCGATCTCTTCCATATACATTTAGTCCAAATAGATAATATTTTAACAGGCAGTAAAAGACTTGTTATTGATGTGGGAGTTATCCCCAAGTCAGCGTCTGTGTGCTTTTAGACCATTAAGTTTTCAGAGCTAAGTTCAGAAGTAGTAAAAAATAAGAAAGGATAATAATGACAAAAATGGTGTATAATTGAAATAAGTTAATCTTGAATCTTTAAATCAAAGCTTGAAAGTAAAAAATAGAAATCACTGGCAGAAATGACACCAACACCAACTATAATAATCTTATTTGAAAGTTTAAGCAATATAAATTAATTGTCACAACAAGGAGAGCAAAAAAAGCTGAAAGTGTCTTAGTAAGCATATATCTGACTTACTTGCCAAATCGAGATGACTGTGAAAGGCAGTTCCAGGTCAGAATCCATAGTTATTTGCAAAATCTGAAGAAGGAGGATGGTTGATCATGAGCAGTCTCATAAGGCAGAGAGAAACAATAGAGAGCAAAAGCTTTGCAAGATATCCAACTAAGCAAAGTTAGTGGTAAGGCATTTAAAGGTAAAGGTAATTGTAAAGAGGACTACAAAGAGAAGAAAATTAGAAAAGATTTGTAAAACTAATTTTAACAAACTCTGTTCTCCATCAAGGATGGTAGAATTACCATATTGGACCCACCTATCACAGTGCAAGGTGTGCTTGTAGAGGAGGTAGGAATGGAGCAAAGATGGTAAAAAAAACAAAGATGGTAAAAAGCAGTTGGTTAGAATCAAGTGTTATAGAGGAGTTGCTATCACACACATGTACATGCACATGTGCACACACACACCACACACACCACACACATACACACAACACTCAAGGACCAGCTGATCTTCAATGAATTTGCTTATATTATGGGACCGCAGAAATACTTTATGTTGCTGGGCACATAGTTGGCATCTTTCCAACTTAGTAGCATCTGCCAGAGGCTTTGCTCCTTTGGGTACCTAAGATCACCTCTATGCCATGATGTCATTGATGCAGGATATTTAATGTAACTTAGTAGAAATTGTTCTGTGTTGGAGTCAGGAGACCTAGCTTTAATTTCCTATTCAAACGTTTATTAGCCATCTGATCAGGGGCACTTCTCAGAGTCTCTGTCATCCATAGAATGGGGATGGTAATACTTAACATCATTTCCTCACAGGGTGATTGTGAAGAAAATTCTTCCTCAACCTTAAGTCATTACATAACTATTATCATTATTACTTTGGTAGTTTAAATACAAATTCGACATCATAGACTTCCCCATCCCCAACATTTCTCTAAATAACAAAGCCTATGTGACGGAGCATGCACATGTCTTTGGGACTTTTTCACAGAAGCTAAGGGAATAGTTACCTGAAAGATTGTCCTTTGAGTGTGCCTGTTCTAGCAATGAGCTGCTCAACAGTATCTAGGATCTCATCAATGTGGGTATTTCTTTTGATGATCCCAGTGTTGTAGATGGCACCCAATCAATGACTGCTCATTTTTTGAGGTTGTTTTCTGTGGCTTCCTATAAATTCAGCAGATTGTTGGCAAAGACAGTGGTGAATTGCCATTTTCAAAATCTCATTCTCTGCAGTGGTGACCCAATTTTGTTCCAAAATTTGATTTTTGTGTTATCTTAGTGCTGAATTGTAGATAGTTGAAATTGTCTTAAGTATGACAACTTGGCTATACAGATTCTATTTACCATGAACGTATCAGTTCATCTTGTGCATTTATCTATTTACAATTGATCCAATTATCTTTCCATTACTTCTCATCCTAGGGGTGGCAGCTTTCATTGGTGGTCAGAGTTGAATTGTGAGGTTTCTGAAGGGTAACCCCAGTCCCTTGCCAATATTGCTACAGGTGTTTTCCAGAATACTGTTAGAACACTCCTTCCAGTAGTACCCTTCTAAAATGGTACCCAGACCATATATGCTCTTTTTCCTGGGGTGGATTTTTTTTGGGGGGGGGAGGAAGGAGAAGTTTGTACTCAAAGGAAGAAGAAAAGCATGATTATTGTGCTATGGGAAGGTTTGGACAGGCATTTGTGGGAATCTTTGGGAGTCATGGGATAAAGGAAACACTAGTTTGTGATATTTTTAAAACACTGTGACAAAATTACTAAAGGAAATTGAGCAAAATTAACTATTTTCTAGCTTTATGAATTCTGCCTTCAACCCTGTTGCCTTATATTGGCATTGTACTTTCTTTCTTTTTTCTTTCTTTTTTTTGGATTCATGCTTTTATTTATTTTTAGTGTAATTTTTTTATTTTTAAAAATATATTTATTTTTGGTTTTCAGCATTCATTTCCAAAGATTTTCAGTTCCAAATTTTCTCCCCATCTCTCCACTACCCTATACCCAAAGATAGCAAGCATACTGATTACCACTTCTCCCCAGTCTTCCTTCTCTTATATCTCCCTCCCATTTCCTCCCCCCCTTCTCACTTCCCCCTTACTTTCTCATAGGGCAAGATGGATTTCTATACCCCATTGCTTGTATATCTTATTTCCCTGTTGCATGTAAAAATGATGTTTTTAACATTTGTTTTTAAAACTTTGAGTTCCAGATTCTCTCCCTTCTTCTTTCCCCACTCACCTCCACTGAGAAGACAAGCAATTCAATATAGGTTATACTTGTGTAGTTATGCAAAACATTTCCATAGGAGTCATATTGTGAAAGAGTAACTATATCCCCTTCCCCACTCCTTTCCTGTAGGTAAGATATCCAACTGAGCGTGCATGTTATTCTCTCCTTAATCCAAGTGCAGTGAGAGTAAGGTTGACTCATTCCCTTTCACCTCCCTGCTCTTCCTCTCCATTGTAATAGCTTTCTCTTTCTTTTTTTATGAGATAATTTACCCTATTCTACCTATCTCTCCCTTTCTTCTTCTCCTAATATATTCCCCTCTCATCTCTTAATTCTATTTTTTAGATAGCATCCCTTCATATTTAACTCACCCTGTGTCCTCTGTCTATGTATACATATACACACATATATGGACACACATACACATATATGTAAGTATGTATATTCCCTTCAACTATCTTAATACTGAGAAATGTCTCATGAATTGCAAATGCTGTCTTTCCATGTAGGAATATAAACAGTTCAACTTTAATAAGTTTCTTATGATTTCTCTTTCCTGTTTACCTTTTCATGTTTCTCTTGCTTCTTGTATTTGAAAGTTAGATTTTCTGTTCATCTATGTTCTTTTCATCAAGAATGCTTGAAAGTATTTTATTCCATTGCATGTCCATATTTTCCCCTGAAGTATTATATTGAGTTTTGCTGGGTAGGTGATTCTTCAGTTCCTTTGACCTCTGGAATATCATATTCCAGGCCCTTTGATCCTTTAATGTAGAAGCTGCTAGATTTTGTTATCCTAATTATGTTTCCACAATACTCAAATTGTTCCTTCCTGACTGCTTGTAATAATTTTTCCTTTACCTGGGAACTCTGGAATTTGGCTATAATATTCCTAGGAGTTTTCTTTGTGGGATCTTTTTCAAGAGGAGATCAATGAATTCTTTCAATTTCTATTTTGCCCTCCGGTTCTAGAATATCAGGGCAGTTTTCCTTGATAATTTCTTGAAAGGTGATGTCTAGGCTCTTTTTTTGATTGTGGCTTTCAGGTAGTCCAGTAATTTTTGAATGATCTCTCTTGGATCTATTTTCTAGGTCAGTGGTTTTTCCAGTGAGATATTTCACATTGTCTTCTATTTTTTTTATTCTTTTGGATCTGTTTTATAATATCTTAATTTCTCATAAAGTCCTTAGCTTCCATTTGCTCCATTCTAATTTTGAAGGAATTATTTTCTTCAGGGAGCTTTTGAACTTCCTTTTCCATCTGGCTAATTCAGCTTTTTAAGGTATTCTCATTGGCTTTTTGGCCCTCTTTTGTCATTTGAGTTAGTCCGTTTTTAAGGTGCTATTTTCAGTAATTTTTTGGGTCTCCTGTAGCAAGCTGTTGACTAATTTTTCATGATTTTCTTGCATCACTCTCATTTCTCAGCATTGCACTTTCCACTGAACCTTTTACTTGCTTCATTTTGTAATTAAAATAGCTGAAAGAACAGTTTCTGGTTTTGGCAATTCATTACTTTTTGGTGAATTCTGGGGGTGGATTTTCTTTTTGTTTTGGTTAGGCCGTTGCTCTTTCCTGGTATCAGTCACATTGCCTTTCATAAGGAGGCAACTCCTTTCAAGACTGTCACAGAGAATGCTGTATTTTATGTGCAATTTTGATTCAGTGACCAATAATACAAACCAACGTAGTTCAAGTTTTTATACTTGAAAATGATTCTTTAAAGATTATTTTTGTCCATTGCCTCCTTTAATATTTCTACCTGGGATGTGTAATTTAATGCTATTTTAATAGTAAGAACTGATGTTAACCTGTTAACTCACATCTTTATCTTTGTACTAAAAGAATTTTATATCTAATGACACGTTTACACTTAGGACATTCCTGTGAAGTGTTTATGGCAAATTAAACACTTTTCTGAATTCTGTCCTCACCAGTTAACTGATAGACATCTCCATTTGGCTGACCCATCAGCATCTCAAAACTCAATATGTCCCAAACAGGTCTCATTAATCTTTCTCCAAAATTCATCTCTCTTTTAAACTTAATTGTTTTTATCAATAGTAGAACTATCCTCCTAGTTATGAAGATTGCAAATTTGGAGTCATAACTTGATTCTCCCTTTATTTGCTCTCATTTCCCTCTACCTAACCCTGTCCAAACTTTTGTCAAATCTTGCTGATTTGACCTCCACAATATTTTTCAGATTCATTTCATCCTTCACTTTCTCTCTCTCCCCCCTCAACTCACAATGATACAATCTTAGAACAGACCCTTATTTTTTGTGGTCGGGACTATTGTAATGGCCTCTTAATTGGTCTTCCTTCTTCTAATCTCTCCCTACTTCAGTCCATCCTCTACATTGCTACTGAGATAATCTTCCTGGGTAAGATGGTAAATGAATATTTAGAACTAAAGGGAACCTCAGAGGTTCTTAACCTTATTTTTATAGATTAGGAAACTGAAGACCAGAGGTATTAAGAGAGTTATTCAAAGTCACACACATAGTAAAGGGAATAGCCAGGATTTGAAAGTTCTATTCCTTTGGATCCAGCATTCTTTCAACTGTACCAGGCTGTCTACATGCAATTCCCTGCTCAAAAAAAATCTGAGTGGTTCCTTATTGCCTCTAGGAACAAATAGAAAGTCTTCAGCATGACATTTAAAGCTCTCCTTTCTAGCCATTTCGTGTTATAGCTCTTCATGCACTTGATGTTCTGGCAGCTTGGGCTCCTTAGCTATTCTCTTAACTTCATATCTCTCTTCCCATTTCACTCTCTTCATGTAGACTATTCCCCATGCTTGCAATGCCCTTCATCTTTACATCCCCCTCACTGACTCTTTGCCTTCATTCAGGGGTCAGTTCAAGTACTACTTTCTACCCAAAGCCTTCTCCGACAATGTTAATTGTCAAGTTAACACAAAACAAATGTCAATGCTTTCTCCCTCCCTAAATGACCTGTCTATATGCTATTTGCCTCTTCTCCTAACTCCTCCCTTTTACATGTAAGCATCTTTGGAACAGGAATTATTTTTGTTGTTGTATTCCCATAAGACAACACAGGGCCTTGCATTCAGTAGGTATTTAATACATGTTTGCCAAATTTAATTATTATCACCTTTTCGTATAGAGTTTGAGGTGCGAATATGCTAAGTGATTTGTTCCAAGATAGTGGATAGGACAAGAATCCAGGACACTTCCATACTGCAGGCCAGTGTACCTTGTTTTCAGTGCCTTTCATTCTTTTGAACTCTTGTAAAGTTGCTTTGTTTTCGTGTCAAATCATGTGAATTCTTGATAATGTATGCTAATGAATGGGCCTACCACTGATACTTATTGTCCTAGATCTTGGAGAAAATGGGGTAACTTTGCCCCACTGTTTTAAAAATAATAAGAAGAATTGCATTCATATATTGCTTTATGGTTTGCAAAGCATTTTAAAAACATGATCTCATTTTATACTCACAACAACCCTGGAAGGTAGATCCTATTATTATCTTCATTTGGTAGATAGAGGCAGACAAAGGTTGACTTACTCAGGGTCATAGAGCTATTAAGGTTCTGAGGCTGGGCTTGAACTTAGGTCTTCTCAAGTACAAGTTCAGTGCTGTATCTATATACTACCTAGCTGTCTATACTATATGTTTAATTCAACTCATTTCAGCAAGCATTGATGTAGTGCCTACTATATGCCTAACACTATGCTATATGCTGGGGGTACAAAAACTCAAATTAAATAGTTCTTGCCTTCAAGTTGTAATAGGAGTATAATAAAAAGAAGAATCAATGTGGACTGGATTAACTGTGAAGGCCTCTTGAAGGATATAGCATTTGATTTGGATCTTGAAGAATAGGTAGGAATATGGATGGATCATGAAGAGTCTACAACAGAGATGCAGACTTTGACAGAATAGAAGGAATAGAAGGAAATATAAGAATATAAGGAAAGCATGATTTCTGTAGAGACATAGAGCATTCTACTGGGAGCTATTAATATTAAATAATAATAATGATGAATAAATGCAAAATATATGCAAAATAGTGGGGGGGGGAGGAAGAGCATCAGCAACTGGGAGACTCAGGAATAACCTCTTATAGGAGGTAATATTTTATTTGAGCCATGAAGGAAACCCCAATTTCAAGAGATAAAAGTGCATACTAAACATGAGAGACAACCTATGAAAAAGCCTAGAGCAGAAGATATAATGTTATCTACAAGATGTGTCAACTAAGTGATCTTGACTAGAGACTAGAGAAAATGGGTATAGCAATGTGAAATCAGTCTGGAAATATAAATCAGAGTTAGGCTGTAAAGGATTTTCAATGTCAAGCAGGAGGTAATAGGGAGCCATCCAAACTTCTGGAGCAAGGGAGTAAGGATTAGCACCATATACATTTCCACTGAAATTGTTAAGGGGAGTGAAAATGCAATCTTAGTTTAACCAGACTCATATTGTTGTCAGGCATTTGCTTTTTTTTTTTCTTTTTTTCTTTTTCTTTCTTTTCTTTTTTTTTTTTTTTAAAGCAATTGGGGTTAAGTAACTTGCTCAAGGTTACACGGCTAGTCATTATTCATGCATGGGTGCTCATTTTCTGAGGCCGGATCTGATCTCGGGTCATCCCAACTCCGAGGCCGGCGCTCTTACTCACTGCGCCACCTAGCCGCCCCTTTAGGGCAATTGGGGTTAAGTAACTTGCCCAAGGTCACACGGCTAGGTTTTTGTTTGTGCGGATTAAGTGTCTGAGGCCGGCCCGAACTCAGGTCCTTCTGATTCCAGGGCAGGCGCTCTATTCACTGCGCCACCTAGCCGCCCCCAGGCATTTGCTTTTTAATATTAGGGGGAAGCTCCACACTTCACTAACTAACTAACTAACTAACTAACCTAAAAGCATTACATCAGACTATAATGCATCTAGCTGAAGAGCACTATAAAAACGGGACAAACATCAATTTAGTGAATTTATGGATTACTTTGATATATGTCATGTTTCTAGTGTTTATGATTTGTCTATGATGTGATGAATGCTGATAACCATTATTTTAAAGTTCTGCTTTCTTTAGCAAGATGGTTCAAGATTATTTTGGGATAATTTTGAACAATTATTTAAATTTATTTATTTGAACAATAATTTTTTTAAAGCAATTGGGGTTAAGTAACTTGCTCAAGGTTACACGGCCAGTCATTATTTATGTGTGGGTGCTCATTTTCTGAGTCTGGATCCGATCCCGGGTCATCCCAGCTCCGAGGCTGGCACTCTTACTCACTGCGCCTCCTAGCCACCCCAAAAATACATCTATACATTTTGGGGGGTTGCTTTTTTTTTTGGAGGAGGGAGGGAAGGGTAATTGGGGTTAAGTGACTTGCCCAAGGTCACACGGCTAGTAAGTGTTAAGTTTCTGAGGCCGGATTTGAACTCAAGCCCTCTTGACTCCAGGGCTGGTGCTCTA
Organism: Gymnobelideus leadbeateri; assembly: GCA_011680675.1. Lineage (NCBI taxonomy): Eukaryota > Metazoa > Chordata > Mammalia > Diprotodontia > Petauridae > Gymnobelideus > Gymnobelideus leadbeateri. The sequence continues at coordinate 90,508 of WOXC01000159.1, read as the reverse complement.
TTCACTGTGCCACCTAGCCGCCCTAGAACAATAATTTCAACATTCCTTTTCAGATTCCCTGCTTAGTCCTGACATTGTGGAAATGTTCATTTATTTGATAAGTAATACTGAACATCTCTTAAGGGTATATAAAATACTAAGGTAGGTTTTGAGGAGTGTGCAAAAGGAATATAAATCTGTGACCCTTTTCTACAGGTGGGAAGTTAAAACATACCACATGAAATGGTTAAGCATGAATTTGAGGCAGCTTATAGCTAAGTCACCAAATAAGTGATATAAACACTGAGTTGTAATAGGAGTATGATAAAAAGAAAAATCAATGTGGGCGAGATTAGCTAGGAAGGCCTCTTGAAGGAGATAGCATCTGATTTGGATCTTGAAGAATGGGTAGGAATATGGATGGATGGTGGAGAATCTACAGCAGAGATGTAGATTTGACAGAATATAAAGAATAGAAGGACATATAAGGAATGCATGACATAAACAACAAGGGCAGGAAAACATTAAGAAAAAGATATTACAATTTTTAAAACATCTTTTAAAAAAATTTGTGAAATTATTGAGGAAAGGAAGGAGGAAGAATATGAACAATGGTGAATGATGTGACTATTATTTCAATAAGATTTTAAAAAGTGTTGTTAACTTATTAGCTCATGAATGATTCTTTAGAGCTAAAGGTCTTAACTTTTTAAGAGCCATGGACCCCTTTGGTAGTCTGATGAAGCCTATGAAGCCCTTTTCAGAATAATATTTTTAGAGGCATAAAGTAAAATACATGGAGTTTCAAAGGAAACCAGCTATATTCAAATGCAGTTATCAAAATGTTAGAAAAAAGTTCACTGGCCCCAGGTTAAGAACTGCTGAGTTTAGAAAGAAAATAATATCTTTGTATCTGTATACTGTGTGAGGAAGAAAGTACTAATTACTTTAAAATGTGCTTAATATTTTATATTTCTGTAAGAAGCCCCTTTATTGGAAGGGAGGGTTTTTTCTTTCTTTGGGGACAGTATATCTCATCCCTTCCCTTTCTGGACATGTTATAAACTCAGACTGATGACAGGAAAACAAGAGTTGTCCATTTTCTTTCCAACTCTCTCTCTCCATCTCCCCTCTCCTTTGGAATCAGCTTATAGGTTATTTATTCTGCTTTTGTCCTCAGGATTGCTTTAGGGTCAGCAATAGAAATGACAGAGGACTGTGATTTCTGAGTTCCTTTAGGCAAGGGTACCAGGTCTATTCTAAGCCCTTACAAGGAAATATGACTAGACCTAGTTGGCAGTTTCTTGTTTGTGCTGGTCAAGCTAAATTTTTCTCATGTATTTTGAAAATTAGTTAGTATGGGAAAGTCACCCAAGATAAGGCAGGGAGACCGAAACAAACCAAAAAAGGCTAGGCTATTTCTGTCTTAAAAGACACACACACACACACACACACACACACACACACACACACACACACACACACACACACACTTTTAAGACAATCAAGAAGGCCAGAAATAAGCAGTGTTCTCTAATCTAGCTCAAAAAGGATGGATTCAAATTCCCTTGAAGCATAACTTGACTGAGGATTCCAATGTAGCACACAGATTTGCAGTAGTGGCATTTTGTCTCTGATTTCCATTATAAAAAGTTTGGGACATTAGAGTGGAGGAAAGCTAGAATCTACTCTAATTTCTAAATGTTAAATGCATATGGGGTAATCCTGACATCTTTAAGAAAGAAAAATAATGTATTAAAATGATTTGAGAAATAATTTCTCAGCCTTTATTCATATTGACTACAAAAGTCTTCTGGTTAGCTTGGAAAATTGTGATTTAGTTCACCTTTAGAAATACACACTACTGTTAATTCTGTGTATTCAGCTGTTCTTGCTGTGGATAAAATATATTGCCCAGTTCAATGGTTTTCAAGCCTCCAGAGCAATGCCTGTTCCTTATAAGCATCACCTCTCAAGTAGCAAATATAAACATCAAAGGCTGAGAATCTTACACTGTACTAATGCATGGAGTTTAAAGTTAATTTTTTTAGTTGCCAATAGTCAAGTATCACCTTAAACTAAGCAAAACAAATCTGTTTTTATAATTAAATTAGGTTTAAAGTAGGCATCTGATATTTTATTTATTTAATTTATTTAAAATATGCCACAAGCCTTAGGGGGCCTGTATGAGTGAATTAGACATGGCATTTAACATTTTTCAAATTGAAAATCAGAAGCTAAAATTTCCCAGAAAGGAAAGGAAAAAGAACCCACTCTCAAACGACAGCCTATTAAGAGTACCAAATGAGAAAGGTCTGCAATTAGTTTTGTATGATACCCCCAAAGTCAACAAATGGTTGTCAGCACATTCTCAGAGAAGAGGAATCATTTGAGAGGGTATTAATTTATTGGACTCCTTTTCAACATTTTAAAAAGCTTCCTTCTTCCATCTTTTCCCCCCCTCAAAGTATGAGAATGGTTTTAAAATTCTAAATAAATTTGGTAATAAGTCAAAAACCATTTATAGCTACCTTTGGATCACTGGCAGATTTTATTCTTCTGAGATCATGGTAAGTTATATACAAAAGCCAGAGAGGTTATGTGCTTTTCTTGTATAATTATACCTTTAATAATAATGACCCAATCAGCATTGTTTAACAATAATGCTTTGAATTCATTACAATCGAATGACTAGAAAACTCCCCTGAAGAGGTGAAATTGAGGGAATGTGATCAGACTAAGGATTCTAGGGTATACCCTGCCGACTCTCAACCCACACATAATCATAAAGAGGTGATATGTGGCTGGAGCTTTTCTTGATGATCTTGGCAAGGAAGGGGAGAGTTGTGGAAGAGGACATTTGGGGTAGGGGTGGGGGGAAGGGAGTTAGTACCTATAATCACCATTATAGAAGTTTTATTTAGTCTCCTGTCTTATCTATTTTAAGCTTTTATAACATAAATTTTGCTGCCCAGGAATGTAGGTCTGTTTTGACTCTACATAAATGATCTCCAATTTATCAGATTGTTCCCAAGGAACAAACTTCTCCTAGGATTGTTGTTTCACCTAAATTGTGTTTTCTTCAAAGCAATATATGATAGTATGTGGTGAGTGCCTTTACCTACTTCTTAGTCTTGCCACTCTTTCTCTGATTCCCTGTCTTTTAAGTCATATAGAGACCCTGTGGACCTATACTATCCCCGAAATAGCAACCACATTGATTTATTTTGCTACAGAAGGGTAGTGGGAGCCCCAGGGAAGTTGCTTGGTGAAAAAATATTTTAGCCATCTGGGACTCTTAGTGGTCCCCACATTACAGGGGCAGGCCCAGTTTGGTTCTCCTTTCTTCATTTTCAGGGAATATTTCTACTTTGTTCTTTGGTCATCATTGTTAGGCATAAGCCTGTATTAAGGGAATTTTGAAGAAAAAAACAATAACAGACTTCTCCTCTTGGAGAGGTCCTGATTATTGATTTGTTTTATAGTGACAATAATGCATTCGTTTTATTTTACATACGTATAAAAGAAAGACATGATATCTCCATTTATATCGGTATCTATCTCTGTCTCTTAATATCCTAATATCTATCTCCCCCTTCTCCTTTCTCTCTCCCTTTCCCCCCCCTCCGTCTCCTCTTCCCCCTTCCCCTCCGTCTCTACCTCTACCATAATTTCTATCTCTAGATTGACTACCCATTGAGTTACATAAATACATACACATACACACACACACACACACACACACATACTGGGTCTAGACTTGAATAGAAAGAGGGTATCAGGCTGGATTTCATTTGGAAAATTATACAGTGATTTCAATGATCCTCGACTTTCTGCTATTATAAAAAATCATCTCTACCAAGATTATAACTTTGAGCATCACAGATTATCATATTGTAAAGATCATAGATTTTGATTAGAGGTCATTTTATCCAACTCCTTTGTCTTGCAGGTGAGAAAATAGAGGCTCATATAGGTTAAGTGACTTGTCCAATGTCATATATATGGTAAATGGAAGAATCAAGCTATGAGTCCAGCTTTTCTGACTCAAGAATAGTATTCCTTCCACCATACCATGGTTTCTCCCTATTGTATGTAACTTGCCATGATCTCAAAAGAAGGACAGTGGAGACTCTACAGAAGTGTTATACAATATACCATTAAAGGTATGCATGATTAATAAAAAGAGGTAGGTGGAACAGGTAGATAGAATGAGAGACTTGAATGCTGCATTGATGCTTATAATAACAATGATTATGCTGACGAGAAGAGGAGAATGAAGATGATGACATTTATATAACATTTATATAGCACTTTAAGTTTTGCAAAGTGCTTTACATGTATTAACTCATTTCATTTTGACAAAAATCCTATGAAGTATATGCTATTATAATTCTTATTTTATACATGAGGAAACTGAGGCAGACAGAGATTAAGTGACCAGGGCCACATAGCTAGTAAATGTCTGAGTTGGAATTTGGATGCAGGTCTTCCAGAATCCATGTCCTGTACCACCAAGCTACCCTATCTTTAAGGTGCTACAAAAAATATCGAGTGAATCCTCTATGAATGATTTACAGGTTATAGATGGCAGCCGCATATGATGGCAAGGTATAAAAGGGTTGTGATCTGCAGTGGTGTAAAACAGTATGGATTAAGAAAAAATACCTAAATAAGAAACGTGGAGGCCTCTTGATACAGTGGAAAGAGCCCTGAACTTGCAGTTCTAGGACCTGAGTTCAAATCTCAGCTCTGCTACTTACTGTGTGAATTTAAGCAAATTGCTAAGCCTTGCTGGCTCTCACATTTTTCTTCTGTAAAATGAGGTTACATGTCCTAGATCACAGTCACAAATTCTCAAGTGCGGCTAGAGCCAGATTGAAATGAAACTGAGAAACAGTTATTTATTCATTTACTTATAGTCATTCATTCATTTGCCTACCTATTCATTCATCTATTTATTCATTCATTAACTCATTTATTTATTGATCATTTGCTTTTATTTTCAACACAATTCAATTGAATGTTTATCTGTTCACTGCACTCAGAGCAGGCCAGAATCATGAATTTAGCAGGTACACTGATAACAGCAAGAAGTGACAACTAAGATTTTGAGAATAAGGGAGACATAAAAACTATGAAAAGTGGGCACGAGAATTTAAAAAATCCGACAAGACATCCCGAGCCATTTAGGATCAGAACAAAGAGCACCCATAAGGTCATGGTTATATTGTGACACTGTACAAAAACTGATGCTCATAATTATAACCAAAGGGCCTCAAGAACTGACATGTGTTGTACATTGTCTAAGAAGGCAAATAAGAGAATTTTTTATTCTAAATGAGTAAAATGGAAAAAATAATTTCTGGCACTAAGAAGGGGAATGTCATGTGGAAAATTCATTACAGGCCACACCTTAATTCCAAAATTGGGAAATATTTAACAAAGTAAATAAAAATATATTAGAATATAGATATGAATATATTTTAAAGCCAACTAAGTGACAGGGATTCCTGATTCTCTTTGAGTTTGACCCTGTTTTACTAGATGATCTCTAAGGTCCCTTCCAATTTTAGATAGAATATTATATAATTTGGTGTTGCTGTTCTGTCATTTGGGGTTTTCTTGGCAAAGATACTGGAGTGGTTTGTTATTTCCTTCTCCAGTTTTTACAGATGAGAAACTGAGGCAAACAGGGTTAAGTGACTTGCCCAGGGTCACATAGTAGTAAATATCTGAAGCAGAATTTGAACTCAGGTTTCCCTGACTTTAGGTCCAGCACTTTCTCCATCATGTCACCTAACTGCCCTTTTATATAATAATTTCCTGGCATTTAGTGGGAAAATGTAATGCCCTAACTTTGGTCTTCATACCTGGCTTTGGTCCTCAAATCTGGTTTAAACTGAATGGGCAGAGATCTAACACTCTGATTTAGTTAGAATTCAAGTGTAAAAGATACTATCAAGCAGGTTTATATACTCTGGTCAGGAATTTATTAGTGACAGCTACTTTGAAATCTGAGATATGAAATATTCCAGAGAAGTAGAGTACTCCCTTCACCTTTATGAATTTTTGTATGTGATTTAAATGGGGGTAGGAGTTCATTTTGTTTCAAACCTTCAAGCAAATCCCAGTATGCTGTCTGAAGTCAACTGGATTTCATTTTGATTGACCATATACTGCAATTCTATCTGAATGAAACCTGTTGTATAAGGAAAGATTTGGTAAAAGTCAGGAAGAAGCTAATAGCTTTTCATCTATCATAACAAAAGGATCTTGAGAAAACTACAAAGCATCTATCAAACAAAGATGTGCTACAACTCAGCATCATTATAGTTTTGGGTAGCTTGGTATTTTTCTAAGTGCTAAGTAATATTTGCACCAAAACAAAACCAGCCAATCCAACAAGAACCCCACTAAAACAGAAAACCTGTTGGCGTTGTTTAGTCATTCAGTTGTATCTGTGACCTGATGACCCATAGCATTCCAGGACCTCCTATCTTCCACTATCTCCCAAAATCTATCCAGGCTCATGTCCGTTGCTTCTGTGACACTATCTATCCATCTCATCCTCTGCCGTCCCCTTTTCCTTTTGCCTTCAGTCTTTTCCAACATCCTGTAGAGAGAACAAAAGATCTTAATCTGTGCCAGTAGGTGATAGTAGACAAATAGAATGTAATGAAAAGGAAGAAGTTCATATCACAACAGAGGTTATAATGGGAGAACACAGATTGCTTACTTAGATACTTACATGGACAGAAAGGGTATCATGCTTCCATTTGGGTAAGAATTACATACACACACACACACACACACACACACACAGAAATTCTTTGTAGAAATACTAAATGAGAACATCCTAATTTAGAAACATTTCTTTGTGTAATGTAATTTACTGTTTTAATTCAGTAATTATTCACTAAGCATCTCCTACATGCAAAACACAGCACATACAAAGGCAAAAATGAAAAACATAGATTCATAAACATATTGTGTTTATTTTACTCTTCCTAACTTTATAGTGTAATCATAACAGTGATTTGAGGCAGCTAGGTGGTGTAGTAAAGACAGAATTATGCTTATAGTCAGGAAGACCCAAGTTCAAATCCTCCCTCAGATACTTACAAGATCTGTGACCTTGAGCAAGTCATTTAAGTTCTCTGTGCCTCAGTTTCATCACCCGTCAAATGAGAAGGCTGAAATGAATGCTCTCTAAGTTCCCTTCTAGCTGTAAATCAATGATCCTATGTAATGGATAGAAGTTAGGATCAGAAAAAAAGCACTAGTAATGTAAGTGATAATCTGCATTAAAATTTCCATTAAGTGATTTTAAAATTTACATAAGTGATAATTTACACTAAACTTTTTGCTACTACAATTTTAGTATTTATTAAAATACATGGTTTGCCTCAGTTTCTTAAACCCAGGTTTCCTTTGGTCCTTAACTATTGGAGGATCAATACAGTAATGTGATTCTCCCTCACTACTTAATATATCCAAAAACAAACATTATTTTATTTCTTGCATTTCTTAAATTACAAGAATACTAGAAAGCAAAGAATTATCTAATAAGTGTTTATTATGTATCGACTATGTGCCCAACATGATGCTAGATATTTCTATTTCTCTTACAGAATCTTACTTTTAGCTCATTGCTTTTAGATTCTTTCACTTCTCATTCTTTCCTAAGTGATCTTCAAAATTTGTATAAATCAAATAAAAATATGTTTGGTTTTCTGCTCTTACCATGTTTACATCATGAGGAAAGAAACTTCTCTCATGTCTGTTATTCAGTGTATTGGTACTACATATATACTACTATATACATATATACTACATACATTTATAGCTCTGTGACATCTGAAAATAATAGTGTCCTTCCCTTTCTTTGTGTAGAAAAATGTGTTTCAGATGTAGCAGAAGTAAGCTAGATCTTTGCTATGGAATTGGTGATAATTTGTTTCCCAGGTCTTCCCCGTTCTCATCAAAGACAATTCCTACCTCATAATTTGGACTACATATGGTTGTAGAAGTCTTAGACTAGAGCTTTTCTATTATTTGGGGGCAGGATAATTTTTCCCCTCAATGTAAACCTATTTTTTAATTTTCCTTTTTTTCACTTTTCACTAATAGATTGCATTAGGAGTGAAAGCTGGTAAGAGTGGAGGCAGGAGAATAAACTGTGATCAATTCTTGTTGTATTTGATTTAATTAAAAATTAATAGTAGGGTTTTTTTGTTGTTGTTGTTGTGATTCCTGGAAAGTCACATATAATCTGTAGATCTGGGACTAAAGCCACAGAATGCTTTTTTGTGTAAAGGGATATTGTTTTAATCCAAAAGATTTTTATGTGTGAAATTACAGCTTCAAATTAACTACTCAATTTTCAGTCTTGATAGGAAGGCTGGTCTTATTCTCCATTGTCATTATCAGTCAATTTAGTCTATAGTATGCATCCTGTCTTAATATTTTCTCCCTTTTCCCTTCCCCCTCAACCCTAGAGATCACTCTCTGTGTGTATGTGTCAAACTTCCCTTTCTCGCCTCATATTTCATTCTTCCAGGATCTGTAAAATGTCCAAGTTCTCATAGCTCACTTAAAAATGGATTGAGTCCAGAGGGACTAGCTCTCTCTACTCATTAATCTATCAGTTGCAAATTTACAGGCTTAAACTTATCTGTGCAAAGAGAGGCAGCTGAGAAGGGAAAAGAAAGAAAGGAAAAAAGAAAAAGGGAAGATAAAAAGGAGGAAAGAAAGAAAGAAAAAAGGAAAAGGAAGTGAAGCCTTTTTTTTCCAGAAAAGGATGAAATTCACTTTGATTATAAGATTGTTACATTAAGGATTTTTCTTTTCACAGTGAATTTTGAGAAGGGTAGTAGAAAGATAAGCCAGTCTGACTCTTTCCCATGGAAGACTGAGGAAGGCTCCTGTCTAGGTCTCCAACATTGACACAGTTCTGTGGTTAAGGAAGAATATTTACATCTTAGGCATCTGAGTTGGACAGGAAGGGATATGGGAGAAATCCATGAACCCTGACCTTATTGTGAGGCTAAGATTATAACCCAGAGCCTATTTTAGCTAGAAATACTTAATCACATGCTTTAAATACCATTTAAATTAAAATAAATATTTAGAGTATTTCTCCCCATCCTTACCATAGTCTGATGCAAAATGTATTAAGTGTCACTGTCTAACTCAAGAATAAACATAACTTTAATTAGAAAAGATGTCTTTATTTAAAGCTATAAAGCATCATGAAATGGTGTTTATAACTAAGCCTGAGTGCCTGGGCCTAATAGCCCATCTAGGAAAGGGAGTCCCATGTTTTTTCTTTGTCGTGGTGCTGTCTGGAAGAGTTTATTTGTATGGAACTCTCCAATCTGAAAGTCTGTGTCTTTGTTTAGACTCGGCATGAGTAAACAGGCAGGATAACAAACTTCCTCTTCAGGTAAGGCTTATGTTTCTCCATCCAGTCTGCAGTTTCTTTAACTATCCCTCCACCATAGAAAACCTACCAATTTTTTCTGTTGAGAAGTCATTCAGTTGAACAGATTCTTGTCTAGCACCTTTCTGTCCAGTACTGGGTTGGACTCTGGGGGCACTGTGCCAAAATGTATGGGCGAGGAAAGATCAAGGAGAGGAAAGACCAGTATTGAACTGAACCAAAACTATTTTTCAAAGGCCCACAGAGAAAATTGGGTTCAGATCTTTGAAAGTCACTGGTAGTAATGGTGTATTGAATTTTGGGTAACACATTTTACAAAGGACATTGATGAACTAGGAAATATCTCAAGAACAGTGAGCATGATGGTGAAGGGCCTAGAAACCATGCCATATAAGGAATAATTTAGGGAACAAGGTAGGCCTAGCCTAGAAAAGAAAAAAAATGGACATAAGGGAGTACCCATGGTAGCTATAGTCAGGTATTTGGAGGGTTGTCACATGGAAGAGGGAGTAGACTTACTCTTTGTTGGCCCACAGGGGAGAATTTAGCCAAATGGGCCAAAGTTACAGAGTAGGAAATTTTGGTTAACTATAAAGAACGTGATTAATCTCATGATTTGAGGTATTGAGCAATGAGATTGGACTTCTCTCTCATTTTCTCCTTTCATTCAATAATTCAATTTGTTAAAATGTACATAGAATTGCTCGACCATTTTATGTATCTTTATAGCCAATTGGAGCATTTGCACTGTTGGTATTCTTGGTCTAGAGCATTTGTGCTTTGTGTTTGGAAATGAGCCTCGTCAGACCTTGACTTATCAGGTTATAGGCTAGAGAATTCTAGGTCTGCAGTCTCTGTGAGACTATTGCAAGGTTGATAAGTTTTAGTTGGGCTTCTCTTTGCAGAGTTTGTCATAGGTTGCTTTGTCAAACAGAACCAGGTAATTTTTTATTTTTTTTGGAAGGAGGAAGGCAAAGCAATTGGGGTTAAGTGACTTGCCCAAGGTCACATGGCTAGTAAGTATTAAGTGTCTGAGGCCGGATTTGAACTCAAGTCCTTTTGACTCCAGGGCTGGTGCTCTATTCACTGTGCCTCCTAGCTGCCCCAAGAAACTTATATTCTAATGGGGGAAACTATATGGATATATAGGTAGAAATGCAAGACCAGGTACCAGATATATTTGAGGCATGAAGAAAACAGAAAACATGGAGGGGGGAACAAGGAAAAGCCTTATGCAGAAGGTGATTATTGACCAGAGTTCTCTCTAGGAATCAAGAGATGATGAAAGTGGGGGCGGCTAGGTGGCGCAGTGAGTAAGAGCGCTGGCCTCGGAGTTGGGATGACCCGGGATTGAAACCGGCCTCAGAAAATGAGCACCCACGCATAAATAATGACTAGCCGTGTAACCTTGAGCAAGTTACTTAACCCCAATTGCTTTAAAAAAAAGATGATGAAAGTGGTAATGATAATGAAGAGAAAGGGGTGAATCACACAGAGAGAGTAAAAAGGAAAAATTGACAGAAGTTGGTCATAAATTGGTTGTAGGAGATAAAGTGTAGGGAAAATTGAAGATGATTCCTAGTTTCTTAATTTGGGTGACTCTGGATGATGGTGAAGAAATATGGGGAAAGAAAATTGATTTGGAGGGCAGGGGAAGTGAGTTCAGTGTAGAACATATTGAGTGTGAGGTAATACCAAGACAGTCCTTGCCTTTAGGGAAATAAGACCTATGGAAAAGTACACTGCACTGCCCAAGGCCATATATGATTACTGAGCAAGTGCTCTAGGATTTCAAATGGCAGTTTAATAAGGGCATCAGCAGTCAAGGGAGGCAAATGATCAGTCAATCAATCAGTCAGCCAACAAGCACTTCTTATGTGCCTGCTTCGTACCTGGCACCATGCTAGGTACTAGGATGTCAGATTCCTTGGTTTTTCTTTAAAAATATGTGCAGTAGAAAGAGATACATTGGAAAGAAAGAGGTGTTTGGAGAGGATATGAAGTGAAGAAGAAAGACTTATACTGTCAGTTTGGAAAGACATAGACAAGAGCCTGATTTTCTAAAGACTTCTTTGAAAATAACTTCAAAATTAGCTATTTTAAGGATGAAAGGGAGATAGCCTATCATATCATTAGAACATGCAAGTCTTATATTCAAATCTTGGTGTATCACTAACCTGATTACATGATCTGAGGCAAGTCTCTCAAATTTTCTAATTATTATATTTTCTGGCAATAACTCACCATTAAAAAAAAGGAGCAAGGTGTAAATAACAGCATCCTGGCTCCTAGAAATCATGAAAATTAAGACCATCTTTACAGAACATTTAAAATTCCCAGATGAAATATATTTGCATAAATACAATTATTGTCTTCCTTCTTATCATTAATTATCCCCAAATTCATAGTAACAATAACAACATCAATGGAGCATTTTCCTATTTGTACTGCTTTCTTAGGAATTCTTTTGATACAGTATGATTTTGAAAGTTGAGTCCTTGAGAAATGAATGAGTAACCTGTTTTTATGATCTTGAAAAGAACAGCAAACCTTTCAAATATTTATTTTTATATCGATCTGCGAATGAAGACTTAGAAGAATGTAATATGAAGGGCTATCCATACTATTCTTTATTTTTAATCTAGCAGCTGATTCCAGCCTGTAGAATGTTTTGAAAATATTTTCAGCTCCCTCTGTTTACAAGCAGCTCTAATGGTATAGATTGGGTGCTTGTCTGAGGTGCTGATGTGCCTTCTGTGGAATTCTCAGAACAGGGCTTCCTTGAAAAGAATACATTAAGATTGTCAGAATGATTCTTTTCAGTAGGCTGAGCCTTTGCAGATGCTCTTTGTTGAGGGGAAATGCATTATTCCGAAAGTCCCTCTGATCTTCTGTGCAACTGAAAATATCAAATGTTCTTCTGCCACTTGAATGTCTCTATAAATGGGGCTCAGAAATTTTATTTTCTGGACTACAATGATTCAAAGCCTGTGGTATTTCAGGACACAAGGGAAGAGGATGGTTCTTGAAGAAAAATTAACTTTTTACTTGGTGATTTATTTAAAAAAGGAAGATTCCTTTGAAAAAGTAAAAATCATTCTTGAGCTTCTTCCCATTTGATAATCATTATTTTTCTTTCCCTCCAATTCTTGCAGTTGAATCAGTCCATTGGATGAAGAATTATCCTACAAAATACATTCTTAATATCTATGTTAGTAAGAAATGATGAGGATAGAAAAAAAAAGATATACATATATAATATTTTGTCCATTTTTAACTTTGGAAAATTGAGTATTGGACAGGATTGTGTTACCAGGAGTTGGAAAGAACAACCTGTTTGCATGAGAAAAGGGAGCTTTGAGGGTATCTCTGTGGTTTGTGAGCAGTTGGTTTAGAAAGCCATTTATAGCTTAGGTTGATAGTGGTTTTCCTCAGAGGTACTCAACTTGATTTATAGAGCTTATAAAATGTGTTGTCCTTTGTACCTGAAGATGATGCTACTGACCCACTGTTAATAGGGCATGCACTCTGAGGATTTTTTTCTGGTAGTAAAACATAAAATAAAACAATCACCCCTTTGGGAAAGTTCTTTAGAAAGAAGGGACTATGTCTGTTAAATTCAGTTTATAAGATGTCTAACACAATGCTACATGTAGATAAGCTTTTTAAAATGTTTTTGATTACAGTGATGAATGAAAGAAGTGGGAAATAGACGTAGGACAGCTAGAAAAGGAGATTGGTCAAGAGATGAATGGAGAAGAACTGGGTGAAAAAATGAGTGTTAAGGAGGGAAACTTTTGTATGATGTCACAATCTTTTTTTTTTTTTTTAAGAAAAGAAACAGTAGTTCAAAATAGCTTTCTGGGTCTCTGCCAAGAAGTTTGTTTTTGATCCAAGTGTTTCTGGGAATTTCAATGTGATTAGAGTCTAGTCAAGTGGCCAAGGACCATTCCTACTGCTTGCTGTCTTCCTCAACTCTGCATCATGCCTGGCTGTGTAGTCTGATATCATTATTTTGTTAATTTATTCATTCAATAGGTATTTTTTCATGCCTACCACCTGCATAGCCCTGTGGTAGGTGTTATGAATCTTGCTGTTTGCCCTCTCAAATTCCAGGATCATTTAAGGGAGGCAAGAGAGAATTAGAAATTGTGTTTATACATGGAAGTAAAATTAAGATGTGCTTATATACAGAGGGAGAAACCTTGTGAAATTTTTCAACAGTGTATATTTCATCTCATTTTCTTATAAATATGGGAGAATATAATATTAATATGGCATTCTGTCATTGTAGGAGGGACATAAACTTTTGAAGTGCACATATTTTTGTCTTTGGTTAAAATATATTTAATTGAGGCATTTCCTTTGAGAAAAATTTCTAATTTTTGGGGGGGGGAAGGGGAGAGAAGAGAGTAGAATGTACAATGTGTGACTAATGTTGACTTGAATAAAAGTCATCACTGAAGCAATAGGCACAATATCCCAAGAAATGCCTGCTTTAAAAAATGTAAATGTTCTTCTCAGATAATGTACTGTATATGAACAGAATATGCCATTGTATTAAAATGTACTTACACAAGAAAATATATAACTATAAAAATTACATTATTAATAGTTTGCCTATTGTATTATTTTTACCATTTTCAAAATAAAGTCAAATATTCAACAGAAATACAAAAAGGAATTTTTATAATCACTGCAGTTTTTTGAGGTCTAATACACAATTGCTATGAATTTGAGTTTTCTAATTTTAAAAATGCATTTTAAAAATGAGTTAAATTTTAGGTTTTCTCAATTTAAAAAATGATTTTTTTTGCATTTTCATCTGATTCATAGGACTCAGTTCAATGAAAATTTTATTATTGTGAGATATTAAAGTCAATGCAAAAGGCTACTTATTATTCAGGTTACATAATAGTCTAGTGCAAGAGTATATTCTCCCCACCTCTGATTTAACTATATTCTATTAACTAGGTAGAACTGGGCCCTCCTTGTTGTGTCCGCATATGGAAAATATTTCACACTTCATAGTTGAGGCCCAAACTGAAATAAAGGGAATGAATGTATATTCCCAAACTATTCCATATGTGTTCATGCCCTCCATCACCCAGAGCTGTTAGACACCAACTCCAAAAGCAGGATTTCTTGATTTGATGACAGCAGGCCCTCTGACCTCAGCATCAAATGATTGCATTTGTGAGTAGGGGCCCATTTGTGTCTGGGGCAAGAAGATCCTGATTTTTTAGTCCCTAAATCTTGCTTTGGGGTTGAAGGAATTCTGACCTATTTTCATTCCTCAGATATCTCCAGAGCCATGAAACATTTTGAAAAGTCACTGAGGTTCAGACAACTTTTTAGAAGTCAGTGTTTGAGAATATTTTCAAGAGATGTGCAGATAAATAACAGGACTTTTCTGGACAGGTGATATTAACTTTGTGTTTTTCTGCACATGCATGTGAATGCCCCAGAATGTGTACAAGAATCCTCAAGGCAGCACAATACTGGGAGAGTAGACAGAATACTGACCTAGGAGTTGATTTCTAGTCTTGGTTCTGTTGCTAATTAATGCTGTGACCTCAGGTCAGTCTCTAATCCTCTTTGGCCTTCAGTCTCCTCACGTGTAAAATGAGATAGTAGGCCTAGATAGTCCCTCATAGCTCTGATATTCTTTGGTCCGTAATATCTGTTATTATGGTAGAGCAGATTTCTTGGTTATTATGTATCAGATATTTGGGGCCTTTTCTACTCTTTGTTTTGGGTGGGTTTGTGGGCCTGACTTGTAGCTTTTGGGTGTATTATGAGGATCATAGTGAATCTCAGGGTTGAAAGCAAGGGCGATCTGAGGCTTAAATGAGATAATGCATGGAAAACACTTTGCAAACCTTAAGGTATATAAATGCCAGTTGTTGTTGTTAATTATTATTATTATCTCTGTATAGACACCAGGCCTCTAGTCTGGTGATGACTTCATTCCCTGAACCTTCTATTGCACTCTTGCTGAGCTAAAGCATGTTTATAGAGCAATACAGGGGTGTGCTGATAAATGTTTTACAACCAGGTTCTCCAGAAGGAAAAAAATGTGTGCAGAGACAGTTATAGCTTTAATTTGCATTATTAACACTTTCTTGAATATAGACAATCAAGAGAATAAATCAAGGCCTAATTTAGAGTGATTGCCGAATTTAATAATTGGATTCTTGCTGGTTATAGCTGACTTTAGCACACACTTGGAAGAGACCTTAGAATTCATCTAGATTAAATCCTTTACTTTGTAGTAAAGTGAGGGCATGATTAGAGAAGATACAACATATTGCAGTAGAATTTGTGTTATGATTTGGAGTCAAAGATGCCAGCTCTGCCTACATACTACCAATGTGATCCTAGCCAGGTGACTTCATTTCTTAGCCTTGGGTTCCATATCTACAAAATGAATGTGTTCAACTAGTTGAATCTCTAATATCCCTTCCAGCTCCTATGTTGTGTCAAGATCTAATGGACTATCTTGTGGAATGGCAGATTACTTTCACAGTTTTCTCATCTATTCCCAGGATCTTACCTACACCATCAAATCAGCCTAGGTTGCCCTTACACCAAAAAGAGTTGACCAAACTGTAGACATAGCAAGGTTGACTGGAAAAAGACAAAATTTATGGAGTATACATCTGGACAATGAGGAATGCAAAATGGACATATATGTGGTAGAGGCCATATTAGAGTAGGTGACACCTTGTTTTACTTTGGGTACTACTGCTCCTGCATCCTTGGGCTTTTAGCTTTGACAGTGCCTTTTGCCAATCCATTGTAACATCCCAAACATACATTGGATCCTGAAGGGGAAGGGTGCATTGAACTAACATAAGTGACATTTTACTTTGGCTCCTGTCTTGATCTGATGCATAGAGCATCATGGTGAGGACAGTCTTACAGATTGTGCTGTTCCCTCTCCTATCATGGCTTCCTTGTCTATATTTCTATTGCAAGCTGACTTCAGTTGAAAAAAAAGTTATACTATATGAGAAAGAGCTCTTTGTAGTCAAGGCCAAGTTTGAAACTTTAAAGACATTGCCTGAAGAGAAATTGGCACCCCATCATTGTTCCTGCCAGTAATACAAATGAGGATCATCTTTAGATTACTCTTTAGGTATTCACATCTTAGTAGCATTTTAAGGTAGGTCTACTTTATTATGTTCTCAATTCTGGAACAATGCAAACTGGGGTGGGGGTTGGGCAGATGTCTGACAGTGGAAACTAGAATTTGAATGTCCATTGGATCTGCCACTTTACTGAGCATTCTTGAAGATACAAATTTCACAACCACTGAGCCTTAAGTGGATCTACTAGATTTGATATGCCAGTGTGACTCCTGTACATGGGGGAAGGGAAGGTGGGTGTAATTTTGCTTATGCTTGTACATCTTCTCTTGGGAGATCCAATGAATTGTGCAATACTCTCACTTCTAGCCACACCGACTTATTAAAATTTTACATAATATATACCACTTTTATTCACCATATAGGTATTTTTCATGACTATACATGTGATAACCTAGAATGATATTCAGGCCTGTGAGATCTGTGAAGGCAATTATATAAGGGGGAAATGTCAGTCTCATTGCAACCCCTTTTTATTGCTGTATATCATTAAAGACCTGACTTCATCCCAAAGACCTGATACTATTATGTTGGATGTGCACAACATGACAAAAATGGCTAATTAGTTCCCCAGTGATGGATCTTTGGCTATTCCTAAAGATTCATGCTTATTTCTTTAAAAAGTCTCACAGCTTGATCATCATTCCTCCCTCCTCATCTCTTGTTGGAAGATCCATTATATCTCGTACTTCCAAGACCATACTGGTAAAATTCACTTTTCCATTGTGTCTCACCTACCCACAATGCAGTGGAAAGACATTGTGCAGTAATGGTCTTTTAGACCAATACTCTTGACTGTGCTCTTGTTCTCAGTTATTAGATCTCATATAACTAAGGCAACTAGTTACTCTACTACTCACAGTGGATTCATGCTAAAATAATTTTATTTCTTAACCTGTTTTGGGGCAAATTATAGCTTTTCTCTCTATATTTCCCTATACTCATTTTTTGTGTAACCTTCAGATACTGCCTAGGGAGTTTGGAGGCTGCCTTAACTAACTTAAGAATACAAAATGGTAAGCTTATTGACTATGAACCAGATGAGACTGAGCATGGGAAATCAAGCCTGACTACATCAATAAATCTTTTAGAAAACTGACATAATGGGCAATAGAGCCCCTCCCTTTCACGATAATCACATAGGTATGGTATTCAATAATTTACCAATTAGAATTTCCTGGGTTTTTGCTCATGTACACTGTTTTCTGGATTTTTTTGCTATAGGTCCATATTAAACTCAAATTTCCATCCACTGAATCCCTTACTAATCATAAAATGGTCAATAGCATATATAATGTCTGAGAGATCCTGGAGTTAGAAAGGTCATGGAGCCTCTTCCACTATCTGGCAGAACAGAAGGGATTTTGTCTTGAGCCAAGACAATAGGACCCAACCATAACCTGTATACTTTGTGAACCAATGAAATCTCAATAAACCATAGCCTTGAGTCTCTGGATGCAGATCTAGAATGGGATCTAGATCCACGACTATGCTTCTTTCAGCCATAGAGGAGAAAGTGTGGTTAGCACACTGCCACCATTAAAGGATGTTTTCCTGGTCTGATTTTTAAATAAGGTCCTTCACCAGTCACAACCCTAAACGTTTTTAGGGGCTAATTATAAACTCTGTGAAACAAATAAACATGGCCTTCATAAGTGGAGTAAAAGATATGCCCGGTCTGTGCAGGTGTACCCTAATATTTTAAATGGTATTTTGGGATGGCTAGGTGGTGCAGTGAATAAAGCACCAGCCCTGAAGTCAGGAGGACCTGGGTTCAAATTAGGCCTCAGACACTTAACACTTACTAGCCATGTGACCCTGGGCAAGTCACAAAACCCCAATTGCCCTGACTTCCCCACTCCAAAAAGCAAAAAAAAAAAAGTAATTTGTATCTCATTTAAAAAATCTTATTTTAAGGTAAAGTTAAAAAAACTTTGAAAGATTAGGTTTTTTTTTTTAAAAAGAAAATTAAGTGTAGGTTAGTTTTCATTTCTTTTTGTTTGATGAATAAAAGTAACATCCCTTATGATTGAATATTTAAAAATTATCTGAAAATAAAAATAAAACTTCCCACATCCCAATGAAATGTTCTGAGTATCTGTAGCTTGTTTAGTCAAAATAAAACCTTAGCCAGCTAGAAATAATCCTCTCTATCTCACAATGATGCAAGAGGGTAGTCTGCATTAGTAGCACATACAGTAAAAGTTTATGGTCAGCTGGAAACCTTTGCATCTTCTCTTTAACTTTTGATGGCCCACTCTACAAAATTCCTCCCCTCATCTTACTCTTTCAGGCTGTTAAATTCACTATAACTCACATTTATTCTATTGTATTTCATTTAAAAATTCTCTGGTGGGGAAGAATGTATAAGTTTCCCAACTACAACTCTTACTAAATACTCTTCATCCCAAGGTAATTCCATTTCTGCTTTTCAGTGGAATGTTTTGATGGTTGGAACATTGGAGCTTCCTACATGAGATTTCTAGCTCCTCCTGAATCCTAGTGAGTGTAGGAACAAAGAAATCTTCTTAAGTATATTTTAAAGGATCCTGCAAAGTGCTTTCCAATCTATTACCCCTCAACCCTTTTTTTATACTAACTCAGGATGTATACCTAGGATGGCATTTAGTAACACAGTATAGCTTACATTACTAAATAAATATAGACTGCAGACACTTAGGTGTCTGGCTCTTATGAGCCTGGATTTGTTATATGACGTTCAACAAGTATGTCACTGAATTAATTCCTTAGTGTCCTTTTTTCTTGAATGTATATGGCTGCCTAATCTATCTAACTGTACAGTATTATGAGATGAGAGATCTGAAATAGCTGTTCTTAAAAATTAATTTTTTTAAATTTATGGAATAAGGCAAGGATTTCATAACATAGTACAATAAAAAAGATGACTGCTCGTGAAACTGCAAATTCTCACTATGTACAATTTGTAATTCTTTTTACTTGCTTTTCTTTTGGAGGGCAATTGGGATTAAGTGACTTGCCCAAGGTCACATGGCTAGTTTTTGTATTAAGTATCTGAGGTCGGATTTGAACTCAGGTCCTCCTGACTTCAGGGCTGGTGCTCTATTCACTGTGCCACCTAGCCGCCCCTGTAATTCTTTTTAAATATACAACAAAATTATCTAGTAAATTCCCTTTCCTTCCATTTTGTTCTTCCCTCTCCCTCTTCCCCATCCTAATGGCTACCATTAGACACAAATAGGTGCATATATATATATATATATATATATATATATATATATATATACATACATACACACACACATATATAGATATATAAACACACATATACATGTGTATATATGTATATATGTAAAATTATTCTAGACATACTTCTATTTATCAGCTCTTTCTCTGGATGTAGATAGCAGCTTTCTTTATTTGTCCTTTATAGTTAATATGGGTATTTATAATAAAGTGACTTATTCACTCAAAGTTCTTAAAACAATATTGCTGTTACTGTATACAGTGTTCTCTTGGATCTCCTCATTTCACTTTTTATTATTTCATGCAAGTCTTTCCATGTTTTTCTAAAATCATTGAGTTTATCATTTCTTATAGCACAATACTATTCCATCACAGTCATATAACACAACTTGTCCAGCCATTCTACATTTGATGGACATTCCTGCAATTTTAAGCTCTTTGCTATCACAAAGAGACTTGCTATAAAAATTTTAGAACATAAAGGTTCTTTTCCTTTTTCCCTAATCATCTTTGCAAATAGACCTAGCTTTGAAATAGCTTTTAAAATATTTTTGGTGTAGCATGCAAATCAAAGTAAAATGCTAATATGAAAATTTCTAAATTGAGTTAAACTTTATATCAGTGAGAGTATCTTGCTATTTAATGATAATCCTATTGTTAATTCTTTTATAAAGTGGACATGTCTTTTGTTGAGCTGGATTTTCATTAAAAGGGTTTCATTTAATATACTTTAGTTTGTTTTTCAAAATCAGTGGATGGGGGAATAGACCACTAAAGTGATTTATATAAATTTGTTCAATTAATCAATTAAAACACATTTTAAGTGTCTACTCTGTACTAGGGACTGAGAATACAAAATTTAAAAAAAATGAAAACAGTTCCTGACCTCAAGGAGCCTACATTTTGTCTTCAATAAGGGCACCAATCCTAAGTACTCACTCTGTTAGTTGGTTGTCTGAATTATAGCATCATAGCATTTAAAGCTGAAAGGAATAATACTCAGAATCCTTGACTGAAGGGTAGGAAGGGGGAAATTGGGCAAACTGTGTCAAAAATAACTAGAATTTTATGTTTTCCTTCCCAATCCCATATTGTATCTTACTACTTTCAACCCTTTAGTAATGTATAATTTCAAGAGAATGCAATAGTCATTCCACGAGTTTTGCTACTACTTTTATATTTGACTGAACAGATACATTTTAAAATAAGGATAGATAAGTAGCTGCATTTCCGGTATATCTCCAATTTTTGAATGTAATATAAGATCTATTTTAATAAATCTCCAGTGTCACAAAGGAAAACAAAGGGAAAACATGAGTTGCTGTTTCTGATTCATTTTGACTACCTGACCCTAGGACAACCTCCCAGAACCTCAAGAAATTCTCCAAGCCTGTAAACTGCATCTGCATTTGTAGGAGTTCTGTCACCTGGGGGTTTCCTACTTCAATGAAATCACAGGCCTGCCCTTTAAAAAAAATGGCAGGAGAATAGCTCATACCGGTGTTACTTAGAACATTATATCATTTGATCTAGGGGATCACTGAATCTAGACCTTTCATTTGACAGATGAGGAAGCTGAGTCTCACAGAGGGGATGGGATTTGTCCAAGGCCACACAGATAGTCCTCTGACTCTATTGTCTTCCTTTCCCTGCCTCATATGGTCATTCTTGCCATTGCCTGCTTACTCTTCCTGGACTACTAACTTCATGCCCTAAATCATTTAAATTTAATCTTTGAAATATTCCTTTCATAATGCTATTTCTTGTCTAAGCCATTCAGTATTTCTATACCAGGGATACCATCCCAAGTTACACTGGCTCCCAATTCTTCTATTCTGAAACAATCTGTACTTTAAAAAAATTACTCCTTTGTCTTCAGACCCCAGGAGAGGGAATTCCTTTAGCTTCCCCCTCATCCCTCCCCCCATCTCATCTTCATGTCTCAACCTGTTCTCTGCTATTTTATAAATTGCCTCTGTTCAATAAATGAATAATTCCATCTCCTTTGGCTTCACTAGTGAAAAATATGAAATGGCGTTGAGATTAAAATAGTGTAATAGCTTCACTAGAAAAATATTATGTACTGGTTACATTTGGAATTCCTCCCTTCCCTTTTTCCTTCTGGTATCCTGGGGTGGCCTACTGAAGAGAAAACACTATTTGATTCTCCCTGGGTGGTCAGACAGGAGTTATAAAGACTCTGTTTGTTTTGTGTTGAGGCTTCAAAGGCATGCAGCCTCCCTTACATAAAGATTCAGTAAGAAAATAGGATCTCTCTCTCTTTTTTTTTTGAAGTTGCTATGTATAAAGAGAAATTCAGAGCTACCATCCTTCAGAGCTACAAGCTAATATGATCAGAGGGTCCCTTTCCATCAGGCATCTTTGTTGTTTCTACCTTTGGCCATTATAGTCTATCATGGAAATATGACACTCAGATAAAGCTTCTCTTACATTATATACTTACTATTACCTACCCACGTGCTTTAGAAATATTTTTAAAACCTTTTTTTTTAAACAGAGAGACTTGATTTTGTGTGTGTGTATGTTCATAGTTCATAGCTGAGGTATGTGCAGCTGGGATATATTCCAGCCCATGTGTTTCGCAGATTCCAATTAGCAAAGCCCTCCTGCTGCTGTGTAGGAGAAAAGTTTGGGTTAGGACTAGGGATTGCTAAGTGTAAGGTGTTTTTAAATGCATTCTTCGTGGAACTACCTCATTAGCACCTCGAGGTCGATGGTAACTCAGCTTGCACCATCTGCAAGTTTGGTATTTTTGCCTTTTGCGGTGTGTCAGCCATTTTGTTTACCCATGGTTATTTTCTCCATTTCATAAAATTAATTTTACTTAATGGGCAAGGTGGAGAGTGCTGAATTACTTTAAGCCTGACAGGAGCAGAGCAGCTGTGTCCTAGATCAGACCACTGATCCATCTAATGGGTTGTCTTGCCACCTAATTCATTGGAGGAATGTGCTTAGCCAATTACATGAATCCCTATATGGATAGAAAAATGACCTTGAACCCCAGAGCCTGCTCTTCTGCTTCATGCAATGCTTTCAATTTCTGTGTCTGGGTCATTGCCTAAAGGGGCACCCACTGATATTAGAAATGACTAGAATTTTCCTGTTTCTTCTAAAATACATTGAGTCTATAGGAAAACTTTTTATCCTTTATGACCTACCAAGAAGTTTTCTCTTAGGATGGCACTTAGAAAAATAGTTTGGGGTATATGCCATTAAAATTTTAGTAGACTTCCAATTTTCATCCAAAGTAACTTACCCTAAACTTCATTTTTTTAAAAAAAAATTTAACATTGGTATGATATTTAGGAACTATTTTAAAGAGGAAATTCAGGAATATGCTGTGTTAAGTTTTCAGAAAAAGGTTGAGTTATTCTATATGCTACGTGTATACTATCTGCACTAGTTCACTTATAATTGGTGTTTAGGTATTTTGTTGCATGTCTGATTTCGTATGTATGGGTACCCCCTTCTGTAATGTAGGCAGAGCTTAATGCTACCATCTACTTCCCTTAACACACACTTTTTTGTCCTATTCAATTCTTATTCAATTTTCTTTTATATCTACTATTGTGGATTTATAAGGGAGTGGAAACTTCCTTTTCTTCTTTTAATATCTCATAGGGACAGATGTACCACTTGGACTATCCATCTGTAGTCATTCATCTTTGCTACATGACTGATCTACCACCCTCTTTTCCATCCAAACATGGCCTTCTTTTATTCACTTTTTTTTTCTTTTACAAATTGTCATTTGTAACATGCTTGGAACTTGTAATCTCTTTGTGTCGCTGTTTCTAATCTTTGCTCCTTATCTCCCCTCTTCTCTCTGCTTTGCTTTTCCTTGTCTTTTCTCCCCCTAATTTCCTATTGCTTCTCCCATTTTTTGTGGCTTGAAAAATATTTCCCCTTTATAGAGATCAATAGGTAATCAGAGTGCTCCATCCCTTCTGGTGGGTAAATTGATCAATCACATCATTTTAGATGGAGTATCTTTGGATCTTTGACTGTAGTTGGCTGTTTTTATTGTAGCCCAAAGTTTGTTTCTTCATTGCCAGGGAAATTTTTTTTCCCTTTTAGGATAGGTACTATTCTGGATCCTTGGCAAATACTAGGATTTTATAGTAGATACATATATTGTATACAAAGTGATCATTTAGATATCTTTGCTTAGATGTGTTTTAAATACACAGAAACATTTGACTATACCATCTTTCCCTTGTAAGAGATTTAGGGTATAGTGGAAAGAGGACTGGATTTGAAATCTGGAGATCTATGTGAGTGCATCTGTTGCTCTCTTCCCCTCATATTTTATTTTTATTTATTTCAATAAATACTTCCTAGGCACATTTTAATCAGGTCTGGGCTCACTTAGGACTCTTGGGAGCCACATGTAGCCTGCTGGTGGAAAGTTGTTTTTTTTTACCTATTTTTATTTTATTAAATATTTTCCAATTACATGTAAAAATGATTTTAACAATCATTTAAAATTTTTGAGTTCCAAATTCTCTCCTGTGCACCCCCCTCCTTGAGAAGGCAAGCAATTTTATATCAATTTGTATGTGAAGTCATTAAAAACCTATTTCTACATTAGTCCCATTGCAAAAGAAAACAGACAAAACCCAAGAAAAATAAAGAAAATTTTTTTTAAAAGCATGCTTCCATCTGCATTCAGAGTTGATCAGTTCTCTCTTGGGACGAGGATAACATTTTTCATCGCGGGACCCAAGCTCTTGTCCCAGTCTCTCTTACATATGACTAAGACAATAATGAAGTTAACCTCTGTTCTCTTACGGTTTTGAATGTCATTTTAATCTTTACTTCTAGCTGCACTGAGCACAGCTAATGAGCTCATTGCCCATTCTTACACTGCAAAATACTTAGTGTTAGGAAATATGTAAGCCATAGGTATGGGGGAGTGCTGGTAGGCTAAAAGTAAAATGGACAGTATGGCAACTGGGATTTATAGGTATTTGGGAGGGGGAGAGCTTGTTTTCTTGGAGCAGTTCTCTTAAGCTGATAGAATACATTTGAACCAGGATCCAGATGGGGGAATAGGGAAAATGTCTTTTGGAATTATGGGTATCTTGAATAGTTATCATTTAAAGTGGTATTCTCTAGTGTAGAGAGCAGCTTCCAGGCCATTAACTGTTACTGGAATAGTTGGTTATTGCCATCTCCTCTAATACTTTTCCTTATGCTATTTCACAACTTCTCTTTGTGAAATTCTTTCTGGAATTGGGGTGGCAGGGTAGGTGTGTGGTGGTTAAAAATTTAAAAATACCCTAAAAGGTATGGAATAACATATTTTAAATTTGAATTTTCCTAAAATATAAACTTCATAGGGTATCTAACAACCATCAAATAACGTGTGTGTGTGTGTGTGTGTGTGTGTGGCATTATTGGTATATCATAATAATATAAAACAATGTGATATACGTGAAGCAAATGCTTGTTTATATGCATGTATGTATATATACACACATATATGTGCACAGACATGTGCATGCATGCATGCACACACACAGAGGCATATACCTCTAGAAAAAAACCCAGTAGAAATGGATGTATATTGAGAGCACAGCAACTGAACTTTCACACTATTCTTGTGGACAAGATAGAGAGTTGTGGAGCAAGATGATGGTATAGCTATGAGGATTTGGCATTGGCAGGATGAATACACCAAGAGGAATGACCATTAAGTTGCATTAACAGGTCAATGCAACTTAAAGAAGATTTTTCAAGGGAGGATCCCAAGGGGTATCCAATAGCCTAGAGCTATTTACTTTGTTTTTTTTTAATTTAGATCAAGCCATAGATACCATGCTTGTCAGTTTTGAAGATGGCACAAAACTGCCATTAACCCATACATGACCCAATCCCTGTGCCTATAATATTTTCACAAAAAGAAATTGCACAATTACACAGGAGAAAGGATTAGTAGAGATGGTAACAGCTGTCTATTTGGGTAACAACTATTTCCAAAGCCACTGTTTGGAAAATACTGCTTTAAATGGTAAGACTTCAAGAGAAGCATAGCTAACACAGTATAACATGATGGCTTCTGAGAAGAGATCCAAAAAGATATTTACAAATGCAAAACTGAATTAGACCAACTTTAATAGGGACAAATGTAAGGTTCTATACTTGGGTTAAAAATATCAGTTATAAATACAAGCTGGGATGTTATATTGCTATAAAATTATCCCATTATATTGCAACTTTCTCCATCATGGTTTCAATATATCGCAGGTCAGATGAGAAATTAAATGGGAATTTTTTTGGAGTTTTGTGGAAGCTGTAGATAACACATAAAGGTTGGTAGCTGCCACAGAAAAAAAGTTTAAAAACTTGTAAATACATAAAATATATGTGTATTATCATATAACATCAACATATTTTATCTTTTAGTATCATCATAACTCTGACTTCTTCTCTGGTATGAAGGAAGGGTCAAAAATTTTATATGGATTTTCCAAATTGTGGGGGTGCTGTACTCCTATTCTCAGGTGGTATGGAAGGGATAACTATAATTACTATGAAAAAAATCTAGGAGTTTTTGGGGACCAGAAATGCCATATGAGTAACCAGTAGCCACCAAAAAGTGAATGCAATTGTAATTGCGAATTGCAAATTGTAATGCAAACTGTGTTAAGAGAAGCATTATGTCTAGGACTAAGGAGGTGAAAATCTCATGGTTCTCTGCCCAAATTGGGTCACAGCTAGAGTGTTGTGCTTCGTTTTTGAAACCACATTTCAGGAAAGACATTGAAGACCTAGAGTTCATCAAGAAGAATGTGACCAGGATGAAGAAAGGACTGGAAAATATGCCATAATGAGGATCAGTCAGTTGAAGGAAATGGCGTTGTTTGGTCTGCAGAGACTTAGAGGGGACATAATAATTGTCCTTCAGTTTTTCAGTAGTTATGTGAAAGAGCGAGAAAGACTTGTTCTGTTTGACCTCAGAGGATACAACAAGGAGCCATTGGTGGGAGTTAAGAGGCAGGAAGATTTAGGTTGTATTTAAGGAAATACTTCCTAACAAATAAAGCTTTCCCAAAGTAGAATGGACTTCCTTGTTAGTTACTGGGTTTCCTCTCCTTGTAGAAACTACTTCTTATAGATACCATAAAAGGGATTTGGGTTAGTTTTCTATTCGATGATGTGGTCTCTGAGTTTCCTTTTAGTTCTAAGAATCGGTGATTCTCTAATGAGGTTACTTTTTAACTGTACATTTCTTTAGTACAATGACCAAGGAATTGTCAGGCTACATTTGTTGATTGAATGTTGAATGTTTCATGGAGGAGGTGGGGGGGGAAGAGAAACAAGGCCCTATTCCTGATTTTCTTGGCAGGGATTATTCAGTTTTTTACACTCCAAGAGAAAATGCTTCTGGCAAATGAAATTGGAGTTTGTCTTGCA
Organism: Gymnobelideus leadbeateri; assembly: GCA_011680675.1. Classification (NCBI taxonomy): domain Eukaryota; kingdom Metazoa; phylum Chordata; class Mammalia; order Diprotodontia; family Petauridae; genus Gymnobelideus; species Gymnobelideus leadbeateri. The sequence continues at coordinate 63,268 of WOXC01000159.1, read as the reverse complement.
GGTTTTGATCACACTAGCTTGTTGAGAGTTCTCTAACTTGTTCCTCTGTTGACTAGCAGAATACTTTCTTTCCAAAAATCACTAAACTCATTAGAAATAAATAGCATGAACTTAGTCACATTTGGAGGATTTGTCAGATGTAAATCTGTGTTGCACTTGGGAAGGTTAGTGTGCCTCATTTAAAAATAAATATAATTCTTGTGTTGAGTAGAAACAGATTAAAAAAAAACAACTAGATACCTCACTGGAAAACACATTTTTACTTTTCCAATTAAAAAAAAGGGTGGTGGTGAGCATTTAACTCCCTTACTTTATTTCATACATTCTCTCCTTCTTTTCTGATGATGGGTGTGTCAAAAATAAAGCTTTAATTTTATTTTCCAAGATGGAACAAAATTGATCAATAGGTTTAGGGATTTATTTATTCTTAATTGGTACCAGACTATTAAAACCCAATCAAATTATAATCAACTTTTAAACATATCCTTCAGGAAAATAGATACAAATATATGTATTTTCCAAACCCATTTTACAACACACATTTAATCACTCTACATTTAGAATGTTGTGAAAGACAAGGTAGCCTGAGGGCTCTCTAAGACTTACATCTTTGAATGTTACTTGTTTCTAGCTGAGAGGAAAAAACTAATTTTCATATGATTACAGTATATGATTTATGTGATTAGAAAATGCCTGTTTTACATTGAAATGCAAGCTAGCTCCCAGTATACTAAATATTGCCACCTGTTTTTAAGTGATTGCTTTTTTTTATTTCTAGGAAGACCCATAATCAGAAATTAGAAGCACCTTCTTATCCATTGAAAGTTATAAATACAATTTGAATGTATTGAAGAATTTTTAATTTATACTTTCAAGCCATTCTTAATGTCACATGATTGGAGGACTATATCTGTCATGATCATGAGCTCTACCTTGTGACCATTTGACAAATAAAATGAATGTAATTCATATGAGTTAGATGTCAGATCTGGGTTCTAACCCCAACCATACTTTTAACTAACTGGGTGATAACTTCTCTGTGTCCAAGTGCTCTAATTTTAGTGTCTTCTTTCTGTTATTTATTTCCTATTTATCTTGTATATATGGCTTGTTTCTCTATTTTGTTATCATGCATTCATTTCAGTTGTGTCTGACTCTCTGTGACCCCATTTGTGGTTTTCTTGGCAAAGATACTGAAGTGGTTTGTCATTTCCTTTTCTAGCTCATTTTACAGATGAGGAAACTGAGACCAACAAGGTTAAGTAATTTATTTGCCCAGGGTCACACAGCTAGTGTCTGAGCCCTCTATCCATTGTACCACCTAGATGCCCTTATTTCTCTATATAGTGTTTGCATATTGTTTCCCTCATTAGATTGTGAGCTCCTTGAGAGCAAGGGACGGTTTTTTTTTTGGGGGGGGGGCTTTTTTTTTGTATCCCCAGCACTTAGCACATGCCTGAAAAGTAGTAGTAGGCACTTAATAAGTGTTTATTGCGTGATTGATTGCTTCAATTTTGTCATGTATTTTTGTCTAATTTTCAATCTCTAGACTAACAGTAGTTCTCTGTTGTCATGAACCTCTTTCTTAACCACAAATTGTGCAGTAAGTCAAGGGTCTGGTGCTTTCTTTGTGTTGAATACAGTGTTCTGATTTTGCTAATAATTTCTGGTACAGATATTAATATAAGTGACAGTTCTGGTTTTCTGTCTCTGGAAGTTTTCTCTTCTTACTATAATAATGAAATTGAAAGGCCCTTGAGGGCAGGGGCTATGCATATCTTATTCATCTTTATGTCCCTTTCATTGGCTCCCAAGTGCAGCACCTGGCACAGTTAGACACTTGATTAATGTTCGAATGTTTGAATCAATGGTAGCTCTGGCTTGTCTCTTCAGCTACTATTTGACTGTCACTTCTGCTAGAATTTCTTTCAGTTATTATAGAATTTTATTTTTTCTTTTGCTGATTTTCTTTATATCTTAGAATTTACTAATGTAGTAATTTCAGACTTGTTTCATTTGGATTTATATTTATCATTATTTAGTTCCCTCAGTCTAAGTGATCCTAACTTTTTGCATTAAGTCTCCCTAGAGCTATTCTGAGATAACTGGATTTCTCTTTGGGTCTTTTCCATGCAGGGTCATGTTTCACCCCATTTGTTCATTCTTTTCTAAGCTATGGGACTCTTTCCAGCTTGAAAGACTCTTGTTCCCACCCTGGTTATTTCTGTAACAGTATATGCTTTCTAGGGCTGGTGTTTCATGTAGGGTTTGGGTTTTTTTCCTTTTTTTTTTTGTCTCGACCTGTGATTTCATCAGGTTAGGGAATTCCTGGTGTGGACATTCCTTCTTTAGATGCCTATCAGTGATTCCTTTGTAATTTATAATCTTAGAGTTACCTGGGGGCACTTCGAGGTTAAATAACTCGCCCCTGGTAATACAGTCTGCTTGTGTCACAGGCAGGATTTCCTGACTCCTAGGCTGGCCTTTTAGCCATTTTGGCACTCAGTCTTTCATTTCCTTAAGTAACTCATTGATACCATCTTTGAAGCAGTATTTCTATTTTGGGATGCTATACTCCTATGGTACTTATAAAACTGTGCCACACAACTTAACACTTAACTACACACAGGACACTTCTACTGTTTTCTAATTGCTGTATATGTTAGTCTCTTCCTGGTTAAGTTGTTAGCTCTGCTCCTCCAGAAGACAATGGCTTATGTTCGGGCTCTGCCTTTTGCCTCAGCTTTTAGCATAGTGTTGGGAATATAGTAGGTGCTATATCTAATAGACAGATGAATCTGTTAGTAATCTGTAATATTTATAACATAATTGAATAGATGGATCTGTCATTATAAAGGGTTCAGGATTTTAAAACAGTAGCATCAAAGTTTTTCTTCATAAAGTGGAAATCAGTGGTGGAATCTTATGCATTATTTGTTCTTTCTTTTATTTATCTTTTCTCATTCAATTATAAATGTCCATTTTTCTGATTCTACCACAGAATTTGGTTATTATTATTATTATTATTTTTGCAATCTCATATTTGGCCAATAAGTGGATCAATAATTTGTTTCAGTTAGCACATTTTTGCCCCAGACAACGTCATTTACTCATGTCATTAAGATACTTGGTGATACATTGTGGGTATATTTCTTGCCCACACATTCATTAGATGACTCATACATTAGTTGACTCGAATAATGCATGATGGCAAGGGGCATATGGTATAGTACAAAGAACATAGAATTGGGCCTAAGGATGGCTGTGTTTGATGCATGTTTTCGCCATTGACTAATTAAGTGACTTTGAGATCACTTCTGTGGTCCTTCTCTTTGGCGTCTTTTTGTTAGATGAATGGGTTGTATTTGATTAACTTTAAAGGTCACTTGTAGCTCTGCCTAACACTGTGGGGCAGGGAAAAAAGGAAATAAGCATTTATGTAGCACCTACACTACTTATCAAGGTTTACTAAGCACTTCGGACACATCTTGTTTGGTCCTCACAACAACCAGGTTAGGTAGGTGCCGTCATTATCCCTATTTTACAGTTGAGGAAATAGAGGCAAACAGAAGTTAAATGGATTGCCCAGGGTCAAAGCAGTGTCTGGGCCTGGAAGTTGATTTCAGGCATTCCTGACTCCAGGCTGAGAACTCTATCTGCTATACCACCTACTTTTACTCTAGCTGTGACTAAAAGTTAGGATTCCTGACCTTAGCCAAGTCAGTCATTCAGTCAGTCAGTAAACATTTATTGAGCAACTATTATGTGCCAAGCACTATCCTAAGCCTTGGAGATAAAAATTAAAGAAAAAAAATGCCCTCAAGAAGCTCACATTCTAAAGAAGAAGATAACACACAAAAGAAAGCTGAAAAAAGAGAGGGGATTAGAAAATACCTAGTGGAGGGGAGCGGTGTATGGTGGAGCCCAATCTAAGGAGTGTAGCTGGTAGAAAATAAAGAGTTGGTGAGCGTGTGAGTTCTCTTTAAATTTTGGCACTGGAAGGACTTCTTTGCTTCACCCTCCAGTCAGAGGGGCAGCAGGTACCTAGGGATTGAAGATGTGTGAATCTGAAAGATGATGATGAGGTTTCCCAGGGTGATTAATTTCCTGGTGAACAGTTTTCCTGGGAGCATAATAAAGGGGGACAAGTCCAAGGTGTTCAGCTGGCAGAAAATGAAAGCCCTTTAATTTCTTTGAGCCCTGATTTCCTTATCTGTAAAGTGCTGATGTTAAGCTTGGAAGTTGGATGGCTAGATGGTATAGTGGAAAGAATGCTGGACCTGGAGTCAGGAAGGCTTCTCTTTGTGAGTTCAAATCTGGTCTCAGACACTTACAAGCTATATGACATCAGACAAGTCACTTAACCTTTAGTTAAGGACCTTAGTTAAGGGTTAAGTTTCCTCATCTATAAAATTAGCTGGAGAAGGAAATGGCAGACCATTCCAGTATTTTTGCCAAGAAAACTCCAAAAAAGAATCATGAAGAGTTGTACACATTTGGAATGAATGAACAGCAACAAAAAAAGTGCTGGTAATAACATCTATTCAGTTTGCCCCACAGTGTTGTTGTAAGGATCATCTAAGAAAATAAACATAAAATCACTTTTTAAATTGTAAAATTCTTATTCATTCATATTTTAATGAATATGCCTTCCAGTGACATAGATTGTGACCCATCCTGGCCTTCCCATTCTGTATCTTTCTGGTACATATACTTCCATAAATTATCCATAGGAGAGCAATCCAGTATCCAAAAAGCCCCCTTCTAGGTCTTCTGACAATCTGTACAACCCTTAAACTGTCCATGTTTTATCCCCAATTCTATAAGATGATAATAAATGCCATGTATGTTTTACAATGCTTCTTACAGCCATGCCTCCATTAGTATAATACATGCTAGGGCCCATCTAGGCCTATGATATGCCTTTAACATTCCCCATTGGGTCATCTTCAGTCTTATTTCTTTAGAAATTGTGGTGCACCTGATTCCTTACATATAGCATCAGCAGAAGAATATTCATAGTTAAGAGATGGGTTTTTATGTCAGGCCAATTACAGAGGCAGTTGTAACCAGAGATGGGGTGTATATTCCTCAGAAAGGTTGATTGATGTGTGCTTTCTAGTTGGCTGTAGCTGGAAGGAAGATCTTTGAGAGAGGGGATGCCATAGTGGCAGGACCCTAAGGATGGGCTCATATGAGAAAGCAGAGTCCTATTGTGCAGACTTGGCCAGCAGATGACCATAACAGGTGGAGAAAGCAGTCTCTCTGAGGTGTGGGGATGGGTTAACTCTATACTGCAGAAGGGGAGTAAATATGCTCTCCTGGACGTCTATGCCCTGGGACAAAGCTTTTTGCGGCTGTACCTTAGTTATTGCTCCTCAATATTTTTGTGTTCTAACAACATCTTAGGCTAGATGTGTACTAGACCCAAATTCAAGTTGTAGAGCTGGAGAGATTGAATCAATGAGATAATTAATATTGAAAACAAAGCCCTTTTTACTAAATATAACACATGCTGTGCAAAGATAAATGAACAAATATTCAGAAAGCATATAATGGTACAGTTCTCAGGGTTCTTACTCATTGAGAGATACCCAGATCAATAACAGCAATAGCTTGTACAGAAATAGTTTGTCAAATTCAAAGACCTACCCTCTTTTCTTGATACTGGCTATATAAGATTCTCCCAAAAGAGGACCTTGGTGCATTTAGCCCATCCTATTATGGGGTTTCAGAACTGAAGGCTCTGCACTCATTTTAAATCATTAACAACATGCAACCTAATCATTCCCTGGGGTCCAGGGCCAGAGCAGAACAAATAACACCTGAGATACCACAATATTTTCTTGGAATGCCTAACTCTATGATCTGCATCGTAGGACTGTTTTGTAGTTAAAACAAGAGTCCTCCATGTGTTTTTTTTACCCTTCTTTTTTTTTCTGGTTGTAGCAAAAAAGGATTCTATAAGGCCCTTCCAGTTTAACTAAATCCTGATAGGGGGCTATATACTATTTGCTTGCTTCCTATGGTGTCTGTTAACAAAGTGGAATCACAATTATCTCAAAATAAAATAAAAGCAATGCTTATTTATAACCTCCCAATAACTAAGTACTCTGCTTTGCCCAAGATTGTCCTGACCACCTTTGTTCCCCTTCATAAAATCATTTATTGGTTTCTCATTCCTTCAGACTCCCAAGTATAAAGCAACAACCTTTCCTTCCAGTAGGCACCCTTAAAGACAGTTTACCTAGTTATCATTAATTCAGCGTGGTAAGAGAAAGTGGTGGTGACTGAGGATAAGTCTGATAGGTGACTTGTTCCGTTCCATACAGCAAATTTACTTTCCTGACAACAAATAGCTATGGACTGTATTGTGCAAAGAGCTGAATTTGCCATTAAAATGTATCTCTGTGAATGCAGAGAATGGAGAAAATGCAGTTACTGTTCTTTAATTCCTAAGGTCCTAAACTCCCCTTATGAGTTCTTTTTCAGAAAAAAAAAGGCACTGTATAATTTAATAAGGAAGTGTGATGGAGAGGGGTAAAAAGAAGGAAGAAAAGTAGTGAGTAGAAAGAAAAAGCCAAAAGTCAGACCATATTATTTTCCATAGTAGTCACATGAGGTCCATAGCACAGAAGAAACAGATAGTGGAATGGCACAAGGATAGCATTTCTTCATTCCTCTGATTTAATTAAATGCATTTTCACTTAAAGTGGATAACAATGTTAGATCTTAATGGGATTAACCTAACTGAAATTTATTTGGCTTTGCTTTGACAGTCAAGATTATGGATTGCTCAAGTTCTATTTTGAGACTGCCGCTACCGATTCTGTAATTATAGCTGCACACCAGTCATAATGCTGCTTCACCTAAGACACAGCGAGAGTTATCAAACAAAGCTTGTTTGTGGTATGACTGCAGAAATGTGATTTGGAATATTGGTGCAACTTGAGTGTATCTCCTTTTAATTTATTTCTCCTTCACACATTTGGACACTAAATCTTGGTCCGAAAGAAAAGTGATAAATTCTCCATCAAATTAAAGGTTTGCACATAGTCAATCACTGCTTGTGATTGAGGTTTCACTGTGACTTTTTCATTTGATTCTGAATTGTCCAGATTAGCTCACTCCATAATCCAAATTTTCTACTTAATTGCCAACTCCTCCCTTCATTTAGTGTTAGTTTATGCATTAAATAGATTGATGTTTTTATTTTAAATACAGATTAGCCAATGATTTTGAGCATGAGGTAGCTAAAATTTAATAGCTGACAGCAGCCAAGCAATCAACAAGCATTTCTTGTACATGTTGGTCCTTTTATGATCTTTTTGGGATACAGTCCCAGAAGTGGTATTGCTGGGTCAAAGGTATTTTTCTTCATTCTTTTTTTTTTTGCAAGGCAATTGGGCTTATGTGACTTGTCCAAGGTCACACAGCTAGCAAGTATATCAAGTGTCTGACACGGATTTGAATTCAGGTCCTCCTGACTCCAGGGCCCAGCTGCCCCTCAACTAGCATTTCTTAAACACTTCCATTGTGCTAAGTCCTGGGGATTCAACTACAAAATTGAACTAATCCTTGCCCTAGTATTCCTGTGTGACTTTTATTTTTTTTAAGTTTTAGTAAGAAAGCAGTGCTTGCATTTTGGGGATAATATACCTGGAATTCTTCCACTTAAGTTCTGCTTTGATGCCTCATATTGGCATAGAGGTTACCCTGAGTCCTTGAAATTATTCCAGTAAAAGACCTGTTACCAAACTGGGAAGTTTCCAGTATGGATCTGGCAATAAACTGTCTAGTTTAATCACACTCCACCCAAGCTATGTGTAGACAATGGTCCACAACACTGACCAAGCGATTGTGATTGTGAAGGTTTCATTCATAGTAATTCATGCATGCCATCCACTAAGGCATAGACAGGTTGCTGTGGCATCAGCAGGAATACACACATAGATAAACAAAACAAAACAAAAAACAACCAAATTATAACTTCTTGAAGTATTAAAGTATAGTTGGCTTTAGTTATTACAATGCCTGTTGTTGAGGACCTGGTTTTTAATTGTCACATAAGCAGGGGCAATTTGGGAAGCTTCTAAAATCACTCTATCACATGATTAACCAGTGATCTCATTAAAACTTTTTTTTTTTCTTTAAATTGAATCTGTGTGGCCCCTCTCTGCTCCAGTTCTACTACTGATCATCATGGAAAGTCCGTTCCAATTTGGGACTCTGTCCATTCATAAGCATCCTGATGGCCCTCCATTCTCCTAGGGGCTCACCATATAGGTGCTAGTGTAATAATAGATTAGTTTTTATCTTCCTTTAGCGTATAATTCTGAAATTTAACCAATGCAATAGCTTCACCTTCCCCTAGTGGTGAGGGTGGAAGGTATGGGTAGGTGGAGTGGGGAGTGGAAAGGAACAAGCATACACTAAGTGTCTACTATGTTCCAGACACTGTGCTAAGGGATTTACAAATATTATACACACACACACACACACACACACACATATATATATTCCACTATGTGCACTGTCTTTTACAGGAAAACATTTTAAGAAGTGATTTATTTGTTAATATTAGGAGTTTTGGGGGCACTTTTCCTTAAGAACATTGATGTAAGACACTAAGAAAACTCTGAAGTGGTGCCAGTGCCAAGAAGGCTAGATTTGAACCAGAGAAGCCATGTTGTAATTCCAGTTCTGCCATTTCCTACCTTTTTGATCTTTGAAAAAACACTTTGACGCTCTGGGCCTCAGTTCCATCATCTGTATAATAAGGAGGTTTCGTTAGATGATCTCCAAGGTCTCATCCAGCTCTTAATCTGTGGTCTTCTAACTTTTCTCCTTTGCAAAAACACTATCCCAGGAATGAATCCCACTGGAAATCTAGGATTTGGATTGATTATCCAATTCAAAGGGAGTCCCATTTCATCTGCATTATAAGGCAATCCTAGAAGAATTTTAGACTTTCCAATGATTTCTTTTACTTACCATTTTAGGATATGAAGAGAGGGGTGGATAGGAAGGGGATAAGCATTTACATAGTGCTACATAAGCCTACTATGTGCTATACTGTGCTAACTAATCCCTTTACAAATATTGTCTCATATTCTGATGACACCTTAAGGTTAAGCATGATATTGTCAAACAGTATATTCAACGTTAGCTCTAAACCATTTTGGTGACTTTTTTAGTATTTAACTGTATCTTTGGGGTTATGATTTGCCTTAAATAACTTTAACTTTAATAAGTGTTGGGAACTTATTTTTTTACTCTGCCATCTTGGTTTTTCTTTTTCTTTTTTCAAAGCAATTGGGGTTAAGTAACTTGGTTACACAGCCACTCATTATTTATGTGTGGGTGTTCATTATCTGAGGCCGGGGCAGATCTTGGGTCATCCTGACTCCGGGGCCAGCACTCTTACTCACTGTGCCACCTAGCCGCCCCCATCTTGAATTTTCTTAAGCAAGGACTTTATTTCAGGACTTGCTGCTTTATTTTTTACTTTTGTAAGCAAACATTTATCTATGAAGTACCCAGAATAATCCTAACCATGAAATAGATGTTCAATAAATGTTTTAGGAATTGATTATTAGATTATTAATAATTAGATAAAGCACTTGTTAAGCATTTACCATGTGCTAGGAACTCTGGTGAGCATTGTAAATACAACACAAGCAAGAGAAGTAGTTCCTGACCTCAAGGAGCAGCTTATACTATAATGGGGGAGGCAGTGCAATAAGAGGAGATAGAATGAGGGTGAGTGGTTTGGAAATATGGTTGATTCTGGCTGAAATATGACTGAAAAAGGTGAAAACCCATTTATCAAAGCCTGGTGTCCCAGGGAAGTTCCAGAATGCAAGTCGTATGTTGAAGAGATATCCAGGAAACAAGTCAATGAATCACATATCATTATGGACCTATCTGTGGCTTTCCACCTGTATTCACTTATTTGCATCTTCTCTAAGATTTTTTTTAAATGAATGGATTTTTTTCTTTCAAAATTTTCTTTCAAAATTCAATTAAAGAGGGGGCAGCTAGGTGGCACAGTGAGTAAGAGCACTGGCCTCAGAGTTGGGATGACCCGAGATCGAATCCGGCCTCAAATGAGCACCCACACACAAATAATGACTGGCCGTGTAACCTTGAGCAAGTTACTTAACCCCAATTGCTTTAAAAAAAAATTCAACTAAAGACTGAGTCCTTGGCTATGTACTGAGATACAAAGGAAAAAAACATAAACAAAAACACTCCCAAGTCCTTGATCTCTAGAAGTTTACATTCTACTGGGGAGGAGGAATCACATACACAGAAAATTAAATGCAAAATATGCACAAAGTAGACACAAAGTAACTTTTGAGGTAAGCCTATTAGTGAATGGGAGAGATCAGAAAAGAAATTCAACAGGTCTCATCCGAACCAAGGAAGGAAGTCAGAGATTCCATCTATGCCATCTATTAGAGATGAGAAGAGAGTAAATTCTAGGCATGGGACAGAGAGATGGAATGTCATGTATGGGTGACATTTTGGTGGGATCATAAGAGTATCATGCAGTAAGCCTGGAAAGGCAAATTAGAGTCAGAGTGTGAAGACTTTAAAAACCCAAAAGAAAACATTTTATCTCAAAAGCAAGAGAAAGCTATGGGAGGTTCATGGTTAGAATTAGTTTTAGGGATATTTTTGAGATGGGAGAGTCTTGAGGCAAGGAGACCAGTTTAGGACATTGTTGCAGTCCAGGTGAGAGAACCTGAACTAGGGAAGTGTCTATTTGAGTGGAGGGATGGGAATGGACATGAGATATATTTAAATATAATTGACATGACTTGGCACATGAGGGGTGAAGAAAGAGTCAAGGATGACCTCAAATTTGTGGACTTCGGTTACCAGAAGAATGATGGTGCTTTCATAAGAATTAGGGAAATCAGGAAAAGAACGAGGACTTTGGAGAAAGAATGAATTCTGTTTTAAACAAATTGAAATGGAAGATGTTTTTGGAACCATCCGTTGGGCTGTTGGTGATTTTGGACTTATTTTTTTTTTAATGACAGAGTTGCTCTGGGCTTGCTTTTAAGCCATAGTAAAGAAGTCAGTGGAGAGAGTGAAAATTAGGTTTAGTTAGAGAAATAGTGGTCAGTGGTGAGAGGAAGGGATGGAATTGAGGGGCCAAGAAGAGAGGTTACATATTGCAAGAGAAGCCACTTCTTCCAAGACTGGGTCAAAAGAGAAGAGAGTGGGAAGCAAAGAAAAATGATTTAGGTAGAAAGTAGGAGATGACTTAATATGTATTTCATGGGGTACTCTCTTAGGCCATTAATAGTAACAGTCACTTATTAAGCATATACTATGCTCCAGGCACTCTGCTAAGCACAGTACAAATACTAGCCAAAAGAACAGCAGTGCTGCTAGGAAGTTTACAGTCTAATGGAGAGAACAGCACATAAAATGGAGCTGAAAAAGGAACGGGGCCTTGGGAGACGTTTGGAGAGGTCAAAAAGTAGTCCAGGCATTCATGATCAAAAATTGGGTTTACAGTGAGAATGGCTGACATGGGTACTTCCTCAAAATGGAGGTTTCAGGAGACAGTCAACAATTAATTGCAATAGAGGGTCAAGGTGGTGGAGAAGTGTTGTGCTGGGTGTGGAGGAGAAAACCAGAAAGTCAGGAATGGGGCCAGCAGTATGGTTGACTTGAGTCCTTTCTCAAAATGGTGGTTCCAGAGGAACTCAACAATTGCAGGAGGGGCAGCACAGTGGAGAGATCTTCCAGGGTGAGTGAAGGGTGTGTGTGTGTGTGTGTGTGTGTGTGTGTGTGTGCGCGCGCGCGCACGTGTGTGCACGTGTGTCTGTACACATAATCTTCCACAGGCAGTTCTGGGGTCCTACCATGTTTCTGAAAGGGTAAGGAAATAACTTGACAGCTCAATGCCAAAGGAAAGTTATGAAAAGTTAACTTCGAGGCACTGCCCTTTATTTCACCTTCATGGGCAGAAGCATTCCACAGGAAAAGCCAACCAACTATATACTCAGACATTTCTTATTAGAATTTAATATATTTTTATAAAGGGTGTTACTTTTCCTTGTGAATTCATTTTTGGGAATGTCTTGCCAGTAGCCTGCAGTAGCCTTACCCAGATACTTGGGTTTTAAATCAACTTGCCATTTATACTTGGGAGGCACTGATTAGTCTAAGATATTTTCTTTGAATTTCAAATTTACATATAAACATTTTGTTTTTGCTTAGCTCTGGTCTTTACATTTCTAAGAGGGACATTTGAGACTTTCAAAAGAGGCCCTATATAAATAGTTTTATAGTTCAAAAGAGCAGTGAACCGGATGCCAAGATATCTGGATTTTACTCCCAGCTTTGCAGCTGACCTGCTTTGTGATTTGGGGAAACTGAAATTTCTCAGTTTCCTCATTAGTCAAATGGAAATAACTGAGTGGTAGCATAGCAGAGTGGGAAAAAAATTGGGATTAATGTGGCTAAACAAATTATGGTATATACATGTAATGGAATATTGCTGTTCCATACGAAATGATGAAATGGACAGTTTCAAAATAAACTTGGAAGATCTAAATGAACTAATGCAGAGTAAAGTGAGTAGAGCCATGTGGAAAATTTATATAATGGCAACATTAGAAAGAATAACTTTGAAAGACTAAGCTCTGATAAGCCATGATTCCTGAGGATTGAAGATGTAGCTCACTGCCCACCCTCTGAAAGAAATGTAAAAAACCAATATAGAATAAGTGACATATTTTTGGATATGAATGAATCTTCTTTACTTGACCATCCATATGTATTTTGAAGTTTTTTCTTTTTCTTTGTTGTTGTTGTTGAAATGGAGAGTAAGGAGAGAGACTAATATTTGTTAATAAAGAAAAAAGAATATTGTACTTGGAGGGTCCGTATTTGGTTCTTAACTCTTTGTGACTTTGTAACCTTGAACAAGTTTTCTGGCATATAAAATAAGAAGGCTGCATTGTGTGATCTATAAGATCTCTTCCACCCTTAACATTGACCTGAATACCTAACTTGCTAGATTGTTGTCAGACTCAAATGGTATTATATGAAAAAAAGATTTTGAAGGGTGCCATAAAAAAGTAATTTTGAGTAAAAGTTGTCTGAAAATTTTGGCAATGTAGAGAGAGCTGGTTTTGATCATACCCACCCAAAGTGTGACCTTTGATTCCCTAAGTTGTTTCAGAGCCCCAAGCAAAACTTTTCAAGGTCTTCTTCCTTTATCTGCCCTTCTGGACTGTGCTCCTTTGGGTATGAATGTTCTTATTGTTAGCTTCAGGGAACTTGATGGGGATTGTTGGTTAATATATACTATAGGCTCAAAGAAGGTGGTACTACACACTAGGGAAATTCACTAAATAACTACTCACCTCTTAGATTTTCTTTGCCTCTAGAAGAGTAACTAGAGATTGAGTTTTGCATATGTAAATTCATTTCATTCTATTGTTATTAAATGGCTCATACTAGGATTTGAATAACCACAAGCATAACAAATTGATATGTGAGTGCCCAGGCATGTTTGCCAACCTCTGTATATTCACTCCAAGTGACTTTGTAATGCTGATCTTTTTGAAACTAATATAAATAAAATGAAAATTAAAAAGTTAGAAAAGATAAAAAAGTGGACAAATTATAGTTGTCTTATAAAAGTAGCAGATAATATCAGAGAGGTTATGCTGGTCTATAATTTCTTTCTTTGGGAGTAATATGGGGGAAAAGAGTGGGAGGAAGCCTTTTAGCTCATTCTTGTTGTTGGGTGTACAACATGTCAGTCAATAACTGATGAAGTCTCCTGGTTTTTTTTTTTAATTGGTTCACTCAACTTTGTTATGCTTTTAACCTTCTGTCTCTGGTCATATAAGAATTTAGCTATTTAGTTTGGGAGTCTCTGTTTCTTTTTGTATAAAAAGGAAATTAAATCTCTTCTCTCTGAAAAGGAAAACCATGGACACAAATTAAATTAGTAAGACATCAACTATACTGTGCCTGCTTTTAAAAACAGCGTAAGCAGACTGGAACTTTGGAGAAATCACTTAAACAGTGATTTATTTTTTTCTTAAATATCCATCATAGTGCTGACCACTGACCTCACTACAGGTATTTCATAATTATTGAATGAACTAAAGAAAACAGATATGAGAATCTGAGGTCACAGAATAGTTAAATTAAATATTAGATACACAGATGGATAATCATTTATTAAGTCCTACTAGGTGGCATGAGTTGATTATTCATAAGTTATAGAACAGTAAAAGAACTTAGAGATCATCTGTTCCACCATATCATTTTACAAATTAGGAAACTGAAGCCAAGAGAGGCAAAATGACTTGCCCAAGGTCAAACTGGTATTAAATGTAGAATGTGATTCAAACCCAGGTCTTTTGACTCTACATCCAGTACTCTCACTTTGCAAAAAGATTATTTGTATAAACTGTGGTCCAGGGTCTCACAATCTGCTCCACTCACATGGACCAGGTTCAATCTCTTTCTTTGGCTTATTGCCTCCACTTGAGTTTACTCTTGCAAAATCTCTAAATATAGCTTAGGTTTAGCTCCTGTCTAGATTTCCACAGATTGTTGCTCAAGGTAACCAATGAGTATCATGTTAAGATAGACTCTGTTTCACTCTACCTGAAAATGCAGAAGATAAAAAAGACTGCCCCTAGCCCAGCTGCAGAAATAAAAATCACATGAAACACTCTTTGGATTTTTTCTTAGGTATAATTAAATTTGGAATTGTGGTCAGTATTTTGGCATATCTCTAATTCCTCCAAAGTGTCCAATGCACATCCTTTGAGTGATTTGAACTTCCCTTGGGAAGCAAATGCACTCTGGAGCTGCTGGATGGGTAATCCCTTTCCCATTGGATCTGTGCTGTTTGAACAATTCACTGCAGAGTGTGTGTGTGTGTGTGTGTGTGTGTGTGTGTGTGTGTGTGTATGAGAGAGAGAGAGAGAGTGAGGGAGAGAGAAAGAAAGGATGGTGATGGTGGGGGTGGGGGTGGGGGTGGTAAGGTCCTAGTCTCTTGCTTGCCGATAATGTACTAATCCTTACTGCTCCTCTGTTTATAGCACAGGGCCTATGTGGTCAATTGCCTTTTTTCTCCAAATGGGATGCTCTGAAACTCCTTGCCCAAGAACTCTCTCTTACCAGGTCAGAAAGCAAGATTCCAGGATCACATTACTGAGGAAACCCTAATTTTCTGGCTAGAAGGCTGGAGTCTGTGACTCTGGATCTTGGATTTATCCAGAAAGCAGCTCTACAAGTCAGGAACTACCCAAAAAATCTCCCTTCTTTTGTGACATGGTTAGATTTGGGGGATCACACTGACTAAGAAATCAAAATCTCCCTTCTACATGGATCTGAAATTTAGGTACATTATCCACAAATGCTTCTCTTGGGCCTACCTAGCAAGCCAGTTGGCTTCAACAGTTATGCTCTTACTGTCCCAGATGCTTTCATTTCTTAAATTTGGGAAGTCTACTCTCAGATTCTTGGTCTCAGATATATTCTCAGAAAGCTGTGGGTAAACATGTTTTAATTCTCATATCTTCCTGCTCCAAGGCAGCCAATACTTTTCCTTGGGGTGTAACATTTTTGGCCTTTCTTTGTAGCCTTAGCACTTAGCATAGTACCTGGGACATGCTTATTTATTTGACTTAATGGGGATAAAACTGTTTGTGCACAGACTTTCCCTGTACACTACACATAGGTATATTCTGATTTGCCCTTTTCTCCCCCCCTGAAGAGAGAAAAAATGAATCAAGGGATCTGTAGTGGTGGAATAGTTCTGTCACCATATTTTCATAGGTTCTTGGAGGAAGGATAGCTTCTCTAACTCATGTCAATCCTCCCTAGAATCTAGCCAGTTCTCTTGGGGGAAGTCCCAGTCTATGATACCCAGTCAGGAACCAATTTCTATTCTCTTAACAAGATACCAAATAGGCATGCCCACACTTTCCACAAGGACATGTTTTCCTGACTTCAAAGACTCAGGCTATGTAAGCCAAATAAACTGATTAGTGAGCTCATTGATTGATCAAGAAACTCTTCTGATTGGTAAAATAATAAATTCAGATTACTTTTTTTTTTTAAAGTAGGAGCTTGTCAGTACATTTTAAGTGTTTGCAAATTACTTGAGGGAGGCAAGGTACACATATCTAAGGGAATAGCTGTCACTACTATTTAAAAGTAAAAAAAAAGGAAGATCTACCATCTTTTCGTTCTCAGTGTAAATCAATAGGAGATGATTTTATTGAAATTCAGTTTAGACATATCTTGAATTAATAATATATTGCTGTGCTTGCTTTGGCAGCACATATACTAAAAACTGGAACAATACAGAGAAGATTAGCATGGCCCCTGCACAAGTATGACACGCAAATTCATGAAGCATTCCATATTTTTTATTATAAAGCAGCAGTCATCAAAACTACTTGGTACTGGCTAAGAAATAGAGTGGTGGATCAGTGGAATAGGTTAGGTACACAAGATACAGTAGTCAGTGACTATAGTAATCTACTGTTTGATAAACCAAAAGACCCAAGCTTCTGGGATAAGTACTCACTGTTTGACAAAACCTGCTAGGAAAACTGGAAAATAGTATGGCAGAAACTGGGCAAAGATCAACATTTTATAACGTATACCAAAATAAAGTCAAAATGGGTACATGATTTAGATATAAAGGCTGATACTGTAAGCAAACTGGGAGGGTAAGGAATAATTGTCAGATTCATGGAGAATGGAAGAATTTATGACCAAATAAGATATAGAGAACATTAAGAAATGTAAAATGGATAATTTTGATCACATTAAACTGAAAAGTTTTTGCATGAACAAAGCCAGTTCAACCAAGATTAGGAGGGAAGCAGAAAACTGGGAAAGAATTTTTACAACCAGTGTCTCTGATAAAGGCCTGATTTCTAAAATATATAGAGAACTGAGTCAAATTCATAAGAATACATGGCATTCCCCAATTGATAAATGGCCTAAGGATGTGAACAGGCAGTTTTCAGAGGAAGAATTAAAGATATTTATAATCATATAAAATGCTCTAAATCACTGTTGATTAGAGAAATGCACATTAGTAGAAGACTCGGTGTGGAAACTTCTTCCACCAATGAAGATCAGTTACCTGATCTGTTTTATGTCAGAAGTGAGGCTTGAACTAAGGTCTTCTAGACCGCCAAGTAGCAAGTATTGACAGTGCTGTTTCTTTTAAGAGAAGGGATTAATTGAAAGCTATCACTTAATTCACTATCTATGGTTGGCTATTTTAAAGTTGTGCATTGTACTGGATAGAAAGCTAGTCTTGGAGCCAAGATAACCTGCATTCATGTCTTGCCTTTGATCCACAAGTCAAAGACAAGCTAGGTGGAGTGATGGCTATAGTGCTGAACTGAGAGTCAAGAAGACCTGAGTTCAAATCTTGTCACTGGCACTTTCCAATAGTATAACTCTAGGCAAACTACTTGCCGATATGCATTGACAAATGAAGTTACTTCATAGAGAAAGCTCCCCATACAGATGTAATCAGAGGTCCAGACAAGGAAAAAGAAAAACAAAAAACAAAAAACAAACAAAAAAAACACCCTAAGGCTGCCAAGATATGCAAGATTCCTGACTGAATTGATTTTCCTGAAATCATTTTTTAAACAATACAAAAGCAACAATGGAATTACTTTTAGTTACCCAGATTTTGGATGGCTGTGATTACCCTAATCCTTACTTTATAACATGCATAAACAATGTTAATAATAAACAGACTGTTATGAGAGAGACAGGTAGGAAAAGGGGGTTATTTCCACTGCCTATAGCTTTTTTTTTAACAATAAGGGATAATTGAGTGCAATCACCAGACATTGCCATTATAGTCACATCGTCTGAATGAATTGCATGGGGACCTGTGCTTAGCTCACTCTGTTTGTTTATTTAGGGTGAGACTGACAGTTGTGGTATCTGTGAGAAGGAACTGTATCACAGTGACAGAATGCAGAGTGCTCTTTCATGTGTTACAGATTGCTAGGAAATTGGATAGGACCTCCTGAGAAATTGTATCTCACACCTTCCCCCAAGACAATTCTGTGGCATACGTTAGGAAAAGGCAGGGAGGGAATGATGGGTAAAGGTTGCATTTACTCTAAGATGTGTGGTGTCCTCTATACACATGGGCCTTTGGGCGTATCAGTGGACTACAGTATCTTTTCTATGTCCTAGAAAGCAGCCTATGTCCTTAAAGGGCTCTCCTTCTACTCACTTTTACACACACACACACACACACACACACACACCCCTTTTTCTTCTATTAACATTCCAAGTGTCTAACATTGGAGAGATATGCAGTGATTCAGAGTTGAAATGGGAAGAAAATAATCCCTGAAAAGAAAATATGGCATCAGGTGGTTGAAATCTCCCATTCCCCCATGCCCCAGTAAATCTTCCTAGGTAAATATCTCTTGTTATTGGGTCAGGCCAACTAACTCTTTGCTGGTGTGTCTGTCTTCTAAGTGAGACAATCAGTTTTGCCTTGGGGATCTTCATTAGTTAAAGTATAATAAATAGGCCTGGCACAGACTGAACCAACATTAATTATTTGCCTTTTCATGAGAAAAGGCATAGCTGTGAAACATGGAACTCCTTCCCACTGGAAGAGAAAACAACTTCTGAGAGAAACATGTGTTTCATATTTAGTATTAATAAGTCATTTTCTCAAAAAATACATAATTTGAAAGTCATTCTTTTCCTGTGAGAACTGGAAACCTTTTTTTTTTCTTTTGCTCTTGATGTGAACTGCAATAAAAGTTCCTGTAGGCAAAAGAATAGAAGCCAGGAGTGGCTTTTATTTTGACACAGTGTAATGGCTGTCATTTCAGGGTATGTCTGGAAAATGCATTGCTGTTTTCTGCTGTTGAATATTGTTTTTCCTGTGAGCCTCCTGTCCAAGGATGATGTCATCCTCATGTCATCAGTATATCCAAAGTCTGTTTGGAAATCAAAACTACTGAAAAAAATAGTAATTGATCAAATAAGTACAATACAGTAGAGAAACAGCCCAAAGGTTCTGCTAATAGCTATTACATCTCTCAGTATTTACTGAGATTGGTTGTTTTGTTTCAGATTATTAAAGGCCTTTTTGATAATTATGATGCTGTGTTTTTCATAGTGTAACATGTTTGCCCTTCTCTTTTAAATTCATAGGAATTGGCTAAATCTCACTTTACTGGGTGGACCTTGAAGCCTGATCACAAGACATCCAGAATGACGGATAGATAAGTGCTTCTCAGGTAGGAGAAGAAATGATTGCTAGTGTGGGTAACATTTTTGTTGTACTTAGAGTTTTTATGTCTGACTTTGTTGGGTTTTCTGTCCAGATTAGCCTCTGTTAATAACAAAAGTCATGCCACATCATAAAAAGACCCTTATCTTTCACAGTATCAATTGTTTTTAAAATGTTGGCACCCTAATTTAAGTTAGGATGGCCTTTCTCTGATTCACATGAGTCAATATTAGGGTCACTACCTTTTGAAGAACAAGGTTTCACTGAATGGAGCTGCAGAAAGTGTTATAGGTAGAGAGCAATTTTTGGTTTAAGTGTGACTATGACAGAATGAAACCATCATGTACCCAGATGCTAGTGAAATAAATATATATGGGGCAAAACAAAATGGTGTTTCATGTACATGTTTGATGTACATTTGGGACTTCTATCAAGGTAATAGGCTTAATTCGTAATGACCCAATATCTTTTTTTCCCCTCTTTATCCTTAAATTCCTTTCCCTGTACTTCTCGAAGGGTGATTTCTAGGTTCTTTCCTTGATCGTGGCTTTCAGGTAGTCCAATAATTTTTAAATTGTCTCTCCTGGATCTATTTTCCAGGTCAGTGGTTTTTCCCATGAGATATTTCACATTGCCTTCTAATCTTTCATTTGTTTGGATCTGCTTAACAGCATCTTGATTTCTCATAAAGTCATTAGCTTCCATTTGCTCCAGTCTAACTCTGAAGGAATGAATCTCCTCAGTGAACTTTTGAGATTCTTTTTCCATCTGGCAAATTCGACTTTTTAAGGCATTCTTCTCCTCATTGCCCTTTTGGGCCTCCTTTGCCATTTGAGTTAGTCTATTTTTTAAGGTGTTGTTTTCCTCAGTCAGGCTGTTGACCCTCATTTCATACTTTTCCTGCATCCTTCTCATTTCTCTTTCCAATTTTTCCTCCACTTCTCTTATTTGATTTTTAAAGTCCTTCTTAAGGTCCTCTATGGCCTGCAACCCGCTCATGATTTCCCCTGGGGCTTTTGGAGCAGGACTTCTGACCTCACAGTCCTTTTCCTGCTCTATGCCCCCAAAATAGGAGTCTAGGGTTGCATTTTTCTGTTTCCTTTGCCTTGGCATGTTGCCACTTAATTGCTTGACTTTGGGCTTGTTGCCACACTATGGCTTTAAGGCCAGATAGAGGAATTTTCGTCCCGAACGTGTGGGGGGCAACTTCCGTTTCTGGCAAGCTGTAAACCCACCCACAGCTTCCACCCTAGATCACAATCCAGATCCAGGGAGGTTAAAGCAAGAGCGATTACCCCCCAAGACTGATCGCTGGATCTCCCCACGATTTGTAGGCTGGGAGCCGGAAATGCCTCTGAAAACTACAAAATGGCGTGTCTCCTCAGCAGCTTCTAGCCCCCAGGGGAGGGAGCTGACGCATTCCCCAAATACAGGTCCCCAAGTCCATAGGACACTAACCTCTTACTTTGTCCTAGGCAAGTCTATGTTGATAATTCTGGCGTCTCCACAGTTCCTGGTGTTCTGGGGTTCCTCCAGCCGGCTGCTGGCCCTGCCGCCCTGGGGCTAAAACCTCGGCTCACGTGGACCTGGGCTCGGCTCGGCTCCTGCGCTCTGCGCGCAGCCGGCTCCCAGACCACTGCGCTGGTCCTTCCTGCAGGGTTCTGGGCTGTCCTCAGCGGGAGGTTAGCTTCTCTGTGTCGTTCTGTGGGTGCTGGGGCTCCAGAAGATTTTCAGAGTCCTTTTTTACATAGTTTGTGGAGAATCTGGGGGCAGAGAGGCTTGGAAGAGCTGTTTCTACTCCGCCATCTTGGCTCCGCCCCCCTTTCCCTGTACTTCTAAGGAAGCTTCTTGTGGACTCATACATTGCTGAAAGTCTAGAGTGTTTGGCCCTGAGTGGGCATATTGAAAAATGTAGGCACTTGGGTCTTTAACTTAAAAATCCTCTTTCAGGTCCCCTTACGCAAGGAGGCTAAGGGGGTGTGGGTGGAGGCATAGGTAAATGTACAGTTTAGATGGTGCATATCCGTGTGTAGCCATAAGGGTTAGCTAACTGGAGCCCTGTTAGCCTTCCCAGGGCTTCCATGCCAGGGGGATTGAGGCTTGTGACCTCTCGGGGCAACACTTGACTTTTCGGCATCTGCTTCTTGAATGTGGCTGATCTTTGTTTTTCCTTTTGGAAGATGTGCTTTTTGGTCCATTGTTCACTGGAAAACTCTGAGGTTTCTTTCCTGTGCACAAAAGGAATATTTTAGGAGACTTCCTTCAATGCTAGACTCCATTTCAATGGGTTTTTTTTTCCTTTTCTGTATGCTGGTAATAGGAATGATGTCACTGAAGGTTTATTTCATCATTTGGAGCATTGTTGAAATTTGAATTCATGAATATTATATAGAGGTTGTTTTTATTAGAGATTCAGAATGAATTTGGAGCTAGATCTAAGAAGCTTAAATTTTGTGAGTAGTTATTGTGATACCATAGCCTCATGGGTAATGTTTGGAGAAGATGAATTGGGAAGGACTACACATTTGTATGTGTGTAAACTGAGGTCCAGAGGCATTTAAATCCAGTTTTGTGTATTGCTTCTGTTAGAGATTTGAGGCATCATATCCCAGGATGATTTGAGACTGTTAGGAGGTAAAAGTTGCTCAGCTTTTGGCCCTGTGCCCTTGATGCTGACAGAACATCTGCAGAATTCTACTGGTCATGTTGTTTATGGGATGAAATCAGCACTGTGGTTCTGAGGTCTAATTGAAATGGAAGCACTTGGATTCTTTGTAGCTTCATCTGTTCAACTGAAGGCCAGGAACCATGGAACTGAAATGTATAAATTTCCATTTCTGTTTAGTCAAATTATTATCCAACTATCCAATCATTGACCAAGTCCTATTTATTCTACCTTGTAACATCTCTTATATGTGCTTCCTTCTTTCTTCTATCATTGCCACCACCATTGTGCAGGGTCTTAGTACTTTATTCCTGGACTACTGCAATACCTGCTGGTTGACCTCTTTGCCTCTTCTCTCTTCACTTCTACAGTGGTTAAATTCCTATACTTTTACTGAAGAAGAAACTACTCCGTTTTGTTCCTTTTTGAGAGGTCTAATTGTCTAGTCCTCACCCCACATATATAATAATTATTATGCAAATCACATTGCCTCTGTTTTTAAGTGACCAGGAATATATGCATCCTGACATGCTAAACTTCTCTTGAAGCTCATCATACCATTTCTTCTCTCTTTTGATTTTTCTTCCTCCAGCTGTGGGATGGAGAGTATGAAGTGAGAAGAGTTATTCTAACATCACATTAAACTGACCCCTTTGCAATTTGGAATTCTAGAAGTTTACCTTCATTTGAAAGAAGGAGTTTGTTAAACAAATGAATGTTATAAAGAAAATTGCTAGGGATTTAAAAGTGCAGACATACGGTTTTCCTGTGTATGTACTTTGGCAGCAAACATTTACATATTTACAATGAATATTTTAATGAGAAATAATTATTGCCAATTTCTTCCAGTAGTTCCCCAAGAACTCCAGCTAGGTTAATACTTTTTTGTTTACTTTGATCCAGGTAGGATTCTTAGGCATAGAAGGGGTCTTAAAGATCATCTGGCCCAATTCTTGAATTTTATAGAAGGGGAAACTGAGGCCAAAAGATCAAGTCTTGCCAAGGTCACATGGTTTGAACCTACATGCTTAGACTTCAAATCTGGCACCTTTCCACAGTACCATGCTGTCAGTCCTACATCCTACTGGATTCAGTGGAAAGTAATAAGATTGGTTTTCATTCTAAATAGTTTAATTTGGGTTAGCCTTTGTACTTAGTCTGAGTTAGTGATATTTTACTGAACATGCATTTTGAGATTTGTAACTTGACCTTATTGTGTGACCCCGTTATGTGCCCTCTCGAGGTGATATTGAAAAATTGCCCTTTATTTTTTAAAAATGGGAAACATGGCATGTTCTCAAACTAAAATGAATGCTCTTAGGTCTATCACTTCTTAAACAGCTTAAAGAACTCTTCCATCAGCATTAATATGAATACTTTGGCTACAGTTCAGCTGCTAGAGAGGGCTTTTCTTTAATTTTCATGCTAATACTGAATAATTTCACACCAAAAAAACAAGTTTTAAAGTAATCATGAGACCTTGTTGCAACTATTATAAAAACAATGAAGACTGGGCCATGGAGGGAATCAGTTTACCAAAAGAACTATAAAAACAAGAGGATAAAAAAAAAATCTAGGGCAGCTGGGGACTGAGGATAGCAATTCAGTGCTGTGCTGATCCTCTTTGGTTGGCAGAGTCCCTGGGCAGCAGAGTTCACACAGCTGGAGAAAGGTTGCACCCTGTAGTTTCTTTTTCCACTTGGACAGAATTGGAGGTGTTGGGCCTATAATCTGACTCTACCCAGAGCCAAGTTAGTGTTGTGCAGTATTTCCGTTCTGAGCACATCTGTCCTTATTTCCCCTTTACATTGCCTGCCCGCTGCAAAGAGGCTCTGTTTGGGTGGAGGAACTCTCTGGTATAATACCTCGGGGCCTTTCTAGGTTAAGTTAACAAATTGGAGCCTTTGATCAGATAGGGTAGGAGTGGGATGCAGCTGTTTGGTTCTTTCTTCCCCACCCCCTATCCTGTTCCTGATGGAATTATTGAGGGGGAGGAAAGGAAGAGGGGGCCCAATTCCTGAGACTGAATACAGGCATCCACACTAGAGATCCTGGTTATGAGCAGCCTTGGAATATTTCCTCTTTCATTTAGGGAGGGATTGGAGCATATTCCTGAGAGAGGGACAGGGACAAAATTCTCACTTTGCAAAAGGGTTCACAGCAGGACTGTCATAACCCTGGGCTGTACTCCTTTGGGGCTGGAAGAAGGTTGTGGGGGCAGCCTGGTTGAAATGGATGAAAACTCATGGGCTTTCTTAGACCCCTTTTTGAAGTGACTCACTACTCAAGAAAGAAGAGACATACTGCTTTGGCATCTGTCCCTTTGGTCTCTGGGTGAAGGAAAGAAGAACTTCTAGGCGTGTGGGAGGAGAGAAAGTGAGTGAGGCAGTTTGATTATCCTTTAGAGGTATACCATGCTTCCTCTCATCCTCCTCTGCACAGAGGGTGAAGGAAGGAGTATGTGGAGGTGGGATGTTTCTTGCCAGAGTCTTTATAGAATAGAAAGAAAAAAAATCAAATAAACCAGAGTTAACATTTCTCCAACTCTTAGGGCTCTCTAATTCTGTGATTCTCTCTTTCTCCTAGTCACATTACCCATCTCCCTCCCCTTCTGTGGCAGGATATAACTAGCCCATAAACTTTGGCAGGAGTTAAGCATTTTAATACTTTTTTTGAAATGGTGACAACTGTTCATGGAACTGTGAATTTGAAGCTGGAATAAATGATAAATAAACTTTGATACTTTTATGCTTATCCGGATATGGTGTATCATCAAAGTATCTTAGTGTGGGGTGGGGAACAAAAAAAAAGAGCCAATCCTAGATGACTGAAGAATGGAGGAATCAAATGGTGATAAATAATGAGCCAATATTCCAGACTGGCAGGCACATGCCAGACTGCCAAGGTCTGAAAGTATGGTTTCAGGCTTCCTTTATTATTGTAACCTCTTGAACAGACTAAGCCATTTGAAATGACAATAAATGCCTCTCTGTGGATAAGTTTATGACCTAGTTCTGACCAAGAGTACTTATGGGATTGTTCTATGTAGGGAAGAGCAAAGTAGGTTGGACATCACTGGCCTGAAGTTCTGTGTAGATGGAGGGAAGGAGGGTGGAGCTTGGGGCTAATTAAATGCTGAGACATTAAGGAGAAGCTGTTTTATGGTGTGATTTTCTGGTTTTTTGTTTTTTGTTTTTTTGCAAAGATTTCAAGAGGGTAATTCTCCTCAGAAGTCTGTTTGTAAAGGGGTGCTTTACTGGCTGTGGCTTCTGCCTTCTTCAGAGGCCTATTCTCACTGTGAGAATGAGAGGCTGTGCCAAGCTTACGGATGACCTTATGGTTCGTGGGACCACAGGAAGAAAAAAATGACCCTGCAGGGCCCCAGGAGGAGTGTGGGAGGGGGTGGGAAGGCTAAACTATTAGGGCAGGGCTTTTAAACTTCTCTGCAGACTTTCTGGTCCTAGTTCATCTTGCCTCGACCCACCCAGCTGCCTTGGCTTCATGCCAGAGCTTCAGAAGAAACCTGGAAGTTAGGTAGCAGAAACAAATAGGAATGTTGCTAAGAGAATGTTTCTTCTCTCCTTCTCTCCCTTGTAAACTTGGCATTTGACTTCTCTTCTGTGAGCTCCTGGTTCTGCTTCCACTCTTCCTCATTGCACACTGCTAATTCTAAACTCCAGTCCTTGTTCCACTGAAAGAGTGACTTTATTTCACCGACTGTGATTTTACCCTGGAGGCCTATGAGAAATGAAATTAAAATTCATCTAAAGTTCAATGATGGTGGTGAACATGATTAATATGGAGGCTGGAGGCTTGCTTCTATTTTCTTCCTGACCACAACTTTCTGAACTTTTTTTCTAGCTTTTTTTCCATTTACAATGGAAGAACTTAATAAAGAACTTTTAAGTAAGTCTTAGGAAAGAAAAAATTATAGTGTAAAGAATGGTTTGAGGACACAGTGCAGTCTCTGATGCCTGTGACAATGAAGACTAAGAATGATTAAAAAGCAAAATTAGTTGCAGTTGCATAAATTTGTATGAGGATTCTTCAAAAATGTCATGACTATAATATCCATTTCCACGTGACAAATTTACTGTAAGACACCATGACTATGAATAGTGGAGATATGCACACTGATGCTGGATTTGCTTATAGACTTTAATGAATAGTAAGAATTAGATTGTAGCTTTTTCTTTCTCACTTCCATTTCCCCTTATTTAATTCATACAAATATTAGTGTTATATAACTTTGTTTTAAAGAAAAAAATTTGCCCTTCTTCCAAGACTCTGTATAGATCTCCACATTCATGTAATTGTAAGGATCTATAAGAGTTTTAGAACTTTTATGCCTACCTAATAAAATTCAGCAGTGTTTATCAGTTGAGAGATGGGTATGCTGTTAGAGAACTGAGGTCCAAATATAGCTCAGCCACTTAAATGTTCTAGGCCTCACTTACTTCAACCTGTAAAAATGATGGTCTCTACCAATTCTAAACCTCTCATTCAGAGGAACCAATTTTAGATACTTGCTCTACTACTTTCTAGAAATAGTTTTAACCTCTGTGATTCTATCCAGAGGCTCTGAATTTATACTTAGATCCTTGTAAGATAATATAGAATTTTTTTATCTCTACCCTACTAGACTTAACTCAACTTATTTTCCTCACAGGTTATTATTATTATTTGTTTTAGCACTTTGCTTATTTCTTCTTTCACATTTGAGTTCTATTTTTTCTCCCTTGACTCTTATCTTCCCCCTTATTTTTTGGTTCATTTCCTCTCTACCACTGATGAGATGATCTTTGAATTACTTCACTGAGGATGACTCATAAGCAGGGAGCACCATGTCGCCATTAAAGTTAATAGTGCTTCAGAGGGACCACATTTGTGGTCATAAAATTTGCAACTAGGCATGAACAATTTCGATTTGCAATACAGTGTTTTAATTGTTCTGAGATGTCTATAAAATATAGTATGGCAGATTAAAATATCTTATGAACTGCTACAATTCTTCTCACCAAAAAAAGATGCTCCCCAGAAAGTACTCTTCTTCAAGGGTAATACTTGTTGGCTCAGACATCTGCAGTTAGAAACAATCAGACTGCCTTTGACACATAGCACAGGGTCACATGCCTCTGAAACTTTGTTTTCCCTATTTTGATTGACAGAACATTTGGTCTAAGTATTTCAGCCACTCAATAAGTTGAATTGGGTAAATTTTTTAGCAGTTGATGGATGTCAGCCCAGGGCATTTTATCCCCAGAAATCTGAAGGAGGGACTTCTTTGACCTTTCCTTAACCCTTTTAATTGCTATTTGAAGAAAATGAAAGCAATTTGCATTATACAGATTCACATGGTTTTGGGAAGTGAGAGCATTACACTAGAACTTCCCACATTTTCTTACATTCCAGAGATGAGAGAAAAAGCTCTTAAAGAGTTCTTTTTTGTCTGTGGTAACCTGGGCTACAGTAGAATGTTAGGCATCTACCTTTGTTCCCACCAAACACCCACTTTCTCCCTCATCTCTCTTGGTCTCATTTTCAGCCTCCCATTCCTTTCCATCCTTGTTAGTAGGTAACATAACATTTCTGTATAGTGAATGTTGGAGTATTATCATTCACTTCCAATTTTTTCCCTGTTAGACAGAACTTAAACCTTCTAAAACCTGTGCAGATAGGGAATCATACATTATAAGTGCCTGTAAGTTAGGAGCATATCCCTTATAACTCTTACAATATTATGCGTTATAGGGCCCTCATTATTATTGTTGACTGACATTCTGAGAAGTCCCTCTACTTCTTAGTCAGGACTTACACAGCCAGAGGGGGTGTGGTCACAGAGCCATAGCTAGTGGTTTTATCACTTTGAGCAAACAGCCCAAAATCAATCTTGAAATCAATTTTCTAATTGTACTTATTGTATAAAACAATACATGTTATTTATACAAGAAGTATTTAAGATTAATTCAGTTGAGCATGAAGGGAGACCCTAGGACACTGATCCAGTGTGGTGTTGAGGGCATCCTATCTGGGAGCAGGGCAGGATCAAGCCAGGGAGTGACTTGGTAGGGAGAAGGTAGGGAGGGACAGGAAAGCTCAACATTGGGTAGCTTACTACTTTAACAAATCTGTCTGGCCACCAACTTCAATTCAATTAAGTCAAGATTTATTAAATGCTCCTCTTTACTAAATATACTGTCCTAATATCTAGGAATGCAAATAAGAAAAAGAGATCTTCTTTGTCCTCAAGGAGCTTACAGTCAAATGGGGGAAGACATCACCTAGAAGGAAATTGAAAAGGAAGGGGGGGAAGTGAATACCAGAGGGTGTCAAGTCAAAGTCAACCAGAACTGTTAGTAGAAAATGAGAGTTACTAGGAAGATTATGAGTCCTCTATAAAGGAAGGCTTTGGGAATAGTTCAATGCTCCACCCTCCAGCCCTCCAGTCAGAAGGGAAGAGTCATCTTAGGGTCAATGGAGAAGTAATCAAAATTTGACTCATTCTTCATTGTGATGAGATTTCACTTCATCAGTTTATCCTGGAGAGGGGGAGAGAGCATGTTTTTCATATTGTTGAAAGAGGTAGCATGTTTTAAAATTGAACAATCTTTTAAAATCACTGTCTAGCCACCTCATCTTAATTATAGCTCCTTTTTGTCATTGAATTATGGAAGAAATAACGAATTTTGAAAGGCTGTAGCAGCACTCTGAGGCTACATGGAGGAAGCTGCCACAAGAGATAAGAGCTTCCCCATTCCTGGAGGATTTCCCATGGAGGCTTGAGGAAAAATAGTTGTATATATCATATGGGGAATTCATATTTAGATGTAACTTAGGCCTGATAAGTGCTGGGGTCTTTTCTAACTCTAAGATTCTAAAATTCTTTGATTATACCTAAAATAATTAATAGAGTTTTGGAAATGGACATTGGAGGGCCTCTTTACAAAATTGTGTTGGAGGCTTTTATTAAATGATTCAACAAATTTATTAAATACTTACTATTTTAATGCATTTTTATAGCTACTAGAGGAAATATAAAATGTAGATAAAACATGATTTTATCTAGTTTGGTAAGGGTTGGTTGGTTGTTGTCCTATGTTCTCAAAGAGTACTGAAATGATATCACTATGCTGGAGTCAAGGCATAGTGTATCTGACTGTGGCTAATCAGACCAATATGAACTCAGAAGGCTCTACCATAAGTCGGGCACAAATAATCCACAAGAACATTTGGAGTGGAGATGTCTCTAAGTTTGCACATTGTATGTTTCTTTTGAGCTACTGCAATTCTGTTTCACTCATAGAGTACAGTGCCTTATTTGATGTGGGCACACCATACTGGGTAGTCCTTTGCCAGTATCTCCCATGTCATGAAATTGATTCCAAAGTTATTCAGAGAGACCTTGAGAATGTCCTTATATCATTCTTCTGACTTCCTTGTGAGTGCTTGCCTTATATGAGTTCTCCATAAAATAGTTTTTTAGGCAAACATATGTTTGGCATTTGAACAACATGCCCTGCCCATAAGAGTCGTGCTCTCTGAAGGAGAGTTTGAATGTCTGGCAGTGTAGTTTGAGAAAGGACCTCAGGGTCTGGTACCTTATCTTGCCAAGGTGGTAGTCAGAAAAAGAGGTAGTCTTCCCCATATGGTCAAAATTCTGGTGCCATTTCCTATTTGAGGGCAGCATATCTCACAGGCATTCCTTTCCCTATCCAAACTGTTTCATATCATGGGTTTGCACTACTAAACTTGTTTGTTTAGCGCACTTCCACAGTATTTGGTGGTTCTTAAGAGTTTCATGAAAATTGTCCTTGACATACCTGATGCACTGATATTGGGTCAGATAGTTCCCTGCCACCCTGACCTAAACAGAGCCAGTAGAGGCCAGGACACGATTTCAGTAGAATTGTGTGGATAGAAGCATAGATAAAATTTATAAAGGTTTGAGGAGAGCATAGGTGGGGAAGAAGTAAAGATATCCAGAGTCAACAACTTTTTCTAATGTTGCCTATCAAGGGAAGATGAGAGAGAGTTGGAATGATAGTGCTGGATTGGGTTGAAGGGTCAAGAAAGGTCTTAGGGTTGAGAAGTCCTGGACAGAAAGGAAAGAGCCTATGTATAGAGATAAATCAGAGTATTCATGAGAAAGATGATTGCTGGAGCAAGATCCTGAAAGAGGAAAGAAGATATGGATTCAACTTGAAGATGGATTAGCCTTAGCAAAGTCTAGGAATACCTCTTTCTCTGGGAGATAGTGATATGGATAAGGAAACTGATGATGATGCTAGGAAGTTTTGAAGTATGTAAGAAGGGAGATTAAGTCATCTGTTACACGTGCCAAGGATAGATGAGAGGGGTGCTTTGAGTGGACCTTAAAAAACTGAGGCAGAAGTTCACAATTGTGGGGGTGGCTAGGTGGCAAAGTGAGTAGAGACCTGGAGTCAGAAGGACCTGAGTTCAGATCCAGCCTCAGACACTTAACACACACAAACAAAAACCTAGCCGTGTGACCTTGGGCAAGTTACTTAACCCCAATTGCCCTCCAAAAAGCAAAAAAAAGTTCGTAATTGTCTCTTTAAGGAATGAAGTAAGGAGTTGATAAGAATAGAGTAAGGGAACTTTCTGGCAGTGGTGGGAGCCCAGCTAAATTTTTAGTGGATGGAATCCAGTTCTATTTCATGACTTTCTCCACTGAAGTCAGTGCCCAGCAGCAGCAATAGTTATAACATATACCCAGATACAGTATAGGTTATTGTTGGTGACATCTTAAATCTGAAGTGGGAATGTGTAATGAGATAGAGGCATTTCCAGGCATGCTGACTTATTCCATTCCATTTCAGTCTGTCATCACTTGATATGATGAGAGGGCACAACCAACAAAAAATTGGCTAACGGGGAGAAATGAAACCCTTTAGATATCTTTGGATTTATTTTTGTAGCAAGGCCATCAAAGAATCACACAGATGACGAAAATGTCTTCCAATAAAAAAACACATGATATGAATATTTTCTTACTAAAGAGATGAATTTAATATTAGTTGTTGGCAGAGGCAAGTTATCTTGGCAGTAGTGGAACAATAAAATGGTAGTCAGAAAATGCCTTCTCAATACTAGTCTCAGAAATAGTGAGATTTTCCCTGACCCTGAATACCATTAGAAAAATCATGTTGTATAACGTTTGGAAAATTGTGAATTAATGTTGCTAGTATTTATTCTAGAACTAGATTGTCTATTGAATTTTGGGGAGATTCAGAGTTCAGTTACAGTGACCATGGTATAATGGAAGGAAACTGGATTGGGAGACTGGTGCCTTAGAAATCTGGTCATGGTTTTACAGTTAACTTATTTGTACCATCAACCTGTGTGACAATAGGCAAGGCAATTAATCTTTCTAGGTCTTTTTTTTTTAATTTATTTTTTATCTGTCAAGGACAGATATCAAACTAGATAGGATCAGAGAACTTTAGAACTTAGTATTCTAGAATCATAGATTTAGAGCTGGAAGAAGCCTTTTAGTTTAGCACCTTCATTTTACAGATGCAGAAACCAAACTCTAGAACTATTAAGTGATATTATTAATTACTGTTATTAAGTGATATTATTAATATCATTATTCACTGATGACTTAAGTCATCAAGTCAATGAGTACCTATGGTGTACCAGGCAGTGTGCTACACACTGGGTCATTCAAGTGGCATAGCTGTGATTTTGCTGACTCCAAATCGATCACTGCACTACACTGTACCATTGAAGGCAACTAAAGAGTATTGGTGCCAGTGATAAGAGCCTTCTTAATGTTAAGAAAGTATTAAACTAGAAATCAAGAAGGAAGAAAGCATTAACCTTCCTTAGAACCTTCTTTATACCAATAGGTTAATTTTGTTTTGTTCAAATGACGAAGTGCCCCCACTGAATTTGCAGGTCCACTTCCCCATTTAGTAACTAAGCCTGAGAGGGAAAGGGTGTGTTAACTTCTGAAGGTTAAGTTAACTGCCTGGGGCAGGAATTGGGTGTAGAATGCTCAGAATCTTACTGCCCAACATTAATGATTTAGACATAGACTTATAATAAACTTCATCAACTTTATTCATGTTTCTCCCTATACCTGGACTATGTAATTTTATGGCCCATGGAAAGTCACATATTTCTGAAAATTGTTTTTTAAAAAATCATCCCCTGGTATGCTAATATGAATGTTTGCCAAATAGATTCTTTCATTTGTTTTGCAGGACTGAATTGTGGTATTCCACCTCCCCCTACCCTTTAGCTATTTCGTTCTTTCTGACTCCCCCAGTTTTACATTTAATTAAGAACACAAGAATCTTGCTCATTTTGGAATGGATCTATATGCTAGGGCAATCTGGAGAACAAAGATAGTTCTGTCTCTGAGTTTCCAAGGCTGAAGAGCAGCCTTGTAGCAATGAACATCAGGTTGGAACAGACTATTGGGCTCTACTTAGTTTCTAGGGGAAGTCACTGTTTATAAACTCATGAAATAGAGCTAGATTTTTCATGCCAAGTTTGTCTTGATGTGCCCTCACTGCCCATTGCCCACTCCCATCCCTATTTAACTTTTTAACTCAATAGTTATAAGATTGAGAGAATTTTGGGGAGTAGAATTCCTTAAGACACACCCTAAGTCTCCCCCACCCCCACCCCCATCTGCAATTAATTGAAAGCTGCCACTGTTCTATTCAGGAAGGAAATAGAATGATACTGTTTATGTCCAGGACATTATGTGAAGCTATTCTGTACCCAAGGGCCCTTTTCTCCTTGATAAGACCATCCTTTATTGCCTCTCAGAGCTGTGGTAGATCAGTGTTACGTCTAAAAATAGTTTACATCCACCAGATGCATTAACAAAAGGTGAAAAAGGTATCTGTTGCAATAAACAGTGGAGTCCTCTCTAACACCTTGGATAATTTTTAATTAAAACACACCAAACAGAAAACTATGGGGTAGGGATTCTTAGCACTTGAGTTTTCACTGAAATTTTTTTGGCGTAAGCCTTAAGGGAACTGACCCATCAGATTCTTACGAGATAGGATCTTTAAACCCTTTATATCAGCATTCCAAGCCCTCCACCAACTTGAGTTTCTTCTCTTCACCTCCCCATCTGCAACAACTTCCTCTTTCCTTGGATCCTTAATGGGAAACACTTTACTCTGTTTATTCCTTGCATATGAACTGCTTGGAACCACCTTTGTATTTTTGGTGAAGACAAGATATCAAAATATAGTACTGTTCTCGCCACTCTTTACTAATCAATGGTTTTCACCATCATCAAAATTCAGGTGAAAACTCATCCTCAGTTAAGGAAGCCTTCAATGATTGATATTCCCTAATATAGATACTGGCAAATCCATAACTCTTCCTTCTTGTGGTTTTACCTGCTGTTGTCTTGTGGGAGACATGGTTGTTCTTTGCAGACTTTAATGTAAATGTGAGCTCCAGGATTATTGAATTTGCTGCTATTATTATTATTATTATTATTATAACTGTTATCTTGGTTTCCTAGCTGGGTTATAAACTCATCTTCTTTGGGCTCACTAAAAGAATCCTTGGAACAGCTCCAGATGTAGACAGGAAGACAAAGGGAGATAAGGTCCTCATCCTATTTTTACATAATTTTGACTTCTAGTAGAAGACCTAGTAGGTCTCTATATTTTGAAATTTTTTCATTTCATGTAGCCTGGAAATGAATCCTTGGTATGGTAACACCTGTTGAAATTGGTACTCCTAAGTTTTGTTGTTCATCAGTGCTATAGTTGGGTGATTAATGCTCCAGTTCTAGTATAGTTTAGTATTTGAGTTCCTAAGGATACTTTGAAGTTTGTATTTGTAGTATGGAGATTTGTCATTTCTCAGTCCATTAAAGATAGTGAACTTTCAATGTATAATTCTAGTTATCAGGTCACCTCTTGCTAGGTACTCTGTAGTATTTTGCAACCTGATGCTGTAGTTTCTTTTTTTTTTCTTTTTGGAGGGCAATTGGGGTTAAGTAACTTGCCCGAGGTCACACGGCTAGGTTTTTGTTTGTGTGTGTTAAGTGTCTGAGGCCGGATCTGAACTCAGGTCCTTCTGACCCAGGGCCGACGCTCTACTCACTGCGCCACCTAGCCGCCCAATGTTCTGTAGTTTCAATCACTTTCTTGCATAATAATCTGCATTTAAAATAATAACAATTGTTTCATACATTCATGGACCAGCTTTGTCCTTGTGTTTAGAGGATAGCAAAAAGTACTTGTGCTTTTACACTATAGAAAAACCAGTATTATTCATCCTTCATTCTTGAAGAGGACTAATGACATCAGGAGGGTGAAGTCTTGACTCTTGAATGACTTGGATTTAAGTGAGGCAGAGCTGCTCACAGGCTGCCTCACTCTCTCCTCCAGAGTCCTTGAAGTCCAATGGCAAGACAAAAGTCAAGATGACTGGTCATGGCTCAGGTTGTTATGGGTGACGTTGACTTCTCTAAAATAAGGTTTTTCCTAAGTCTCAGTTTGTCTAGACAGTGCATTATGGGGTGAGGAAAGAAAAGCTGGTAATCTTCACACCCTCCCCTAAGCTTTACATTGTGACTGCCTTTGAGGAAGACTGTGTGTGAATGGCTAGAACCTGGTTGTTAGCATCCCCTCTACCCTCAGGCAATGTATACCTGCAGAGTAAATTGTGACCAAAGTATTAATTGGATATGAATTATGATGAAAGGCAGAATTGACTAGGAGTTAAGGAACACTGAGGTCCTATCTCTGCCACATAGAAAAACCAGTGAATGTGGCATCTCAGTGTGGAGTGGAATGTGGAATTCCTTTTCTCTGGACAGAACACCCCTGGGCTAACAGATTAGAGTCAGTTGATGCTATGTTGGTGGCAAGACTGCCTTTCTGTAATGTTTATAGCTTCAGATATGCTTGAGATTAGTCTTGTTTCAAGATGACTCTCTTCTGGTCATCCTCCTTTCTCTGATACCAATCATTAAGAGATTAGGTTTCTTGAAATGTCAGTATTTTTGGCCCCCTGGCTGAATCAAAGTACATAGCCTGTAGAGGAATGGATGTTTGAATAGATTTTCTTCGAAAAAGAAATGCTGAGTTCTGAAGATGAGCATTCATAGAGTAAAGCAATCTTTCACCTACTGAGAGCTGACAGATGCTTTTGATTTTTTTTTAAATATTGTGGTCAAGGGCATTTGCATATAAATATATAAATAGAGAGTTGTGCCACTAGGTACTTCTGCACTTTGTGTCTAACTCTTCTTGGTAGTTATTAAGCAGTAGGGTCTTTGAAGCCTATAACCAATTCATTTGAAGATCTCAACTTTCTTTAGCAAAATTGTAGATTTTAATTTGGGTGGTGGCACTAGGATTGCAAGATTCTTAGGAGACATTTTTATGGCATCCTTATCACTAGCACTCATGTGGTCTTGATATATCAGTAGCATTGGGTAGTTTAGAGATTGTGATGTTACCATGAGGTAAAAGGGAACATGTGGTGCTGAATATGATCATTAATTCTCCAGGAGAATGGATGGAATGAAGGGAGCAAATCCGCAGTTCAGGGCAAGAAACATATGTCAATCAGTCAATCAATCAGCATTTTTTAAAAGTACCTCCTTTGTTCTAGGGACTGTGTTAGGTCCTGGAGATACAAGGAGAAAAATAAAATAAAATAATTCCTACTCTCAAGGAGCTTACATTCTATTAGAAGATGTATGTATGTGTATGTGTGTGTGTGTGTGTGTGTGTACGCATATACATACACACATATATATTTGTATATTCAGAATAAATATATGCAGAATTAATTAAAAAATTAAAAACTAGATAGGGAGGGAGGGAGACGGAGGGCATTAGCAGTTGGGAGGAAGTTGGAAAAAGGCTTTATGTGGAAGTTAGTGCTTGACCTGAGTCTTTTAAAGAATGAGGGATCTAGTGAGTCTCAGGTGAGGAGGGAATACATTCCTGGAATGCAGGATGACTAGTGAAAAGATTTCTTTGGAAATGAGAAACAACTTGCCATGAGTAAGCAATAGAGATAAGGTCAATTTGGTGGAACCATAGAATACAGGAAGGAAAGCAGTGTGCTGGAAAGATAGTCTAAGACCGTGATGTAAATTTATATTTTATTCTAGAGGCAGTAGGGAAGCACTGTAATTTGTTGAGTAGCAGAGTAGTGTGGTCAGATCTGCATTTAAGAAAAATAACTTTTTTGTATATGGACATTCGATTGGAATAGGGAGAGTTTTGAGGCAGGGAGGTCAGTCATGAGGTCATTGCAATAATTCAGGCAGTAAGGCTTTCAAATAAGATATTGGTTATATGGGTAGAGGAAAAGGGGTCAGAGATTCTGTATAGATAGAATTGGCAAGATATGGCAATAGATTGTATATGCTGGGTGAGAGAGAATGAGGTATTGAAGATTATACCAAGGTTACAAACCAAATAAACTGAAAGATGTGTCCTTAATAGTGATAAGAACATTTGGTAGACAGGTTTTTGGGGAAAAGTAAACAGTTTTGGTTTGAATATATTGAATTTAAGATGTTACTAGGACATCTGATTTGAAATGTCCAACTGGTATTTATCAAGTACTGTAGAGCTGGGGCTCAGAAAAGACACTGGAGCTGACTCCATGGATCTGAGTCATTTGGTTTAGGTGATAATTAAAAACATAGGACTTCATGAACTCATGAAGACATAGAGTATAGAAAGAGAAGATCCTCAGAACAGATCCTTGAGATCATTAGGAGAAATGAAATGGTTAATGGATCATTAAAAGAGACTGGGAAGAAAGCATCAGGTAGGTAGGAGGACAGCCAGGAGAATAGTGTAATGAACACTCAGAGAGGAAAAGATATCTAGGAAGAGGGGGTGGTCATCAGTGTCAAACACAGCAGAGAGTTCGAGGACAAAGCATGACCTTCAGATCTGGCAATAGGAAAGATCATGAATGACTGGAGAGGGAATTTCAGTTGAGTGAAGAGGTTAAAAACCAGATCACAAAGGCTTTAGGAGTAAGGAGAAAAGATATAGGGATAGTAAACTTAGACAGCTTTTTTGAAGTTTGGCTGGGAATAAGAGAAGAAATATTGGATGATAGCTTGAGGGGATGATAGTGCCTAGTAAAGGTTTTTTTTTTTTTTTTAAGAATGGTAAGACTTGGGCATGTTTGAAAGCAGTATGAAAGAAACCATAGCTAGGGAGGGTTTAAAGATTAGAGAAAGGGGGATTAATGGAAGAAGTAATATGCTGTAGAAGACAACAGCATCAAGTGCATAGGGAAATGAGCTGTCCTTGGCCAGGTGAGGTAACACCTACAGTGGGAGATGATGTCAAGTGTTTTTGAGATAAAGAGAAGAGGACAAGCAAATGGCCTCAGTTTTTTTCAATAAAGTATGAGGTGAGTTCCTTAACTGAAAGGGTTAGGAAAGAGGGAAGTGTGGGTGGAGAAAAAATTTGGACTAACTCCCGTGAGGAGTTGAATAGGGAATTGGGGGGAATACTATATATCTTGTAGTATCTTTTTTATATAATATTTTATTTTTTATTCATAGTATCTTGAAATGGACAAACACTGAAGAGGGTGGAAATTGGAATTAGCCTGGACTAGCAGAGGTAAAATGTGTGAAAATAGAGACTTCTATTAGAATTCATTGTAAAATTGAATTCATTTTGTCCCATAGTAACAAAGTAGTACACACACCTAAAGTATCATTTCTTCTAACTATCCTCTTATCTTCCCCCCATTTTTCATCCTTCTTCCTTTTTTTTCCTCCTCCTCCTCCTTTTTTCTTTTCCTATATTTCTCTTTTCTCCTTCCCCCTTCTCTTTTAAAGATTTCAGGCTAGGAATATTGTAGAAACCTATGAAATAAGATGGTAAAGCTGATCACATTCTTTGCCAATGAACTGTGTTATTGGACAACAGAATATGCACAAAGAATGGACAACAGAAGCTTTTTTTTTATCACACTTGGTTTTGATATTAATGTAACACCTTCAGATACCTTCAGATTAGTTTGCCCAAGAACCTCAGCATTGGAGGAACTCTTGGAGTGATTAGGTGCAATGTAGCCACAACAATTTTGTGTCATGTTCTGAATTAAATGGACAGTGAATTTGACTGTTCATATATAGTAGGTACATAATAAATTGTTGTCTAAAGAATAGATTTGCTTGCTAGTAGTGAGTACCATATAAAGTTTGATTGAACAGGATAGGCAAGAAAAGGGCCTGGCAATTGCTGATCTCATAATGGAAAGGAATGCAGTGAAATGCCTTAGAATGAAATGCCCTACAGATGAAAGAATGCCACTCCTAGGTTTCACCAGAAAAGTTAATACTTGTTTGTTTTTAATAGTTTAAAATAAAGAGGCCTTCTGTGTACCTCTGGGCATTTCTCACAAACGAATAGGCCCCCAGGCACACTTCTTGAATCATAATCTGATATCTCTTCCTTGAGGATTACACCTATCCTGGGAGCTGCCATTATGAAAATAAGCAGTTCTCTGCCACATAATCATTACACCCTAACTCAGTCTATCAGACTAATGTGCATCTTCATAACCCATGCAAGTGAAAACGGGGTCATAAATAGGCAGAAGGATGTAATATGGAAAAGTGTAGTTGCCTCTCTCTGAAATTTAAATAGAGTAAATAAATACCATACCTGGAGGGTAAAATTGATACTTAGTCGTGGTCATTAAATCTCTTCATTTTCTTGAAGTACCTTAGTAGACTTGTGAAGAATGGTCTCTAGGTATAAATGTGGAACTCCTTTTCTTAGTCTGAGTCTTTGTGCTCCACTTTTTCTATCTGTTAAAAACAAAATGAAAGAAAAATTCATTCCCAGCTGCTACTGTACTGTAAAGTTCTCCGAGAGCCTTGTGATTCTTTTTTTTTCAATGCCTTAGTGATTATCATAATTCAGAGATGGTGAAAGGAGGATGTCTTAAATGTAAATATTAATACCCACATGTAAGATTTAGCTATTGGAAAAGCAAGATTCACTTCTTGATCTTTTTAAATGGGCCTGCCCAGGTTTAGTTTTATAAGTCACATTTTGATATTGTGATTCTCTTCACCTCACAGCATCTGTTGGATCACTTTTTTTTTCCTTTGAGGAGATTTGCTGGCTAAGATAGTTGGTCAGGATGTTGTTGCTGTAGTTCAAGAGAAATATTAACAGCCAGATCTTTGAAGTAGCATTATGTCCAAGAGTTTATGTTTATTTATATTCAGTGCTAGCATGGATACCTCTGTATCATGGAGAGCAAACAGAGTTTGGGAATGAGACCAGAGGGTAGGGTGTGAAATGGGTCTAGTCAGTATTTGAACTGATGAGGTAGCTGCCATTCTCCTTGAAGAGGAAGACCCTAGAGGTCATGTGGTCCAGTTTTCTACATAAACTTTTGGCACTTTCTTTATCAGATGGCTTATATAGCCTCTGATTGTGTATCTCCATTGGAGGTATGCACAGCACCTTAAGAGATGACCACTTCTATTGTTGGAAACCTCCGATTATAAGTAAGCTATTTGTAAGTTAGAGTTTTCTAAACTTATGTAGATTTTGGCAGCCTTTTCCTTTTTCTTGGCCCTGTCATTTTCATGGTCATTTCTTCCCCAAAGCAATCTCTGTTTCTCTCCGTCTCTCTCTCTCTGTCTATATCTCTGTCTCTCTGTCTCTCTCACACACACACTCACACACTCACACACACTAGCACACCCACAATCCTCCCTCTCTATTTTTAGTGCCTCCCATAGAGATGAAATCAATACAGACAATTTTGATCATTTTAAATCATGGTAAGAAGTCAAATGCCTGACTAACATAAGCTTTTGGATGATCTGTGGATGTCAGCAACCTCCTGCCTCAGTTAGTTGAATAATTGAGATTTGGCTTGCTCTTTCAGGTTTTAAGTACCATTTGGAAGTTGACCACCAATTGAGAATGAGGCATGCTGAACTTGAATTTCATAACCCTGAAAACAATTAAATTTAATGGGGAAAAGGAGTGGGGTGAGGATGGGAGGAGCAATTTAAGAGTGAGAGAAAAAGCAGGCACTTAAAAGTTCTCTGCAGCATCATTGGTATCTTTCAGAAGAATCTTTGGTAGGGTCAAGGAATAATTTTCATTGGTGCTCTGACTTGCCTGGTAAATTAAGCAGACATGTCTGTGCAAAGTAAAGGTGTTAAATGAAGAGGGTTGGGTCACCTTGAGCTGGATTGTAATTAAAAACAGAACAAACAAACAAAAAACTCTTTTCATCATGTTGAAAACTTTTGCCTTACCAAAGGGAATGAACTCCCTGAAGTAGAGCAAAACCATCAGTGAAATGAGGAGATTGGACTACATGATCTCTGAGGTTCCTTCAGATTCCACAATCATGGTTGTACAGATAAAAGTATCTGATGGACAAAAGCACTGTGACATTTTCTGAATGAAAAACACTCTTTAAAATATCCTTGTATAGGGGCGGCTAGGTGGCGCAGTGAGCAGAGCGCCGGCCCTGGAGTCAGAAGGACCTGAGTTCGGATCCGGATCCGACCTCAGACACTTAACGCACACAAACAAAAACCTAGCCCTGTGACCTTGGGCAAGTTACCTAACCCTAATTGCCCTCCAAAAAGCAAAAAATATATATATATATATATCCTTGCAGAAGCCTGCTTTATATGTTTGCAGATACACTTGGTATGTAGGTTTTGAATTAGAAGCATTGGCATACCTCTGTGGCATTTGGCCAGTAACATTGAAATCATTTAAAATGTCATTAGCTATAGAGTATTGGCTACTCAAGCCTATAATGGATATTTTGAACTGGAACATAAAAACACATATCATAATTAAAATATAGAACAGCATCTGAAAGTGCCTAAGGTTAGCGGTTGCTACATCTATATTATGAGTAAACAAAGTATTAGTCAAAATTACTTTCAGAGGCCTTAATTATATCTGTTTTAATTTAATCTGCTTTAATGATACTTTTTATATGAATTTACTCCATGGTTAATCTACTGATTGCAATTTCCGTTCATTAGAAAGAATGTAGTAGGGGTGGGGTAATTGGAAACTTCCTTGTAAGAGCTTAGTTTGGGGGCCTTGGGTAGCCATATTGTTCAGAATTCCTTATCATATTTTATATTTGAACACATAGTAGCCAATGTAAACCAGAGAAGAAAAATCCTTAAGTGTTTTGGAAACAACTTTCAAGGGATAAATTTTAAAACAATAATCTGAAATATATTTCAATGACTGATTTTAAGAATTTGGTTTTGTGGAACATGTTTTAGTAGGCAGGAGAGAAATTAGGACATAGCTATATAAAATATACAAGTATGATAAGGGATGTTGAGATAGTATATTTAAAAGAGAGAAGGTAAAATGAGTAATTTTGAAATGACAGAGCTGGCAAAGGCAATCTCATAATTTATTCTTAAAAGACAAATAAGAATAATAAGTATGACGACAGACACGATCGGGACACATCAGGGGAAAATATAGAAATGCAACCCCTAAATATGGAGATAAAATAATATTCAGATTGACTGACAAGGAAATTGAGTTCAAAAACTCCTTCAATGATATATGCCCTCCAAATAATCCTCTATCTTTTACCTTGGATTCGCCAACAAGTGGGATTCCATTACCTCATGAGATTGCCCATCCTGCTTTTGGATGGCAGGCTTTGTTAGGAAGTTTTCCTTACATCAAGTGCATGTGCATGTGCACATGTTTTAAAAATATTTTAAAACACATATTTTAACAATAGGTAATTTATATATATACATACAGCTATTTAAACATAAATTATATATTAATATAGAAATAATTTATTTACTACACATATATATGTATATGTAATACATTGTGACTATATATTGTATAATATATACGTATGCTATATATAACTCATATACTATATATATATGTAACATACACATAAACATGCATACACATATTTCAATGTTTTCTTCTTTCTTTTTTTTTTTTTTTTTTTGGAGGGCAATTGGGATTAAGTAACTTGCCCAAGGTCACACGGCTAGGTTTTTTTTTTTTTTATTTGTGTGTGCATTAAGTGTCTGAGGCTGGATCCGAACTCAGGTCCTTCTGACTCCAAGGCCAGCACTCTACTCACTGTGCCACCTAGCCACCCCAATGTTTTCTTCTTTCTCTCCAGTTGTACAATA
Organism: Gymnobelideus leadbeateri; assembly: GCA_011680675.1. Taxonomy (NCBI): domain Eukaryota; kingdom Metazoa; phylum Chordata; class Mammalia; order Diprotodontia; family Petauridae; genus Gymnobelideus; species Gymnobelideus leadbeateri. Next base: position 21,112 of record WOXC01000159.1, on the reverse strand, counting down.
TGGAATAAAGGAAGGTAGGTGGTATTTGGAGAGGGGAAGTAACTCCAGAGACTGAAGTGGTTCATGGGATTTGGTCCTGCTTAGTGTGATCTCAGCTAAGTCCTCATCCAGAATTGGAAATAACCAGATGGAGGGCATTGCCTGGTGCCTTTTCCCTCCTGCAGCCTCCATGATATTAGCTGCAGGAGTAGAGCTTTACAGACTATCTCTCATATCTCCAAAATCACTAGGACTCTCATACTCTGATTCCTGGAAGTTATGTTTCTATTTCTCACTCTTACTCTAGAGTGTCAGGAGCAGTGAACTGGTAGGTTTTATCTAAACACACACACACACACACACACACACACACACACAATCATATCATAGAATCACAGAATTTCAGTATTCAGAAGAACCTAGCAGCTATCTAGTCCACTGCATAACTAAAGGAATGCCCTACTATAAAATACATGACAAGTGGCCTTTCAGGCTTTTCTCAATGACCTCCAATGAAGAGGAACTAGTACTTCCTGAGAGAGTTCATTCTTTTAGATAGCTCTAAATAATAATAACAGCTAACATGTATATGCACTCAAGTGCTTCACAAATACTATATCATTTTATTCTCACAGTGACTTAGGAAGGTAGGTACTGTGTTCAGTTGTTTTCAACTCTTTGTGACCCCATTTTGGGGTTTTCATGGCAAAGATACTCTAGTGGTTTGCCATTTCCTTCTCTAGCTCATTTTACAGCTGAGAAAACTGAGGCAAGCAGGGTTAAGTGACTTGCCCAGGGTCATACAGCTAGTTAAGTGTCTGAGGCTAAATTTGAACTAAGGAAGCTGAGTCTTCCTGACTTCACGCCCATGTAATCTACCCTCTGCACTACTGAACTGCCCAGGTACTACTGTTATCTTCGTTTCACAGATGAGGCAGACAGAGGGTCAGTGACTTGCCCACGGGTATACAACTAGTAAGTTTCTAAATCCCAATTTGAAGTCAGATGTTCCTAACTTCTAGTCAGTTACTGTCTTCTGCTCCATCTAGCTGCCTCTGATCATTAAGAAGTCTTTCCCTGAAATCGAGTTGAAATTTGCCTCTCTTCAACTTCTCCCCCTTTGCTTTGGGTTCTGCTCTTTTGGGCCAAACAGAATAATTCTCCCTCTTTCACAAGACAGTTCTTCAAATGCTAAAAGAGAGTTATCTTGTTCTCCTCCAGTCTTGTCAAGGTTTAACATCTCCAGTTCCTTCAACACTCTTTCCTGTGAAATTAAACTTAAGTTCATTCTGGTTGCCCTCATACGAATACTCTCTAGCTTTTTAGTTTCCTTTTAAAATTGTCTACACATAAACATGAATATTTTTAAATTACCAAGCGTTAAACTGATTTTTGTTGCTTATCTATAAAGGCCCATGGTGGGTATGGACAGGCTCTAACACATTATAGAGGTGGAATTATGCAAAAATCGTCCAAGAGATGTTATCAGACAAATGTTTGAGTGGTGACCTCCCACCCCCAATCTGGGTCAGTAACTTAGACCACGAGCAAACCAATGCACAACCTATTCACTAAATTGGTACCCATGAAATGTCAAAAAAACTTGGAGAAAATCTCTCAGAGTATTGGAACAACTCTTGCAACAGATTATGGGAGGATATGGACAAGAGTCATATAGGATGAGCAGGCATGGTTCATTTGTTTAGAGGGAATGCACACAATTATAAAGTCACACATTCTTTGGAGTATTGGAGACTATTTAAAACTGTGATTTTTTTGTATTTATTTCCATCTTTCCTACCAATTTTCGTTGTCATTATGGAAGCAAAAGTAGACCTTGTAGTAAGGAGGGCCATTTCAAATTTTTGTTTATTTTTTGAGCTGCTGTAGTTATAAAAAGTCATCACATTGCTAAAGTATTGAAAAATGAATTTCTTCTTATTTAATTGGGTTGGTCTTTAATTAGCAGTCTATGTCTTTTGTTGGACTATAATTTAATTCTTTCCAAATTGGTAGAAGCTTCCAGAGTTTGCATCCTAGTGGCTTAGTCTTTGATAGCACATACTTTGATGAGCCATTGGCATTGGACTTCTGGAGAAGACAATGAGATGGGCCCAGGAGAGGCAACTAGTGGCATTGAGGATTGAGTTTTGGGCCTGGAGTTAGGAAGGCACAAGTTCAAATCCAACTTCAGACACTTGCTAGCTTTGTGACTCCGGAAAAGTCACTTAACTTCTATTTTCCTCAAGTGTAAAATAGGGTTAATAACAGACTCTATCTTGCTGAATTGTTGCAAGGATCAAATGAGATAATATTTATAAAACGTGCTTAGTATGGTGTCTGACACATGCAGGTATTTAATAAATTATTAGTCCTTCTCCTTCTCTAAAATTAAATAGAAACAACAGCATAAACTGGATTGAATTTGGAGAATTGCACAACACTTTTAGGAATCCTAAGCAGCTTCCAGACACAAACGTCTATCTTAACCCTGATATTCTCCTGATGCCACATCTCTCTAAGTTGTGGAACGCTGTGGTCTCTGAAGAATTAAAATTGTGGGTGAGCCAAAGGGCAAAGGAGAGAATCCTTACAGCGAGTGTAAGAAGGCTTCAGTTTATTATTAATAATGACTTGTACTTAAGAATTATAGTAAAGGATATTATTCAGGAAATGTGTGATTAGAAAAGAAGGAAGGCTGGTCAAAGAGCAAGGGATGACAAGAGCTCAAATGCTGCATTGGCACCAACACAGTGTTAAAAGTTCTACAGGAAATAAGAACTAAAATATATTAGTAGGATCCTCAGTGGGTGACTTATGGAAAGACATAGAACAGAGTCACAAAGGATTAGATGTGGATGGCTATTAATTTGGACAGTTGGATGAAGTACCTAAGACATAGGGTTATTGGATTCTCTCTCTCTCTTTCTCTCTCCATACACACACACACACAAATGTAAACACTATATATGAATACATAAACACATATGTCACACATATGCATGGACTGTATGTATATAGATATATGGGTTTATAATATATATTTAAATAAGTATTTTATGCAATCAGTATAACATAATGGAAAAAACATCTGGGTCAGAAGTCAGATGAACAAAGTTTCAAGGTTAGCTTTGCTGTATAATAATTGTCTGATCTTGTACACTTATTCTCTCTTGGGTCTAGTTTCTTCACCTGTAAAATGGGAATGATATTTGCTTGCCTTGTGGACTTTTTTAAAGTATCAAATGAGAGCTTTGAAAATTTTAAGGATCTCTGATCCTTAGTACTATGAAATTCATGCCACCATGCAATAAGAAAGATTTCTCTAGCCCTTTATACTTTTAACCTGAGGATCTTTAGAAACAACATTAACTCTTAAAGTACTTTTGAGAGGAGGAGAAGAGGCATGGGCTTCAGATTATCAGTTAAATATCAGAATATTTTACAGCTTGTGACTGTGAATATTTACTTTGTTTAAATGTTTATTTGCTATGACCTTGAAGTTACAGTTACTTATAAAGTCACATAAATATTAATGATTGTTTATCATGTGGAATATAAGTTGAAAGCACTTCAAATATAAATATTTTAGCCATATGTTAGAAAATAGCCGGCACATTACAGCTATTTAAGAGGGTGGAGGAAAATTTCTTGATTTATTGATGACACGTGGGAATCAGGAGTCCTGGGTTCTATTTTCATCTCCACCTTTGACAGCACTTTACAAAATGTGAATCCTAATAAATGTTTAATAACAATAGCAATAATGACTTTTAAAATAATACCTTTGGGTCAATTAACTTCTGCATGTTGTATCTCATAGTGGTATTTTTAAAGCCCTATCTTCACCTAGAACTTTTCTACTTAATATTAAAGTTCCCCATCATTGGACTTTTTGAACTTTTTTTTTTTTGGTGGTGTAGTGTTGACTCAACCTCCTCATTAAGCACTGGATTAGTTCATTTTTCCATATCACAGCTATATTTAAAACCCACCTGAAAAAACATACCAATGGAAGTCTCTCAGTGTTTGTTAGTAAAATGCTTTTACTAAGTAAATGGTTGGCAGTCGGTGTCATAACTGGTCCTATTTCTTCATGGGGCAGCATTACATCTGGAGGGATAGAAATATGTTGTAAGTCAGGGAAACCTTCCCTTTCCTGGGAACATCAAACCAGCAGCTTGAGGGAAATCATAGCATTAGTAGTTATTACAGAGAGAGAGAGAGAGAGAGAGAGAGAGAGAGAGAGAGAGAGAGAGAGAGAGAGAGAGACAGAGAGAGACAGAGAGAGAGACAGAGAGACAGAGAGACAGAGAGACAGAGAGACAGAGAGAGAGAGAGAGAGAGAGAGAGAGACAGACAGAGAGAGAGAGGGAGAGAGAGAGAGAGAGACAGACAGAGACAGACAAAGACAGAGACAGAGAGAGGAAGAGAGAGAGAGACAGAGAGAGACACAGAGAGAGAGAGGAAGAGAGACAAAGACAGAGACAGACAGAGAGACAGAGACAGAGAGCGAGAGACAGAGAGAGACAGAGAGACAGAGAGAGAGATTGAGATTGGAGATGGGAATTTCCACTTTGTCTCCAGCTCAATCTCTGCACATCCTTAGACCCTAGTCAGCATCTTATGACTCACCTTTGTCCTCATAGGACATTTCATCCAGAGACCTCTAGAATCAAAGCATTTTCTAGACAGAATAGAACTTGGAGATTGTCTTGTCTGACCTTTTCATTTTACAAGTAAGAAAACTAAGGCCCAAAGTGGGGGAGTGACTTGTCTAAGGCCACACAGAAAGTAAGTAGCCAAGCTAGGAATCATATTCTGGTCTTTTGACTTTAAATCTACTATACTTCCTATTACCTTTCTTCTTGTCCCATGGACTTTTTTTCTTCCTCAAGTCATCAACATCAGTAGTACATGGAAAAAAAGGGAGGGAAGGTCACATTGAGTATAAAACCTGACAGATTACTCTATTTTTAAAAGTTTGGTTTTTTTTTTTGGTGGGGGGAAGGAAGGGTAATTGGGGTTAAGTGACTTGCCCAAGGTCACACAGCTAGTGTTAAGTGTCTGAGGGTGGATTTGAACTCAGGTCCTCCTGACTTGAGGGCCAGTGCTCTATTCACTGCACCACCTAATTGCCCCCAGATTACTCTTACTTTTGAGAGGCATCTTTTCCAAGGTCATCTTTCTCTCTTCACAGTTGTCTAATTCATAGGTATACAGAGAGCGTGTAGACTGACTTAGGGGAGTAAACTCAACCCATTGTCTATGGACTCCTTGGTCTGGCTACTTCACTACTAAGAATGCAGAGTCAATTTAAAGGGCCATACTTTCTAATGTAGAATACCTACTAGGAAAACAAACAGCAGAGAAAAACAGTGGTTCAATAAAGTGTGTTTTGGTTCTGCTCATTCAGTCTCATTTTTCTAGTTTCTGACTTCCATGTTTGCCTACAGAATTATTTTGATTGTAAAGGATTATCTCAGCCTAAATAGCATTTTAATTGAATGAGGCACAGCTACTGGGACAACCAAATATAATTAGCTTTGCTGTTCTCTTAGATCCCCCCCCCCCATTCTCTGGGTGCTTTACTTAATCTTTGATTTTTAAGTGTGCATGTACTTGGAATTACTTTGGGAGAAGTTTCTTCATAATATGTGTTGCCAGAATCCTTTTTCATTGAGTGTTAGGGCACTTCCACCTAATAGCAAAATGGATTGGTAAGGAACAAACAGTTCTTTGCTAAGTATGTTTTCAGTTGAAATAATATTCAATAACATTGAAAATTCAGGGTCAGACTAACTCCCAGGAGTAAATCAGGTCAATATTTGTGACATCAAGTCTTGATATAGAGCACTGAGAAAGTAGGGCATAAAAGAGAATAATTTATATAAAATATAATTGAAATCTACTGTGGAGCAAGTTTATCCATTTATCTGTGGTTCATGGTGTCTAGCTTTGTATCCTGAGTTTAGGAAAGAGTAGTCAGGTAATGGTTTTCTTTTTTTTTTCAGTCATTCTCTTTTTACTCTTTATCTTTCAAGAGAGGAAAGGAGAGAGACAGGGATACACATACATGGAGAGAAAGAGAGAGAGAGAGAGAGAGAGAGAGAGAGAGAGAGAGAGAGAGAGAGAGAGAGAGAGCAGCTTATACAAGGTGTGGCATGCAATGGAATGACCATTGGACTTGAAGTAAATCAAAAGGGGCTGAGTTAATTTAAGCTGATCGCTTAACCTCATTGTACTTCTCTTTCATTGTCCACAAAATGGTGATTAATATTATGGGTCCAGTCTATTTCACAGTTATTAGAAGAATCAAATGAGGCAGCATGTATTGAAACATTCTGAAATCTTCAAAGTGTGATAGAAATATATTGTATTAGTCTTATCTCACAGAAACTGAGATTGATAGATACGTAGATAGATGGATGTATAGGCTGATAGATAGATTCATAGGTAGGTAGATGGATAGAGAAAGGGCTGCGACACCTGGCTTAGTACATTTAACTGATTTAAAAACCTAATCCTTCACCCCAAAAAGCATGTCTAGCTATTTCCCCAAATCTCTTCCTCATGCTGAAGGGATCCACTCCCAAATGTATCACCTCACATCCTGCAGCTTATATTTGCTTTTGCTTTTTTCTTTTTCTTTTTTTTTTTTTTTGGAGGGCAATTGGGGTTAAGTAACTTGCCCAAGGTCACACGGCTAGGTTTTTGTTTGTGTGTGCGTTAAGTGTCTGAGGCCAGATCCTAACTCAGGTCCTTCTGATTCCAGGGCCAACACTCTACTCACTGCGCCACCTAGCCACCCCTGCAGCTTATATTTGAACACATTTGAATGGCTGGTGACTGATGAGCTTACAGGGTACACAACAAACTGAAGCCTTTCTCCTTTATTCTGCATCCTCTTGAAACTGATTGCTTTCTCGATTAAAGCCATGCTTAGTCAACAGATCAGACACATCTGTCTATATATTTTTAAGGAGAACTGATACGTTAGGCCAGATTCTTGATCAGTGTTTTGTGGATCAAAGAAATCACACACAAGGAAATCCACCTAGAAAGTCCTTCCTTTAAGAGACTAAGTAGTTAATTTTTGTTTCGTTAGTTTTAGAATGCTTTTTCTAAGCATTTTTTTTAATTGTGTAGCTTAATAACTTTAATAAAGATGTGTTTACTTGGACCCAGGACTTACTTCCCATATTTGAAATCAGTTTGCTCCATTTTTTTTTCAGATTTCCACATCTATTTGATACATTTAGGAATCATTTGGGAATATGATTTGGAGCAACTGTTCATATCTAACTTGCTTGATTACTTCACTGTACGTACATGTACGTATTTGTATTTTTTATTATATATTTTTATAGTTCTCCGGTTAAAAAATTTAATCTACAAGTATGACACAATCTTTGCAAAAATGCTTAAGCCAAATCTCAGGATAGCCTGCCAGCATCATTTGGAAATCTGCATTTCATTTATTTATTTTTTAAGGATCACTTTCTGTCAGCTGATTTTTGAAAAATTTTTCAGTGTAGTCAAATTAACACTTGGCTTTTTTCCTCCTTTCCTTTAAGGAAAACCAGGGGAAGAGAAAGGGCAGTTCATAATAACATCATGACTGAATGCCTTTGTCAGAGTTCATATTCTGGACTTCTGTACTGGCCTTTTATTTTTTTTTCCTGAATTCAAGTTTGCTGTGAAGTTATAGAGAGAGGGAGGGGTCAGGGGGGAGAGGCCAAGTGATAGTCAAAGGGGAAGAAAGTTCAGGGTAGGATTCTGTGGCATTTGGAGCCAAGCAATGGAGCTGTTGCGAGAGTTATTGCTGTTTGTGACTGTTTGGCCTGGCTACATGTCAGAGCTATTAACTTCAGAATAACAGAGCCTTTAAGAGAATGTACTCTTTTAGAAAACTCCTCATTAATTTAATTTATGGAAGGGGAGAGGAGTTGGGGAGCAAAGGCCTAAAGCCTGAGGCTCCCTCAGTTCCTGGAGTTACATTAAAAATAGCCAGGAATGCTGAGCTAAATGAAGAACTCCAACATCCTTGGATCGGCCCCGGGTGGTTCTCAGGGGCCCGTCCTGTTTGAGATGGAGTAGCCTGGCCTTTGGAACCCAGTTCCTAACATGGAACCAAGCCTGGACATCTTCTAACTCTAGTTAAACTTTGGTTTGTTTTGACTCCTTTCCAGCTAAGTGGTTGAATAACTTTGTATATATAGTCTTTTGCTAACTAATAACTTTTCCCACAGTTAGTAAAAAGTAATTCTCTAGTGTTTATACTTACCTGAAAGTTTTTTGGCTTTGCACCCTTAGCAAATGGCTAACTTGTATACATAGGTTTAAATCCTGCCGGAATCACTGGATCACAAATTTAAGGCTGGAAGAAACCTTTGAGACCAACTAGTTCAACTTACTCCTTTAGAAGTTAGGACACCATGGGTTAGAAAGGTGAGGGATGGGGTGGGAGGTGGCTTGGTGTAAAGATAAATTAGGCTGCCTATGTGACATCTGGACTCCTAGAGGCATGAGGAGTCACAGTCGCTCCTCTCCCTCTCCCTCTCCCTCTCCTTTTCCCAATCCCTCCCCCTCCCCCTCCCCCTGTCCCCTCTCCCTCTCCCCTCCACTTTATTTTACTCCTCCCGCTTATTTATGTATCTGTGTCTTTCTCTTTCTCTGTCTTTCTCTTTCTATGTCTGTCTTTTTTTGTCTATCTCTCCCTTCTCTATGTCTTTCTATCTCTCTGTCTCTTGTTCTTCACTCTCTGTCTCTGTCTCTCATCCCTCTCTTTCTCGCACCCCCCAATAACTAGCAGTAGAATAAGAAAGAGCAGTAGTGAGCAAAGCATTATAGAAGAATTCTAAGACACGTCCATTTTGTGAACTTTGTAGATTTCAGGACTCACTCCCCCCTCTTTTTTCCTAATATATTGTTTGGGGGAAAGTAGGGGAAGGGAAGGAGGAGGTCATAGGGAGACATGGAAAGAGGACAGGGTTTTTTCATTATTGTTTAGTTTTGTTAAAGTAGAAGGACATTCTCTCTAAATCAAACCTTCTCTGAGTATTCATGTACTTGAAGGAAAGAAGGGAGGAAATCATAAGCAATGAATTGAAACGTGATAGATAACCTGTCATTGTAAAAAGTGTGAATCTTCATGGGGTAGGGGATCTAACAAATTTGACTAGCCTCCCCCAACCTGGCTTATCAGTTTGAAAAACCAAGGCAATATATCCCTGTGGCTAGTAAATAGACTATAGCATGGTAAAAACAATGCATGAGAATTTGCTTCTGCCAGTCTGCACAATCAACATGGCCTGCTTGCCATAGATATTGATCATGTGATGAAATGTATTGATTATGAAGACCTGTAGCATTGAATATCAGGCCTCTTTGACTGCAATTTCTCTTGTATCCACACTCTTGAGTTTTGAAATGCTGAAGAAGTTTTTCCAGAGAAATAATACAATTAAATTAAAAATATGATGTAGAAATAAAACATTAACCCAATTGTGAAGCTTTCTTTGCAGTTTTATTTAGTTCCTTGCCATATTTTCCCCATTATGTTATTTGTTTTCCTTTTTCCTATTTTTATTCCTTTATATATTTATAAACTCATTTAGCCACAAAGCATAATATTAACCTCCTTTTAATATTCTTATTAGTGGCATTCTCATCCTGTCCCCCATCTTATTACTTCTTCATTTTTCCTTACTTTGCTTAATGATTTAGTATGAAATTGGGCAAATACTTTCCAGAATTTATGTCCTTTACTCAAAATTACCTGCCTCCAGGCTTGAAGTTCACAATTTCTGTTCTTTCTTAAAAGAGAGATAAAGTTTGTGATGTAAGTTTACTTAACTGTGGTTTCTAATTCGGGTGAATTTTATTGGACATAGTTCAAAAAAGCACCAAGTCCTGGGTCTCTTGGGATTGACTTCATAAGAGGAGAGTCAATATATTTAAAACAGTGTCTTTGCATTGCCAGCTCTGGCTAATGTTGTGTCAGCATTTCCATTATAATAATCCCAACATTCTGCAGCACATAATGAGGCTGTTAAATTTCACTGTGGACTGGAGCTTGGCATGCAAGATTTCAGCCTACAGCAAACTTTTTTCTTAAAAAAAAACCAGTTTTTGCAATTTCTGTATAAATGCACCAATAAAGAAGCAAAGCTAGTGATTATTGTTATTACAGTGCCCAAACTGCTTAGTTTATTGTTTCCTTCAGGGACGTAAGTCCATAATATAAACAAATCACTCTGGGAGTTTGGGAACAGAGTACTGAATGTGAGTGATACTTAATTTTGAAGGTTGTCTGTTTGAACATTTAAAAACATTCTCAGGGCGGCTAGGTGGCGCAGTGAGTAGAGCGTCGGCCCTGGAGTCAGAAGGACCTGAGTTCGGATCTGACCTCAGACACTTAATGCACACACAAACAAAAGCCTAGCCGTGTAACTTTGGGCAAGTTACTTAATCCCAATTGTCCTCCAAAAAGAAAAAAAAAACATTCTCATCTCAATTTTAGGAGAATTTTCGAACTTTATTTAAATGTCTTATGGGAACCTAAAGTGCCTAGGACTTATAATAATAAACCCGATAGAAATATGCAAATGTATGTGACTACAGGAGGTCTCCCTTCTCTCAGCTCAATCCAGACCAGTGGTTGAGGCACAGAAATTGTAATCAGGTTGACATGGTTCAGGGTATTTTAGCATGGAGCATAGTTCCTTGCACATAGTAGGTGCTCAATAAGTATTTATTTTGATTTAGTAACTTATTTTCTCTTTCATATTTATGAAGATGATACTATAGCCCCACTGAAATTTAGGGATATATTTTGAGGTGCTTTTCAAGTAAGGATGATTGATGTGTTGATTCATTCATGATTTTCTGACTTGTTCTGACCTCCTTTCCTCCTGCTATTGTGAAGACAAAATACATAATTCATATTACATATGTATTTGTATTAGATATGCGTGTGTGAGTATATACCCACACATATAACCTGAAGTCTTGGAAACACAGACCCATGATCCATGACTTTGACCTTTTTAGTACTATGAGTTCCAATCACCTATGTTAATTAGCTATATGATAAGTGGAATGAGTGGAGGAAAACTTTGACTGATGCTCTCCCTCTAAAATTTAATTTTTTTCTCTTTCTACAATATCTCTCCTTATAGAGTCCTTCTATTCTTCTAGATTGAAGGCTCCTTAAGGGTGGGAACAATGTCTGATTCATACCTCCCCCAGTCTTTAGCACAGTGAATTTTAAATAGTAGGCACGTAAAAGTTTTTTTTTTTTAATTGTGAATTCCTTACTTTTCTGTCCTTTATACCTTTTTCTGTTAGCCCCTTACAATTTCATGTTTCCATCTGGATTTTTCCCTCTTTTCCCCCTTCCCCTAACTGAAAGGGGGAGAAAGCAAGTAAACTCAACTTTATTTCTAGTAAAATAATGTATACAATTTCTATTTCTATTCACAGGCTGTGCCTAACATATAATAGCCATTTTTTTGGAGATGCTGTTTGGTTGTGAAGTTGCAAGAAGCAGTAGTATATAGGATTGGTTGGGCTGATATAAGTTATTGGTGTTATAGGGTTATTGACTGATGATTAAGTTTCTTCTAATGTATGAGCTCTTCTATTTTGCTTAAAATTTTGATTCACCATATTCTTCCTCCCCAACAAAAGCCCTGAGTCACCCTCTTTAATTTCTCTTTTTCTGTTGACAGTTCCTTAGTTTTTCTAGTCACTAGGTTCAAAATATCCACATCCAATCAGTCTTGATATCTTGTTGATTCAGTTGTTTTAACATTATTTCATTTATCCTTTCTGCCTATACAACCACCACTATAGTTTTGTGGTTGTTTAATCATTTTTCTAACTCTTTGTGACTCCATTTAGGGTTTTCTTGGCAAAAATACTGGAGTGGTTTGCCATTTCCTTCTCCAGCGCATTTTACAGATGAGGAAGTTGAGACAAAAAGGGTTGAGTGACTTGCCCATTGTCACACAGCTAGTGTCAGAGATTTGATTTGAACTCACAGAGATGAGCCTAGCCACACCCCATCATAGTTTATGCTCTCACGGTGTGACAGAGGTGTGAAAAACCTGCCAGCCTTGAGGCCACACTGACTGAGTCTCAGTTTTACAGACCATATCCTTTTATTAAAGGGAATTGTTTTGTAATGTTTGGATTCAGTCAAAGGGCCACACTTGAGGACCTAGAGGCCCACATGTGGCCTCAAGGCTGCAGGTTCCCCACCCCTGATCTAACATGTTACTATTATAATAACTTCCTAATTGGTTTTCTTGGCACCCATCTCTCCTTTTAACCAAAGTAAATTTCCTTATATTGATGGGGGCAGCATGGTATATGGGGTAGAGTGCTGGATTTGGGGTTGGGAGAATTGAGTTTGAATCCTGTCATATGAGATAATTGTTAGTTAGATGACCATGGAAAAATCTATACAACTATCAACCTCCATTTCCTCATAAGTAAAAGGGATAACAATAAATGCAGTGCTTTCCTTGTAGGATTATTATTATTGATATAGGTTGTTATCTGTGATAATGTAAAGTACTTTAATAACCTTAAAGTGATGTATAGAGTTGATTGTTATTATCATGTTACTCCTCACTGAAAAATTTTCAGTAGCTCCTCTCTGGTGACTGAATAAAATTTAAACTTCCCATCCTTGGAAATCAGGTCCCTGTATGATATGACTTCATGAAACTGCCAAACTATTTATGAGACTCTTCTTTTGGCTTTCCCCTCCCCATTGTCTGTCTTTTGTGCCCTAGACTTGACTAGAATAGACTCCTCTCTCCATCCCCTTTTACCTACTAATCTGTCTTTGTATCCACAGGGCTAAACACAGCATGATACATAGCAATCATTTGATAAATACTTGTTGATTGACATAAGCAAATTCTTCCAGTTCCTCACTGGCCAGCTCAGGGGCCCCCCTTGTGAAGCCTTTTGGCTTCCTATCAGATAAAAGTAATCCCTGCCATCTCACATTGTAGCTCTTTTATGGTATTTTCTGAATTACATAGAATCTCAGTTAATGGCCTCTGAGTTTATCATACCTAATTTCATCCATACCTAAGCAGGACTTCCCTCCATTTTCTCACATCAAATGAGTATTTCAACTTTTGCTTGAAACTCTCCAGGTATGGAGAAGTCAGTATGTTTTAAGGAGTGCTTTCCTTTTTAGGACAACTAATATTTAAGAAGCTTTTTTTTCTGAGTTTTTAGATAAAATTGCTCTCTGAAGCTTCAAGCTCTTGGTTTTGCTTTTGGCATGAAGCAAAAGAAGTCTAATTCTTCCATTTGCTAAGACACCAAACACTTGAAGACAGCTCTCATGTATCCACTGAGTCTTTTTCCTCTCTAACCTATCATCCAATTTCTCCAGCTTATTCTTATATGCCATGATTTCCAGTACACTTATGGTCATTTTCTTTCTGCGTACATTCCTACTTGGTCAATGTTTTTCCTAATATGTGAGGTCTAGCAAAGGGTTTGAAACTCCAGATGTTGTCTATCCAAGGAAGAGTTGGATAGACATCTTGTTCTAGATGCTTAGAATCTGTTATTGCAGGTCAAAGAGTCAGCAATTCAAAGAGGCAGACCTCCCTTCTAGCTGAAAGGATCCAAAAGGGTTTGTGAAAGAGTTGGCACCTGAGCTAACCCATTATTGACTTGTTGAGTTGTATGGGCTTGCTGCCCACAAAAGCTTCCAGGTCCTTTTTACATGAAATGTCTGGTTGTATTTCCCTGATCCTATAACTTATTTAGTGAAGTTTTACAAATTCAAGTGTAAGACTTTATATTACTATTATTAAATTTTATATTATTAGCTTTGGTCTACCTTTCTAACCTGAGAAGTTCTTTTGGGTTCCCAGTTCTGTCATTCATTGTATTAACTGTACATTCTTGCTTCAAGGCATTTGCCCTCATCTGAGGCAATGTCAACAAATTTGAACAGAAATGGTCCCAGTACAGAACCCTTGTAGTATGGATATATAATTTCAAGTTAACATGAAGACATTAAGTATCACTTTTTTCAGTCTAATTTTTCAATCACCTTTGATCCACCTAACTAAACTATTGCCTAAACTATTTTTCCATATAGTTCATGAGGATATTATGGGAGACTCTGTCAAATGCCTTGTTGAAATTTAGGTGCATTATTATTATTATGTAATTCTTCTGATTTCCCAGTCCATTAACTCTGTTGAAAAAGAAAATGTATTACTCCTGCTTGATTTGTTCTTGATGAACCAAGCCCTACTTGATCAATTTCCTTTTAAAAGGTTTCACAAATCCTTCCTTCTAGAGTTTTCCTAAGACATCAAGATTACTGACTTAGTTTGAAAAATCAGCATTATCCCACTTTTTGGAGATGAGGACATATTTCCTTTTCTATTTCTTTGACCCCTCTTCCATTTAACAAGATTTTTTGATCATCATCCAGCAGCTGCTCAAGCATTCAGAGCAAGATCTTTCAGAATGCTGAGAAAAAATTGATCTGGGACTGTTGATTTGAATGCATTCATTGCTGCTAGGTACTTTATCACCATTCCCTTATGTATTTTGAGGTTTAGCTTTCTTATTAAACATTTTTGTTCTTTTTTTCCCAGTACAAGGATTATTCTCTTTGGTAGCAAAAGAAGAAGCAAAATAGAAGTTAAGTAGTTCTACCTTCTTTTTGTAGTCTGTTAAGATTCCTCCACACACTCCAAGAAGTAGTCCTATGCCATGACTTACTCCTCTTCTAGCTTCCAACATATATTTTCTTAAAATTCTTTTTTTTTGTTTTCCTTAGTATTTAGACAACTCAACTTATTTGCTTTCTATTCATCTTCATTTACCTGTCCTTTCCAACTTTTTTAAAAAAATTAAATTTATTTTTTCAATGAAGAAAAATATTTTTTTGTTCCTCTCAGCTCCTCCCTTCCAGTGAAAAAGAAGAAAGAAAAGAAAAACCTTGTAACAAATATGCATGGTTAAGCAAAACAAAATTCCTACATTGTTCATATTAAAAAATTATTATATCACTTATCACCCCAAGTTCATCACCACTCTGTCAGTAGACATAGAGCATGTTCCTTTATTGGTCGTCTGGAATCATAGTTGGTTATATTGATCAGAGTTATACAGTCTTTCAAAGTTTTTTGTTTTTAGAATTTCATTATTATGTAAATGATTCTCTTGGTTCAGTCCATTTCACTCTGTGTCAGTTCATACAAAATTTCCCAAGTTTTTCATGACACAAATACTATTCCAATATATTCACATACAATAATTTGTTCATCATTCCCTGATGTGCTTTCTCTTAGTTCCCAGTTTTTGCTACTGTGAAAAGATTTACTATAAATATTTTTATTCATATGAATGATTTCCTTCTTTCTTTGATCTTCTTGGGGCATAAGCTTCATCTAGGATAGGTATTCCTGGGCCAGAGGTGTTCATAGTATGGTGACTTTTGAGGCATAGTTTCAAATTACATTCCAGAATTGTTGTACTAATTCACAACTCCACCAACAATGCATTAATGTGCCTTTTCCCCTGCATCCCCTCTAACAATAATCATCCCCCCTTTCCCCCCATTTCATTTTTGTCAGCCTGCTAGTTATGAGGTAGAACTTCAGAGTAGCTCTAATTTTCATTTCTTGAATTATTAATGATTTGGATTATTCTTTTCATATGACTATTGATAGTTTGGAGTTATTTGAAGAACTGCCTGTTCACCACATTTGTATACATTATGTATAAATCCTTATATGTATTGGAAATGAGACTTTTACCAGAGAAAATTGCTGCCATTTTTCTGTTACCTGTTTCCTTTCTAGTTTTAGCTGCATTGATTTTGTTTATGCAAAAATTTTCTAAATTTTATGTCATTGAAATTTTTTGTTTTATCTTTGGTGACCCACTCTTCCCCTTGTGTAATTATGTACTCTTGCCCAGTCCATAGAAAATAAAGCTAATTTCCTTTTTTCTCCCTAATTTTTTATTATGTCACTTTTTATATCTAATGTATATGTTTTGGAGCTTTTCTTGGTATATGGCCTGAGATATTGTTCTATACCTAGTTTCTGCTAGACTGCTCTCTAATTTTCTGAGAAATTTTTGTCACACACTGTTTTTAACTCAGTATGGGGTCTTTAGGTCCTTTGAACATTAAGTTACTAAGTTCACTTAGTTTTGTATGTTATGTTCCCAATCAGTTTCACTGATCAGTTTCATCATTTCTTAACCAATACCACATTTTTTTTTTACCACTGGTAAACCAGTATAGTTTGAGATTTGCTACTGTTGCACCCTCTTCCTTCAGATATTTGGGTTTTTTTTATTATTATCATTTTTGACCTGTTTTTCCTGCTTTCTCCTTTTGAAATATCTTCTTTAAATATGATTTAGTCTGTGAACTCCTTGTGCCTCCTTATTAGTATTTTTAAATAGTTTTCTTTTTCCTTTCTCATCAGAATTAGAATTCTCAATATTCTTCTCCATATCTCCTGGGAACTCTGAGATGACATGATTGTTTCCTCCCAATAATTATATTTTTTCTACCTTGGTGAGCAATTCTTCCTTGTTGGTCCAGAATAGTAGTTCCTCAAATTGTACTTCCATGACTTTCTGAAGGATTACATTGCCATTGTGGTATAGAAGCATGAAGATGCTCTCTCTGTTCACATATTACAAAGCAATATTAAGACAGTATTTTGGTCTGATCTCCCATATTTGCCTGAAATCAATAAAACCTTATAAGTATGTAATCAAACTTCTAGGAAAATGAAGTAAATCAAGTTTGTCCTTTCACCACTTTCTGTGAGGAGCCTGGGTAAAAGTTCATGGAGGTACACTGTTCTCTGTGAAGATAGAATCAGGATGATGATGGATGAGAACAAGGGGCTTGACTAATCCTCTTAAGGACAATATTCTCTTTACTCATACATTGACCAAATTAGGCTAACATTAGACTAAAAGAAGGAAGGAGAAATCTTTGATTAATTTAGCTAATAGAAATACCTCTTGGGTTTGCTTTCAAGGAGGATGAAAGAAGAATCCTTGGGGGAAATGGTGCAAGAAGAATTGAATACTTTAGGAAAATGATTCTCCAAGAGTGCCTCAATATTTTAAGTGACTGTTGTTCTGTCTGATGAATTAAATTGTCATTTGAACTTTGTTACTATGTTTTATCTTATTATGGAATTTTGCCTGTTGTTCGGCGATAATATAAATTTTAATTTGAAAATAGCTTATTGAGAAAGAGAGAGAGAGAGAGAGAGAGAGAGGTTCAAAGGAAGGATGGATTTCTGAGTCTGGATTTTCTCTTCTCTCTCTAAGCAGAAATGCTTAAACTTAGAATAATTTAATTAATAAATTGTCTCTGATAGGCTTGTGCCTCAGGTGCAGAGATCAGTTGTTGTTGTTGTTTTTTTAAACAATTGAATGTAGAGAATTGTGAAATGCCTTTCTAACTAAAGTAGTATCTTCATGCTAATACAAAAGCCCTCACAAAGACCTTGAGAGTTGTATTTCTTCAGAGTTTGGAGAGAAGGGAAGCTAATGCAAGATTAGGACAGAAGGGAAGGGTTTTCTGCTAGTATAGCAGGAATTTTGAGGATATTTGAGAAGAAATGAAGAGAGAGGAAAAGCTAAAGAGAAGATTGTGGAGGGACCCTGCCCATAAGGAACAGCACAATGACAACAGTGCCTAGTGGCATTAATATCTATTATATCTTCTTTTAGATCCAAATATACAGGAAA
Source organism: Gymnobelideus leadbeateri (assembly GCA_011680675.1). Taxonomy (NCBI): domain Eukaryota; kingdom Metazoa; phylum Chordata; class Mammalia; order Diprotodontia; family Petauridae; genus Gymnobelideus; species Gymnobelideus leadbeateri. The sequence goes on along the minus strand of WOXC01000159.1, from coordinate 3,346 downwards.
GAAAATGCTAAGTGTATATATACACATGCATAGATACATATACATATGTAGAATATGTGTGTATATGTATATATGTGTATAATACACATATACATGTATATGTATGTACATATGTATAAAAATCATAAGTGATTGCTCTAACAGTTGCAGTATAACCCTGACCCTTGCCTTAGTTCAGCAGGATGTAACTGATACCTAGTTATACTTGAGAAATTATACAAACCTATAGTTGACCCCGTTCTTATGTTTCTTGGTATGTTCATAGCATGAGGGTTCAGGACAGTTTCAAGAATCACCCAGGAGTGACCTTCCCAATCCCCACCTACCTTCCTACCCTGGGAGGCACTCCCTCACTTCCCCCACCCCAAATCCATTGTTAAAAGAATAAAAACTCTCTACATTGTCATGCACTATTTCATAAGTACACATCCAAAGGCAGAATAACTATGAAGTTGTGCCATGAAAAAATATCATCCTCATAAATCACAAGCCTAATAGCGACTGAGAGTTATACCAGTATTGTAATATGCTTCCAGAACTAATAATCTTGTTTCTTTTTCTAGTTTCTGTCCAAGTGGTCTGTAAAATAGTCCTATTATAATATCAATTCTATTTCTCTTTCCATTGATCCTCACAAAAATTTCTTCCCCATGCTTTCCTTCTTCAGTTCATGGATTTCCTCATGGAAACTTCCTGAAATAATCTAAGCTGGTCATTTTGAATATTGAATACCTTTCCTTTCCATATTTCAGACCTGGGTCACATTCCACCAAAACTTTTTATCCATATGAGATTGTATTTACCTTCTTATGTTAAGATATACCTGGTTTATTTTGCCACTGATTCTTGAAGCAGTAAGACAAGTATTATTTATCTTCCTCTTGGATATTATGGGCATCATCATTGAAACTCTTCTTCCTCTGTTATAACTTGCTAATCTCTATATATGACAGAGGCTATTTGTGGACAGTTTTTTAAAATTTCCCCTCAATTTTCTGTTTAAAGTCCTCTTGATCAGGTTTATAAGTTTCCAGGTAAATTTTTGCTTCTGAGGCTTATTAGATATGAGAAGAACAGCAATAACAAATAGCTAGCATTTATATAATGCTTTAAGGTTTGAAAAATGCTTCACAAATATCTCATTTAATCCTTTTAACAACTCTGGCAAGTAGGTGTTATTATCATCACAATTTTACAAAGGAGGAATCTGAGGCATACAGAAAGGTTAAGTGACTTGCCCAGGTTCACATGAATGTCTGATGCTGGATTTGAACTTGTATCTGTACTTCAGTCTTCACAATATGGGTTTATGGAATTATGATTCAAAACTAGGGTATATCTGAATTTAAACTATTGAATAGAATATCTGTAATTTGAAATAATTCTGAAACAGTTAGTATAGACACCTTTTTGAACAAGACATTATGTGACTATTTGCATACATAGCTGATAAGACACAGAAAGATGATGAAATGTACTCATCAAGGGTGGTTTTTTTTTCCTTCTTGTCTAACTAATGTTGAAGACAAAATTTCAAATTTAGACATCCTGTTTCTTGTATTACCATGGAGGGTGTTTCTATTTTTCTACCACTGATAGAATGGCGCATTGGAAAAAGTCAATGGAAAAGTTGGCTTTTGAGTTGAGAAGATTTGAGTTCAAATTATGACTGCTACTCACTACCCCAAGTGGCCTTGAGCCACTTGTCTTAGACTTCAGTTTCCTCATCTTTAAAATGAGAGGACTAGACTAGATGTACTATGAAATCCCATCTTGCTCTAAATCTATAGATGAATATTTGAATGAATACAGCTGGATTGTTGTGTATCTCAAGAGTTGTTCCGTCTTTTCATAAAATTAGCATTCTATTCTTTTCCCCTGTGCCCTCTTTGGCTTAAATAGAATTAGATAAAAGGTGAGGGAAAAGGAGGCCAAAAAATCAGGAGATTAAGTCATGTTCCAATATGCTATAGTTAGTAATCTTAACATAAGTATTCAAAGTAGCTCTTTTAACACACCAGTCTGGTCCTGTGTTGGCTCTTACTCAAATCAACTCATTCTCTTTGCCTCTCTCTCTGTGACATGACCCATGATACTAGTGTAACCATGTCCTCCTTTGATCTCAAATATATTGATGCTATAAATATTCTTTGCTGACACAGCCTGTTACTGGGAATGGGAAATAGAGAGAGATGACCTGGTGCTCCAGACATGAATCTAATTTTATATGTAAGCCAAATTAGATTATTTGAGATGCAAACCATTCAGACTAAATGTTTAGAAGAGCCGATTTGAGTCACTATAAACAAAATTGAAAATTTTACTCTCAGTATAATAAATATTTGTTGAACTGAATAATGTATGAGAAGAAAAAGTTGTCTAAGATTTTAAATCTTTTTTCCCCTTTTACCTTAGAGCAACTCCTCACAACTATGATTCATTTCCTGTCTCAGAGAAACTATGTTGTAGCAGGGGAAAGGGCCATAAAAGTCCACTTTGATAAGTTTTCAGATAAATAGAATTTTCATTGTTCAAACAATTTGCAGGTTCATGGTGATCTCTTACTAATTAAATGAAAGAAGGCCCTACAAGAATCAGAAAATACTAGTGGGAGTCCTTATAGGGTGACTGATTTAAAACTAGAAGGGTCTTTGGAAATCATCTTGCTGAATGCCTCTCAACTTAAGGGTTTTTTGGTGCACTTTTTTGCATTAACTTTTTGGAGAAGTATCGTCTCAACTTCTGGATTTTTGGTGCCTTTTCTAAGGGTTACAGGAGTAAAAGCAGAGTTCCAGAGCTAAGTGTTTCCTCCCCCCTACAATAATGAATAACTACTTTAATATCTAAAAATAAATTTAAATGCCAGTTTTATTTTTCTCTTAAAAAATCAAACTTCTGCAGACTTTTAATGCTTTGAATATATAATGCAAACAAGAAATTCCATACTAGGTCAATCATTGGGTCACACAATTCGGTCTTCTGTTTTTACGACTGATAACAAAGGAAAATTTCAATTTCTCTATGTTTTGTTGTTTTCCAGAATGAGGTATGTACCTTCAAATCCCTAACTTTCTTTATGGAGTATTCATCCACCAAGGTAGATGAAATGCTTATAAAAGAATGGTAAGAGTCAAGTTCTCTATTTAAGATTTGAGACCTTTTTAAAATCAGTGTGTATATGGAAGTTGGCTTAATATCTTACATTTCTCTTGTGCTTTACAATTTACCAAGCGCAGTCCTCCCTAACATTCCAGCAGGGTAAACTATTATCATACCCACTTTACATTTGATGAAACCGAGGATCAGGAAGTTTAAGTGACTCAATCATATATTTAGTAAGTTTTGG